>OY101444.1:56852456-57474956 GCA_956483585.1 Gymnocheta viridis
CCTGTTCTATGTTTTGATTTAAAAATTATGGTCACCGTGGGCATCATATAAATTAGCAATTTTTTTAAATTTACGTTTGCACAGAACATATTTATGTATATCAATTCCTATTTTGATTGCTTAAAATTATAATTGTCTAAACATAATGCATTCCGAGTATCATTAAGTCTGTACCCCTACATACTTCTTGAACACTCAGATTTGCGACTAGAAAGTTTACCGTATTTGCGCCGGAGTATAATAATATCGAATAGTTATTTTTTGTGTTAATCAAACTGAAGCATTTGTTTAATTATTTAATTTATTTATATTGTTCTTTTTTATTTCACTTACAGCCACCTATTATTCCCGATGTACAGTATGATGGTGATACTAGCAATTTTGATGATTACCCTGAAAGTGAATGGAAACCCGCTAGGGCAGTAGACCAAAGTGATTTACAATTATTTAAAGATTTTTAATTAGTTGAAACAATAATATGCATTAATTAATTTATTTATTAATTTTATTTATATGATATATTGAGGATAATATACATAATAAGAAAAATTAAAAAAAAAAACAATAAAATTAAATAAAAAATTTGAATTAAAATCAATTATATACAAAGATGCTATATCAAATAAATATTTACGAAAAAAAGTAAACGAATTTATTTATACACACTTGTTGTATTTCTTTCTGTTTATTTCAAAAAGATGACCAAATGATTGATAACTTTCAAATTATACTACTTAACGAATGTTGCACGGTGGGAGAGAATAGTAATTATTTGGGAAAATGTTCGCTAAATTCATTATTTTATTTAGAGAGTACTATTTGAAAGAATTTATTATTCATCAGACTAGCGGAATGAGTCACTACTGATTTCGAGGTCGCTACACGATCTCATCAGCGTTCTTTGTTCGATTTTACCACTTTTGACGGTGGACAATAGTGAGTAGAAATATCAACTATTAAACCGTTCAGTCACGCTCACGTGAGTGAACAAAAATTAATCAGAATCACGAAAACACAACCTATAAGTGTTTTATACATTCAAATTTAGTGACTGCAAATAGAAAAATCTAATATACAATTAAGAAATTCTGCAATAAAAATGGGAAATTTATGTTTAATACCCCTGACAGACATGTGGTTTATTTACCATGGTACATATGCTACGATTTTTTATATTATTAGTGTGACAGACTTGTGTTATGTGCAATGTTGGCATAATTTTTTTTACAAAAACTGGCAATTCCGAAAAAAATCTTTTTTTTCGAAAAAAATCTGCACCTTCAAACCAAATTAAAGAAAATGTAATAAAACCATATTTATATATGTTTAATTCATTTTATAGAAGAAAAAAAGAAAAAGAAAAATATAATTTTTATATTTGATGTAAAAAATATATGTATAAAATTAAAAGTAACAACATAACGTATAATATTTCATTTAATTCATCACTTTCAGAGATCATAGTTAATTATTTAATTACACATATTTATGTATTAGTTGTACATATTCTAATTAAATTTAGTTTCCATTTCTTTTGTTTGTACAAAATTTGTGCAATTTAATTTTTTTTTTTTTAAAAAGTCTTTGGTTCGCAAAATTTCACATAGAGTAGGAATATCTAAATTATTCCTTGTTTGGTTTTATTTAAATTAATTTGAGAAAATATCCTCTCAACGTTGGCTGTCGACAGTGGTAGTGACAAAATTTCGTAAACTATTTTTTATATATTTCGCAACATTTTGTGCTTAAGATTACCTGCCAAAAGCGTTCAATACTTTTTTCTTCTAACAAATTATAGTATTGCAAATCAAAGTACAATAATTCTCGAATATCACGATTGCATAAAAAAGGAATGAGAAAAAATAAATAACAAGGTGTTGCTTTTAAAAGGAAGTACAAATTATATCATTGTTGTATTAGAATATATATATGTTCGTTAATAACGAGGCGAATTCAATACCAGGTGGCCTCAGTAGCCAATTGGCGATCAATTGTTTTATTCTTGTACTGTTTTAGGGAAATGGCCACCTGGTATTGAATTCGCCTTGGTTAATAATATTGTAATTGAATGCTTCTTTGTTTTATTCGAATAAAATTGAAAAAACTGCACTAATTTAAAAAAAAACTGTTTTTTTGAGTAAAAACCTGGAAGCCTTTTTTGCACTTGGAAAAACTGCAAAAAACAGATAAATCTGCACATTTGGTAACGCTGAGTATGTGTACTATAATATTGGTTTTCGCATTTTATATGTTTAAAAAGGCAAGTCAAATAGGTGATACCGTTTCTACCGTTTGTAGATAATACCTGGTGCCGACAACACAGATGAGTCTTGAAGAAAATGTCAAGCGCAGTATAAAACGGAATACGCCGCACAGTGGGGCCTTTTGAGTTTTTTCGTTGCAAAAATCATAAGTTTTAAAGTAATAAAGATATTTAAAAATTTTAAAAAGCATTTGCAAGAAGACTCCTCAGGCTTCAATATACATGATTTGCATATAGGTTAGCCGCGGCTCTGTGCACAGTGTGGCGTTGGCTCAGGTAGTAAGCACGTTGACTACAAACCGAAGGACCTGGGTTCAAACCTAGTGTCAGACAGAGTCATGAAATAAAAACACCACGCATTTCTCTGATGTGCATTGGTGTGCCTTTGTGTCAGTTGTTGGCGGAAGATTTCAGTGGTGAAGGCATGGTCACTGGTCACTGAACAGTACCAACCTCAACTGATACTAATCCCAATGTAACATCAGAGCGCCCTCCTTCGTTGGTACTGAGTAGCACAATCAACGGCGAAGTAAAATAAAATTAATAAAAAGAAGTGGCTACTAAACTAAACACAGCTTCAAACCTCGTAATGTCCTCCTTGCCACCAGAGGCGCTGCAACACTGCTCTACGAATAAACGTGCAAAAAAAAGCAGAGTTGTAAAGAACGAATGAAGCTTCACCTCCTTTCATATCTATCACTATCCCTTTCCACTAGTTCCAGCACAATGCATTGCATGTGTAGGGGTCATCCCCTGAGTGCTGGTCCAAGATAAAAAAAAAAAAAAAAAAAGTAACCTGCATGACACTATGCACAGTGATTTTTTCGTTGAAAAATCATAATTTTTGAAGTTACCATGATATTTATAATGGTTAAAAATCACATGAATTTTAAATCCTTTAGCTTCAAAATAAAAGCTTCCACATTATGATTGGCACTGGGCACGGTGATACCTTTTCACTTTTTTTGTCGCAAAAATCATATCTTTTGAAATAATGATATTTTCAAAATTTAAAAAGCATTTAAAACATAACTTCTTGTGCTTCAAATGATATTCTCATAGGAAGTCTATAAAAAATACCACTTTGATATAAGTTTTTAGACTAATATTATATTTTTTTATCTACACTACAGATACACATTTGCGAAATATATTTGCGAAGTATATTTTTTTAAAGTAGTATATTTTTTTTTGTTCGTTAATTTTCTATAAAATTTAACATAGTGGAGCTTTAATTATGTTCTTCAAAATCATTCCGAGATCTTACATATCTCCGTGATGAAATTAGTGGGCCGCCAACATATTGAAAAGGTCCTCATTCTGTCTAATCAGTGAAATTTCCCAAGTATTCGTGTATCTGAAGTGTTTGTAGTCTGTGTTTTTGTATTCCTGAGCTTCTTCTGATAACTTGCCAATTGGTAAGTATTGACATTTTACCATGAGCCCAAATCTTATGGACCGTAGGCATACGTTTCTTCTCGGAGTATATTTGACCCAAAAGTTGGGCAGTCTTAAAATAAACTCCATGCACCTAATTCTGGCATGTAACGGAGAAATTCCATATTCATAGTTTGGCTTGAATCATCAAAATTTGGAAGTCTTTCTGCGACTTTTTGCAAATTACACACTTCAAAGTTGACGAAGTATCTGTTATTACATTTAAGACTTTGCCATCAATCATTGTAAGACAAAATCCATAATCAATGAAAACAGTTTTTCCATTCTTCATTTCAAGAACAAAAGGCTTTAGTTCAGAAATTTGCTTTTTTATATCGTTTACTGTAGATTTGATTATTTCTGAAGACTTCTTTGCAGAAATTGTTCAGAAATTTGCTTTTTTATATCGTTTACTGTAGATTTGATTATTTCTGAAGACTTCTTTGCATATTTAAAAAATATCGGACGGCAAAAATTAACTGATTGTGGGCGAGGATATTTCCAATGCTAAGAGATTTCACTTCTCAGTCGCACAGTGGCTGAAAATCGTTTTTCATTGGCCAAAATTCTGTAACTTTTGAACCGATCAAAATATTGAAGTAATTTTTATTTTATTGGATAGATATTTAGTTCAGCTTGGCTCAGTTTAAATTTCATTAAAATTGATTGAGGACTTTTTAAGGAATTCTAGGTCAAAGTTGAACTTTTGAATTTTTTTAACTTTTAGAGTGAAATATGGGTTTATTATTTTTTTATTTATTAAAAAATTGAATATTTGGAAATTAATAATAATTATAAATATTTTTTGTAATAATGGAATTTTTTTAATGTTACACTTAAAAAAATTTTACACTGAAAAAAATAGTAAAATCAACTGGAGATTTTGCTATTACAGAAAAATTGAAAATTTTTTGCTGACAAATTTGCAAATTTGTTTACACTCAAAGAATAGTTACACTTAAAAAAAACCTTAAAAATAATATTATCTAAAAATATTGCTATTACTACAGAAAAATTTATTATTTTTTGCTGTCAAATTTGATAATTTTAAAAACATTTTAAAAATAAAAACTGCAATAAATTTTAATAGCATTTGCAACAATGGTAGGTTCTGTTTATTATTATTTTTTACTAATATTATGTTTTTCGTACTTAAATAACAATGAAAGGCAATTATAATTATTATTCATTTGACTCAAATATTGATTGCAAATATTCCATATTTTGTTCTGTGCTATCTCTGTTCTTTAGTAGTTTTTTGGCTTCTTCATCTAAATCCCGATGTTCCACTTTCCATTGATTTCGAATACTGGAGATAAACGGATCTGACGTTGCCAATAATATATTAAATAGATCTTCATTTGTTGAATTTCTTGAAATTTTTCTAGTATTGTGCTCTCTATAAAATCTGTAATCCTTGTTCCTTTTTTCCTGAGCCTCCTCTGATAGATCTCCAAGTGGCACCAAATGATATTTAATGACATCTTCTGCATGATAAAGGATTTTGTGAACTGTTGCAGACATATTTCTCTATGGGTAGTTGGCTGTATATATTTTTGCAGTTTCCTTTGCATAATCTCCAAATTTTCTAGAGTCAATTTCTTCATTGCACGCAAGTACTTCTAGGATTATTTTAAATCTGAAAATAAGGTTTAAATCCACTCCTGTTATTTCAGATGCTGTTTCTGGATCTGAAAAGAATCTTCTTGCGCTATTGCCATCATTTGTGTTGCCTGACTCTTGTTTTGGCTCGTTGTTTCTTATTGATCCTGAAGACCCAAAATCCAAATCATAACTGATTTTTAGTATGTGTTCCATAAGTCGTATTCTTGCATGTAGTGGTGATAATCCAAATTCATATGCATCGGTATTATCTAATGATTTTGTCGGTATTTGGTTTAATTGGGTTGATGTTGCTTGGCATATAATGCAGCTAGAAGCAGCCTTCGTGTTAGTCAAAGCCTGACCTACTTTTCCATCTATCATTGTCAGCACTAATTGGTAGCTTACTTCAATTTGCTGCCCATCTAACTGTAATTGTAATGGCTGTAGTGTTGCAATTTGGGCCTTGATATCACAAACTTCTTTGTTAATGGCATCATGAGTTTCTTTTTTGAATTCAAATTTGATTGGCCTGCAGTATTTCGTAGAAGATGGTGTCTCATTTTTCCAAATATCCATTGTTTGAGTTGTACTAGTCGAAGTCTCTGAATCTTCTAAAATCTTTTTCAATCGCAATGGTACAAATGATACCATGAACATATCTGAGTCCGAAATATTTTCACATACAACTTGTTTGTATTGCTTTTGTCCCGAAGAACTATCACATTCCCATTTACAAAAAAGAATTAACTTTCTGTTCCCATATTTCTTTAACGCATTTCCTACATGTTATTTCCTACATGTAGATAAATGTTATTCACACATTGATCTTTAATTTCATAGCAGGTAGTGCTTAAATTGAACAAAACTGCACATGTTATCCAGACCTTAATAACAGGTAAAACTGATTAGTATCTCGCCAATATGGGGTTGTTTTTTATCTTTAGTGGTTTAATGTCCCGATTATTGTTATAAAATTGTATATGACTTTGGTTGACCCTAACATTTGATAACAGGTAAATTTAGAAAGATATCATATGTTTGCTGTAGAACCTATTGTGATAATTTTATTACCAATTTTTGGCTTTCGCAGGTATTATATTTAATTTTTTAGTTTTACGTAGTCTAAAGTAAAAAAACATAAACTTTTAGGCAAAAAAGTGAAAATTATATACACCATTCTATACAAGTACTTTGGAGTAATTTCATTAAAATGAAAAAAGTGTTCTACACACGGCTCGTCGCGGGTGCAAAAGTATATATAGCGGTAAAGAGGACACTTTCACCTTTCTCCGGGTGGTATACATTTCTTGTTCCCTTTTGTTCCCTAGAAGTTCTATTCCACTAAAGTTTAAATTTCAGAAAAATATAGCTAATATTAAACGCTAGAGCTCTGACCACTTACAACAACTAAAGGCTATAATCCTACCAACATTATAAAAAAGACCGCAGGCCATTATCGATGATAGCTTGCGAGTAGTAACCATTTATATTTTATAAAAAACAAAAGAAAAACACCTTTTTCTGAAATTAAAAAAACCGTTGAGTTTGACAGCATGCCACGCTCACAATTATCAATAGTTTAACCTAATTTTTTGGCTACCTTAATCTGGATATATTAGCTGCAAAAGGGCGTAAAAATTTTAAAAATCGGTGACAAAAAAAATTAGACTTTTGGTCAATGAAAAACGATTTTCAGCCACTGTGAGTCGTGAAGGAACTACAGAAGCCATAAATATATTTGCATCTGTAATAGTTGTGTCATTTGTCAATATTGTTTGTTTGTAAACACTTTGACCGTTTGATCCATCACATCCCCACTTATTTATCAATGTAAGCCTATCTGGAAGTAATACTGCTTCCTTTTCAGGCAAACTTTGAATAAGGCGTGTGGCTATATAATCCATTAAGTCTTGCAAGTTAACCTCTACCGATACTTCAGTAACCTTTACATTAGATAGCACTGCTTCTTTTTTGGCAGATGTAACCTTTTTGTATCCAGAAAGAATATTCACATTATGATTATTTAAAGAGCTTCGTAAAATAGAATATTTTTCCTTTGACAATCCCAAGTCCATAAATAATGCTAAGGCTTCTTCTATGCTATAGTTTGTGGGTATGCAGTATGTTTCGATCTGTCGTGTGAGTAAGACGTACTTTTATTTGAGCGCTGTTAAAACTTTTAAATATTTTCATAACTGTGTTAAATAACAAAATAAAAAAATTAACTTGGACTTTTTATAAAACAATCACCAATTCTGTGCTACAAATTAAATTCTCAAAATCTACGTGCACACAATATTATTATTATTATTATTATTATTAAACAAATAATAACAACAACAATATTGAACCTTTGTAGTGTTTGTTTTCGTAAATATAAAAATACAATAATAACAATTAATGCATATTTAAAACTGTAATCATAAATAACAACAACATTAATTGCTGCTCAGCTTAAATAACTTGTGAGAATAATAATCAACAACAACTCTTATTTTTTGATCAGATATAAAACTGTTATAGATTCTATACCTAATCCTCTCTCTTCGTGTGTTTAAACATAAAAGCAAATTATTTAAATATATTAATAATTTACAACATGTCTTGCTCTAAGCCTAAATGCCGTAATAAATCCGAGGACCTGATGGTATCCTGTTGGCTTTGTGATTCTGTTTATCACTCTAAATGCGCTGATTTGGCTGCACGAACCGCAGACAATCTGCGTGAAGATAAGGGTCTGCGCTGGTGCTGCAAAAAGTGTATTGCCCTTGATATTGAATTTTATTCATTTTTTTGAAAACACGCATATTCAGTTTACTGAAATTCATAATGACCTGAATAAACTTTTTAAAAAATTTTCGCAATATAAAGAACTTTTAGAAAATGCTCCGTGCTCACCGAAAAGAAATAAACAACCTACAACAACTCGAATTAATGCTAATACTGTCGAAAATGTATCTGAAAACTTATTATCTGCATCTTCATCTACCTGTTCTTCCTTATCGCTGGTTCACCCATTATTAACTGAAAAAAGTCCTGTGACTATTTCTGAACCCTCATCAGATTTACTGAACAATAATGCATCATCAGCCTCACCATTATCTTCAAATCGTAATTCAAAAAGTTCACCGGCCTCAATGAATTTATATCCGCCCGTTCCTGTTTTTAAACCGTCTAACAACTCAAAAAGTTCATCAGTTTCAATGAATTTAATTCACCCCGTTCCCGTTTTTACACCGTCAAAGAACACTTCAACTCTTAAAGTTATTTCGCCAAAGAAAACGATTTTTGCTGCTCGATTTGCATCCTGTACATCTACTGATGATATCAAACAATATATAACGGATAAGATTGGTTTCAATATCGATATGACTGTTTTAAAATTTAAATACGCTGAACCAAGAAATAAAGCATCTTTTAAAATAAACGTTCTTCAAGACTATTTTGATACAACTGTGAATCAAGATTTTTGGCCGCCTAATGCGCTTATTCGCGAATATGAGTACAAAAATACTCCAACAGCTGACACTGTTCATTTGCCACAATTATTGTCTTCAATTATTGTCAAACTATCGACAGATAATCCCATTAATATTATTTATCAAAATGTAAGAGGTCTTAACACTAAATTAACTAATCTTCTTGCAAACAGTTTTGATTTTTCATATCATATAATTGTATTTACTGAAACTTGGCTGAGAGATAAAAAATGTACTCATAACAATGAAATTCTATGTTCTAAATATCAAATATTTAGAAAGGATCGTATGCGAAAAATTGGTGGTGGTGTTCTAATAGCCGTCCTAGATGTTTTCCAATGTGAACTTATAAATAATAACTTTTTAATTGATGACAACGATGAAATTGAGTTTATTGCCGTTAAAATTCGTGTTGGTTGTAGATACTTATTTGTCAAGTGTTCATATGTACCACCTAACTCATCTTTTTTGATTTATAATAAATATTTTTCGCAATTAACTTCGTTCTGAATCAATCAAAATCATCCGATATATTACTTGTTCTTGGAGATTTTAACATTTCAAACGTAAAATGGGTTAAATCCTTTAATTCTAATTACATGCTACCAACAATTATGTCTGATTTTATACATTCCCTACATGGATGCGGGTTTTTCCAACTAAATCATAACAAATGCATGTGGTAATCTTTTGGATCTTGCTTTCGTTAATTATCCTATGGAATTTTGTCTTCGTAATACATTGCCTGTGACTCATTCTGTGGACATTCACCAACCTCCTTTTGGAATTGATTTATCATTGTCGGATAGTATGATTAAAAAACAAGGTTTGAAGCCCTTTCAATCCTACTGTTTTACACGCACTAACTATACTCAACTTAACTATTTATTATCCAATGTTAATTGGGATACTGTGCTTGCTGATGATAACTTTGATAATATTGTATCGAACTTTTATAATATTTTGCATACTTTCATTAGTATTACTGTTCCTAAAATTAAAGTCTACAGTAATAATGGACCACCTTGGAATAATCAACACTTACGATATGCTAAAAATAAGAAAAAAAATTTTTGTTGAATATAAGAGAACTGGTGCACCTTTCGATTTTCGTAAATATGCTTTAGCAAGATCTGAATACAACATTGCTAATAATCTTGCATACAAAAACTATATAAATCGCATTAAAAGCAATATAAAAACAAACCCTAAATCTTTTTATACATTTGTAAGTTCCAAGCGTCGCTCTTCAGGTTATCCAAAGCATTTGAGGTATGGCTCCTTGACTGCTGATGATCATGTTTCAATAAGTCATATATTTGTTGACTTCTTTTCAACAACTTATTCTACTAAGTCTTACGATACCACAACAACTTATCTTTATGCTACAACTAATTAAATATTGAAAATGTACTTTCGAACTTGAAGCCGCTGAAAAACTCGTTTAGCCCAGGTCCTGATGGTATTCCAAGCTGTATCCTTCGAAACTGCGCAGCATCACTGTCTGCGCCTCTTACTGCATTAAATAACAAATCTATTGAATCGTGTTATCTGCCATCAGTGTGGAAAAAATCGTATATAATTCCTTTATTCAAAAACGGCAGTAAAACTGATGTATCTAATTACAGAGGTATCGCTAAAATTAATGCAATTCCAAAACTCCTTGAAAAAATTCTTACTGATTACCTATATCATCAAATTTCTTCCCTTCTATCACCATGTCAACATAGTTTTCGTAACTCTCGCTCAACTACAACTAATATTTTGGAACTTACCACTATTGTCAATGAAGGTTTTTCAAATAAAATGCAAACTGATGTGATATACACAGATTTTAGTAAGGCGTTCGATAAAGTTAACCACAATTTTTTATTGCACAAATTATCACTTATGGGCTTTAGTCACTCTGCTTTAAATTGGTTAAACTCTTATCTATTACAAAGAACTCAACAGGTCAAATTTGGGAATGTTACATCAAAAAGTACATTCTGGTGTCCCTCAAGGCAGTCACCTTGGTCCAATTTTGTTCATCAATGATCTTCCTACTGTTGTTTTGCATTCTAAAGTTCTGGTGTACGCCGATGATGTTAAATTTTTAACTCTTTTAACGATATTAATGGACATACTTTATTAAGTGCCGACTTTCGGAATTTTCATCAATTGTGCAGAATTAATTTATTGGAGTTAAATATCTTGAAATACAAGCACATGTAATTTTTCAGACACAATCCGATCGAGACTTCTTATTATATTGATACATCTATTTTAAATAAAGTACTAACCATATTGGATCTTGGCATACTGTTGGATCATAGGCTCAACTTTCATGATCATATTTCTATAATGGTAAATAGAGCCTATGGGGTCCTTGGATTCATGAAACGCTGGTCAAAGGAAATTCTAGATCCCTATATTACAAAACTTTTATATACTTCTCTTGTTCGACCAATTCTTTAGTATGGATTAATTGTTTGGGATCCTTGTTATTCTATTCATATTAATAGTATTGAATCGGTACAAAAACAATTTTTAATTTTCTGTCTCCGTGGTCTTGGTTGGAATTCTTATGTCTTGCCACCTTATCATAGCAGACTTGCTCTGATAAAATTGCCTACACTAAAAAGTCGACGATTGATGTTGAGTGCTTTATTTGTTCTGGGTCTGATTCGTGGTGATGTTGATTCAGAATTCCTACTTAGTCAACTAAACTTCAATGTTCTTGTAAGACCTACCCGCAATTTTGAACTCTTGGCATTAAAATACTACCGTTCTGTATATGCTAATAATGATTCTTTTCGTCGCGCATGTGTTAACTTCAATAAATGCTACCATATTATTGACTTATCTGACAGTAATGATGTACTGAAGAGAAAAATTACTTTATATCTAAATTGTTGAACCAATTATTTTTATGTATAGTTCTATATTTGTTAGTCATAAAATCTATTGACATAATAATAAATAAATAAATAACAGTACCAGTGAAAAAAAATCATTTGGAGGAGTTGGAATACTCTCTTTAATCCTCTGCAGTCGATCTGAGCTTGCAAGCGCCACAGCTTTTATAATGTCATACCTTGATTTATCTTTTACATACTTAAGACATAATAATGCTTCTGAAAGATGCGATTTAGATATATCTTTAGTGGCATTTTGAAGCTTACGTTTTTTTTATGTATTTCGAACACTCGTCTATAGTTTACAAAGGTCTTCCTCTTCTGCTGTCAGAAGATGTATGCGGTTCTTCGATGTTTTCAAAAGTTGTTACTCCATTTAGCCAGTCTGAGCTCTTTTCCATAAAGGTTTTTGTTGTACGGTTTGCAAGCCATTTTTTATTAATTTTTAAGTAAACGATGTAATTTTTGTAAATCGTGTAATTTTTCCACAATAGTCAATTTAAATACATTTTCATTATGTGAGTTTTTGAATAACTCGAACAATTCTGAATTTTAAAATGACATTATCGCACTTTAAAATAAAATTGTATAAGTTCTGGTACTGATCACTACTTTTACAAAGTAAAAACTTAACTGGCTGCATTACACAATTGCGGTTTAATTTATACATAGAAATAAAAAAAATCAAACTACCTGATTTGTGACACATAAATCTAGGCCTCAATTAACTGGATTATACAACTGCAGTTTCTATTTTAATCAGTATAAAAAAAGTTATAAAACTACCTGCATATAAAAGAAAATTAAAGAAAAATGCATGAGATTGTAACAGCTTTCTTCATATTTCAAGAAAACCTGTAATTTTTTGTGGATAAAATTAGTTAATTTATTTAAAGTATTATGTAGCAAACATGCTCAGTAAATATGGGCGAGACCATTCTTAGATATGGTCTATTTTATTTGTAAAAATTACCTAAATATAGGGTGTCCGAAAAACGGCATCTGCCAAACAAGTAGGGCATCTGATGAATATTTTGTTACTTTTTTCAATAAAAAATAAACATACCTTAAAAAAACGTTTTTGAATTGCGACCAGTAAGAAGTTCTTTTTACGTTGTGTTCATTCACTTTACAAAATTTTTTATTTTTGCCACGGATTTTGGGAAAAGGCGCCACAGTTCAAATAAAGCATGATATGAGTGTTCCATCAACATGCACAATGTAGATGTACTCAGACTAATCAGCAGTTGTAGTGCTACTACCTTGTTGATGTGTCTATAGCTGCACGGTTGACCGGTTGCCGCAGTTCTTATTGAACACAGCAAAAAGCTATGTTTAATGAGATACCACATTTATACTACGTACATTTTCATAATATACGAACCAGGGCCAAATCATGGCCCCTTATCCCATAATTTTTTTTTAATTTCTATGGAAATTTCGGTCGATACCGAATGCCGTGATTCGCACCCAGCTTTAATACCACTTTGCTCGAAAGTTTAATTGTACACACGTGAAGTATACCGTACTATTTCAGTATACAAATCCTATGTCTGTCAGGGATATAAGTGAGAAATATATTTTCCTGAAACAATTTGTTTTATTTTTAATAAAATTTTTCAACTTTGATATTTGAAAAGAATTTTTTTGAAATTGATCAAACTTATTATTGAATTTATTATTCGAGACAGGTCTCGATATCTTTTCTCAAAGAACTCAAAAAGTTTTGTTTATATAGAGTTTTTAGTTAGTTCATATACATGGTGCTTATTTCAAATTCAACTTATTTTTTATATTTTTTTAAGGAATATTAGACTTGATATAAAATTTTATAAATAAAATAAATGTATTTCGATGATCATTAATCCACAAATTATTACTAAATCCTACCCTACCTCATATATACTAATTTCATACGAGAAATTAACAATTTTTGGGTATTCATATTATTAATTTAGTGTTAATGAAGATGGCCCGATCGAAAGCCATATTTTTATTTACTGATTTCACTTTAATTTTAGTAAAATAATTTTGTGCTTACTATTTTGGAAACATTAAAATTAGATATGAAATTTCGGAATAAAAAAATGTTACGTGCGTCGCGTAGCGTGCGTCACAATGGTTCACGTCTTTTGATAAAAAACGACAAAATTTTTTGTATTGTATTCATCTTTCTTTTAGGAACTGATTTTGTGTTCTTTATTATGCAAAATTCGCTAAAAATTGCGAAAACACACTTCAAGTTTCAAAGTTACTTCCGTTTTTTGTGGCGTGCGTCATAAAACTTTGTCATCAATTATCTCGCAACAAATACCTGCTAAAAAATTATTTTTTATGCCATACTCACTAAACACCATGCATAAGTTGAAGATACCCCTTTTAAAAGATCAAAAAATGTGTATAATTATATTAATGTGAAAACGCGTACGAATGTAGCTTTCGTCACGCAGGATTTGCACATGTGTAACACTCAGGCAATTATTATGCCTACCAACCAGCAGGTGTGTTGCCTTCTTTGGAAAAGGGATAGTGAGAGAGGATGGTGAGAGTGAGAAAGATTAATTTTTACAACTCTGAGATTGCGCGTTGTGCAAGTTCTTAGATCAGTGTTGCAGCGCCCCTGATGTAAAGTAGGCGCATTAAATGTGTTTTTAAGCTGTTGTAGCCATTTTATTAATTATTTTACTTCGCCGGCGATTTCGCTACAATACCGACGAAGGAGGGTGCTGTGATGTCCGCTAGCATACACCAGTATCAATTGCTGCCAGAACTGTTCAGTGACCAGTGCTATGCCTTCGTCATTTAAACAGTCCAACAACAACAAATACATTGGCATACTAATGCACATCTGAAAATATGCTGGATGTTATGATTTGCCTGAAACTGAGTTCGAACCCACGTGCTTAGACATTATGTGCTTTATAGTCAACGTTGAAAAAACTCTTTCACTTGTACCAGGGCGGATTGATATTGAAGCTACCTAAGTAGGAAAAAGCAATATTTTTTAAACCATTTATTTCCCAAAATAGTCTCCTCCTAGCTTAATACATTTAGTAAGACGATATTCCAACTTTTTTATACCATCTGACTAACACAATTTTGGGAACCCCTCAAAATACGCGTTAGTTTCGCTAACCACTTCTTCGTTTGAGATGAATATTTTTCCTGCGAGCCATTTTTTCAAGTTTGGAAACAGAAAAAAGACACTAGGAGCCAAATCTGGACTATAAGGTGGACGATCAACCAATTCGAAGTGTATTTCACGTAATTTTAGCATCGTATCTAATGCTGTATGAACCGGGGCGTTGTCTTGAAGAAAGAGCAATTTTTTAGTCTTTTCTTTGATTGCATCAATCAATTGATCCAATAATGAACGATAATTCTTACTTTCCTGTGAAATCAGTTAAATATTATCAAGAATTGTGTTAAAAATCATATAATATTTTGTTTTTAATTTTATATATGCTATTACAGGAGATATTCCCGAAATTGCGAGCAAAGTCAAGGCCAAAATTTAAAATATTAATTTTTTAATTTTTGTGAAATAAAATTTATTTTCTTTATCTATTAATAAATTTTATAAAAAGCTTAAATTTGTTAAAATCAAGTATTATTATTGTTAATATTTATTTGATGCAAATTTAATTTGCAGAAAATGTATGTAGAGAAAAAGGACTGGCTGCTAGGACATTCGGCTTAAAATCAAATATTTGTAAAAGCTATGAAGCCAAGAATGCTTTATGTGGCCGAGGTAATCAACTTTGACACCCTGTAGCGGACCTTAATAAAAATATCCTTAAAGCTTAGGTCCTTTTATGATTGTTACATACATCGTTTTTATTATTATTTATTACCATTTTTTATAATTGGAACCACTGTGCAGCTCGAGAAGATAAAATCTATTATATAAATACACAGAGACAAATTTTTAGATCCCTTTTTCTCCTTTCTTTGCCAACCAATTGTCTTCATTCTTTCACCAAATGGTAATCATTGTTGTGCTTTAGTGAACTATATTTTTTTAATCTATATATTTTTCAAATCGGTTTTGGTGAAGGGTATAAAAGAACTATTATTAGATGAGAGATATTTTATATTAGAAATATTATTCTAAAAAATTATTTTCCATAAGAAGCAATTCTTTTGATTTTTTTTTAAAAAGGTTTTTTTTTTCAAAAAAATATTGCTATTTAAAAAGTTCGTTAAAGTATTTCTTTTTTAAAAAATATTAAGGAACATTTGAGTTTCAAAACAACAATATACTGCTTACCACAACTCTTTTCTGAATGTCACAGATTGGCGGGTACCAAATGAATCTCAAACCCAGGGCAAGTTTTTCATTCTTTTTGCATGAAAAATATGCATTTGAAAATATACATATTTTTAAAACTTTTCCTAAAAAACGCATTTTTGATATAACTTGCATAAATTAACATAGTACGCATGTTGGCAGCTCTTTTTAACAGAAATCGCATGTGGTAATTGAAGCAACTCCGTGTATGGTCCCCGCAAAGCGATCATTAAAAAATCTTGCATGTTACATGTCTGGCTCATGGGTTGCATGGAATTGCAAATTTTGTTCGCTTATATTTCGCAATGTTAACTC
The DNA here is from genome assembly GCA_956483585.1 of Gymnocheta viridis. Classification (NCBI taxonomy): domain Eukaryota; kingdom Metazoa; phylum Arthropoda; class Insecta; order Diptera; family Tachinidae; genus Gymnocheta; species Gymnocheta viridis. The sequence goes on from OY101444.1 coordinate 56,868,744, forward strand.
ACTTGCTGCAAATTAAAAAACCGTTTTTCTTTAAGTAGAATTGCACACATACATTTGATGTATTTTTTTCCAACCAAACTTCTTGTCTTAATTAAATTCAAATTTAATGTATTCTATGCACCCATATGTACCACTAGATGTAATGCAGAGGCTTTATTTCATCGTTAAAAATGATTTAGCATACAATAAATATAATTCTGAATATATTTGCCACAGTATGATCAAAAAGACTTACTTTACATGAAAGTCTATCCGTCATAGAAGATGTAAAAGGAAAACTTCATAATCCTGTATGTTCTACATATTCTGTATTCTTCTTTTTACATTTGAATTGCAGTATTCAATACAAATATAATCTTGTTTAATTTTTATTAAGAAACTTAACAAACAATTTAATCGAAATGTTGGTCTTTAAACGTTGACCAATACTAAAAACAACATACAGTAACATCGATTGATGTTGAACGTATATTTTCAAAATATTCCACCGTTTTGTGCAATAATCGAAGATCCTTTCAATTTTAAAACTTCCTAAAACATATGATTATACTTTGTAATAAACATTTGTTTAAATAAAACTGATTAGAAATTATTAGTCTGTGTTTTTTTGGCTACATATTTTTGTGCATATTTCAAAGTTATTTTATGAATATTTACATGCATATTTTAAGAATGTTTGTGCATATATAAACTTGCACTGCTTATATCAATACGGGAAGAAAATCTGCGGCTTCAGTATCCTACACGAGGTTGTAGGTCGATGAGAGTTCTAGGAGGATTTTTCTAATCAAATTGTTGTATATTCTATTGGATAAGCCAAAAAAATCTCATATCCTCATAGAAATAAAAAAAATCCCACGAGATTGCCGTCGAAGACGATGAATTAACGCTACTTACCGCCCTTGATATGAATTTCTAAGTGACAACTGCATATAAATTGTCGTTCATCGTCCTCTTCAAATGTTTCATACCAATTTTGTTTTCCTCTGTTTTTTTTGTCAGTGAAAATTTTATTTCAATATTTAATGACTTTGTAGCTGGACTTTTGCATTATTTAAACAAATTTATTGCGAAGTTTTGTTGTTTTTGTTGCTTTTGCATTATTTAGACAAATTTATCGCGAAGTTTTGTTGTAATTTCAAAACTTCATAATTCAATCCTATTGTACAAAAATGTTTCATACGAAATTACATATGAGACGCACACTCTCTGTGGCTGGGAGCTTGGCATTGCTACTGTCGTTATAAGGGTATTTACTTTATTTCAATTTCAGTCAGCTCAGCTGACGTAATTAGTCGTCGACAACAACGCAATTACGACAAGTTTAAACCGATCAGGAACCTATGAGAACGTTCGGCGAAACTTCTTCCAATATACTACAATCAACACACTTGTATCACAGTACACGAGCATTTGCTTGGCTTCTATGGAATAAGTAAATTTCGGAATATATGCCTGCTGAGCCCGAGAAATATGGCATCAAATGTTGCCTTATTGTCGCAGCTAAAACATGCTATGCATGGTGAATGCAGCCGTATTTCGGAAAAAAAATTAACGAGAACGACTGGTTCTCGACTTGACAGAAGGTCCAAAAGTCTATAATGTCACAATGGGCAACTTTTTCTCATCTCAGATTCTAGGGCAAAAGCTTTTGGAAAGATACGTTGCAATGATAGAAACTTTACGCTAAAATAAGTGAATTCTCCCTCTAAAGCTACTACTATGCAAAAATCTTCCTCTCTGCCAATCCAGATTTGCTTTCACACAAGATACAACACTTGTGTCTTACCAAAGAAGAAAATATTAATAAACTATTGTAATGAGTATTTTGCATAACTAATCATCATAAAAAGAGTTTACCCGGGATAATTTCATTTTACAATTCTACAAAACGTGGCGTAGACACGGTATATAAAATGCAAAGTTGTTACAGCTGCAAGTGTAAAACCAATCAGTGGCCCATGGCATTTTTTTAATATTATAGATATTTCTGCTTTGGATGACAAATATAATAGTGAGGCTTTCTAAATTCGATATCTTAGAATAACGTGCAATTTCCAGAAAAATACTGGTGGTATAGAATGGAGAAACGGCTACCCCCCAAGCAAAGTAATTATTAATACTAGATTACGCCTAGTGGTCGAAATTCGACCGCCACTTTAAACGTATACCTATTTTAGTTGCATTCATTTAAAGGGAAAACAACTACCTAATTACTTATTCCCTTCCCCATGGAAAAAACAATAAATGAAATAAAATTGCATACAAACACGCACATTTATAAAAAAATCTTATTACTCATACACATACATATGTATTTAGATACTCTTAAACATTGCTTTGCTTATGTTTTTACTTGAACCAATACTTACATAAGTGAATGCGTGTACGTGTGTATTTTTAACATTTATAGTGGTGCCAACTTTATAAGATTTTTATTTCTATAAAACTGAAACGATTTAATTAATATATAGTCGAGTCACTAAAGCTCAAGAATGTTTACCATTAAGTAAAAGAATAAAGAAAATCGGTTGGGAAACAAAGGATAAATAGAAATCTAAAAATTTTTCTTTGCCTATTTATATGTAGATTCCTATATCAGCACAAATACAATTTTCAAACTCGCAAAATTTTATGTGGGTTATTATTACAAGAAATTGCAATATCTAGCGAAATATTGTGGGTATCAGCGGGCGGAGACGGATCCCCCGTATAAGGTAATTATTAATTTTCTCATATCTATACAACTATAAGAGTCATGCTCTCTAAATTTCATATGTGTTTCTTTTACAATAACGTTGGATTTTCAGCAAAATCTTGGTGGTAAAGGAGGGCAAAACGGGTTCCCCCATTCAAAGTAGTTAATATTATTCCGATATCAGATCAAATGCTATAGTTAATATCTCAGAATTTTACGAGGATTACTCTTAGGACAAATTGGCATTTCCAGCAAAATTTTGAAGGTATCATTGGGGGGAGACGGTTAGCCCCCATAAAGGGTAATTATTAACTTTCCGATATATATTCGGCATTGCGGCCACACTTTTGAATGGTGGAAGAACTGCGCATTCAGCACTTAAATTACAGTTAAAATGGCAAATGAATGAAAACTATAGATGCAATATTTAAAAAAAATCTTCCATTGGCAAAGTGCTGTGAATATGTAAGATTATAGTATAGGATGAATGTACTATGGCACATAAAAAATCTTTAGAGCCTCTAAGCCGTACCTTACAGGAGGTGCACTTATTCTATTACTTGCTGACCTTCTACAAACACTTCCTGTTATTCCAACCGCAACACCGGCTGATGAGCATTAACATTAAGTACCAATATGCGTGCTCAATTGCAGTATGATGCATTAGCTTCAAATACTAGACTTAGGGGATGGAAATAAAAAAAAAAAAAAAAAAAAACAGCCGATCCTACAACAAATGTCATAACATTTCCACCTGAATTTTTCCGAATCACACAATATGTTGACGACTCAATCCACTGTGTGTCCTCAAATATAGAAAAAAATTTAAGAAACACATAGGGGTTATCTGAACGTTTTTTTACTAGCGGCTAAGAATATTCAGTTAAATTTCATGTACAATGAAATTTTTAATAAATTGGCGGCATTGCAAAAACTTATAAATCCATCAATACTGTGACGAATATTGAGGATGTACATAATTAATTATCCTGTCGAATAGTTGGATTCGCTTGATTTGCCAAAGTTTCCGCTACATGTGCTTCTATTAAAATTTCGCGTGCCTATTGACCCACATCGACTTTGTAATAGGACTCATCTTGCTGTTAAAAAATAGTTTTACAATCTTATCGGAGCAAAAATAATAACAGGAAAAATATAGAGGAAGAGATGCATGCTTCCACGTATTCAAATGAAAACGACAGACATGTCATTTGAATTCAAACGTTTGCAATTTCCTGTTCGCTTAACGTTTGCGATCACAATAAATAAATCCCATTGCCAATCTCTTCAGTTATGTCGCTTAAATTTAGAATACACATGTTTCGCACAATGACAGCTTTAAGAAGTATGCTCACTTGTAGGGGAACCCAGAGATTTATATGTGTATGCTCCAAGTGTGAAAACAAAAAATAAAATAAAATAATAAATAAATAAAAAGAAGGTGGTTATGAATTCGTGCATATTTCTTTTGCTTTTTTTCCAATTTCCAAAATATTTTTTTTGTTTGAATGGTTTTGCTTTCAGTTTGGTCCCATAATACTTTTTTTTGAAAATAGGACAGGCGATTTGCAGGACCGAAATATTGATTATTTCATAATTCCTCCAAGTGCTCGAAAGGGTTTGCTTGCAGTTAGTTTATTATAATTATTCGTTGGATTTTTGTATTGAAATCGGTTCTTTTGCAGAGCTTTGATTTGATTAAATAATATTGCATATCTCCAGATTAAACAATAGACATTGTCTCCCCTTTTACATGCGGAAAGTTTACTTTGCAAAATCTTGGAAGAAGACAAAAGTATTTCTCTTTTTCTGATTCTATCAGCAGAATTGAGACTTTTTAAAGTAAATTTTGCCTTTCTAAAATAATGAAATTCCAGAAGTAGGATATAAAAATCAATAATTAATATTTATTAATGTTACTATTATATGTATAGTGTGCATTGATCGGACTTTGTTATTCTAGGAATAACGCGACCAACTTTTTAAAAAGGTGATGTAAAAGTAAAAGCCTAAAAGCATGTTACATTTCTTCATTAGTCGACACTAAGAGTCACAGTGGCCTTAAAAGAACAAAATGCATAAAGAAAACAATCAAATTTAAATATAAAATGAAAAATTAAAGAAAGTGTAAAAATTAATTATGTACGAATAATGAAAGTGGTAAAAGTAAACAAAGAACGCTGATGAGATGGTGTAGCGACCTCGAAATCAGTACTGATCTGTTATGATAGTCTGATGAATGAATTTTCTAATCCTAAAAAATCTCATGTATTTGCATTTGGTCAAAAATTCGGTGTAGAAGATATCAATATCATGTTGTAAATATAAATGATGACGTTTTTCATCGTACGTAAAGAAAATTTTTACATTATCAGCAAACATTATTAGTATGTTGGAATAATTTAACACTTCAGGCAGAGCATTTATAAACAAAGAGAAAATAAGTGGTCCAAGGTGGCTGCCAAGCGGCACTCCAGAAAGAACTTTTATAGACTTGGATGTGCAGTTTTTAAAAAGTACATTTTTTCTCTACCACTTAGATATGATTTAATCCAATTTATAATATTTGGAGAAAAGCCAAGCATAAGTAACTTAATAAGGAGGAGTTTGTGATTAATTTTATTAAACGCTTTGCTAAAATCCGTATATAAAGCATCAGTTTGTTGATTATTTACAATTCCATTATTAATTGAAGTCGTTAACTGTAAAAGGTTGGTACACTCAAAAGAAAAATGTATGTACGGTAATCCCATTTTTACTAAAATCAAGTACAGAAAGATTGATTTAATTACGGAATTTTTAGTTGATTCAAGATTTTTGACGTGATTAAAGGATTTTTTACTCATTTTGAGAAACTCCAGGATTGGTTATCTAAAGTAATCTCGTTTTCGACTTGATTAAAGTACATTTTATTGTTATTTGTACTCAAAATGTTTAGTACGACACGTACTGAAAGTAAGTAGAAAATACTTGAATTTAGTTCGGCGTTTTTCTTTCTGTGTAGTAGTTGAGCATCCTTTTTTAAAACCATGTTGATGTTGTGACTGTGATACATTGGAATTGAACTAAGTCTTGCGATACCTCTGTAGTTATGTGTGCCTTACTCACAGACTTAAAGGGATGATGTACCAGCTTTTCCATTGACTAAGAAAATACCCAATATCGATGGATTAGTTAAAGACTAAAGATAACGACTTTGCTAGACTAGAAGCACAATGTCTCAATATGCAGTTAGGTAAACCATCCGGTCCGTGGTTAAACGATGATGAAAGCCTTATATAAGCTATAAATACTGTAAGATGCATGCATAATATTATACTAAAAAACGTACATAAATAAGTTTAAAGAAACGAACAAAAAAAAACAACAAATCTTTGCTTTTCGATTGTTTTCGACTTATATTCACACACAATGTGTACATGTGCACATGTACGGATGTTAGGATTGGGTTCAAAAATGTATGATTGTATCGATAGAAAGGAATGAAATTACAATTTACATCAAGAATTTTAAGTTTTTGTATTTTATAATAAAAAAAATATATTATGTACTTAAGAGCGGAAACCAAAAATGCAAAAAATGGCTAAAATGCCCATATTTCAGCAGTTATTGGACCGATTTCAATTATTTTCAGTAGAAGCCTTCCATAAGAGAGCTGGAACCATAAAAAATAACAGAATAGGACACATTACAAAAAATTCTTTTAGCTATACCTTGTTAATTATTTGACCGACATTTCTAATTTTTACACTTAAAAATTCTGAGATAAATTCCAAAGAATGATCTAAAATTTAGGTCGCTATGTTGTGTGAGGTCTTAGTACTTGATATTCTACATTAGCAGACGGACTGACGCTTTAAACATAGCTTTAATCATTACTAATGTTTAAAATGGATGTTATCGAAGATGTAATCAATTTACTAAGTCGTAGTTTTGCTTTTTTCGGTGTTGGCAAATTTTAACATTTTCGTTATTGTAATTTTAGCAATTTATGTCTTTTTAATATTTTTTATAGTTTTAGCAATTTTAATAAAATGTGGTATTTGTTGGCGAATAAGAGAACAATTTTTTCTATTTTCGTAATGTAGTATATGATAATCTCAAGTCTTGAACTATTTCAGAAACCTTTAATCAATTTCAGATTGTGTTTTTTTACGAATATTTGTGATTTTTACAATACAAGAGTAATAAATAATTTTTTCTTGGACTATATTTCAAATCGTTTCGAAATTTGCAGATAAGTCAGCAAAATGTCAGCCATGTAACAAGAAGGCTGTGGCTCCATGAAGTATCAGAAAACATAAATGAAATAACTCTCAACAAGTTCTAATACACTAGTGGGACTTTTTCATTAAGAAAAAATTTACAAATTTTTTAATTTATAAAATTTTTTAATATAATTTACTGAAACATTTATATATTGCCTTTCAGCCAGCGCTATGATTTCCTAATCTAGCTTCGCTTACTAAAGCATTGCTGTATTTTCGAATGGCTTCGTTTTCTAAAGCAATTCTGTATTGCCGCCCTTTGGCCAGGCATCTTCGCTTAATAATTATTCTCCATAGCATAATTTTTTCTTATATCCCACAATCCCATAATATATTTTGGAGTTATTTAATACGGTTTCGGATTCATTTTATTTTAAATTATTTCATCTTTTCACATGGGAGTTATTTTATGTCGAGCTTTGAGGTTAATTTAATTTTTTTTTGATTTATTTCATTAAGTTTTGTTGGATTTTTTATTTAATTTTTTTAGGTCCCAATTCATTGGAAGTTATTTTATTGAGACTAAACTGAGAAGGCTATAGATGCGTAGTTTGATTTTTAAATACTATTAATTAATTTTAGTTATTTTATTTGAAATGGCGCCAGTTTAGTGTGTTAAGTGCATAATATTTTACTTGCGCTTAATTTTTATGGTAATACTTTTCGTTCTGTTTACAAAAAAATCATTAATCTAATAATAAATGTCAAAATAAATGTATTTTTAAGTCAGAAGTGCTTCTATCTTTATATTATTGTATCATGGGTACATTTATAAACGATTTGAATTTATGGATACGGGGTGCCGCATAAATATTTTAAAACTAAACAATTTTTGAAGTGCGCAAACTCAACCAAATTTTGACAGAAATCCTGCAATAAAATGAAAAATTCAAAGCTTTTTTGCCCTTGTAAAACACAAACACACCTTCACTTAAATGAAGATGTGACATACTCGTAGTTACCCTTAACCGTGGTTTACCAGCAAATCAGTTTTAACTCGTTTGTCTTATAAAACACTTGCCTCTCCCTAGAAACGTAAAACGTGTTGTTAATTTACAAATTAAAATAAAAAAATTAATGTAATAAGAATTAAGTGAATGAAAAATCAAACGATTGATTAGTTATTGATATATAAAATTAATAACAAAACAAGTGGCTTGAATATAGTTTAAATAAAATGTATACAAATCTTTTACCAAAGTAAATATAAAATATAAAAGTACAAGAATAGTGAAAATTTTATTGAGAAGTAGAAGCAAAACGAATATGTAGAAATGTCTGAATATCGAAAATGTATATTAAAGTGTTTAAAAAAATGTAAGTGCTGGGCTTCTTATGAAACAAATATACATTCTTATATGTACATATGTTGATAGTATAAATTAAAATATTACCTTGAAATGCAATTTTTGCTAAAATCATTAAATAAAATGCAATATATGTAGTTATTGTGATAAGAAGTTTTTAACAAGTAAATGATATTTTCAACAAGAAATTGCTGGTGATGCACATACGACATACTCGTACATCGTATTTACATACTACACACATATAATTTTCAACATATCGATTTTCAACCAAACCAACAATAATGAACAGGAAAAGAATAAAAAAAAGAAAGAAATGTTAAAGGTGCATGTATGTGTAGAAACTTTCAACGTACAATAACAAATTTACGAACTAAACAACAGATTTAGCGCCGCCATAGAAGTAAAAGCCCCAACATATTTGTAAAATACGGACGGACCATCATCGTAATCATCGTCTTCAACATCAGAAACTACAGCAGCACTATTGTTTGCTATACTGTTTTCATTGTTTGTTCTCATACACCAAACAAACAGCCAGCAAACAAACCAACCAACAACCAAATATTGTATTGGTTATAATTTAGTCAACTAAACTGCAAGAAAGAAAATAGAAGCAAATTATATAAATTATATTCAGTGAACAAAGAATTCAATTGTTGTAGTTTGAACCAAAGGAGAAGAAGGAAAATTCCATCTATTATCACGAGGAAAACATTTTTTTGGATTAAATTGAATATGGCGGATGTTAATAAATAGTGCAGGAAGTAAAACATATTCATATGTATGTACATATATCTGTGTACATAAAGTTGTATTTTATGCAGGGTTGCATTAATTGCTTTGTACGATGTGAGCGTATTTAACATTTTTCAATCGGTAAAGAAAAGTTAAATAAATGTGTTTTTTTAACTGTTTGCTAATGGAATTTTGAACTGGTCAAAAACTACACTGAATGAAAGTGTCCTTAAAAAACAATATTTACAGGCCTACATACATTTACATATGTATGTCTGTAGCTTTTGATTATAAAATACAATGAATTGCATTTTGTGAAATTCTTATTTTAATATATTTTTGTTGTGAGCAGCTGTGTTTTAAAAATGTTTCATATTGAAAGGGGAGCGCGGGGTGGTTGAGAAATAGACAAATGTCAAAAACAACCCCTCCATGTGGTTGACAGTGTTTTTTATATATTCTTTAAGTTGCCCATTGGGTGTGTTTTATACTCTACTTCAAGTTTTTGTTTCTGTGTAAATGAGTACAAATAAGTTTCAGCATTTTGTGCTTTTCACTGTTATTTATTTCTCACAGAAATTTTAATAACCTAAAGTAACTGTTATTTTCATTGCTCTCTTCTTTTCGAGCTCTCTCACGATTTTACTGTATCCCAGGAATGGTAAATAGAATAAAACGTCACCTAACTTCAGTAAACAAAATTTTTGACATTAGATCAAGTATTACATACGATGTTTTTCTATAAACAAATATCTTTTGCTTTACAAATGGGCTAATCCATCCAGTCAAAATGACACTGTAGTTGTTAAAAATAAATTAGCGGCTTTGTAATGAAAGTAAACGATTCGATCACGAGCTTAAAATCTCCAACTAAAAATACGTGATCAAATAACGTTTCTTAACAAGTTTCTTCAAGTCAAGTTTTTATTAAGATTGTACCCAACTTGTTCATACTTGATTTAAATTTATAAACATAAACATTATATAAAAAAGTTGTTGCAGAAAATTTTCATAGATTGTCTTGATTTTTTATCAACTCAGAAAAGTGGATCCATTTGATGTCCAACTTGTCCTTCTTTTATGTGTATGTATATAAATAATAACAATAATTGAAAATGATACCTTTTTAATTCCTTCAATAGCAAAAGTTGAAATAAACATTTATCTACATGGCATGATAATAAAATATACGGATATTTTAGCAGTTGGAAAAAAATTAGTTGTTTTAATCGTAAATAGGTTAGAATGCCCCATCCGTTCCAACGGACGGACCTACTTTTTATTCAAATACAAATTTTAAAGGCATATTCTCTCCGAACATAAGTATGGAATCAAAAGATAAAAAGCACTATTTTAGGGCAAAATATGATGTGAATTCGGTAAACAAACTTCAGTTATGGTAAATTCTGCAAAAACTTTAAAAACATATTTAGCATTTTTTGAGTTTTTTTAGAAAATGTGGGAATCCTGGTAGCAAATGCTCATTCTTCTCTATTGGTTGATACTTAGTACATAATTAAATAAATAAATTCAAAATATCAATCGATAATTTTATAGCATAACAAAAGTTTCGTTTACTCAAAACGACATATTTTGATGTTTTTTTGCAAAAGAAATCTCCCATGAATTTTATGATTAAAAATTTTTTTAAAGTTTAAAAAAAGATACAATTACCTTCGCAGTGATTTATAACATGCCAACCTTTTATTTTCTACGTATAAAATAAACGGGATTAAAGCTGACTCCTCGTGGTGAAATTGCTCTATTTTCGTAGCGTCGCATAATAAAAATGGGAAAAAATAGATGGAATTGCCACAGATCTTTGGAACAGGTATGTGAACATGAAACACTTTAGTTAAGAAAAATTATGTTTTCGGAAAAATCACACGAAGAACAGCCCCACCTCCCAACATCCACAATATATTGAAATGCTAAAATAAAACTGCGCAAACAACTTTTCACGAGTTTTTGTGCTGGTAAGTCAAATATTCTGTTATCTTAAATGTACTTATCTGCCTTAATGTGCAGCTACGAGTATATATGCACAATCATTTTATATTGCCTTCTTTATTGTGAAAATAATTTGAAACTGACAAAAACATAAGGCATATGTGTAAGAGTAGAACGTGCACTTAAAATATGTTTTTAAAGGATAAAATGTCACATGTGCAGTAGACAGTCTAGCAATACAAGCGAACAAAAAATTGGCTGTACACCGTATCAGAAAATTAAAGCTTGAAAAAAATTATTAAACTTATGTTAAGGAAGTATTTCGATAATTCTAGCAGATCTATTTTAAAAAAAATTTCATGTTTTTTTTTTGTTAAACGTAGGGGTTACCTTTTTAAATTTTTCTTCGTATCGCCGGACGACGTTTAATAATACCTTCGTATATTCATAGAAAATAACGCTTACTTTTTCTACCCTGAGACTGCTTTGTTATCGATGATAACAGATCAAGATCCGCGAGTACGATCAGTCGGCTATACAATGATTTTATCAGCCTGAAATGAAGCAAATGGAGGCATTCGTCAAACCTTCGGACCATAAGTTCATACTTTCATAAACTTCGAGAGTGACTCATACTTCGATATGATTTGAATTGACTGAGCCGCCATGCGTGCAGTTCTAAAAGCAAGACCAGCTGGAAGTATTACAATTTTCAAAATAAATAATCGAATTAGCACAAGGAAAATAACTTCATTTGATAGTTTTCTTTGCTTTATATAATTTTTTCACAGCTTATCCATGCCATTCTCAAAATACCGAGCGTTTTGAACATGAACAACAATTTTTTTGAAACTGCCTTGCAACAATGCTTCATATTCGGTGGTGTATGGCGAACTTTTTTTTGTGATATGCCCTAATGTGGCATATGCCGTGCGAATAAAAAAGATATTGTGTAGGATTTTAAAGAATATGGTCTCAAAATACAAATGGAGGCAAGAAATAAAGATTTTCGCAGTTCTAGTATAAGTCGCACGCGAAAATACTAGAGATTGCATACAATGGAATACTTACTGCACGTTCTCTTCGTTTCGTTGGATCCTTTTCTTATATCTTAATCTAAAAGCACCTCGAAATACTCTAAAAAATATATCAAAATATCTTTTTTAAATAAATAACCTGCCTGACAGGTCATTTAATTCTTTTTTCTTAATTTTCTAGTAGACCGTAAAAAAAATTAAGCAAAAAATATTATTCTAATATTTTCAAATTTTTTTATATTTTACATAATACTAACTTAATAAAAACTTAATAAAAAAGAAAAACTGTAAAATTTTAGAGTAACTTTGAGTACTGTGGAACCAATATTTTTGATTTCACGTTCTTCAAAAACATACTAGCAAAATTTTTACCGTATTGATTGCAATATAATTGTTAATCGATTGCCTACGTGCGTGTAGTGCAAAAATGATAGTATTTTAATATTAAAAAAATGTATACATGAAAAATCTCAGGCACCCCAAAAATGTCCATTTTCGAAAATGGAGGGTAGTGTGGAATAATATGCCATACTACCATAATCAAAATAATAATAAGAAAACAAGTTAAATTTGTTAGAGAATGTGGTATTTCTTTGTTATCATTAATTCAAAATGTAAGACTAAGCATTGGTTCTCCACTTCTCAGCCCTTGGAATTCTATAAAATGTGGTGTTTCGACTAATGTATCTAGGTCCCATTTGATTTTAACTAATTCCACTAATTCCCATTATCTCATTAATATTTTTTGCATGACTCAAATCTTCTTTATTGAAAATAATATCAAAATAGGTTTCCAGAATACCAGCCTTTAAGTATTCCACATTAGCCGATTGCCAAATTTTATGTAAACAATTACAATTAAGTTTAAAAAAATTAAAATTAAAATGCCAACCAATTAGAAGTGTTATTTAGTTATTTTATAAAAAAACTTATAATTTGGAACAAAATAATTGTCAACATTTCGCAATTTTATTTCACTCTCGGTCAAACTGAAAACTAACAGTGCGCCCGAATTCATAGTAGCGATGGGATCATGAGTGACTTTTCACTCACGCTCATACACGCTCACGATAAAAAAAATTTCACTCATGCTCGCTCATATTTTTGGCTCACGTTCACTCACGTTCACGCTAGTGGAAAAAAAATTAGTCACAATCACGAAAACTCACGCTCAAGAAATATTCACAAAAAAAAACACAAGCTATAAGTATTCATACATTAAAATTTAATATACAATTAGAAAATTCTGCAATAAAAGAGGAAAATTTTGTTTAACTGAGATATACTTTTCTGAAACAATTTGATACAATTTTTCAATTTTCATAATAAGCCCAAGAAACAGTCCACCAAACAAAATTTTTTTAAAGTGATCCAACTAATTTTTTATTTTTTTATGGAATATTAGACTAGATATATAATTTTATAAATAAAATAAATGTATTTCGTTGATCATTAATGCACAAATTATTACCAAATTCCGCCCTACCTCAGATCTTCTAATTTCATATCAGAAATAAACAATTTTTAGGTATTCGTATCATTAATTTAGTGTTATTAAAAATGGTCCAATCGAAACCCATATTTTTATACATTGAATTCACTTCAATTTTAGTAACAAAAATTTTTATTTACTATTTTCGAAACATTGAAATTAGATATGAAATATCGGAATATAAATATAATAGAAAAAATGTAATGTGACTCACGTAGAGTGCGTCACAAAGGATTCATGTCTTGTGACAAAAAACGACAATAAGTTATTTTAGAATTCTCTTGTAATTATCTTTCTTTTAGGAACTATATTCTGTGTACTTTATTATGAGAAATTCCCAAAAAATTACGAAAACACACTTCAACTTTCAAAGTTACTGCCGTTTTTTACGACGTGCGGAACAAAATTTTATTATCAATTGTTTCGCAACAAATGCCTGCTAAAAAATTATAGCTTAAGACCAAAAAATTTTTATATATTAACGTGAAAACGCGTACGAATGTAGGGTTCGTCACGCAGAATTTACACACATGTATGTATCATGGGATTTCAAATTTTGTAGTCAAAATTAAATTTGAAAATTTAAAGAAAATATTAATTTATTTTTTTTAAATTTTGATGTGAAATTTAAAATTATGTACTCGTACATACATATATAAAATATTTTGACTAAATTCATTAATTTTCTTGCTTTAAGATTAAGTAGGATCTTGTACTTTAGCGTTAATAGATAATAGATAAATAAATTTATGCAAAAATAAAATTTCGTCAACATTTTTCCCGAGAAGTCTGTTTCACATCTCTTCAAGTGTTCTTCCTGGCGTTGAAAAAACTCTTTCGCTTGTAGCTGAGCTAGATGGTACACACAGCATTTGTTTAGCGAATTTTTGCATAATTGGAAGATCTTTAGCTTTTTCCAAAACTTAAAATTTCTTGTTCGTCTGTGTGAATGCGAATGAAAGAAGAAAATGAATTGCAGATGTTTTTATTCCAAATGTTCGCCAGTCGAAACTCGGACTTATACTGTTACTTTGACTCTTTCATTCACATCAGTACATTAATACATACAGGCACAACGCGGCATTGCAGGTCTTTTATTTCTTCATGACAAAATTGAAAACCACGTACCTATTAAAAATATGAAAAAAATTCCAAAATCAAAAAAATCACGAAACACTCACGCAAAAATCTACTCATGCACGCTCACTTACGTTAAGTTTTTTATACTCACGCTCATGCACGCTCAAGTGATTGAAACAAAAAGCTGCTCTATCATGCATGAGCACGTGTGATCACGCGTGATTCACGCCAATCACGTGAGCGGTGCCCATCTCTAATTCATAGCAAAGCGGGTAATTTTAATATTTCTTAGCAAGCTATGTGTACATAGAGCGAGAGCTTCTAAATAGCTTTTGAGTTCCGAAATAATAGGGGGTTCTACATTACCCTCATATTCCACAATATCCGAATTAACTCTAATATTAATATTAGTCATATTTAAATACATATGTAAATTTAAAAAGAATTATTCACAATTTTTCATGTTTTTGAAATTATTAACAAGGCACCGCGGTATTAGTCATTTTCTCACTGAGTAGTAATGAAAATAGCACGTTGTAGAAAATCATATGTTTATACTTAAATACAAGATTTGTATTAAAAACTGATAAAAAACAACATTGACAGCTCAACCTTCGGCGCAATAATTAACACAAATCGCAATTGCTACGAACACACGGTCTGAAAAAAGTTTCGCATAATACACACACAATGGCGCATAATCAGAAATTACCACTGTGTTAACTTTTTTAAGTTCCTATTTAAGTTATTCACAGTTGGATACTTTCAACACGAAAAGTTTACACTTAGTTATGGGTGAAACTGTAACTAAATGATAACTGAATAATACATCCAAACAGCTGGTTGATTTCATTGCATTTCATTCCAAAAAAAATCCGTACAAAAAAAATACATGAGATGTGTGTTTGTTTGGTCAACAAAGTTCTATTGAATAAGTTTACTTTTACAGCCCCTTATTTTCATTGATTTATATACAAACTATGAACAAAAAATTATTTTGGGAATTTGTATGAATGTTTTAAAGAATAAAAATTATTTTTTATTATCTTCATAAGTATCGTTCATTTTATTATCTCTACATACCAATATGTAGGGATGCACTTTTTACATCAGCTGAAAGCAGTTGCTTCACTAGTTATGATTCGTGAATGAGATCTATAACTATCTGTGAACTATTTTTTAGTTCCTTTTTTATTAGTTTCGACTTTGGTTATGATTTCTGAATATGCGCCAATAATACAACGAAGCCAATTAAACTGAACAGCTGTGGTTACAATTTCATAGGCAAAAACAGCTGCTGATATTATCTGCGTTCAAATACCCACAAGTTTCTACTCAACTTTGCTACAACACAGTAAATGCGAACACAAATTGAGGGAATAAAGTTACTAAATATATACATCAAAAGGTGAACAAACAAAAGTAAGCAAGCAAAATGTATAAAATATTTGAAAATTAAGAGTAAATTATTATTCTTAAATTTTTCGTTTGTTAATACATCCCGTTAAAAAGGTAATGAATTTGGGCTCTGTAACATGTTTTAAACTTTCTTTTATTTATATGATTTTAATTCTTTAGGTTTGTAAATGAGTAAAATGTTTGGTTACTGCAATTTTCTTCCAGGAAATCAATAGCGAAAACATTTAAAGAAATAGGGAAGATTAGAAAAAATAAATTATTAAGTTTTCTATAAAAGTTATTGTATCGAGTACCAAGAACAAAAGGTATAAATATTTTTCAACACTACAGAGAAACATTTCCAGACTTTTCACAAAATGAACAGAGCACAAATTCAGCCACATTTAATTCTTATTTCGCTTTACTTGGATATTCGTCAGCGTTTCGCATATATTAATGGACAGAGTTAAGAAGTTAAAATAGGGAAAGGCAAAGATAAATCACTTATTTATTTGAAACAGCTCTTCATGAACCGGCTTTGTTGAAACCTAAAATGCAAACAAATGAAATTATATTTAAATTTCCGCGAAATAGAACTTAAATTAAAAAGTTTTGTGAATATTAACCATATTTTCAAATAAAAATTAATACAATAACCGTTAAAAGTTTCAAGTTGTTTTAAGTGAATTTAGGGATTCAGAGCATCAAAATATCAAAAAGCAAGATTTCGTTTGAGAATACTTGAATACTATTTCCGTAAACAATTCGTAAAAATTTAATTTCAAGACCGTTAAAGCAATTAGCAAATCACAGCAACAGTTCGCTTATTTTCGTTGGCGAAGTCATTATTGTTAATAATGAAATATTCTACTAAACTGTGCATAGATGTGTGTTTTAAGCCTTCAGTCATACTCAGTGTTGCCAGGAGCTGGAGAAAAAAGAGGCTAAATCGACATTTTAAAAAGGCCAGAAAGGGCTAAATCGCCCGAAAAAGAAAGCTAAAAAAGGCTAAAAATTTTTTGTTCATAATTCAACGTTTTATTTATTATTAATAAAAAATGCATACAACATGTTAAAAGTTATTGAACTTCATAAAAATAACAAAACAAACAAAAATAAAAACGAATAAAAAATTCATATTTTTAAATTCATATAAATCCTTACATAACAGAAAAATTAGGTATTTTTTGATTAATTTCAATATTGCGTGAAATTCAGTATTCTTAAAAAGTGTTAGCAGGTTTGTACATTAAAGTGGGTCACTGGTGAGAAAAAATAAAAGTTCTCAATTATATTCTAATATCAATATTTTTTTGTTTTACATTAAAACAAATAAAAATTTCTATAAAAAATCATATCTTGAGCGCCGGTGCTACTTATAATTAGGTATTTAAAAAACCCCATTTTTTAAATTTTAATTTTTTTATTACTATCAACTATTATTAATTAAAACTTAAAGAAATGTTTAATTAGCTTTATCTTTTTATACAAAAAAAAAAAAAATAAAACAATAAAATGACGAAATTATGTTAGTTATTTTTTGGTGATAAAATCTTGTTTACTGTCAAATCTGGGCATCTCTCATCTTGATTCAAGTTTCGTCTGTATTAAACCTCCTCTTGCTTTTATATCGCATAGAGTCATAAATGCTTCTGACACTATTTTCACAATTCATTCCACCGCCTGAGTATCACATGGTAGCTGTGCGAAAATTAGATTGTCACTTTCTTGACACTCAACTGCCGCACTTATTTCTGCAGTAGTGATGTTCCGAAGAATTGGTGGATCGAAAAATTTTTGCTTCCAATTTATAACTTCAAAGTAGTATTGTGGCTACCGGTTCTCTCACTGTTTTATTTTCATCCAACAACATCGACTGAATCAAGTTTTCTGCGTAAGCAAAATAGGCGTTACGTTGAATAACGCAATCTATTAAAGCTTTAACTCTTCACAAAGGTATCGTGAGTTTGCTGGAGCATGAACTTTTACTCAATACTCTGCTAATACTTCTAGCTGATGTGTCGGATTCTATGTAGGAATAAATAAACGTAAAATTCTATTTGCTTTTGCTAGCCATCAAGCATGGTGGTATTTTTTCTGAAGACCTGTTAACTAAGCCATCGCGGCATTGTTCACTTATAACAGATATAGTTTATTTCATAGAAATATTTTTGATCTGTACTTAAGCCCTCAAATTGTATTTCCGGAAGCTGTTGTTCAATTTTCTCGTACATAGCTGTCGGTAGTTTCTCAAGAACGTAAAAGTCGTTAGGATACAGTAACAAGCGTTTCTGCTATACAATACTATGCTGTTATGTAAAAAAAGATATGGTTGTTATATTACAAATTTAAGAAAATTTAAGATGAAATCGCGGACTCTTAAACTAAAAATATATTAATGATAATTTACAGGGATCTAATGCAGACAAAAATACAACATATTTACGCTATTAGAAGTCGATGCGAGAACAAAATTTTTGATCTACCCCAATGTATATACAGTACGAGCACGATTTGCGCAAGCGAGAAAATCGGTTGTTGCTCTTACTAAAAAAACGCAATAACCGACCATTAAAAACGTAATATAAAAATACACCACTATTTAACTAAAATTCAGTAATTTTGAAATAAAAAATTAATATATTAAACACAGCTAAAAAATTAAATATTTAAAATATCATAGATAATTAGAGTACTTGAAACCCCAATTATGGGACTATGTATAATAATAAATTATAAATACTATTTGTTTATTTATAGTTTTAAGTACATAAATTTCTTCAAATAAACACTTAACAAAAAAAAATAAAAATGCTTTAATGATTATGCAGAATGCTGAAGTTTTGTTGGAATTTTGGACCTTTTAATTTTTCAGGAAACTGAAGTTTCTATTATTATTTTAATAACATCTAATTTTGCATAAGAAATGTTATATTCTGTTGCACATTCTATGGAAATGTTTTGGGCTGTATTGACATCATCTACTTTTAGCAGTGATGGCATTTTGGTGTTTTTCGGGTATTTTTAGTAGTTTTTGCCGCTTCATACGCGGGAAATTTTGTTGAATACCCGTTTTTAAAAAGCGGGTATTTACAGTGCTTTCCACAATTTTTCACAGTGGCTTTTTTGTGCAACTGATTTTTGTGCAACAGTTTTTAGTTACAAAAATTGGCTACTTCTTTTAAGCGCAAATAGAACTTTTTAAGCAACCATAAATTTTTTCCGCTGAGGTTGAAAGAACATTCAGTTTGATGAATTTGCTTAAAAGATATATTAGAAACCGGTTATCTTTAATTTCAGTTAATGCGTTACTGCGTAATAAATACGGATTAAAAATTGAAAATGCATGTTGTAGCAATTTTCAACTGCTTTTAAATGTTTGTTGCAAAATAGCTTAGAACGAATCATATAAAAAATCTCAATATTTTATTACAACTGTTTTGTGACTTGATTGCGAAGACGAAAATGAAATAGCAATCTATTGAAATGCTATCATGAATTTCATTCGACTTTAAATTCCCTTTTTTAATCAATTCCTTATTATTTAGAATTTACAGAAATTTGTATACTACACATCGCTTCTTTAACGCAACATGATCATATCTTAAAAAACCAAAACTTTTAAGTTATTTAGAAAAAAATGATGTTGAAGGTATTTATTTATATGTAAAAAGTTTGGCAATATGTATGCTTAATCCAAACCAAATGTATACCCACTAAAAATCAAATACATGCTATATATGTACATATCTGCTAAAATTTTTAATATTTCACTTTTGATAAATGACTACGGTGCAATAAAGGAGCGATATGTCTAAACAAACTATTTTATTTATTTTATTTATATACCCCATGTATATGTGCCATTTATTCTTTCACTCCTGTTTTTGTTTTGATCCGTTTTTTACTTTTATGGTATTATTTTAATTAATATGTTAATACATTCTGCTATTTGATATCAAGTCCTTTGTTTATTTTGATGCAAAAACTTTAAATTGCATTTTGGGAATTTACTTTAACTTTTTTATAAATTGCTTAAGATTTTTTATCATAACTAAAATTTTTTAAATAATTTTAATGGTGCTTTTTTAACATTTCGTGTAATTTTTTTGCATTTTTTCCATGTTGGAACAGCTTACGGTGCTTTTTTTCTTTCAAGAGGTACCAACACTGACTTTGTGCTTTTTCAATTTGCACATTTTCAGCAATTTTGCAATTAAAAAAAGAAATTATAGAACCAAACAACAAGTATGCTTTTTCAAACAAAACTAAATTTTTTAAAATTTGCTTACAAACGATTAAAAATGACTAAGTTTGGTTTTTTGGCGTAACCTTAATAGCCTATTTCTGATTTAAGAAGGAACACCTTCATTCGCTTTCTATGAGAAAGAACATTGATTTCGATTTCTCTACATTATTTGTAAACAAACAGTGACTCGATATGCAACTCGAAAGAAAACGTAAATGTTTTCATATAAAATCCGATTTCTGTGCTACGAATGTGTCGTTAACATTGATAATGAAATGTTAAAATCAGTCACTTTTGGTTTTGCTTTCGCAACAAAATTACTGAGTTTAATAAAAATAAAGATAATTTAAAAATTAGCTGGAAAAAGCTGTCCAACAATTTAAATTCGCTTGGGCCTCCTACTTGTACAATATGTGGATGGAAAAAGTTTAGTACGTTTGTTTTTATTGAACATTTTATCTATAAAGTACGTTCGGGTATTGTGATATAGAGCTAGAAGCTGACAAAACCAAGCTTGATGAATTGTAGATTTCAGAATATTAATAAACCATAATTCGATTTGCTTTTTAGAGGCTATGCAAAGAGGTGGTGTGGTTGACTTTTTTTGGGTTCACTGAAAAATGTCTGCCAATGAACTCGAGTTCGGCTAATGCTAATACTGTATTACGTACCAATTATGGCCAGACATGCCAAAGAAAAGTGAAATAAGGAAATGAGAAACAGAAAAAAGGAAAAAAACTATATTATGTTTAGATAAAACAAGTATTTCATTGGCCTTATGAAGTACTCTAAGCAGTTAAGCTCAATTGAAATCCCAGTTTAATTACTGAAACAACTTTCAGAAATTTTATTAACAACCCGAAGATCACTTGTTACGGTCATATTTCCATTAAAATTACCATCGGCCACGTACGCTAATGTACCACATCAACAGAACAAAGTATTACCCGCCCATTTTTTCAATTGCTGGCTTAAAGGTTTTTTCACTTTCTCTCAAATATCTGCAAAACTTGGGCTTTAAAGACCCCTTCACTTTCCTGAATGTATACCTAAGATCTGTAGTAGAATACCAACTGAGACAGCTCTAATCGACTTTACCTTCAAAACATTATAGTATAATAAAAACAGGTATTCCATATTACCCGAACTTACTCTAGACCTGGGCAGATTTAAAGTCACAGACTAAAAACCAAGGAAAACCAAAAGAGCATCAGAGAGACGGGTGATGGGTAATACATGACGCTATTTCTATAGTCAGTTGAAGCATCCGGGGGTAAAGTGTTTGGTGTAAAGCATCAATCAATTGCTTGTTTTGCAATGGTGGAGTCACCAGCTAGTTGCTTTAAAGCTGTTGCAGTGGTTACACCAAAAATAATCCCGGAAACCTCCCAGCACCAAACCTGTGTAACAATTAATGCTTGTCATGGCAAAATGCTCAGCAAATATTCAAAAATCAGCAGAGAATGCCCCAGCTACAAAACATAAGTAAAATTTTTTGAGTGACAATGGACAATCAATCAATCTCCCATTCGGTAAAAAAGGCGAAATCCGACGACAGCTAAGAGTAGCGAAGAAAAATTCGCCGACAGCTACAGAAAAAGCTAATTCTTTAAAAAGAATGACTGATGCTGCTGAGGTGGACTGAATCAGCAAAGAGGATGGCTAACGCCGTTGAAAAAACAGCAGCAGATTTAAATGAATTAGTTAAATCCACAATAAGGTAGAAAATATTTGAAAAAATTTTGTTAAATTTTTTTATATTAGATCGTCGTAGTTTTTATACTTTTTTTCTAAATTCCTTTATGAACATCAATTTTTTTAATATACTCTAAAAACCACGAATTTTGGTGTATAACACTTAAATATTGATTAACGGGAAGTGGTCTCTCAAATCGTTTTTTTG
The DNA here is from genome assembly GCA_956483585.1 of Gymnocheta viridis. Lineage (NCBI taxonomy): Eukaryota > Metazoa > Arthropoda > Insecta > Diptera > Tachinidae > Gymnocheta > Gymnocheta viridis. The sequence goes on from OY101444.1 coordinate 56,890,864, forward strand.
GTCTTTTTTCCAAAAAATAAAAAAATCTTGCTTTAGTAATTTCCCTTTAACTCAAGCAACATTGCCATTTTATTCGATAGTTTTTTATTCATAGCATTACAAGTTTTTAAGTAAGAACTTATATTTTTTTCCATTTTTCCTTACCTTTTCTTATATAAAAATTGAACGAGGCCAAATTTTTATATCCTGTAAATGAATTATGGTAAGAAATTTTAAGATAAAGATTTTGGTGTAAATAACAGTAGCATTATGTTAAGAAAAACTGCAGCTTTACGTTGAGCATTGGTTTAAGTGCACGTTAGCAACACATGCCGCTTCAAACGATGTTTTTTTTTTAATACATAAAATCCAGCAAAATAAATTTTTCTGTGGCGGACACTGCTTTGGAAATCTTCACATCATTAATTTGTTACAACAACTCAGATTTTTTCATCAGTTTTTCAATTGATTTAGTTTTTCAAACTGTGAACGCGAAATTTTCTAATTTTTTGGAGTAAATTTTTATAACTTTAATGAGCTATTAAATCGTATATCATTCCATTTTTATTATAGTCGTAGTTTTAATTTGTAATGTTACAGTGATGTGCTATTGAAAACGAATTGTGTTTTTGTGGTCAATGAGCAAACCTCATTTATGCAAACAATATTCGGTACAACTTCATCTGCAATGGATAGCAGGAGAATCGGCTTATCCACTATGTACAACATTAATAACACTGTAAGAGCTGGTTCACGCACATCAAGTTTACCTGATCAGTTTTTGTTCTATTTTCTTATGAACTTGCGATCACGTTCATACACGAGAAGGTCGTTTACGAAAAGGTCGTTTCAACTCTTTTCGATTTCTTTTGCTTCATGATCAACTTCGTATAATATTAGTCTGTACCCCTTTCCATTCTCTTTCCCCTCTCTCCTAAAAACCCCAGACATGAAGATGCAAACTTGATGTGTGTGAACCAGCACTAAGGAAATAATTCTAATCAACTGAATAGGAATGCACGTATTAAATTAAGAACGCGCATGGCAGGGAAAACCATATACCGTGTTTCGATTGCTTTACAGTTTGCTGTATACTACATAACATGTCTTTAAATAAAATAGATGATACTGCTTCATTGCGAAATCATTGACGAATAACTGTTTGAAGACGAGCAACTTACAGAACATATTGATGGGGAAATTAAACGACGAGTTGTTTATTCTTTAATAACAAATTTAATATTTATTTATTTTATTTAAATCTAATCAAGAAAGGCAAATAACTTGTTTAAGAACAAATAACACTGTGTGATAGAAAACAATATTAAATATTTAATAAAATCAATCGAATTAAGTTAAATTAAATCATCAAACTAGAGATGGGATCGTGAATGACTTTTCCCTCGCGCTCGTGCTCGCTTACGATAAAAAAAAATTTACTCATACACGCTCACGCACGACCTCATATTTTTGGCTCATGTTCACTCACGCTCACGTGAATGGGGAAAAAGTTAGTCACAATCACGAAAAGTCACGCTCACGAAATACTCACGAGAAAAACAGAACCTATAAGTGTTTATACATTCAAATTTCTGAATGCATATAGAAAAATCTAATATTCAATTAGAAAATTCTGCAAAAAAAGAGAAAAATTATCTTTAACCGAGATATACTCGTATATTTTTCTGAAACAATTTGTAGAGTTTTAAAAATTAAATTTTTATATTTTGATATATGGGCAAGTCCCAGAAACAGTACACCAACCAACATTTTCTTGAATTGATCCAACTTATCTTTTATGTTTTTTTCAGAAATGTTAGACTAAATATATGTACATATAATTTTATAAATAAAAAAAAAGTATTTCGTTGATCATAAATGCACAAATTATTACCAAATTCCGCCCTACCTCAGATCTTCTAATTTCATACCAGAAATTAAAAATTTTTAGGTATTCGTATCATTAATTTAGTGTTATTAAAGATGGTCCAATCGAAACCCATATTTTTTTTACATTGAATTCAGTTCAATTTTACTAAAACAATTTAGAGTTTACTATTTTGGAAACATTGAAATTAGGTCTGAAATTTCAGAATAGAAAAATTGTAACGTGCATCACAAAGGGTTCACGTCTTTTGATAAAAAATTTAAAAATTTTTTGCCTGCAAATAAAATATTTTAGAATTCTCTTCTCTTGCATTTATCTTTCTTTTAGGAACTAGATTTTGTGTTCTTTATAATGCAAAAATTCGCTAAAAATTACGGAAACACACTTCAACTTTCAAAGTAACTTCCGTTTTTTGTGGCATGCGTCACAAAACTTTGTCATCAATTATTTCGCAACAAATACCTGCTAAAAAATTTTTTTATGCCATACGAAAAAAACACTTATATCTCACTAAGCACCATGCATAAGTTGAAGGTACCTCTTTTGAATGAGAAAATGTTTATATATTAATGTGAAAACGCGAACGATTTTAGTGTTCGTCACGCAGGATTTGCCCATATGTATCATGCGATTTCAAATTTCGTAGGTAAAATTAAATTTGACAATTGAATACAATTAAAAATTCTTAATGAAAATATAAATATAATTAAAATAAAAGATATTTAAAGTTTTGAGGTGAAATTTAAAATTATGTACTTATCTAAAATATTTTTTTGTTTATGTATTTATTGATTTTTTTTATCATAAGAACATTAAGAATACAATTCTTTTATAGTTCAGTACCATTTCCAAACAAGTCATAAAAAATAGAAAAATACATCGAAACATTATTATACTAAGGACATTTTTTAATATTATCAATATCAAGTTAGCTAATACAATAATTTTTAAAAATACAAATATGAAAACAAAATAATCTTTGATAGTAAATAAAGTAGAAAGAAAGGTAAAGAAAAGTTTCAAAAGCAAGTTTTTCATATAAATAGGACGGACCATGCAAAAATAACAAGTTTCCTATGTGTAAACAGTCAGGTAAATCACAACTTAGGATCATCTTACGCCAAGAAGAATTACTACGGTATCGACCAACTCCATAAACATGGCGTGTTGCATTGTTAAAAGATACTTGAAGCTTATGTGTGATTGCGAATCGATATTACTGTAAACTTCTGCGGAATAAGTTATCAGCGGTAGTGTTAGTTAAACCATAAGTTTCTTCTTCACTACTATTGGGACAAATTCCGAAGATATTCTCACATTACAAAGAAAAATATTCAGAACAAACAATATTTATATGGTCTTTACATTTTAAGGTTGAATTAAAGTAGAAACCCAAGTATTTCACTTTGTCAACATACTTGAGCATAGTTTCTGAAAAATTTTGGAGTCCAGTTTAGTTCTATGGACTGGTAAGACAAATGATTTTACTGGATTATGAATTAGATTATGACGTTTAGCCCAACCAACAATAGAAATCAGGTCGTTGTTCATTCGATGACACATATCCTCAAGAAGACCAACACGGTGTCAAAAGCATACACTAAAAATATCATTGACGAGCATACTGAATAGAAGGGGGCCAAGAACGGATCCTTGAGGTACGTCAGAGATAATACTTTTCAGGCCAGGCACATTCTCACCAACAACAACTTTCTGCGAACTCCCATAGAGGTATTTTCCCAAAAGTGCCAACATATTGCTGCTAAATCCAAAATAGTTTTTGAGCTTAAAACTTAAGATAAAATGATCCACCTTATCAAGGGCTTTACAAAAATCTAAAAAACACATGAGAGTCAAATTACTATTACCATATTCTGGTCTAATATCATTCATAACTTTCGACGCAGCAGTAGTACAACTATGGTCTTCACGAAATCCGGACTGTAGTGGATGTATGAGAGAGTTTATTTTCAAATAATTGGTAATTTGTTTAGACATAAGGAACTCAAAAACTTTATCTAGAACGGGCAAGTTGCTGATTGGCAGGGTTCCCATTTTTATTTTATACCTTATCCTCAATTTTCAATTTTTCATTTCCCAAATTCCCCAAAACAGCTAAAATCTTATAACCAATATCCCCACAGATCTGTAATAAGAATTTTCAAGCCTATAAATTAACAAATAACAGAAAACTTTGTCACAACAGATAGATTCTTCTGGAATATTTAAAATTTATTTGTAAAAATTCTTTAAGCAATATAAAACTTTTTTGCAAAGTATTAAATATAATCAAGTTTTTTGTTAATTTATAAAATTGAACTCAATCAAACATTCGAAATAATTATAATAATCTTATCCAAAAATTAAATAATATTATGTCAAAGGCAACACATGCATATATTTATTTACTTATGGTATTTTCTCTTCTAGAAAAAAGTGCAACATTTTGTTCCCTTTTTATTAAAAATTTGCAACGTAATGATTTTCTGAAAGATTTTTATCTTAAGAAGACTTTAAATAACAATTTTATTGATAAAAATTAAAAGAAATGCTACATTTTATTAGAAAAGAAAACGGCATTATTTACATCCATATGTGTAATATTATTAGAAATAATTTATACTTTGAGCTCTAAAAAGGTACATTAAAATGTATATACGCCTTGTATCCATGTTTATGTTTAGACATGTTGGTTGTATTAAAATGTTAGCATTTGATAAGAATGAATAAATTTGGTACAGCAAACTGAATTAGTTTTAAAGTGTCTATTTATTCTAAAAAGAGCTTCTAATAAGTCATACTGTAGCCTGTTTCGAATTTTTTCAATGTTACCATCATCAAGCAGAAAAATATGATTTGTCAATATGCGCATGAATTTGAATACAAAAAACAACTAAATAACAAGATTTATAATAACATATTATTCCCGAAAATCCCCAGCGAAAAAAGAGCCTTTTCCCCAAAAAATCCCCAAGGGATTTTCCCGAAATTTGTATCCCCAATCACAAAAAAATCCCTTATTTGGGGACAAATCCCCAAAACTGAGAACGCTGCTGATGTAATCATTACATGTGCCAATAGATGTTTTTGCAATCGGAATTATACGTGCGACTTTCCACAAATTTCGGGAAGATTGATGTAGTGATTAAATATGTGCGTAATTGAACCAACAATAAAAGGTAGGATGATCTTGAAGAATTTTAAGTGTGAACCATCTTCATCGATGGAATTTTATTGAAGATATCAGTTTCAGAAGCAACAGAAAAAGCAAAAAAGCAAAGTAATTGGTTGTAATCTCTATTATTAACCACTTTCTTTTCACAAAAAAAGTCATTTAATTCATCCGGATATAAAACAGCTATATTAGAGCTTCTAGAATCAACGCTCAACTTCTTGACATTTTTTCCATAACTCCAAAATATACTTTTTTTGCCTGCCTGACTAAATGATTAGTGCGATTTCTAGCTCTAGTGAAACCAATTCTGGAAAAAGGCGTAGGATTGCTTTTACAAGAGTTGCACATTCGATTACGATGCCGAAATGACTGCTCGACTTCTTGAGTATACCAAGGATAAAGTTGTTCTTTACACGAAAACTACGCAAAGGAACATGGCTTCCAAAAACATTATTTAGCTTAGATAAAAAATATCCAGTTTACCATTAACTGTATGCTCATACCAGCAGTCTGTGCAATCAACTAATGAAAGTTCAGAATATAGAGAAAAATAGTATATCGAATTATAGGCCCTGTAGGTTATAACATTAGACGTATCAACTCTATTAAAATTCATATTAACTGTACAGAATATCAGGTCATGGTCAGATATAAAAGAGAGTTAATCATATAAAAGCAAAAAAATTGAATCAGAAAGTAAAAACAAATCTAGCAAACATGGGGGTTATTGAGAGAAAAATGTGTAGGCAATTGTTGATTCACAATCTCTAATCCGACAGAACTAGCAAGATCACGTAGATCCTCACTCAATTTATCTTTGGTGAGTAAGTTAACATAAAAGTCGCCACAAATAAAATAAATATCATAGTTTATAGCATGTTCTTTTAACTTATTAAAAAATGGCTCCACACTGAATGACTTACTAGGATTATAAGCAAAAGAAATAAGAAACTTGTTAACATTGTTCGAAATTTCAACGTATATAAATTCAAAATTACGATCGCCAGATACACTAAGAATTTTACTTTTAAGATAGCTTCAATACCTCCACCTCTTCTGTTCACTCAGCTAACTTGCAACAATTTATAACCACTTATAGTATAGGGAGTTTCAGATATGTACTTTATTATTAAACATAATTTCAGTCACACATATTACTCGTATGCCCACTTTGGAATTCTCAAAAATTTTTCTAACATAATCAAGTTTTAATTAAAGCTTCTTGCATTAAAGTGCACAAAATATAGACTAGAGTTCTGTTTACACAAAATATTTAACACCGCAGATTGATTCTCAATGACGCCAAATCCACTATAAGGGAAACTCATAATACGTCAAGGAAAAAAACAGTTTTGTTATTTTTAAACAAAAAGAAACGAAAAACAATAGTAAAAGAGGTTAAGATAAATAATACACAAATTAATAGGTTTTGTAAATGAGTATTCTATTAAAATTATAAAAAAAATTAAGTGTATAATAAAATGAAATTAATAATGCCAAACAGTACGAAATGCCAAAAAATGCATTAAATAATGTGCCAATGTTCACGGCTTTCAATATCATGCTGTCTCTCATTATAAGGAAATAACTTTTGATTAAAATCATTCATCTTCTAGCTCAAAAACAATCTGTGTAAAATATTAAGTTTAAGTAGGATCCTTTTACTTTATAGTCTAAGAGTCCGTGGACCCCAGACCTTTATTATTTTATTAAAGCTAAAAGTTTGTCAGTGCATGCTCCCAACACACTTTCTTACTTTCAGAATATTATTAAAAATCACGTCATTAATTGCCACTTAACCATATTGCAGACCCCATTAATGTTCATGAAATTACAATTCTACTTACGTTATGGTATGAAAGCTGATTTTTTTATATAATACTTGGCTAATAATTAGACGATGTTTCCTCATTAGCCAGACATTTTTGATAGTTCCTACTCCCTGCCAGACACGCATGTAGTGTAGCTGTAGGAAAGTGATTTTGTATAAAAAACCAGTCATGGGTGATGCATAATTTGTGTTATTTGTAGCAAAAGTAGTGGCAAAATAATATTATTTTCTGACGAGACATTGAAAAATGTGAATTAATTTTAAAATTGCGGAAAAAACATAATAACATCATTCTTCTACGTGAATATACAGAGAGTGGTTATCACAGGGAATGTTACAAATCATTCACAGGACTGATGAAAAAATATATTACCACAGAACCTAAAAATTCTAAAAAGACTATTGAAATAGAGCAAGAAAAAGAAATATCTGAAAACGTAAATACATCAACAGATGATTCAATACCAGGTCCATCGCATTTGTCTGAGTTAACTGTATCACACCCACCTTTAGCTTCTCAATCAACAGAACCTCAGCCTTCCCGGGCACCCGTGGACATTCGAGGACTTGTAGAAGTAAGTCAAAATGCTAATGCACCCACAGAAGTAAAAATTGTTCGATTTAAAGTGATACTATTGTTGACACAAGTAAATAACAATGAAGGTGATAGAAACCAATTTCAGTCTCGTATAATGCCTAGCATTGAAAATCAAAAAAAGTATAATGAGTTGTTAAGTAGAATGAATAGTCCGAAAATATACTATCACACTGAATATAGATTCAGTTTAATAATAAAATGTCTTCATTTGCGAAAATATCTGTCAAAAGTGATTAGAATCAACATCGAGAGTACCACCAAGAAGCTTTCAATGAAATTTGTAGCATCATAGAAGAAGATATTATCAATAACGGCCGCTGTCATTTATTAATTCATTTACATGAATTACATACTGATTCAATGGAAAGAATTTATGCAGAGAATTCCATTGAAATGGATACTAATTTTACTGCACACCACCTAGAAGAAAAAAACTGATAAGAAGTTTTCTAAAAATGTTAAATTCTTTACAATCCGGAATTACAAAAATTGTAGCGCCCAATTATATCAAGAAGATTGACGAAACAGTGTTGGAGAAGCTAAAATCTGAAAATATTATCCAAAAAGCGGCATTAACTTTACGAAAAACTATTTTGACAATGGACAAGAAAAAATTACTAGCTAAAAATCTTTCAGCACAGCATATAATTGTAGGTTAAGCTTCTATACCGCAAGAATTATTTGATTTTTATTCTACTTTCATAGGTGGTTCTAGACAGAAACGAAAAATTAGCTGAAAATGTGTTCGTCAAGTACGGTCTTATTGTCGAGATATTATTTATGCAATTCATAATGGTCAAGTCAAGACGTCTAAGCATATAACGCTGGTTATGACTCTGAAAAGTTTAACGAGTAGCAGAAAAATTATAGATATAGTCAAAAGATATGGTAATTGTATCAGCTATCAAAGTGTCGAAGAACTTGAAACAGAAACCACCTATGCTTCCATTGAAAAATCAAAATTATGCCCTGAAAAAATTATGATAATTAGCACCGCTTTGTTGAAACTACTAGTGGAAAGGACTTTTTGCATGATACCGTCGGAATCATTTATCAGAACATTGAATTATATATATCTGAAAAATCTGAAATATCCAAGACACCCGTTCCCACTAATAGAGACAATTCATCACAGAAGAGGAAAAAGAGAAGAAGAACTTCTGAGGCAATAGCTTCATAAGAAATCCCTCATCCAAAAAAACAAAAAATGACAAGTAATTTGCAATTAACTGCTGATGAAATTAAAAATATGCTTCCTAATAAATTACGATTGTATACAGAAATTGATAATCCACTAGAATTACCTGATATTCCAATGTGATTTGGTTTTAACTGTAGGATTGATGATATTGACACTTGCAAACAACGCATATCTTATTTGACTCCGATAAATGCCTCACCAGAAAGTAATTCTGTAATTTTAGAAACAATGCAACAAAGTAAGAAAATTGCTGAAGAGTTAAATCAATCATTCCATTCAAGTAATATATGACTTGGCTATAGCCAAAGTCGGTCTACAAATACAAGTAACGGAAAAACCTTCATATGATAATTTATTTATACATTTAGGACATTTTCACATCATGATCGCTTATTTCAAGGCAGTTGGCAAGGTGATCAGTGACTGTGGACTAACAAATGTAATGGTGGAAAGTGGCTTATTGGAGAATGGTTCAGTGAATGGCTTTCTTGACGGCAAGCATTTCAATCGCTGCAAAAGACTGCACCCTTTGGTGGCATTAGGATTAGAAATATTACATTTAAATCTTTTCTGGAAATGAGTAACATGATCGTAACAGATTATATGATTGAAGAACTTCACAGACTATAAAAGTGTAAAATGTCATCATTCAACATAGAACATTAATAGCTGAAAGAATTGATCAATAATTACTGTATTTATAAACAACGGAGTCTCAATGGCGATTATGGAAAGACTCAACAATTTTATGTAATTTATCTCATTAATCATTACCTGCAACTGTCACGAAGCATACGTGTTGGAGACTTCGAACTTTGCTAGGCAATTTTGCCTAAAATAACAAATTTATTTTTTATCTGTAATCAACAGAATTATGTTCGATGGACCCTGAAATATGCTGATAACTTGATGAAAGTAGCAGAAACCCATCCTGATTTATTTGAAGGATTTCAACAGGGCTAAGCAATTTTCAAGGCAGCCCATTGACCTGGTTTTAGAGCAGACTATCAATGCGGATGCTGCACGAAGACTTACAGGTGTTATACACTTTACTAATTCAATTTCAGCCTGTCAACGGTGGTCTCGAAACCATGATGTAAAATATACAGTAATTAGTCACGCTTACGAAGAATCGGGACTACAAACTCACCAAGATGGTTCTTCGGATTAGAATAAGCACAATATTCAGAAAACTATTAAGTATCTAAAGAAATTTAGTGAAACATTTGAACAGTTTCGGCTTCAGCTCGGAAGTACCAAAAGATCATTTAATAAACATTTAATCAGGTAAAGCTGCTTCGGAACTGGTAGAGTCATGTCTTCTTAACATTGAAAAGTATGGTGATTGTCTTCGGAATACGTTTGTTTCTGAATGTCATACGGACATTAGTCGATTTGAAAAATCTATTAAAAGAACAGCTCTTAATAATTTTTCAAAAAATTTGGAAAAAACGAATAAAATTCAACGAGATTTGTTTGGCCGTTTGCTGGGGATCTCGATGGATTACAATGTGGGTATCTCAAAAATGTTGCCATACCCAATCACCGATGTGACTTTATGTATGTATATGTCAGTTAAATGGTACTATTTGTAAGACGAATAAATCTGAATTAATGAAATGTTTAGAGAAAGAGGTCCAGCATCAGCCACCACCTACTGTAGATGTCGTAATAATTAATGTTTTTTTTATTACACACCATGAAAAATTTTCCAAACAAGTTTGGAGGCATTTCTAAGAAAATGTTGCAAATGGTCACCAAATTCGAAGCGCTACGAATTGACGTTATTTTTGATCAATACCTGACCCCATCAAACAAAAATTATGAACATTCTCAGCGATAAGAATCAGCACAGTTGAGCTACACCATAACTGGACCTGATCAAACACGTCCGAGTGATTTTGCGAATGAATTCAAAAATTCAAATTTTAATAAGCTCTGGTGGATTTATTAATTTTGCATTGGGCCAGCGATGAAATAATACCTTTTATTGGAAATAAAACTATTCACATTAGTTCTAAACAGTGCCATTATTTTCTTGTTAATGCTTCTAACAATATAGTAACAAGGGTTGTAGAAGAGTTATCATGTCCAGAACATGAAGAGGCTGATACCAAAATAGTCTATCATGAGTGCAGTATACCAAATCAAGTGAAGTACGTAAAGTTATGAAAATATTTTTGCAAGAGCTTAACAGGATTTCATGCCATCACAGGTTGTGATTATAATCCCGCATTTTTTCGAAAAGAAAAGTTGAGGCCATTTAAAATATAAAAAAACGGAAGAGTATCAAAAAGCTTTCATTAAATTCGGTAAACACGAATTATTTTAAAAGAATGATCAACAACAAATCACTTTTGATATAATTCAAGGGTTTATATGTGAGATATACAATGTCGGTTCGATAACTGATGTTGATGCAGCACGGCTTCAACTATTCATTAATACATATCAGGTCTCAGATATAAATGAAGCCACCTGCCAGTCCGCCACCCTGTAAATCCGAGTTGCTACAACAATTTCTGCGAGCCAACTATGTGTCTCGCATTTGGAATAATGCAAATCAACAATTTATCAACCCGAGAATAATGGTTGGGTTCTCGAAAATAATCTGTACCATTTTAAATGGTTCGAAGGTGATCAGTTGCCAAATTTCGAGAGAGAATCACTAGAACTGTATCAGGTATAGATACTACTTCAAAATACTATTCATTATTTTTTAATACTTTCAATCCCGTTAACTTGTTCACATTTTTACTGACGAAGAAGAAGATGACGATATCGAAAGGACTAGCAGTGAGGAAGAAAATGATAACATTGATCATAATTATAATAATGAATAACATAATATTTTCTTTTATACACTATAATAATAATCAGTAATGTCATCAATCTATATTTTTATACTTTATAATAACTTGTATTGTCATTCATCTATTTTCAATAAAATTTTTGAGTATTATTTTATTTGTTTTTTATTCATAAACCTGTTATTGACAAGATAAATTTAAATGTGCATAGTTGTAGCATCGAATTTCTTTTCTTGAAATCTTTTCAAAATTTACACAGATTATTAGTTATATAAATCTGTGCCAAAAAGTGTATTTGCATAAGTCATTCTAATCGAGGATATCTTCTTAAGATTTACATGTTTGTCTTGCAAGGAGTAGGAACTATCAAAAATGTCTGCCTAATGAGGAAACATCATCTAATTAATAGCCTGGTTTTATATATAAAAATCAGCTTTTATACCATAACGTAAGTAGAATTATAATTTCACGAACATTAAGGGTGCCACGATGTTAAGTGTCTGGCAATTAATGATGTGATTTTTAATAATATTATAAAAGTAATACCAAAAAATTACACTTTATTATTTGATGAATTTAGATTGGTTTTTTACACAGCTTTAGTATCGTGTACCTGCCAAAACCAGGGTAACCCAAACTTCTTAATGGTCCATCGTTCTTACCTGTGTTGGGAGCATGCACTGACAAACTTTTAGCTTTTATAAAATAACAAAGGTCTATTGTGCGGTTTCTATAACCCTGATGCTCGACATAAGCATACAATTTATATAAAAATCCCTTATTTTTCTGATAGTTACATAAAAATTGTATACTCAAGTCGGGCGTCTCCGATTCGGAAATGATTTTTTAAAGTAAAAAAGAAACTGCAAGTTTAAATAAAGATGCGATAAAGACTTTAATGGCCTGTTTCTACATAACGAGTATGTTCTCAAACAGACAAGCTGTACAAAAGCAAGTACGTAAACGAATGAGTTTTTATAGCGAACTTGTCTTATTTACGTTTTGTTACGTTGCTCTTTTCGTATTGTCAGATTACATTATTGCCATAGTATATAGTTTAGTATTTTTTTTAATTTTTTTCATGCTATAATACAAATTTTTTACTACGAAATGGCAACTGTAGTGCAATTGTAAGCGTACAGCTATTTATAATGTACAAAACAAAGTTAGTTTATATTAGGGATGGGATCGTGAGTGACTTTTCTCTTCTTCTTTTCACGCTCAAGCACGTTCACGATAAAAAATTTCACTCATGTACGATCATGTACGTGGCTTACGAGAGTGGAAAAAAAGTTAGTCACAATCACGGAAACTCACGCTCACGAAATACTCACGAAAAAATCACAACCTGTAAGTATTTATACATTAAAATTTCTGAATGCAATTAGAAAATTCTGCAATAAAAGAGAAAAATTATATTTAACTGAAAAACATATTTTTCTGAAACAATTCCAAAATCGAAAAAATCACGAAACAATCACGCAAAAAATCTACTCATGCACGTTCACTCACGTTAAGTTTTTTCATACGCACGCTCATGCACAATCACGTGATTGAAACATGAAACTGCTCACGATCATTCATGATCACGCGAGATCACGCAATGAATAACAATTGAATCTCAATAAAATTTGTTATTAATTAAAAATTAAAGGAAAAATGTTTCCATCTATTGAAATACACTTTGATAGTGATTTGCTTGTCTGTTTTTGACAGTACTGACAATTGAAATTGCAATGTAGAAACCGCAAAAAGTGTTACTCTTACGTTTTCGCTCAACAACACATGACGTTTGTGTTATAAAACCGACAAACTAATTTTCACACTAAATTGGGTAACATTTTTGAGAAACTTGTAATGTAGAAACATGCAATAAGTCGACAGAATTTAAATTTGTTAATAAGACTTGCGCGAGTGCAAGGTATAAAATTTTTTCTAACTTAAAAAATTTGGCAACAAAAATTAGAAGCAGAACGGTAATTGATTTATTAATAGTGGAACAGAGCACGGCTGTAATGTAATTTTCCATACAAATTAACTTTATAAGCACGTCTTCCATAGCTCTTTTTATTGTATTTCTTGAGGTTTTATTTTGTGATTTTCACTCTCACAAAAAATCTAGGACGTTAAAAAAATTGGTTATTTTCTTAAATAAATCTTTGAATAACGAAAATTCAACTAAATTCAACTAAAATTCAATAAAGTTAATCAGAAACTTGTCGTTACTGTGGCGGATTTTATAATGTTTCATCATTTAAAATTTAAATGCCTTGTCGGGAGCCCCGTAGACTAGTAGATAGCGTACTAGACTAGTAGTCTGGGGATCGCAGGTTCGATTCCGGCCTAGGCCCTGGGTGTTTCTGCAGACAACCTAAAATTGCTTTGTGGTTTGTGTTTGTTCTTTAAAAAAAAATTTAACAAAATACTTTCTTAAATAATATTTAAGTAATCTTACTCATCTTACTTTTATTTTCTTTTACTTATTCTTAACTTCATATTCCGTTTCCCTAAATCCACATAAAAAAGCTGGAAATGTTTAATTTTTAATTATAATTATATTAATTTGTATTAAGAAATCCCAATGAGTACACAAGATTTATTATTATACATTTTATCAAGAGCGAAAATTTATGCACATATTTGTTGTTACAAAAAATTTTTGGGGGATTAATAAGGGCTTGCTTGGTAATGACTTTTAGCTTATACTTTTATATATACATGTTAGTAAATATACAAACATGCATATGTATATCTCAAATCTACATTCTTAAGGAAATGTTTGTGAATATGGAACAATTGGTACTTCAAATACTCGTACATACATATGTATCTACGTAAAAAGTAAACAATTTGTAAATCTAAATTGATATCAGAGTAAATAACTCAAATAATGCAAAGTATTTTTTCTATTGACAATTTTCTATTAGATGGAAATTTTTATGTATAAATGTCGATAAGGGTTGTTTTGCAACAAATCTTTCAACTTGGATTGCATCATCAATAAAATAAAACCTTTTTAGATGAAAAAAATACAATTGATAAAAACAGTACATGATGCGTCATATCCGGAGCGTCTTCAGTTTAATTTAAGAAGTAAATAAATTAATATTAAAGCAATAATGCTTATATTTAGCAATATTATATGTATATAATAGTTCGAGTATTTAAAATTTTGAAAACGTGGTTACTGTTTTTAAAATTCAGGAAAAGCTGTAACCGGTTTTTTTAGTGAGAAAATGTTTACACAAAATCCTTTATTTTGATTTGGTTTATTAAATAAAAGAGTTAACAGTTCATGTAAACATTATAAAATAATATAAAAAATAAAGGTAAAACATAAAAATTAACTTCATATTCATAAGAATAGTACAAATGTATAAGATATATGGACATATATGCCTGCGCAATGATATACAAGGTGGACAAACAAAATATCAAATTATATGTACATGCTGATATTAGGGTGTACATAAGTATGGTACGTACTGAGACTGGTGGGCAAATACTAGAACGGGATATTTGAGGTCAACGACTATTAGCAAAACGTTGGTCTCCTCGAGACAAAAACATAGAAATATCACACTGTAAGATCCGACTGTAAGTGCCGAAGATATAAAAGAATTTATTTTGGCGACCCCTACGTTCTGCAAAAAAATTATTTCCTTTTCGAAACTGCCTTACAACAATACTTTATATTCGGTGGGGTACGTCGAACTTTTTTTTTGTCATACACCCTAATGTACATATGTATATAGAAAAAATTATATCCAATCAAAATCATGTTGTAATATTAATTCTAAATACTTATTATTAAGTAAGTACTTTGGATTAATATCAACAGCTGGTGGGGATTACGATATATTACCATTAGAAAGAAAACACTTCTACAACACAGATATACAAGTTTTAATGATTTTATTTTCGAATCAAAATATATAGTAATTCCCCTGATTGTGGTGTTACACTTTTTTGTATATTCATAAAGAATGATGTTTTGCTAGTGGTCCTGAAAAAAAACTTGATGTAAAGCGCATATTTACAAGTCCATAAAATCGAAATATAATGAAATATTCTTATAATATTGTTGATGTAACAGTTAATTTGGAAAAAATAATCTAATTAATTTACTTAAATTAATTAATCTTCTAAAAATAAAATACCGTTGAAGTGCGTTTTTTTCTTTTGTTTTTATGAAATTACAAATTTAAAATGCTCTTTCACTCAATGTACTTAATCTTCATATAGTTAGCAAAGCATTATATAATCTGTTAAGTTTTTCAGTGCTTTTTTGGCATTTGTCTAAATATATGAACTAATTCAAAAAATTTTTTCATAACATTTATTGTTGCTTTTTGGATTTTGCATACTTTTAATTGTATTTGTTAATTCATCCTACCAATTGTTGTTCGAGTCTTCAGAGTCTACATCTTGATCGGCATCTGAAGGTAAGTTTTCCTCATTGTCAAATAGACTAATTCCATTGTTTCATTTATGGAAGAGTATTTAATAAAATTTCCACATTTTGAGAAGTTGCCAGTTCTGAGATACAGTATTAAAGTATTCAAAGGTTTATTTATTCGTTTTTGTTCTGCCACGGATGTCTAACTCTATAAAAAACATGAAGCCAAATGTCAACAAAACTAAAAAAACATTTTACAATGGAGTTTGACATCCATTGCATATTACAAGGCCACTTTAATTTGGCCTGCTACTACCTCATAAAATTATTTCGACATTGCCAAGAACACCTAGAACTTTTACACTGAAAAAAAAAACATAGTTGGATAATCAAAAAAAAAGGTTCGTCTAAGTTTTACTATAGTAAAACATAATTTTATTAAAAAAGTATACAAAACGAAAAGTATTCGACTGAGACAGTTTTTTAGTTATCACAAACCAGACTATGCGTCAATCAAAAAATCAGTATTTAGAAAAACTGCCAACCGTATTGTAAAAAACCCGGTTTTAAAACTAAGTCGATCACTGCAGTATATACTGATTATTCTTATAATAAAAGCGAAACGGGCCGTTTATGCGAAATAGGTGCGCTCGTTGTGTACACTACGATACTCGTCCTCGTTCATTTTGTGCAGTATATTTTAAAAGATATGGATTATCTCTATTATTTCCAAAAATATAGGTTAACTGATCATCGGTGAAAAAGCAAGTTACAAATAAAACCTTAATTGTAATATTGGTTATCATTGACGGCTGTTGACGATTATGATTTCAAAAATATCTCGGGCTCTCGGAAAGTTAAACGCCCAAGCTTTTGGGTCGCGCATTTCCATCTTTTGGACGTGACGCTCCATCATGCGACTTGTCATGGCTATTTCCTATGAGTGACTGAATAACCAAAACAATATACTACAGATATGTACATATGTACATAGAATCGTTGCGATAACGGAATTTGTCTAAATATACCAGAAAAACCATTGACATAAAATATTATTATGAATACTAGCTGTTGCATCTTTAGGAACATCAGCAACATTATTACCTGGAGGTAAAACTGCTCATTCAATATTTAAGATACCATTACACTTTACCGCAATGCCAACAGTGATAAGGCGTAAGTTGATTGTAATTGCCAACAAATTATCACGTTGACAGGATGTTGCAAGCCATCGAGAAAAATAGTATGCCAATGGGAGCCATTACAGTAAAGTTTCGCGGAGACTTTAGAGTCCAATGCTTAGACAGACATTTCCAATTAATCTAGAATTTCTTACAACTGTGTGGCTTGATTCAATTCAGGAGAGGTGATAACATTCCAATGGCAATGGTATGATACTTAACATAATAGCGCTGCGAATTAAAATTTTGTATGTATGTAATTATTAACTATTTTTTATTTTATTATGCACTTGTTTAATTGCTGTACCATAATTGAAATAATCTTTCTAATATTTTTGTAAAATATTGTAAAATTCTAACCAAAGAACTACATATGTACATACTTCTTTGTTTTGTAAAAGATATCGCTTCTTTATTGCAACGTAGTGGTATAATTATTCGTAGTTTCGTTTTTCATATTGTGTGAAAAAATCATACAAATATCTTGTTTACTTCACTCTTGAGAGGAGCATATTTTTTATCTTCTGTTAAGGTGTGAATGAATTAAAACTTTAAGACCGTTTTCTAAAGAACGAGTCTTTTCAAATATGACTACGCGGCAATAGAGGAGCGATATGTAGAATGTACAAACTTTAAATAAATAAACAAATAAATAAGCTGGCGCTGATGTTTATAAATTATCGCACCGTGAAGCCCTTTGAAAATTGCCTTTACGAGTCCGGAGATCTAAAACGCAAGTCTCTAGATAGCGACTACTAATTGCTACTACTGGGTAAACTGGGTATTAAACTGAAGTTTAATACGTACGACAATTCTTGTTATATGTTTGGGAGCAGATGTACCCCGTCTACAACAAATGACCATGTATTTTGGCCAACGAAAATATCGCCTTTCTAAGCTAGAACACTTTAGTAACTGTCATTGTCGCAATAGAACAACCCAATACTTACTCTGTCATTAAGAGTTGTTAGCTACATAGGACGGTAACATTCTTCTGATTCCGAGTTAGGCGCATTTTACCAGTATTCCCCGCCAAAAAATTTAAGAACCTAACATCGTCTAATCGCACTAATTATCATGTAGATGTACAATTTATACCGCGTAACAAATTAATTCATGGACAGCGGTTGCTTATAAACAGTATCTCTATTCCGTGTATATCACTTACTCATAGAATTTTTATTTTTGGTTACCCATTCGTTTCGGTTTCGGATGCTAATTGAGTCGTTGTGGTGTGGTTATTTTTATATTTTTTAAATAGATTTTTAGTATCAATCGAAACGAAAAAATTGTTAATTCATTATGATAACGTATCTAATAATTGTAGATATTTGATAGATTATCCTGAAGTTTTCGTATTGTTATTTTTGAACTATTTTTACTATTATTTGCCGGGTCATGGTTCCTTCATTTTTTTTTAGAATTTTTTTAAGATGTTCTTAGGTAAAACATGAATAGCAACGCATAACATCTTAACTCTGAATTTATATCAATCGACCAGCAGAAGTTTTGAAATGCATCGTTTGTATGCAAAATCCAAGAAATATAACATTCTTGTCATTTTAAAATTTAGTAAAGATTGTTTCATTCACATAGAAGAAAAAAACTTATTATATTCATATTGCCAACAAATAGTAAAAAATATTCTTAAAGAAAAATTTTAAAATACAAAATGTTTATTGTTATTTCTGAACATTATTTCCTACTTCAGGTGGAAATAATATGCATGGACATTATTTTCATTGATGTTATTGTATGCCACCGCTTTTTATTTTTTATTCCAACCTGTACAAGTTACAGAAACAGACTTGTTGAATAATTTTTTTACTAAGTGTAGGGAATTTTTATTCAATTTGTTACTTCTTACTAAGTAGATTTTCTTTTATTAGTATTTTGCATAGCAATGGCTTAAAAATATAAAAAACAAAACATTAAAGATATGCTTTTTAGAGGAAAAAGTAGAATTTACACTCTTGTGGTTATTCTTTTCTAAATTAATATTTTGCATATCAAAATGCTTAAAATTTTGGAAAATAACTGTTAAGAAATGCTTTTTAGAGGTAAAGCTGATATTAACTCTTTTGTTGATTTTTATTGATTCATTAATCGATTTGTAAGCTTAACTCATTCAAAAAAAGAAATACGATGTCATGAACAAGTTTGATCTTTGATAACACGGATTTTAAGAAATTATTTTTTATAAAACTTTATTGTATCCTGTAAAGAACAAAAAAAAAAGAATTTTTGTAAAGTTAATTCAAATAAAACAAAAAGAATTTTGTGTGAAAAATTAAAAATAAAACAAAGAAGTTTTACAAAAAAATTAATTCAGTTTTTACAAAACTTAAAATTTTAAAAATTAATTCAGTTTTTATAAAACTTTACTAAAAAATAAAATGATGTATCATGAAAGGATAAACAATTAAAAAATGATTTTCGTAAATAAAATTTAATTGAAAATGCTTTTATTCAAGTATCGAACTTTGTTCCCTGAAACCTACACAGTAGAAAATGAAAAGTACAAATTAAAAAAAATAAAATAAAACTTTTTAAAATCGTATTTCGCAAAACTTATTATTTGGTGAAGAAATCAGTTTTTATAAAACTTTACTAAAACTAAAATGTTGTATCATGAAAAGATAAAAAATTAAAAAGGATTTTGGTAAATTAAATTTAAGTGAAAACGCTTTTGGTTAAGTATCGAACTTTGTTCCCTGAAACTTCTACATAATAGAAAATTAAAAGTAACAATTTTAAACAAATAAAATTAAACGTTTTAAAATCGTATTTTGCAAAATATTATTTGGTGAAGAAGTAAACTAAATAAAATAAAGTAAAAGGACCCGGACAACGAATTCTAATTTAATTTACATACGTGAAAATAAACTGATAAAAATCGCAATAGTGTGTTATCTCCAGAATTATCTTCACTTATATTACAATTAGTAAGCAGTATAGATGGGGTTGTGAACAACTTTTAACTCACGTAGGTGCGCGTTAACGATACCAAAAAAACTAAGCATATTCCACTCACGATAATTGCATTTGCATTAACACGGAGATCACGTGAGAGGAGCCCATCTGTAAGCACTTAAACAAACCTGCTTTACTAAGTCTTCGTTAATCAATTTTGTTCGAATTATCGTTTTTTTTTGTTTATTTATTTTTTTAATTTTGGACGTAACTAATACTACTGAAGTGTTTTTGGGAAATTAGTTTTAGCTCCCATCCGCTGCCCCTCTCCCCGCCCCTGTTACAATAAGTTTTTGAAATTTGAGTCCTTTATAATATTAAAAACAAAATTCCCTTAGATTTGATAAAAACCCAAAAAACTATTAATCCAGAAAGATACCTTTTAGATTATAGAAATGCTTCCGACAGATTTCAAAACTTATTTCTCTTTAGCAAGTAAGTTACATTTCCAAAATATTCCGCTCACCAAAATACAAGAAATATTATACAATAAATTCAGTCTCTTATCCCTACAATATAAATAATCTGCGAGTGAAGATGAATTTTAGTCAACAAGTTTAAAAAAACAAGTCCCAAAGGGAGTGTTTACTAGTACAGAAAGCATATTTGAAAAACAACCACAAATATAACTATTTCTAAAGATAAATAGAGAGATTTTTTCCGATTAATCATTTAAATTTGCAACTAGTAAATTCAGCTAAATTTTCAGAATAAAAAACAATAAATAAATATATAAAAATTATGCTCGAGTGATATACTTTAATTTAATTACAATAAAGTATATATAAAATACAAAATAACAATTAAATACTATAACTACTACATAAAATGGTCGAGTAAAGGATTTTTATATTATAATAATGATTTTTAACTTTTCATTTTTATCACATTATAACCAATGTTTTTTACCTAAACAATCTTATATACTTTTTATTGTATATCCATAAACAATATTACATTCTGTATTATAATGCATTAAATTTTTATCAAAAGTGGATATACAATAAAACGCCTCCGTAATATACCAAAAAACCATAAGAGATAGAGTCTTGGGTATTGCATAGATCGATAGATCTATAAGATTTACCAAATGTAGCGGCCATCTCTAATTTTTTGTGATATACGTGAAGACAATTTCAGGACGACGATAAGGTTTTTTATATCCCTGAGGTTTCTAGTAAACTTGTAGTATCTTTCATATCTAATGAAAACTTTTTAAAGTTTTTTGCCTAACTCCTTACGTTCTTTTTATATTGACTTATACCAAATATGTGGACTATTATAGCTTTTCAGATAGTACATCATTATAATATTTATTTTTTGTGCGGTAGTACCCATTCCGACGCTTCTATTCCCACAGTTTTATGACTGGCCTGGCACATTGTTTTTGAGGTAGCCCTTACCAAATTTCAAGACTATCACGTTATAGCTCTTCAGTTGTTAGGCAATCAGTTAATATTTTCATGGGGAGTACCCCCATGCTTTTTTCAGCAGTTACTTGCCCTCAAATTACCAAAGTTTAATTTTTTATATTTACATTATTGTAACGTTGCGTGATTAGTTCGAACATGGCAACACGAATCTAAAGTTGGTTTTTCTATTTACAGTGTTGTAGTATTATAGAATTATTGTGAACACGGTATGAGGAAACAAAGGTCGTATTCTTGTATTTAGAGTGTGTTGTTAGCACACAATTTTTAGAAAAGTCACAATTTCGGTTTGAGTAGATATATAGTAATGTATTTTGAACTGGATATTATGTATAGAGTGTAGTCTTATTGTATTATTATTTTCTAAGTGCTATAATGCAGACATGAACTTTGCGCAAATCATGTCAATAAAATCATAATTCAACTTAATAAGTTCAAGTCCACAATATGTAAACACTATTGAACAATAAAAAAGAAATTGTAAAGCACTTGAGTAAGCATTTGCTGCATGCATGTTTCCCATCAAGGACCAAACAAAACAAAAAGAAACTAACTTCATAAAATTAGGATATTCGAAATATTCGTACCGGAGATGAAACATATTTGATTTGTATGGTTTCTGTCAGATACATACACAAGAATAGGAAAATAAATACACACATATCTAAAAACAATTTCAATTCAAGTGAGTACAACTTTTAAACTGACTTAAGTCTTTTTAAAACTTAATGAAATTCTTGGCGGATATTTAAAACCAAATCAACAGCACACAACTGTGCTTGCAATTTAATACAATAACGTGAATAATAAACAAATTATTTTTTTTCTCATTTCATTTTAGGTGCTAACTCCTGCTTTCCGTTCATTATTCTTTAACTAAAGATTTTCAGAAACCGAAAGAACAATATTTAAATATATCCGTCTATGCAGAAAAATATCTATGATAATTCATGAATAACACAACATCAGGCACTTGAAATTAAAAGAAAACGACAACAAGAAAAGTTGCAAAAGCAAGAAAAATAAGGAGGCATTGGGCGAAAATTAACATGGAAGACGAACAGACATAAATATACAAAGTTGTTATTTTAAAGTGCGGCAACAACCAATATATGTACCAGCTAGTAGCAACTTACAACAAGCAATAAAACTTTCATAAACACGATAAAGTAATTAGAAGGAAACTTTAACCCAATTTGCTTGCACTGAATAATACACCTACAACAAAAATAGGAAATGCTTCTCAAATTTATTCCCATTAACATGCATTTTTCAAACTCATTGTAGATGCCACCAACAGTTCAAACATTCCCAAACGAAATCATCTACAGGAGCATATAAGAAGGAGGCACGACTACAAGAATAACACTAACATACATAAACTCAAATACTTGTGATAAACTAACTACAAGAGCACGAACAAGAAGAAAGTTTAAGCAACGGCACGAGTAAACAAATTTGGGGATAACCCCTGCAGGCCAAAGTACATGGAACTATTTTCATGTGATTTAGGAAGTGCGAAAGTGGGCCGAAGCCAGAGATAACAAAATGCAGAAGGAAAACAATATAACAATAGAGAATTGCCAATATGTGGGGCCATATCGTCTGGAAAAAACACTCGGCAAAGGACAAACGGGTATGTACATACTTAACAATATGCAAATAGGCAATCTTGCATGCATTTAAAGTTAAATCAGTACTGGGCATTTGGGAAAAATAAGTCAGTTGTTATTAATTATCTTCAGCAAGATGTTATGTATTTTTCTCATTGAATGAACATTTTTAAATTCTAAGAAGTCGAAAATATGCACTTAATGAGGTTGAGGAACTAAAGAAAATATTTTTTTTGATGTGATTGTAAATAATAAAAACAAACTTTATTTAACTTTAATATAAATGAATGCTAGTATTTATTTATTTTTATTACTAGCTACCAAAACAAATCTTTATTTCAAATATCTATCTTCTATCTTTAAAAGTTAAAACCAGAATGGCGCTTAAAATTACATGACGTGTTTTTCTATCTATCTATTCGTTTTTAGCGTTGCCAGAAACTCAATTAATATATGTATATATATTAGGGCGGGTCAAATTGTATGGAACGATTTTTTTTATGAAGCGTATAGCAAAAACGTAATCTATAGGTGATTCTGAGAAATTTTGCTCAAGAGATCATAGCTTTAAGTCGGATTTGGAGCCTCCCAAAATTTCAAAATAGATATTTTTCCATATATAGATAGAATAATTTAATTAAATTCGTCATAAAATCGGATAGATTGTTTGAAAGGTATTTTTATCACCTTTCAGAATCTGTATTGATACCAATATATTTTTATTTTTAATGGAGATATTAGGAATTTTTTGTCGTAAAATAGCCTAAAATGAACTTTTAACTAATAAATTCTGAATTTTCTTCCAGATTTTTTTTGCAGACAACTTTTATTACGATAATTTTTTTTGTTTTCGAACTCCTTTTTGTAGGAAAATCGATCTGAAAAAATCAACACTTTCAAGGTTTCAACAAAAAAACACTATTTTTACATTTTTAATTCAATTTATTTTTAAATATTATTCTCGACCTACAATTTAATGTTTTAACGTGGTAATGTTATTTTTTAAGTTCTTTTTTACTTTCCATTCGATGAGTGTTCTTACGACTTTCTGACATCACTGCCATGACTCGTTCACGATTCTTTTCTATAACTCTTTTTGAAACACCCGTTAATAATTGTACATGTCTTTCTTTTCCTTGTATGTGCATTGGAATTTGTGGATCAGCCAGTGGTGGTTCATCGAAATCTAAGTATTCTACCAAGTGATCATAAGGAATCTGTTAAGTAATTGCTGGTTCAAATAATATATCGTCGTTATTCATATCAACCATATTGACATAATCGGTAGCATCGAAATTTAAGATATATTTTTTGTAAACTCTGAGTTTAGTTGTATCGTACAATTTTTCTCGATAATGTAAAATCTTTTTGATAGCTCTATCCCGTATTGCTTTTCGATCATCAAATAACATTTTTAATAAGATATTTTCTGGATGTGCGTAATATGAGTTGTTTTGAATTACACCATCTACAATATAACGAAAGTTTGGTTGTAAGTATCGTGTCCAACGTATAAATTTTAATAAAAGTGCTCTCCGGTACAACATAGTTATAAAACTTCACATTGAAGTACATTGGCACATAAACTAAAGTAATATAAACTGCAAAAGTTTTTAAATTGGTCGATGGTGTATTAGTTGTTACATATAATCGTAATCTACTTGCTTTGGTTAACCAAAGAGAATGTGCAATTGGTCCTGGTTTAATGTTAGACAAATCAACTGGAACAATACCATTCGAAATTGCTTTAGCTATTTCATATAAATATTTATTAAAAAAATCTCGAAAAAAAACTCGAAGAAAATTCAGAATTTATTAGTTAAAAGTTTATTTTAGGCTAATAGCTCTACAGATTCTGAAAGGTGATAAAAATACCTTTCAAACAAGCCCAGATTGAGAAATCTACTATAATTCTATCCGATTTTATGACGAATTTAATTAAATTATTCTATGTATATATGGAAAAATATCTATTTTGAAATTTTGGGAGGCTCCAAATCCGACTTAAAGCTATGGTCTCTTGAGCAAAATTTCTCAGAATCACCTATATATTACGTTTTTGCTATACGCTTCATCAAAAAAATTAACCCGCCCTAATATATATATATATATATATATATATATATATATATATATATATATATATAGACATTTTTGGTTTAGATTTCTTTGGCGCCATATCTTTGCCCAATAAGATCATATTTGTGGATAATAATAATTGTGAATTTTAAATATTACTATGGAATTAAAGAAAAGCAAATCAATTCGTGATTTCTTCTAACAACATTAGAATAACCTAATCTATTTTATGTGTTTTTTGTTCTTTTTTTTATTGGAGAGCTATTGAGGTGTTTGCAGTTCTAGCAAAAGTGCCGCGATTCGAAAGTTAGCCTTGTTGACATTTTTACATAAAGAAATACAAAAATTTTTAACATTATGTTCTAGTATAGACTTTTTTGTATGTTCTCTACACTTTATGTATACAATTATTTTTCTATGTAAGGAAATTTAGTTTAATAAATTCCACTTTCATATTTTCTTCTGTTAACAGGTCTGGTCAAATTGGGAGTACATTGTGTAACTGGGAAAAAAGTGGCCATTAAGATAATAAATCGAGAGAAGTTAAGTGAATCTGTGTTAATGAAGGTAAGTTTAAAATAACTATGAGTTGAAAACAAAAATTAGTTCCAAACAACCGAAAACTGTAAAAACAAAAACTTCATAATGTGTTGCGCCTACCAAACAACATACTTGTCCAATAGATATACACTATACACACATTGTCTGCTGGACTTATTTTTGGAAGAAAACTAGACCGTTTTCATTAACCATATCAAATACATTTGAGAACATTGAAATAGGTAGGTAGCTAGGTATTAAGGCCGGTGTGAGGTAAACCCCATACCCTCACCCAGGGACCAATAAGGTCCATTGTGCTAAAACATTGTTATAAATTATAGAAGATTACGTATAATCGAGAAACAAAGGCAAAATCATATTTTTAATAATCATTAATTTTTAAATACATGAAAATCTTTCGAGAATATCAACTATAACACAAGTATAGAAGTTAAAAAAATATTAAAATCTCGATTTCTACTAACATAAAACTTTTATGCACTTCATTTAAAAAGAATATTTACATAAAATATTTAAAATCCGTTCACTTTTTAGTATTTTTAGAGAAAGCGAAAAAAACACATTAAATTTTAAGTAAAAATAATTTTTTGTACGTATTTTAATCAATATTGAATTTTGTGATTTTTCCGATGTTCGCATGTTTTTAAACATTTTCTCCAAGACTTTTTTAAAGACTTTTGGCAATCGGTACAATGGTATGATTTTTATACACTTTATCAAAAAGGAACTTTATCACTATGGAAAAAGGATATATAGGTTTGACATTCCTTAGAGCGATATCTATCCGTTCGTCTGACCGTCTGCTTTATTAATAATCACGTAGGCGTTACAAATCTTAAAGGCCTAAACTATTGATCATTCTATTGAAATTTGTCATTGAATTTTCTGGTTTAAAAATGAAAAAACTCGGTCAATAATAAATGAGATATAGCTAAAATCCTTTTTTTATTACGTGTCCTAGTCTGTTGTTTTTTATAACCTTAGCAGTCCTACAGTCGATTTTGTGAAACAGATCTCTTGTGCACAGTTCTTGAAAAGTTTCTACTGAAAATAATGGAAGTCGTTCCCATAATGGCTAAACTGTGAGCAAAAAAATGGTATTCGAAATAATTTTTAGTTCAATTTTTTTTTAATTTGTATTGCATTTCAAACCTACAACTTACCGATTGTTAACCACAACTACTCCTTAGACACCACAGAGTTCTCGTTCGTGTCATAGTATTTCGCGCGCTTAAGTACATTATGGTTCTTATTCATTTTAAAATACTTATGACCTTATTCACAAACGATTAATAAAGTTATAGTAGGTTTAATGTTGGGTTTTTATATGGGAAAACTGGTTAACTTTATCAATCGTTCGTAAATAAGGCCATTAAACTTGAGCATTCTTGATAAAAATTGGAGTGGACCGTATGCACATACAGTCTCACATTTTTAAGCACATACATTATTACTGACATGCGTTCATGTATTCACACAATGCATGTTTTTATAAGAAAATATTGGATTTTTTCTAGAAACTTATTTGTGTATGGTTATAAAAGATAATATAATTATTGCTTGCGTGTACAGAAAGCAACCACGTAAACCAATAATTATTCGACGTTTTCAATTTCTTAATCTTAGTCCATCTGGTAAAAATTATGAAATTTTGAATTTATAAATGGAATCAGATCAATCAAATCACGCTGTTTGTTTGCAGAAAAGGATATATCAGCACCAAAGGATTTGCGCAGGGAGTGAGGTTTGGTGTTTTCGTAGGCGTCGGTTGATATTAAGCTCTTTGAAAGTTTTGTCCATTATATGAGATAGTTTATATTGTAGTATTCTTGGCTTGCCTTTTACATATCCCATCCAACGAATATTCCTTCATTAAAATTTTTCACCTACAAAGAAGAAATAAACATTTGTGAAGAAATAAAAATTTAAACACTAAACGAAATGTTATCGAGCGGGAAATTAGAACAAATATCACCATTAATTAAACTTAATATAAACGATACATTCAACATAGTCCTTCGGCTTTTTGATTAGACCAAGACGGCTAGTGTAGACCAGAAGGCAGAATAACAAAAATTGCTTTTGTACAGATGCAATGTAATTGTTGTGAGTCAAGTTGTTGAAGTAGACTGTGATCTGTATATTATTTTTTAATAGTTCTTTAAAATCGTAAAGGTCATTTTGTGTCAGTTCGCGAAACATGTATTTTTTGTTTGTACTGGCTATTGAATTCGGCCAATCATGTGGATGCTGTACAGGGCCCGAAGAATTTCTCCTCTTTTTTTCAATCTGCACATTTACTGTATCACATTTAAGATGGATATGTCCCACCACAAGAAATTCGTGATCGATATGTCTCAATATTTGTGTGACCTTGCAGAACTTTCGTAAACATTGCACAGATATAAAAATTCTTGTTTTGGCCAGGGCACGAAGCGCTTTATAAAATTACATCCTTCACCGAACTTGGTAACTCCAAAAGACATTTATATAAGCAAGAACCAATATCATTGCCTCGCCGCCTTGCAATAGATTTGTATCATATATAACAATACGCCTTGTTTGTCGCACTATCATGTTTCATAAAAATAGAAGTCCACAAAATACAGATTCCTAAACTTTACATCTGGAGAATCCTTACCAGCCAAGTAAGGTTCTAATACTTTCTAGCCATGATGCTTTCTGATGTAGAATTTAAGACGGATTCGGAATATTTGTCTGAAGAAATATTATCAGTATCATCGTAGTCACTTTCATAAAAGCATCCTCTTCAGATTCATTTGGGCTATAAACTTCGTTGCTACTCGTATTGCAGTCGATACTTACATTTTCATTTTGACGAAGTTTCCATAAAGCTACGTCAATCACACATTCGCCATTTGAAGTTAATGATCCTTTGGAGCTGGTGGGCATTCCAAAATCTTGCTTAACAACGTTTTGTTACCATCAATATCAACTTTAGCTAAGAGCTTTATATGAAGCCTGATATATTACTTGCCAAAATAAAACATCTTTTATTTTGCTAATTTCCAATATGCTCCCGACAAAAGATCTTAGGTGGAAATAAGAATTAGTATTTTTATTTTCAATTTAGACAAAATCATAACATTCTAATATGAAAAAGTAACTTATTTCTATTAAGAAAACAAACTTATATTTGTCAGAAGCCCTAAAATGGACGTAGGTTTCTCTGTTAAAAGAAAATTAAAAAATATATTACACGCCTAACTATAAGTAAGATGGTTTGTTGAAAGTTGTTTACAATATTATTTAAAAATTTATAGAATTTTAGAAGAAAGTTGTTTTGTCAAAAACAAATCAGCAACAATTTCAACTAAGTTGATTATTTTTTGTGTGATATCTCAAAAATTAAAACTCATGATTAGTGCCAACAAAGCGTCTTGAAAAGTTTCTTTTATGATTAAAAAACTAAGAAATTTTCTTATCTCAACTTAAGATGCATTGTTCAAAGTCCACAGATGTATTTTTAATAAGAACGTAATATTGGAACATCAAACTAGCAGATTTATGCAATAGGTTTTTTATTCTCCCATTTTTTTCAACTTTCAAATCATTTCTTCGTTTAGTCGAAAACCATTGATTATTTGTTAAAAACATTGAAACACTTCTTGGATGTTTATACCCCGATTTAAATGCGATAATAAGGAGCTGTGCACTTTAGGTAAGAAATAATTACAAATTTGTTATGGAGTTCACAGCCGAATATATCTTTCTTACCTGGTATGTTATACGAGTATATTGATTTACACTCCGGTTCACTTATTTAAAGGCACTAAAAATTCCATATTCAGCAGCCTGTATCTTTTGCAATTTTTAACCGATTGCAGAATTTTTAAATAAAAAAGAAAGATAGAATTCTTGAGATATAAAAAAAGTTATGACAATAGTGGTTTCTTTACTATTTATCAAAAAAGTCCAAAAATGTGCTATTATTTCTGGATCAATTGAATAAAGGCACTTTATTATATTTTTATTATTTTTAAAGTAAGCGATGTTTTTTTGTAGGGAGCGTTAGTTTATTAAAATTTATTACATCTTATTACATTATTATCACATTACTTCGGCGAGAACTTCGGGCGACAGATTCTCGCACTCGTGTCGAATGTTGTCTTTGTGGGCTTCCAGGGCCACGGGGCTGTTCACGTATACACGGGACTTCAAAAAACCCCACAAAAAAGTCTATAACGGTTAAATCAGGCGATCTTGCGGAACTTCAGAATATCGGTTGTGGCTCGCGCAGTGTGTGCCTTTGCTCCGTCCTGTTGGAACCACATGTCCTCCAGTCCTAATTCGTTCAATTGCGGCAGAAAAATCTCGGTTAACATATCCCTATAGCACGCTACGTCCACTGTTGTCGTTTGGCCAGCGGCGTCCTCGAAAAAAATGGCCCGATGACTTTTCCAGCGTGAACAGCGCACCATGCAGTCACTTTGAGCGCGTCCAATCGCTCCTCGCACATCACTCGTGGATTTTCGGTACCCCAGAAGCGATAGTTTTGCCTGTTTACGTAACGCTGAGGTGGAAATGAGCCTCATCGCTCAATATGATTTTGGTCGAAAAATCGTCCACTTCGACCTCGAGATTCTGGATGGCTTGGGCGTAGGTTACACGCGTTTGGCGATGGTCAGGCAGCAGCTAATGCACGGACTGGACTTTGTACGGGAACAAACAGCGCAGTTTTTGCGCAATCGGTGCCGGATGACCGGGGAATCGGCGACAGAATTCCACTGTGCCAACACCACAGACGAATTGTTACATAAAATAATAGACACGATTATTCCGTTCTTGGGGTGTGTATCGCTCCATGGCTTGTTCACTTGTATTCTATATCTGTCTAGTTCACAAATGTCAAAACATATTTGACATTTGCCGCCATTTGCAAAAATAAGAGGATCTTCCAACAGGGTGAATTCTTTAGGCCCACCTTGTACATGTGTAATAAAAGTTACTGAATAACATTTCGAAAAAGTTAAGCAACTCCAAAACAAACTACATATGTACATACTTAACTTTTTCGTGACTGTAATGTTGATAATTATAAATAAAATTCAAATAAGAACTTTTGGTGATTTTCAAAAATCATTAAAAATAAAACATATTAGTTATTTAAGGCATTAGAATAATACATAAAGTTATATGGAAATTAATTTTTTATGTATACATATATGTGGGGTTTTGTCGATATCTGAAATATAAAACCATGTAACCAGCAAAAGTAGTGGTTTTGTACGCACTAGACCGTTCAAAAAAAGCACCTTTAACAGCATTGCAAGGTACCCGCGAACCTAAATGGAAATATTGGTAATTATTTTCTTAGAAATTATATTCATATTAACAGAAAATAACTCTGACACTTACAATAGATATTCATTTCCAGTAAAATACAGACGATTAGTTTTATAGTTACAATTTTATTTTAGACAAATATACACTACAAATTTAGCTTCTACCAAAGACGCAGCAGCATTGTGCTCTTATGTATCGAAAAAGAAGAAAACTGTAGTTATATTAACAACTATGCACTTTTGCTGATAAACCTGAAATTATTACATATTACAACAAAACCAAAGGCGGACTTGACAACATGGAACAACTATTAGGACTCATTATTTTATAATAGTATAGATGTAACAGCACTAGCATCTTATATCATATATATGGAAAACAATACACAATTGCGTTCCACAGACCGTCGTAGACAATTTTTGAAAGAGTCAAGATTTGAATTGTGTAAGGAAAACATTCAACACCGCATTAAAAACCCAAAAGATTATCTCCCAATCATCAGTCAAATCTGCAATACAGAGTGAGCTTCAGAAAGATTTTAAAGCTTCAACGACAAACATTTCCAGTTGCAAAAAATAAAAAATAAAAGCGCCTGTACACCCGTAGTAAGGAGTTGTAACGTGTGCTCGCAACTACGTATGAAGTAAAGAAAAAGACGTAAAGCTGGCAGCAGATGTTCCAAACCGATTAGTAATGAGCATTCAACGAACTGTTCAATATGCACAAATTGTCCGCGAAGCGATCAGTGAAAATTTATTAATATAATATACAAGCCACGCCCGGTATGCTTCGCTACACTCATAGACATAAAAGTAACATTTATAAGTATAAATTATTGATTTTTATATTCTACTTCTGGAATTTCATTATTTTAGACACGGAAAGTTTACATTGAAAAATCTCAATTCTGCTGGTAAATTAAGACTTTGCAAAGTAAACTTTCCGCATACCGTTAAGGCTGTACGATGAACGCTCTACCACCACGCCTTTTCAAAATAAGTTAAAAAAATTATAATTTAAAATTTATTAACAGTTAGGAATTCTCAAGAAGTTTCAAATATGTGTACCATCTGCTTCTATAAAAAAATTAAGTTAAAAACTCCAAAAGTACCCAGTTACGTTGCCATTCATACAAAAAATTAAGAAAAATTAAGAAAAAATATTTAAAATATGTGCATCGTATATTTATATAGCATATGAGTGCAAATTTGCTAGCATTGCCAACCGGTGAAGATTTGGTTATTAAAATAAATTAATTTGTTATTTGATTTTGTTATTTATTGATTGTTTGAGTCTAAATGTTCGTGTTTTATTGACATTTTGTTGTTAATTATTACCACTTTTGTATTTCTTTTCTTTTTTAGGTTGAACGCGAAATAGCCATTATGAAATTAATTGATCACCCACATGTGCTTGGCCTGAGTGATGTCTATGAGAATAAAAAATATTTATATTTAACACTTGAACATGTATCAGGTGGCGAGCTTTTTGATTATTTGGTAAAAAAAGGACGTTTGACTCCCAAAGAAGCACGAAAATTTTTCCGTCAAATAATCTCAGCCTTAGACTTTTGCCATTCTCACTCAATATGGTGAGATATTTTAAGTTAAACGGTTCCAAAATATCCTTTTAATTAATAAATTTTTAATTTCTTTAAAAGCCATCGAGACTTAAAACCAGAAAATTTATTACTAGACGAAAAAAACAATATTAAAATAGCGGATTTTGGTATGGCCTCCTTACAACCGGCTGGTTCTATGTTGGAAACATCTTGCGGTTCACCGCACTATGCCTGTCCTGAAGTTATAAGGGTATGAAAGTAACAACAGCTTTAACAATGGCGAATTGCTTTTATCAATGACTTGTAATGAATTGACGGACAAGAGAAATAATTACTGAACATTTAGTATATACAATAACAATTAAACACAAAATATGACCTCAATTCAGTATTATAAAACAATACATGTGCAACATTATTACTTTTTTGTATGGTCGTTAACTGCAAAGTGTTGCCTGTGTATTGTAGCATGCCACTGATATCCAATCGAACGTATATAAATTTGAACAAAATATTAATCTGTTTGATTTCTTTAGGGTGAAAAATACGATGGGCGTAAAGCGGATGTTTGGTCTTGCGGTGTTATTCTTTACGCACTTCTTGTCGGTGCTCTGCCATTCGATGATGACAACTTACGACAACTACTAGAAAAGGTCAAGAGGGGTGTGTTCCATATACCACATTTTGTGCCACCTGATTGTCAAAGTTTGCTGCGTGGTATGATTGAAGTAAATCCAGAACGGCGTCTGACGGTGAGTTATAAAAATAAAATGTTTATTCATTCTTTTTCGTGAAAAAAAATTAAAGAATATACAGCTAGAAATCATAAGGAGCGTTAGTTGAAAATACGTTAACGACTTTTTATTTAGTGCATAAGCATTTATCTACCGGCATACACTATACTATGTACCCTCAAATAAATACGTATGTGTTTCTTTTTGTAAAGTAATAGCACTGACCTACAGTGAAATTTTATTTTAACATAAGTACAACTTTTAGTTCGATCCACATACAAATACTTACTTACAGTTCTTTCTTAAAAGCTACACATTTTTTATGAGAGTGTCTAATATTTCCACCTCTTATTTAATTAAATTCTAGAAAGTGTGAACTCCCGTATTTCTCTCGTAGATCGTATATGAGCGTGAACTATGCTTTAATTGGCCACAGATTTTGGTATTTTACTGGATGCCAAATAAAATATTGTACAATACATATCAATAATGCTAAATTCTGCTCGTGATCTCTTAGCATTTATAAAACTCCGGACTAACGAATTCAACCTATTATGCAATATGGATTTATAATATGGAACCCATCCTACAACGTTCTTATCTATAGCAGAATATCTTAAATCTGCTATCTTCATCAACATATTGTTTAGTTAAGACGTTTTCTTAAACATTGTTAGTTATCTTAAACGTTTTTCTAAGGTTTTTTTGTTATTGAAATTAGTTTGCCATTCATGCTTTAGAAATTTAAGTCCGGAGTTAACTAATATAATTATTCTCTATAGATGGTACTAGGATGTATTTTACGAATGAAATAGAAAATACGTGTTAGGTTAGGTTTAGGTTCCATTGGCAGCCGTGATCAAGCACAGCTCACGTGGATCCATCAATTAGTTCCCGTTGTGCTACCATGTTGTCCCGTCTTCCAAGGGTCCTATGTTATCTGGCTGCTGATATTCTCACGCAGCCACCGGGTTGATTCAATGAAGGAGTGGATCTTTTTTGAATCAATATTAGAGAGACAAGTTTTGTCCCCAAGGGTTCTTTGACCGAAAAGTTTAAGTCTTAGATCATCGAATGCCGGACAATGACAGAGAAGATGTTCCGTCGATTCTTCCTCTTCTTCATCGCCGCAACTTGTACATATGTCATTGTAATTGAGCCCCAACCTTTGGGCGTGCCTCCCAATAGGCCAGTGTCCAGTTATTACCGCGATTAGGTTTCTGAGATGAGGTCTGGATAGTTGTAGTGCCCGCCTAGTCCTTTTTTCATCTATTATGGGCCAGATTTTTCTAGTTTCCCTACAGGTAGTTTCATCTAACCATTTCTGAATTGCAGTAAGGTGAAACTTATGTGCAATAAGTTGTTTACTCATTGGGAGAGAGACGCCTATGTTATGTGTTGAATCGTTACGATTTAAAGTGGAGCCTGCACGCGCCAACGCGTCCGCGATACAGTTTCCGTGTATGTCCCTGTGTCCTGGTACCCACTTAATGGTAACCGTTGAATGTCTCGCTATCTCGTCCAGAGATATCCGGCATTCCTTGACAAGTTTACGTGTTAACTAATACGGTTGTATATCGTTGGCTTTACCCACAATTTGTCAAACAGTTTTCTCGAACAATCTTGTATGTTCTCGTCACTGTTTGTAGAGCTTTTTCGAATGTAATTTAATGTTGGCATTACCGTGCGTAGGGTTGATTCTACTATAGGCACAGAATCGCTTATAGATGTACAACCTTCATTTTGAATGTTGGGCTATTGCATTCCTGTTTTCTGCCCACAACATTATTTAATATTTTCTGACCCTAATGCCACCCTTAAAAGACATGTTTGTTACGTCTGACTTGTCTGAGCGCTAATTTTATTAAAATTTTTCATTAAAAACGATTTTAATGTGAAATGTATTTAAAAAGTAACAAAATGCCAGTGAAGAATTCTGGTAGTACTTTTTATCACAATAAAAACAGCTGATGTCAAGAGGTTTGTCAGATCAAAGTAGAACACGCTCTAATTGAAATTTCGTACACGACTTTGCACATGAAATTTACAAAAACAATGTTTTAAAGGTACCACACGACATGTACGTATTTTACAGTGTGAAATTTGACAAGTATGATGTAAAAAACATGTAATCTACGGGTGGCATAAGTAAATCTGTAGTGTGGTGGACAATACCTATTTTCGTTGCAGCTCGGTCATATCTGCTTTTCATTTTATTACTGACCTCTTCCAGTGAATAAATCGTATGACTGTGTATGATAGTGTATCACGGGCTTAAGTGTTTCAAACTTTCTAATACAATCTTTGTCATGGAGCGGGATTATAGAAAATTTCCCGCTTTCCCTTGAAATGACAGAACAGATTAGAAGTAAAATATTTAAAAAATTGTTTTCCTTTCAATTGGTGCTGTTTTATGGGAATCGCAAAATTTTAGTATTTAGAATTTTTATTCGCACTAATTTTCCCAATATTAACATTTTACTTATTCAGTAAAACGTTAACAATTTTGTTAAAATACTAATTGCAATTGATTATTGAGGGGTATAGCTTGTTCCTTTCAATTAGTGCTAAAATTTTTTAATATAATTTTACCAGCTAACGGAAATAAATCGTCATCCATGGGTTACGGCTGGTGGTAAAGGTGAATTAGAATTGGAGTTACCCATGATGGAAGTTGTACAGACGCATGTTATACCTTCTGCCTCGGCTGTGGATCCTGATGTCTTAAATGCGATTTGTTCCTTGGGTTGTTTTAAAGAAAAAGATAAGCTTATACAAGAACTTTTAAGTTCAACGTAAGTTTGCAATACAAAACAAAAGTACATAATTGAAAATAATGAATTATTTTATAAAATTGTTTAATTTTTCGTTAACAGACATAATACCGAAAAAGTTATATATTTTTTGTTACTGGATCGTAAACGTCGACGTCCAGCTTTAGAAGATGAGGAAGAAATCGCTCAAAAATCTCGAAGTGAACTAGAGGTCCCAGATCCCCCCAGAAAACGTCTAGATACATGTCGTATTAATGGAACAAACTCTACTAGTTATGGACAAATATCAGAAGGATCTCCGCTAACGCCAAGAAGGCAAGCTTTCAAGTAAGTCATTTAAAAGCTCTTTAGTACATAAATATGTATACATATATGTGTAAGATAACATCTTATTATTGGTACTTCTATAGAGTTCATATTCTACCGCTTATTGTTTGGCAAGTTTTTCTATGGAGTTCAGATTTTAACGCTTATTATTTGGCGATTTCTTCAAAGTATTTAAAATCCTTTTTTGTTTATATGTAACACATTCGCTATGATTTTATAAATTTATTAAACCGCGCGATAGAATATTTCGGTAGAATACCTACAAGACACTCATACATCGCGCCATAAAACTAATAATATGTAGAAAAATAATTTATAAAAAGCAATCACAAATTTTTATCCAATCAAATCGAAATTTTTGGTTAATATATATATGAATTTTTTTCAATATTCAAATAAAATCTTCGGAGAGCATGAATGACAAATTTGTTTTCAGGCAGATTTTTAAAATTTTTTCATATTTTCATTTCCCTGAAAGTTCTTTTTCAATTGTTGATTTCAATATATATTAGAACATAATATGTTCAATATCCAGTATTTTAAGAACTAAAACAGATAAGATAATAAAATTTCAGTCTTATACGGTTAACATGTAATTTTTCAAAAATTTTCTGGTGAAAATGTTCAATAATATAAAAAACCAAATAGATTTTTTTATAAAATTGTGCGTTTTCTTTTATTTGATACAACCGGCTATTGTTAAAAATATTACTCTTTAAAATGTAAAATGTTTTAATTAGCTTTCCTACAAAGAATAAAAAGGATAAAATATTGCTATGACATTCAATAAATTTTGAGAACATTGAAAATTGTTTACTTTATAGATTTTGATTTTAATATGCTCTTCTTGAGTTTAAACTTCGCCACATCGTACCTTTTCCCCATCTTTTTACAGTGATAGCCCCAGTACAGATTGTCCGCATCAGAGAAACTGTTTAAGAACTTAAGGAATTTTCCTTCATTTAGCTATTTTTAATAGCTTTCAAAAAATATTGGGGACGGTTTTCTATCTTATATTAGGGGGCAGTGCCGCTCCCATTTAAAATAAACCTTATTTAAACTAAACCTACAAAGCTGATTTTATAAAACTTTGGACAAACATTTACTTACCATCAAAATATAATATTATAATGATCGTAGTGAACCGGAAAGAAGATATTGGGCGAAAAAAAACTATTATCCCATATGTGTGCGCAAGCGGCTGAGCTACGTGGTGGTAAAGTATAAATCCAGACAGCGCATGCCAAAATCTATAAAATCACCAATTTTCAAAGCTCCCGGAAAAATTTTCTGTTAAAAGTACGAAATGACTGTAGTATTAACGGATTAAAAAAATAAAACAACATTTCTTTTAATTTGGCTGAGAAAATTAGCACAATATACTTTATTTTTCGAGGATTATTAATCACTTTAGTATGAGTTTTATAATTTTTTCTTAACAAATTTTGGGTTTTAATTTACGGCTATATTAAATAAATTAACAAGCATGTATTGAAACAAAAACTGTAGGAAATTGTAGCAAGCCAACCAAACGACCAATTCTTTTATATATAAAAATTCTGCTCTTATTTGTCTGATGATACCAAAGCAGATACACTGATAGCATCTACTATAAAAAGGAAATGGATCAGCAAACGTTTGCCAATCTTTTTTTCAATTTTGTTCCATTTCTTCTCATGCTAAACTGCATACATTTAAATTTTGGTATATATTGTGCTCAAAAGTAAAAACAATACAAAACTAAATGAAATTTTAGAAGTTTTTCACGATGTTAAGAGCTTCTGTTTGATAATAAATATATCACTTTAAACTTCAATGTTACCGATGCACAGGGTTACAAATTTTTAGTGTGCGTAGAATCTTAAATAAGGCCATCTGGCCGGTTAAACAAATTTTGCATCGGCCAGAAGTCATCAAGCAATAAATGACCTTCATACTCTTATATTATTTTATTCTTTATTCTTTGACTAATGATCTGAAAAGCAAACACAAACAAATGAAATTGTAATTACTTTTGCTGTTTTTTTTTAATTATCGCGCTCGGACATTATTGGACTTCTTTTTGAAATAATTTCGAACCAGCTAGTAGTTCCAAACTCTAGAATAGTTTTTCTTTTAGATTTAACCTAAATTAATTAAAATTAATATGTATTTTTCTATTAAAAAAAAACATTTCTAATGTTTTTTAATCCAAAGTTATTATTATTTTGGCTAAAGTTCGTAGCATTTTTAATCAGAAAGAATTGGACATGAGACAATATTCCAAAGGAACAAGGGAAAATTTTAATATCAATTAACTTCAGAACAGAAGCAACATTGTTTTTCGGGAGCCGCTACACTCCCATCATCAGTGGTCATGTGTGTTTCCATGTATCTGGCACTGTTTAGGTGACTCAGTTGAATGTGATTTCAAATTTGTATTTATACAAGGTATGGCTCGAAAAAGAATACTACACAGAAAAAAATTTTCTCTGAAATTGCCAACAATTTTTTTATCACAAATAAAAAAAGGTTGACAAAAAATATTGTTCAATTGACAAAAAAATTATTCAAAAATTAAACTTTGCAAAAACAGAACCAACTATTTAATTTGACAAATAATTAATCAGTTTAAGAATTGTTTTTGACAAAAAAATGGTTCATTTGCAAAAAAAAAATTGTCAAAAATATTTTTTTCGAAAAAACAACAATAATACACATCGTCAGTCACATCTGTCAAACGTGTGTTTTGTAATTTTTGAAATTCTCATTGGTTTTTTAAAAGTTTTTGTGTAAGATAAGAGGTTTGATAAATTTCAAAAATATGGTTTCAGGTCTACTGATGATTTGGCATTAGCACCAATGAAATGCATGTATGTATATAGACCAGTGAACGACAAAGGTATACAATTTTCAATACGTAGCACATATCGCTATTCAAAAGTGTAGGATTATTAAAATGTAGGGGTACAAACAAATACATTCACAGAAGGTGCGCATATCGATAGGTGTAGCATAAATAAATAGAAAATGCTTTATGTATTGCTGGGAATACGTACAAATATAGATACGTATCGATGGGTATCCATAAATATGACTATGAGAGACAATGTTGTAGCGTTTGAAAAAAATTGTTTGCAGAACTATAAAAAAAGAAACAATTTATTTTCAGCGTATATTTTTTTAGGCAAAAATTGCACTTCTTTATTTGGTATTAACTTTTTGAGTAAAAATAATTTTTGCATAAAAATAAGGTCAATGAAATTCATGCATATTTTTTTTAAAGAGAAGTAACACTCAGTTTTTTTAGTATGCCTACTAACCAGTAGGTGTGTTACCTTCTTTGGGAAAGTGATAGTGAGAGATGACAGATGGTGAAAGGGAGAAAAGCTTAAACAATAATCTCGAAATTTCGCAAAATTTTCCAAAAGTTTTAAAAGCCGTAAAATCTTCTAAAACGGGCTACAAATGCAAGGAATGTCAAAAACTCGCAAAAAAACTGCAAAAATTACGAAAATTCGCAATAACTTCCAATTAAAATGTTGAATATCATTTAAAAGTCGATGAAACAATAAAAAAAGTAACCCAAATTGCAAAACCGCGAAACTCCGCGAAAAGTAGCAAAATTTTGAAAAAGGCGTAAAATCTTCTAAACAGACTTAAAAATGTAAGGAATGTGAAAAGTTTGCAAATTATGCAATTTTTTGCAGATTTTCGACATTTTTGCAAGCAGCTTACCTTTTTTCGTTTCGTTTTCTTTTTGTTTAAGGATCTTCATCCATTTTTAAGCTTTCCCTTTTCTTAAAAATGTTTGCAAAAATTTGCTTCAAAGCAGAATTGTATACTTTCCAAGTTAACGTGAATTTTTTAATACACCTTTTGTTTGCTTAAAAATGGTTCATAATAATTACGAAACGAAATCTATAATACAACTACAGACAAAATTTCTGGCAATACTTATCAAACAAAAATTGGAAAATAAATGTGCTCCTAGTCATTGGCCTGCCTATCGATACATATAGCTACGCATGGATATAAACAAATATGAGCATGAATACATACAGGTATAAAACAAAATGCGCACCGATACATACAATTATGCAATTGAACAGATACGAAAAATATTGTGTATTGGAAATATTCAATACATGTTAGAGTAATTTATTTATTATATTTTTAGTAAACTTTTTTTGTTGCTCAACAAAATAAAATATTGGTTTGACAAAATTTTTAGTCAAAAATTTCTTATTATCCAACAAAGAAAATTGTTGGTTTGAAAAAACATTTAATCAAATATTTTTTATTATTCAACCAAATAAATCGTTGGTTTGATAAAATTGTTAATCAAAATTTTTTTGTTTCTGACTAAAATTTTAGTCAAGCTGACAAAAAGTATTGTCGGAAAACTATTCATAGCTCAACAAATTTTTTTGCCAAATGATATTATTTTAGTCATATAAAAATTTACAAGCTACTTACAATTTTATTTATCAATAATTTACAATCACTGATGTAATCATGGCAGAGGTGAGCGGCCCAGAAATAGTTAAAGAAGCATTGATCCATAGGCCATAGGAGGTGATTTCCTCCCACAATTTCTGCATAAACTCCTTGCGGGTACTTAGGCTTACATCAGTTTTAAACTTTTTCCAGCATATAGATAATTCATTATCACTACTTTCATCACTGGAATAAAAATACTCCGATGCGGATGCACTAAAAAAAATGTGTACGTTATTTTCAGTCTCAGATCCGCCCCCTGTTCTATCTCAGATTCCTCTTCCACTAACTTCTTTTAATTCAGAGGTCGCTCTGCATATTCATCGCTCTTTAGGAGATAACGGTAAAAAGCATAATATGTATTTATAACTTAAATGTTGATAAAGGAAAACTTACTTTAACGCTAAGCAATCGTAAATTTTACGACTCTATCGCAATTTAAACTGTTTCTATGGAAATAATTTACCTTTTCACACACAGCACAAGTTTTTACTTCAAAATATGACTTTCAAACATACTGACTTTCAATACCATTTTAATTCTTTAGGCTCTCAGCTCCAAATTTAAATTTTTCGATCGTAAAATTTTCAAATGCTAATGATTCTAGAGTTAACTTGCTCTGTGTAGAAATAATGTTGTTGCTCGCATCAAAATCTTATAAAATTTTAATGATATGTATAAATGTAAGGTAATAAATTTCTTACAATCAGATGGCTAAAAATAGGTGCTTTATACCAAATTTCGCATAACAAATACCTCTTGTGCTATTTTTTTATATAAAATTTTATTGTGACGTCCTGTTGTGTATGTGATAACTTTAATTATAAATTAATTCAAAATATCGTTTATTTAAATCCTGAAATCTATATGTATCTATACTTATTACAAATGCTGTTACTTTTACAAAAACGTTGTTATAACTGGTTCGAGAATATTGCCCTTTCATAGACGTACATGTTCCTAAATATGTTCAAAATTTGTATATATGTATATTGAAACCAATAGTTTGGCGCAAGTTCAAATCCGAGTTTACCCATTTATTTTTTCTAATTTTTTATTTCATTTTTATTAGAAAATCTTTTTAATAAATTCATTATTTTTAATTTTTTAAAATATATTAAAGCTTTTTGACTTCAAAAATTTGATCTCTTAAGCTCGGATTTGAACTTGAGCCAAACTGTTCGTTTCAATATACATATATAGAATATATATAAGTTCGA
Organism: Gymnocheta viridis; assembly: GCA_956483585.1. Classification (NCBI taxonomy): domain Eukaryota; kingdom Metazoa; phylum Arthropoda; class Insecta; order Diptera; family Tachinidae; genus Gymnocheta; species Gymnocheta viridis. Next base: position 56,932,984 of record OY101444.1, read on the forward strand.
CTAATTTCTTACAAACATATTCAAAAATGTTAGAGAACTTTCTTATAACGTATTCTGTTCCCAAAGGCAACAAGTTTGCAGTTATTACGCAGGCAAAAGCAAATTACACAGTCAAAAACTTAGTTGCAATCTGTGTTGTCATATTTTTTTTTTTGTAAATCTTAAAATTTCTGAGAAAAAAATTTTTTTTACTCTCAATATTTCTTCCAACAGATTAATTTCCGAAAAGTCAAAGCGGAGTAGTTCGTGATTTCGAAGTGGCTATAGTACTAATAATTCGATCTGCTACTCTGATGAATAAATTGTTTCAAATAAAAGTACTCTCTTAATAAAATAATGAATTTATCCAAAAACAATTTCTTAAAATTAAGAAGAAATGGGTAAAGTCAGATTTGAACTCAAGCCAAAAATTTCAATCATTTCAATATAACCCTTAAACAGTTCAACAATTACGTATAAATATTAATAAAGATTGTTAGATAAACAAATTTCCAAAAAAAAAAATTATTTGAGAAGAAAAACGTAAAAACTTGTAGCATCTAAAAAACTTGCAAAATATGTTAAATCTTACACTATGAAAACGCTGGTTGCAATACAAAAGTTAAAATAAAAAAAAATTAAAAGTGTTTATACACAATGAGTCAATACCGTGGTTTTGATGCATTTTAAACATACGTTTAGGAAAACAGTCTATCACTGTTAATAATATTTCGAACATTTATAAACGCCGATTTTCAAGTATATTATTTATGTATATTTAAAACGAAATTTTTTCTTTTTATATTTCCATGCTACAACATTTAAATCAATCATTACTACTCGCATATATTGTTGTAAATTGTTTGTTATATGGTACACAAAACATTAACACGTCATTATCTAAACATTATAAATGCAAAATTTTGTTGTTGTATGTTATGCTTGTGCCTCAATCATCTGCTTTAAACACAACGAAACTCCTTCAAAACTCAAAACCAATGTAAACTAACAGCTTCCGATCCTATAGCAGCACACGTAATCATCAAAGACGTTCTCCTACATCAGTTTCTTCGATGCGTTCTACTTCATATCATAGTCCAACACGATGTAATTCCCCGATTAGTTCGGCACAACAACAGGCCAATGCATTGTCTAGACCTTCGTCGCCGGCCTCATCCTCAGGCCATTCATCACGTCACTCGACGTATAGTGATAGAGAGCGATCTTCATCGGTACATCATCCTCCTAACAGCCGGACATCTTCGCACTCGTCTCAGGCAGGTAGTGGTGATGGCCATACTAGTGGCGGTAATAATGAGGTTGTGTCTCGTGAGCTGCGAGAAAGAAGAGAATCACGCAACGAACGTTCATCGACAGTACAAACTAGTTGTGTTCCCGGTAGTCCCGGAGCTAATTCTGCAACAGTTCACCAGAGGGCCAATTCTGGGCCCACAATTGCCATAAGTATGTTTCACGATCCAGAAGCCAACGACGGTAAGTTTACTTTAGCTTTTTAGTAGAACTAGCATTTTAATGGTTCTGTTTTTTTTCAGTTATGAATCCTACTACATCGCCGTTGATGAACAATAGTACTGCTGTCATTTCGGGTTCACCCTGCAATGTACCTGGTGGACAACTATGGAAAACCAGACTTACTAACATTAAAAACAGTTTCTTAGGTAGCCCACGGTTTCATCGAAGAAAACTTCAGGGTACGATTGAAACATTAAAATTAATAAAACTCAATTATAATTTTTTTTTATATGTGTATCAGTTTCCGCTGATGAAGTTCATTTAACACCTGAATCATCACCAGAATTGACCAAACGTTCTTGGTTTGGTAATCTTATTACAACAGAAAAAGATGAAACTTTTACAATTTTAGTTAAAGGCAAACCAATTGCCACAGTGAAAGCACATTTGATTCATGCATTTTTGTCGGTAAGATTTGTCGATACATTTCCACAAATTTACGAACAGTATTTTGTTTTTTAAAAATGTTCTTCTATTCTAGATGGCGGAATTATCGCACAGTGTGGTTTCTCCAACATCATTTCGTGTTGAATACAAACGTAACGGCAATGGACCTGTCATGTTCCAGAGACATGTTAAATTTCAGGTAATTTTTACATACTTTTCGTTGTTATTGTAATTAGTCGAGTTTTCTGGAAGTCATTCTTAACGTTGTAGTCTGCCACTAGGAAACAAAAATTAATACACTGACATTCTGTAATTGAAAACCTTCAAGTAACATTAATGTTCGGGCTTAAGTCAAGAATACCAATAACCCTTTTTAACTTTAAAACTAAAGTGCAAGTTTTTTGGCGTTTTCTCTTGGTCCCGGAGCTAAAAATTTTATTTTACCTGACTCATAACTTCGGCAATATATAACAGATATAAGCAATGTGGGTATCATTTAGAAAATATCTTTTTACTGTAATTAAAGAATTTTTTAACCTGACTTTTTACGTAAAACCACCGTTATCTCAATAACTCACCGGTGTAAAGATATTTATAGAGACACCTTCCAAGCTTTCATTTGATCATACGACCGTTCTATGTTGTAGGAGATAGTATTAATTGAAATTAAAAGTTTTGAGCCATGTAACTCCCAAACCCAGAGAAAGCCCCGAAACAAATTAAACAATATATCTTGTGTTAAAAAGGCTCATTATTTTTGTTCTTTAATTTTAGATAGAGCGTCAGTATTCTTTACTTGTTCTCAAGCTAGTTGAAAATGTTCAACGTGGATAGTTATTGCTTTAGGAAAATCCCAAACGCCAGTCAAGAAACGGTAATTGAGTCCCGCCGGTATTGCGAAGCCAGTACATGATCTGTATACACTCTAAATAAAAATCAATCCATCCGTACTTAAATCAATCCCAAGCGATGTTAAAAGTACGGTAATCCCACATTTACTAAAATCAAATTCAGAAATATTGATTTAAGTACGGACTATTAAGTGATTAAGTGGTCCATTTAATTTTTTAGTGTATTCAAGATTTTTCACGTGATTAAAGAATTTTGTACTCATTTTAAGAAACTCCAGGATTAATTATCTAAAGGACTCGCGTTTTTGCGTTGATTAAAATACATTTTATTGTTATTTGTACTCAAAATTTTGAGTACGACTCGTACTTAAAGTAAGTAGAAAATACTTGAATTTAGTACAGCGTTTTTCCTTCTGTATATAAAAATGAATATGTATGTGTATGTTTGTTTTTTGTATGTTCCTTAAAGGACGCCAAACGGTACGACCGATCATTTTTAAGCTTCAGAACTGTCGTAACGATGGCAAGGAAATTCAAATAGCAATTTTTAATTTTCCTATATCTGTATAACAAAAATAGTGAGACTCCCAAATTTACTGTGAGTGGTTCTTAAAAGAAAGTAAAACTTCCAGAAAAATCTCGAAAGTATCGGAGGTGGAAACGAGTACCCCCATTGGAGGTTACTATTAATATTCTCATATCTGTACAACTATCAAAGTGAAGCCTTCTAAATTCGACGTATATTTTTCCTTAAATAATGCGCGACTTTCAGCAAAATATTGGCGGTATAGAATGTTTCGCACATGCACAGCTTTATGTAGTATGCTCACGTGTGGAGAAGCTCAAACAAACCAAAAATAGTATTTACAAGAAAGCATTCGAATAATTGTTACCCGACTTAAATTTCGAATTTTTTTGTTTGAATGGATTTGCTTGCATTTTGGTCGCATAATATTTTTGCGCGATCAAAATATTGATTATTGCATAATTCCTACAAGTGCTTGAAAGGGTTTGCTTGCAGTAAGTTTTTTATAATTATTGGTTGGATCTTGGTATTGAAATCGGGTCTTTTGTAGAGTTAAGATATACTTAAATAATAATAGAAATATCCAGATTAAACAATAGCCATTCTGTCTGCTTTTACTCGCGCAAAGTTTACTTTGCAAAGTCTTGGAAAAAGACAAAGACAGAGATGAAGTATTTCTCTATCTCATTCTAACAGCAGATTTAAGATTTTCCAAAGTAAGCTTTCCGTGTCTAAAATAATGAAATTCCAGAAGAAGGATATACAAATCAATAATTTTTACTTATAAATGTTACTTTTGTGTCTATAGGTGTATCGAATCGCACCGGTAGGGACTAGTCTTATATAATATTGGTTACATATTATTCGAGTTCAGGAGGCTAATATCAGTCCTACTTTAATTTAAATTTTCAATTTTCAAACAAAAATATTAATTCCCAAAACATTTTTAGAGCTTAAATTGTCAGCGTATTCAAGGTTTGATGTACAGTAGAAGCTACAATAAATGTATTTATGAATTAGACTGTATATGAATTAATTATGGGCACCGCTCAACTGATCAGTTTTTTGTTTCAATCACGTGGAAGTGCATGAACGTGAGCATAAAAAAATTGAGCGTGAGGGAGCGAGCATGCGTAGACTTTTGGCGTGAACTTTTTGCTCTATTGTAATTTTTTCTTATAATTTCTTAATTAATATGTGTACTTAACTACTTAAACTACTTAGGTTTATGTTGAAAGGTATTGTCAGGCTCAAGTTCAATTCTGGGTTTACCCATTACTTTATCAATTTAAGATTTTTTTTGTTGGAACAATTATCCATCAGAATGGATCAGTACTGTCGGCGGTGGATACTAGGGACTAGTTTTAACCTTATTATTTCAAAAATTAGAATACAAAAATTGCTTGTATTCATTCCTAAAACTTAAATCAATTTCGGTTCGTATGAAATTTCAATCTCTGATGATAAGTTATTCCATTTATTATTACTCTCCCGCTTTTTTCAGTCCCATTGGCTGCTGAGATCATGCAGTTTTCCATTTATGTATGTTTACTTGGTTTTTATCTTTTGTAACTGAATTTCTTAGTTTGGTGGTTGCGGTCATTTTTAAATAATAATGTTTCTACGTAATTACTTCATTTAGTTGTGTAAGAAAATTTGTAACGGTCACAAGTACCATATTTTTCGGGATACGAATCCAATGTGTTTTTTTGTTTTTCGGTGAGCAATAAGGTACTTTCTGTGAGCCGCTGTTACGCATTTGCATTATTTACATAACGGCTTATAATTATTTCCTTGTACAGGTGCCAACCAATGTGAAATTATACTGTAACTTTATTTCATATGTTTACATTTTTTATTTAAAACGTATTACCTTTAAATCCTCATCTATTTCCCATTCCTTTTTATATTTTTAATTGTTTATTTTTATTTTTATTTTATTTTTTTTCATGTTCAATCTATAAAATTTAAAAATAATATCTTTTCAAAAAGCTTTCCTTTGTAAATTTTACTTTTTTTAAATTCCACGAAACAAATACAAACTGATACTTGAGTTAGAAGAAAAAAATTTTAAATACTTAATACTGAATTATCTACTACGACTTGAGCTTGATAATTTTAGTTATAGGATTCAAAGAAGATCGTAATTTAGCCTTTTCCGTGAAATCGGACGATATTCAAACATTACAGCGGAAATCTAGCGATTTTTGCTCAACCAACAACAAGCTGTAAAATACAGTATTACTTAGTTACTGTACAATTCTCTAAAAACCCCCATAAATATTAATTCATGCCCCTAAAATTTTCCCACTTAATTTGTCTCTAAATGAAATAAAACCTCCTAAGTCTAGGGGGAAACCCCTAAACAGGTAACTCTGTTACTGGACTACTCGGATAAAATTGTATAAAATTGTTTATGAAAACAAAGTGGTTGGTGAGCACAATGATGCTGCGAGTATTAACTTTTTGAATTCATCAAATTAAAAATTATCTGAAGTATTGCTCTCGCAACAACTTTTTCTTTGTTCCACGGAATACGATTTCGAGTTGTTTTTGTAGGGTTCTAAATGAATTGTTTATTTTTAATTTCAATAAACTCAATTTAAAAAACCAAACAGATTGTATAAAAACTTGTTAACCGGGGGTTGTTTTTGCACAAAACTCTGTTCGAAGCGGGATTTTTTGAAATATCTGTTATCCTTTTAATTCAAAGCCCGGTTTCCGAAAAAAGTTTTTTTTGGATACCATTTTTTCAACATGTACAGTTTTACAAATTTTCAAGGTTCTTGCTATTATAGTTCCTTAGATCTACAATAATAAATATTTACTTTATATATATTTACACCCTCTTTAAGTATCCAAAAAACTAAAAATATCAAACCAATGTTCCCTCGCAAATCCATAGTGAATACTATTAAAAGAATTTTTGGAGCCCGATGAGTGCTATTGAAGATTACCTTCTACATTTCAGCTTACAAATTTTTACTTTTGACTTAGCTGCACAAACAACTTTGCACGACTTTTTGTGCAGATAAGTCAAAAATGCTGTTTTCTTAAATGTATGAATGTACATACAAACAAAATATATGACAACTTTCGATTTGTGTGACTTGTATGCGATTTTTTTAATTATAAATGGCTTATGTGAAAAAACTGGCCACCATATTTTTTTAATGGGTGCAGCTAACTTTGACTTTTTATATGAAAATATTTTAAAACTGCCAAATAATATTGTAAATTGCAGATATACGAAATGCACTTAAACAGGGTTTAGGAAGAATAATTAGAGAAAATTTGTATTTTTGAGCAGTTAAGTCAAAACGTAGCTATCGCTGATTTTTTATAGGAAAATGATCTTAAAATGACAAATATTATTAATTTTATGCAATTAAGTCAAAAGTGCTCTTAACTAAAGGGCAGCTAAATTAAAACTACTGTATTACTTTCTTACGATAAAAATACTTAATTAAACGTTGACTATTTTTCTTTCTTTTGTGAATCTAAAGAATGATTTTTAAAAAATGTGGTTAAATATGAAAGTGATTTATAATATTTCTTTTTATTAAAACATGAAAAGATATTTATTCACATATATGTACCTACATATTAATAGAATATTTTTTAGTTTTGTTTAAATTAATCGATTTTAATTCGAAAAATATATTTTATTTTGTTTCTTGCTTGCAGTAAAATTTGTTATCTTAATGAGTAGATGTGTATATAATTTTGAATTTTTGCATTTGCCAACCATTTTAAATTTCTGCAAGAAAAACCCCTCATATATATTTTGATACTTTAATCACTCTAACCACGCGCGTTTAATAATATTTTTGACTAATGTAATAATTATATTTTTTCCTTATATTTTTTCCAGGTCGATATTAGTGGAATTTGCAAGCAAGGTGATGTAGCTGATATGTTATTTGCACTGACATTTACACTATTGTCGGGTAAATTTTGAATATAAATAATAATATTTTACATATTACTAAAAATCTAACCATATTAAGGTAACATAAGACGATTCCGTCGCATTTGCGAACACATACAATCTCAGGTATGTTCAAAACGTTTTCCGGGACCTAGTAGTCCGCCTACAGTACCAACCGTAACGCAAGCTGTGTCAGAGAGTTCATCGTGTGGATCTGTATCAAGTGAACGATTGTCTTACAAAAGACAGGTAACATTTATTTGTTTTAAATTACATATTAATAATTTTTTTTAATTTAATTTATCTGTTTAAATTTAGCAAATTGAAAACGATACAGAAAATGATTCCATATTTACGTACAAATCTGGCAATAGTCGTCGTTCATCGGCTACGAATAACAATAATGCTAATCCTATCGAAATTCCTGGTAGTCCAATTGCAGTTAGATCCAAGTAAGTTCTATCTATTTCTCTCTTTCTCTTTCTGTGTCTCTCTACACAGAAAAATAAAATAAAAATTAAGCAAAAAGAGTGATTACAATAAAAGCCACAGGCTGCTAGCCGTGGCCCACCAAAAGTAAACACTTAAAACAAATTATGTGTTTATTTTGCTAGTTCTGAATCAGCTGAACAGGAGCGGTCATGTGACATGCAGAGTGAACGACAGGCGACAACAATGTCCGGGAGTGCAATAGCATGAGAATTATTTCTCTGATTTGGTTCAAGTTTTATACAAATCATTTATTTTCAACAATTCTACCAATTTTTACTCCAGGTTGAAGTATTTCGAGACCCTCTCAAAAGAACCCTCTCACACACACATCCAGTCTTATAAGCAAACATTCAAATTTAAAAATAAAATAATAAATTCTTAACCATAAAAGTATTGAAATTTTTAAAATAAAAATCTAATAAATAATAACAAAAATTACTAAAATATTAAGAAGCAATAAAAAAATTTAATAAAATTTCCTTAAGCCTAAATAATAAATTCAAAAAAAAGTATTGTGAAAAACTAAATGCATTTAGAACAACTTGAGTTTTAGAAAAAAATAGAAAACAATTTAATTGTGGAAAAAGTTAAGGAAAAAATACATTGTAATGAAATATTTTTATATGTAAAATGGCTAAAAATTTAAAGACGATAAATTCATCTAAATGCTTGATTAAGTAAGTAATAGTCAGTTGATCAGCACACAATAAATATTGCTTCAATTTAATATCAATACTCACGAATTCTTGATAATTTTCAACCTTTTTTGATTTTTGCCTCTGCACTTTGAGCTTTTTTTTTTAATTAACATAAAGTTGTTGTCGCCGAGTCGAAAAATGTAAAGCTTTGAAAAAGAAAATGCTGAAAGAAAAGTTTGAAGTTACTGGTTCTTTAGGTACCCTAAAAGCTATTAAGTTTTATCTAAAATATCCAATTCATTAAATAGACTCATACATTAAAAATTGGAAAGTGATTATAGAATTAATGAAAACAGATAGTAAATTTATGAAAGGAAAAATCTTTTGATTAATATATTATTGTATGCATACGTTTAAATATATGAAGTAATATTTGTACGTACATACATATATATGTAAGTGTTAAAGAATATAATTTTTATAAAAACTACAGAATGTAAAACAATTTGTGTATTAAAAAAAAGAACATCTAAATCAACAAAATCTATATACCAGTTATAAATATTATCGATGACTCTTCTCATAAAGAAGAAATCTGAAATTTTTTTTTGTCTGGTAAGTAAAAGAAAGAAGAGAAAAGATTAAACACAAAATTAACCAATAATGTCCTTGAATAATAGTTTGAATAAAATCTATTTTAATAAACCAAGGAATGTATGAATAAAGTAAAATATAAAGAAAAATGAGGAATTATGTTTGATTCGATATGAGTTTTCGAGTGAAACTGTAAAAATTATACACAAATTTTGTCTACTCTCTTTTGTTTTTTTTATTGAAATAATTTGTATAAATTGCGTGAATAAAATATTTTTTATTCATAACATATTACAAACTTAAATAAAAATTGTAATTAACACATATATGACATATATAACAACATTAGTACTTTTATTCCCATTTTGCATGCATTTGGTTCATTTTGAAAATTATATTTTAGCTCTTCAAAGTACTTTGTAGTACTGCAGTTTTCGCTTAATTGCACCCCATCGATGTTGGCGGTTTTGAAAAAAACTCCAACGTTCGCCACAGAAAACTACTCGATAATTTAACGAAAACCCACATTCGAAGTAATGGCGAAAGATTTTTCAGCTCTCCAAATTACTCAATCGAAAATACACATATTTCTTGAAGTTTTTTTTAATACACAATAACTTCCATAAAACGTCTAAGAAAATGCATGGGTAGCCTTGTTAGTAGTATTCTCTTCGGTTAGTTTGTTGAGTTTTTTTTAACATATTTCAAAACCTATTCCGCAATAAAATTAAATTTCCAAAAGTTTTGTTTATTGAAGGTTTTTAGATGGTCCATATACACGCATTTCATTGGTGCTTATGCCAAATCACCAGTTGACCTAAAATCATATTCTTTACAAAAATTTTAGTTTTGTAGACCATTTGCTTCATATTTTATATAGAGTTAGACATCCATGGCAGAGCAAAAACGAATAAATGAACGTTTCTGAAAAGTTCTGAATGCTTTAATAATGTATGTCAGCACTGGAAACTTCCCCAAAAGCAAGAATTTTATGAAATACTATTCCATAATTGAAGCAAATTAGTTTGCCTATGCGATACCAAAGAGGATTTACCTTCAGCTGCCGAATCTGCCGAAAGCTAAATTCTGAAGACTCTAAAAAATTTGTAGGATGAATTAACAAATACAATTAAAAATACGCAAAATCCAAACAGCAACTTTAAATGTCATGAAAGCATTTTAAATGATTTTATATATTTAGACAAATGCCAAAAAAGTATTGAAAAACTTGACAGATTATTACAATACTTTGCTTAATCTATGCCTAACAAGTACATTGAGTGAAAGCACATTTTCAATTTTGAAACAACAGATACTCTCCAAAGCATTTAAACTGTTGATATGTTGATGAGTAGGGGTTATAGTATATTTACATATATGTATATAGGTTGATATTTTGTTTATCTATCTTGTCCAGACATTCATATGTATACATCTTATACGTGTCGCTACTTTATTGCAATTTAGTCATATCGCAAAAAAACTAAAAATTAAAAAATATTCACCTCTTAAGAGGCGAGTAAACAATATACTTTTATGAATTTTTTACACAAAATGAAGAGCGATGAATATTTATGCATTATTAACTAAAAAATCACGTTTTTTGCGATATGACTATCATGCAATAATGGAGCGATATGTGCCGATATGTATGTATGTATATGAAGTTATGTTTTACTTTTAATTTTTATATTATTTACATGAACTGTTAACTGTTTTTTTTAATAAATCAAAATAAAATCAAAACTTTTGTATGATAATTTTCTCACTAAAAAACCGGTTGATCGGTTTTTCTATAATCTTAAAAACCATAACCGAGTTTTTCAAAATTTCAAATATTCGAATCATTCGAAAATCGGATTCTGGAAAATATCGAATAATCGATCACCATAGTATATAAACGACACTTACATGTATGTTTTTCGCGTGAAGAAAAACAATTATGCGAATAGACCAAAAACTAACTTTTTACATCAACCGAGCGGCATTCTTTAAAAAATTTTGTGAATTTCCAACATATAGCTCAGAGCTTTCTATTTCATGGTCTTGTAGTGAGCAGAGTTTCGAATTCGTCGGGCGGCGTAACAAAAACATTTCGTATTCTTTCCTTTTGTTAAAAATAGAATTTGAAATAAAAAATGTAATTAATACTTGCATATGTCTCAATATATTTTTGAGGTGTAACTATGTACATTTAGACACTTTTTGGTAGTGATGTGCTACTCACAAAGTAATCAAACATTCTGACTATTCAAAATATATTTCATCAATTATTTGATCAATAAGAATTTGATTATTTAAGAACAGGACTGATGAATTAATTCTAGTTTGCTTTATTAAAAATAATTATTAATTGAGTATTAGGATAATAATAAGAATAGCGCGAAGAATAATTTTAATAAATATGATTAAATATGAATATTTTTTTTCGATTTTCGATTTTTCTTTGTGTTTTTTTGTTTTATTTCATTTGTGTTTGTTTATATCGCACTTGACCAACGAGAGGGTACTAACTCGAGATTTAAAAATTTTCAACAGAAGCAAAATATTTTTTGATTTTACATTAAAGGTATATAAAAAATAGATTTTAAATCATGCGTTTCAAAAACAATGTGAAATTTTTAAAGCAGGTCAATATGAAAATTTTTAAGAAATCTTTAAAGTTTTTTTATTTTCTATTTTTGAATAAAATATTTGAAATTTGAAAAACCAAAATTTAAAATATTCGATTAATCAATTAATTGGTTTCATTGATTAATCAAAAATTTTGATTCAATGTATTTTTTTATTTTTGTCGGGAATAGGCCAGTGGACATAGTATTTCAGTTCAAATCCAAAGAACGTGCAACTGGAATAGTTTTTTTTAGTTTGTCTGAATTTATACGAAGACTATGTTGAATGAGTTTTTTTATTGAGTTTTGGTCTTGCTAACACGCTAGACGACTTGTTACCCGTATATCGTTCGTCCATAGATTATAAAAACGTCAGCCTAAAAAGTATTCGTGTGAATAAGTCCGTAAACTGAAAAATTTTATTCTCCTACCGACACTTTTTTGCTTATAAAAAAATAATTTGAACTCTTACTTCTAAAAACTCTAAAAATTAAAAATACAAATAAAAGAAAGTTTAAAAGTTGTAACAAAAATATAATATTATTTAATCACTTTTTATTTTTGTTTTAGTTTTATTTAATTATTTTATTTTTTCAATCATCTTTTTTAAATGGTAAATTTTTTGTTTGCTTACCTTTTGAATCATATCGTCGGTCACAGGTTGACAACTCTTAACATGTTTTATTTGTACTTTTCAGAAGACAAAAAAACGTTATTACTCCGTTACTAAGCCGTGTTGGAAGTAAATAAAAGCCAAAATTAGTAGGAGAAGTAGGGAAGGAAATTTTTTAAAAATATAAATGAAACGTACGAACATGCAGAAGGACAAACACAGTCTTTTGGCATCAAAAACCCCATTCGATATTTTTTGCGAGTTAAGAGTTGTCAACCTGTGACCGACGATATCTTTTTTCGTTTTACTAAATTTTACTGGAAAAAATTTTTACGGGAAAAACTTGCAAATATTTTCAAGTACTGTCACTTTATTCTCTCCATTTTTGTTCTTATTTACTGTGTTTTGTGTGAGCGAGCGCAATTTAGTAAAGTGCAATAAAGTTCAGCAAAAAATTTAAAAAGCTTTTGGATATTCGAACTTGACAAGAGTTTCGTGGTGCGAAATTGCAAGATATTCCGTTAATGTACGTCAGGATGTGGAATTCAAAAGAATTGAAAAGATTTCAGTCAGACTTAGCAACCTCTAAATTCATTAAAAAATGAATGTATTTCCGTTTTAGGACTATTACCATGCTTCTAAGGGTAACACCGAAAATTTCATACCTTCTATTCAAAATTAAAAAATACGACTATCTATCCATGTTTTTGTCAAAAGTTTTAACGAATTTAATTTAACCGACAGAGATTTTGTCAACTCAATGGTTTCCTTTATTTTTGATTCTTAAAAAACTTTACAATTTTAATAATTTAAGAAATAGTTTCAATAATTTACATACGATAGACTTATAAGTAATCATGATAAATAATATAAAAAAAGAAATAATAACAAATTTAAAAGAAAAATTATCCAATCAACATACCGTCCATTTTGATATCAGTTTTTCATAAAGAAAACAACCTTTGACCATACACACACATAAACACTTTTTCTTAAAAATAAAAAAGAATGATAATAATTGTTAACTTTCAAAGTAAAACAACAAACATTAAAATCCTTTTAGACAATTTATACAAATTATTTTTGTAAAATATTTTAAAGTTACGTACGATTCGCTCTTCTTATTTTAATTTTACATAGTAACGCAAAAGTAGAATTATGAAAAAATAAACAAACAAAAAATAAATATAGAGTAACAAAAGTTTTAGATTCAAAATACTTATAAAATGAACAAAAAATAAAAAACTGAATTTCCCAAGAAAATTTATAAAATTATTAGAAAAACTAAAGTACAGAAAAACACAGAAAGTTAAGCAAAGAATTAATCCATAAAAATATATTTATTTTTTGCAAAAATTATGATTTATTAAACTTTTTATGTATGTATGTTGGTTTTGACAATTTAATGTATTTATTTTCGTTTTATTAGATACATTTGTATTTTTGTTACTTGAGATACTTTAAAGAATAACGAATATTATTAACATATTGATCATAATAAGTCAAACTAACAAATTGGAATAGAATAAATTGTAAAATATACTCAAATTAAAGAAACAACTAATACTTTAAACATATTTAATTTTTCAAAGCAAAACTCACCGAACGAAATATTCTGCATCATTAATAAATATTTATTATACATAAATGCAGTAATGCAAGAAATCAATATAATATAATTAACTATTTATTAAAACTGCATTAAAGACAGAAATATTCATACTCCTCGTAAATGCAAACATAACATACATACTTATTTACAAACATAATGAAGTATCTCTAACTATCAAGCAAGCTTATTTATATTGTATTTATTGAAATGCATTACATGTTTACATTAAATGCAAAAATTATATTCATATTAAACATACATACATACATGCATACATACTTAAATTTATTGAATCAAAAAGTATTCATTCATTTAAATATGCAAGAGTTCATAAATATAACAATATGAACATTATTCATTCATCCATTCATTACATACATAAATGCATAAAATTCATATAAATTAATTATAATCCATCTTATAGTTATACAACAATTGCATTTTTTACACAAGAATTTTGTAATAATTTTCGATATTTTTTGCTTTAAAATTGTATAATATTTATGCTTAAGTAAAAAATTGATATACAAAATTTTTCCACATAAAGAAAACAGGAAAATTTATATAAATTTGTAATAAATCGAAAGAATCAAATTTACATACCCTATCTATATTTACATAAATAGCAAAAATCTATATCAATAAATTAACAAAAAAAAAAATAATTATGTATATTGTATTATCTACAAACACACACAGTATATAAGAACAAAGGAATCAAGGAAAATCAATATTTTTTATTTATAAAATTAAAAAAAAATTAATACGCTTTATATCGAAATATTTGCTACTTAATTATCAATTGATTAATCCCATCTTTGGTACACCTATATAATTGAATCACTTGTACGTACGCCACGAGTTTGATATCAAGTTTGAATAATGAAATAAATTTTTATTTTTGTTGGTACTATGTGAGCTAATTATGGTCAGGTTTTTCTTTTACAGAATATGCCAATAAAAAGCAATTTATTTCATCTTTGTTCTCAATGTTTCGTCAGGCTATTTGCGACGTCTTTAGGAGAATTTTTTATAATTAACAAATTCTAGCAAAAAAAATAAAAATTATTGTTTGGTCAGAAAAAATTTTCCATAATTAGCTCAAATAATATAAACAAAATAGAGGAAATAAAAATTGGGCATAAAATATGAATACATTTATATTAAATTATGATTATGTTTCTCCTGTATAAGACTATGGACAATTATTACAACTTGCCGGTAGTAAAAGGCAGAATTTTGTCGGACCGATAGATGGCTTTGCATTATAAAATCTTAATTTATTATTTTGTTATCCATTATATATTATTATTATTATTATTATTATTATTATTATTATTATTATTATTATTATTATTATTATTATTATTATTATTATTATTATTATTATTATTATTATTATTATTATTATTATTATTATTATTATTATTATTATTATTATTATTATTATTATTATTATTATTATTATTATTATTATTATTATTATTATTATTATTATTATTATTATTATTATTATTATTATTATTATTATTATTATTATTATTATTATTATTATTATTATTATTATTATTATTATTATTATTATTATTATTATTATTATTATTATTATTATTATTATTATTATTATTATTATTATTATTATTATTATTATTATTATTATTATTATTATTATTATTATTATTATTATTATTATTATTATTATTATTATTATTATTATTATTATTATTATTATTATTATTATTATTATTATTATTATTATTATTATTATTATTATTATTATTATTATTATTATTATTATTATTATTATTATTATTATTATTATTATTATTATTATTATTATTATTATTATTATTATTATTATTATTATTATTATTATTATTATTATTATTATTATTATTATTATTATTATTATTATTATTATTATTATTATTATTAATAATAACAATAAAATTTAGAAGACAAAATCATACTTTTAACTTACGGCAAGTTGTAATAATGGTCCTAAAGATATTAGTTGAAATCGCTGCATCGTTATTACATTACGGGCACAAATCATAACGACAAAAGTTTGTTTTTAATATTCTTTTGTAGTTTTATATACTAATGCATATTTAACCTTTCAGTATGTACGTTTCTTTTTTGTACCAAAAGTATGGACATGGGGTTCCAAAGACTCCTGGTTGTGCGAGTATTCTAGCAGAAATTATTAGACAAATTTGACTATTTTATTACAGTACCTAAGAAAGAAATATTCGCCTTTTATTATTAGTACTCCTGAATTGATATAAAAACTAAAAGTAATAGAATCTAAACATTGTAAGGCCTGTGAGACCTTATGTCCATAGTTCACTTATATCGGCAGTGCACAATTTCCCTGTGGGCTTTGGGCATCTGACTTCAGTTAGATGGCGACCTTTTCAATGACTTATTTTCTTATATTATAGTTGAAAATATGAATGTTGAGAAGAACACTGGTTTAAGAACTACTTAAACCATTTCATTTTGAAGTTATCAACACTGCACAATACAGCGAATCCGGCTTTGTTTGTAGATAGTGAACTTTAAATTTACAACACTGTTTTTTTGTGGCAGCTAATTTTAAAGTTTTCGGATGTTGTGGAATAAGTTTGTTAATTTTTTTTATTTTATTTATAAAATTTATTAACAATATCATTCAGTTTTGTTGGCTACAATTATTTTTAAAATATATATATATTTATATAGATAAATTATTTATTTATGTATCTCGTTTTAATGCAATCACACAACAGCAATCGGATATGGAAATCTGCTTGTTTTCTTTTTAAATTTCGTTTTGTTCTTTTGCATAGTGGCATTTTATTTGACAGTCTTTTTTGTGTACTTTTGTGTACTTGTTACACACCGAAGAAACGTTTGCAAATTGTTCAGACTTGCTGTACAAAGCATGGCTCAATTCGGGAAACCTAACGGGCATTACGTTCAAATTATTATATTGTTTATAAACGAATCACACTATACGGCTTATCTTACTTTGATACTGAATCACACGAGAATAGAAAGAATAGAAGAACATGCATTTGAACAATTTGAACAGCAGTTACAGCAAATATTATATTACATTTTGTAAGAACAGAATATCCAAATATATGAAGCTTTGCGACTAAAACTCTTTGCAAATTTATCATGCATTGCCGAGTTTAGATTATATTAGATCGCACAGGCCACCAATTGCAAGCAACCGACCCACATGGGTCTCCCCTCACCCTACGCTAGGTTCAGTATTAAACCAATGTGCTTTATGCATAAATTTGTTTATTCCTTTCAATTTGCATTTCGTAAGGTCTGTGAGTTCTGCTAGAGCTGTACATTGAGAAAAGAGACAGGTTGTAATGTGATGCCATCTCATTCAATGATGTACGGCATTCCTTTACCACCAGATATAGCATTCAGTGAAGCCTTGCTGTCGGTACATATTCGAATATCCTGACTATACACCCATTTGTACCTTCAACAGTTAACTGCCTTATAATAACCGATATTTCAGCTTAAGTTGTACTACAACCATCTGAAAATTTGAAATGAATCCTCTCTTGAAATTGAGGTATGTTAATGCCTGTTATTGCCCCCAAACCTGATTTGGATCCGTCAGTGTATACCTCGGGTATATCCTTTGGCTATTAAAGACCATTAATTGGAGGGAATTCATCAGAGATTAACACAGCGAATCTTTTATCAGGCATAAGGTTACTAGAACAGCAATCTATGAGTTCGAGAAGATCCCCCATGTGTCTCATAATAGTGGCATGGCCATCGCCTACTGCTTTCCATGTTGCAGCGGTACTGAGTGTTACTGCCGAGTTCATGGCCAGTTGTTTGGCCATTAAATCGGCAGGGAGCCAGTGTAACATTTTGAACAAGACTTTTGATGGGGTAGTGCAATGTACACCCGTAATCATTAATGCTGATGCTCGTAGAATTTATTATAATTTTGGAGTAGTTGAATTTGCCTAAGGCCGGCCACCAGATGGTTGCTCCATACATTAATGTTAGCTTAGCGACAATTTCAAAGACCCAGTTAGCCGTTTTGGGCTCGATACCCCATCTATTTCTTATGGCCCTTTTGCCGATATAGAGAGCATTAGCAACCTTAGCTGCTCTTGCTTGTGTGTTTACGTTTCATGGTAACTTAGAGTCTAGGACAATGCCTAGATACTTTACGTTATCAGATAAACTGAGTGTGACTCCATTCAAAGTTGGTAGAGATAAGCACGAGATTTTGTATTTTCTTGTGAAAAGTACGAGCACCGTCTTCATTAAGGTAACGTTAAGGCTACTCTCGGCACACCACCCAGCTGACTGAAGACGATGCGAGATTGTGTCTGAGTATTTTCCCTGCAAGGGTACGGCAACGTCATTTTCATAGGCTACCCATGTAGTCTAGCTCCTTCAGCACCGTGTTGATATCAAGGTTTCACAAGATCGGGGAGAGATTCCCACACTGCGGAGATAGTTCTAGGGCGCATCGTGGATATGATAACCCTGTTGGTCAAAAATTCCCATATGAAGCTAGTTAGTGACCGATTTATGTGCAGTCTTTCTAGACGGGATTGACATTGTTGAAGGCTCCTTCCATATCTATAAGCGCCACCAAAGCAAATTCTTTGCGCTTCATTGATTTTTTAATTTATCAAATATGCAAGTGCAGTGCGGTTTCAACAAATTTGACCTTCGTATAGGCTTGTTGAGAGGTCGATAGCATGTTCAAGTCAATTTCCGATCTCAGATGTAGATCTATTAACAGTTTCAATGCTTTTAGTAGAAAGTATGACAAATTAGTTAGTTATAATGTCAACGGTACTTGCTGATTTAAACGGACCAAAGTTGTTTGAGGCCCACGTGATGTTTTTCCTATGGGAAAAAGAGCAATTTCGTGATTGTATGTGGTAGTTGTATATTTTTCTATTTTACAGCCAGGAAAGGGCATATCCATCAGATCCACGAAGGGGTCATTTACGTTGGTAGTCCAACTACCATTAAGATTTTTTATAAAACTTGGAGCTTTAGGAATAGTGGTTAAGATTTTACGCAGCCCTCCACGTTGCTCGAGAAGGACTGCCTGCCAAGCCAGCTTATTGGAGCTTTCTCAGAGAGTACTTCGTCAGCTCTCTTCCATGTTACAAATATAAGCGGGTTGATAATTAATAGATTGCAAAATTTAACTAAACCTTCCGTTAAATTATATTTATCCTTCTATGTTTGGAGATATCAATTACTTTTTCGTTAGATTTGCTTTACTTTTCAATGTGATATTAAATATTACTTTAATTTGTATTAAAAATTTGCTGAGCTTGATATTAAACTTTTATAATTGTCGAACGATAAATATAGAAATATGAGCTCGTCGTAGTATGAGAGTGATTCATATAACTAATCTTAACAGAATTTCTACTTATGGTACAAGCTTTTTGTCAATCATACTTTCATTAAACAACTCATTCATAAAATTCATAAAAACTATAATTGCATTAATCATATAAATTATTCATAACACAGCTTGAAATTGTTAAAAACAAATAACTATTTATATTTATTATATATTAAAATACTCATGCATACAAATATAAAATTGGGTACTACCAAACAGCTGTAATACATTTTAATGCTCTTTTTGCACTTATCGCCTTAATCTTTATCCAAATTTCATTAACTACTTCCTCATAAATCAAGTCATTTAATCACCATTAAGTCCCTCTCCCATCAAAAATCATCATAAGGATGAGAAATGATTTATAATATACTGAAATATATTTATTTTTATAAATAAAAATTTTCATTATAAACTAAGATGTATAATTTATAATATTTATTATTTATCCCTAAAATATTTTAAGAATAAACCCTTGATTTTAACCATTTACAACTTGAATTTCTTTCATGATTGTCGTTCATTATCCGGTATTATTAAATATAAGTTCTATGAACAAATATGTATCAATTATTAATTTATAATTAATTAAGGACTTGCTTTATTAGATAATTACTGTATTATGTATGAAAACAATCCCACTTATTTAGTGTAGTTCACTATTTAGGTTTCAGATTCAGTCATTAATATCATTTAACTATCGATTTATTGTTTAATTAACAATAAATTATCTCAACTGTTATTGACATGTAATGAAATATTTTGCTTAATTTAATTTTTGATTTGTTTATTATATTTTGTTTTTGTAAAATTATTTGTTAAACAATATTTAAGATTAAGTGTGTAGTTAAAAAATTAATAATTTACATTGTTTGCATAAATAAAGAAAATCATTGAATAGTAATAAACCAAAAATATTTGCAAGTAAATAATAAAATGATAATTTAACAATTAAGCAAATAAACCTTAAATAAATATGAAATGTCTTTTTCTTTTGTAAAGGTAAAAATGGTAAGTTACAAATTATAATTATAAAAATATTTTCCAATTAAATATTAATGCCTCGTGTTTGACTTCATATCGCTCCTTTATTGCAACATAGTCATATCTCAAAAAACTCGTTCGATGGGAAACGAGTTTAAAGTTTTTAATTTACACACACATCAATGAAAAAATAAAAAAGTGTTCTACTATCAAGAGTTGAGCAAACAAGATATTTGTATTTGCAAATTTGCACAAGATAAAGAATGATATGACAAATATTTTTGCATTCTTAACTTAAAAATAACTTTTTTTGAGATATTACTAACTTAAAATAAGGAGCGATATATAAATACGCATTAAAGTCACATCGTATCTTCGGCAAGTCATTCCTTGTCATGCAAGCATATTCGGCATAGGGATGCAACATCATTCTTAAAAACATCGATGCTTGACAATATTGATGTTTTCCCGATGAACATTGATATAAAAAAACCCAATAATAGAAGCGACACATCGATGACTTTCCAAAATTTTGATATTCTCATCATTAAGTGATTTAATATGTAGTCAGAAATATTTTAAAACGAATAGAAAATTAGATTTAATATCTCGGGTAATATGTGGCTATAAATTAATAAATATATAATTATAAATATATACATATTTAATATTTCACATTCAATATTTATTTATCAACATTTTATTTGTTTTAATTACCATCTAGTAATTTTAAAATAAAGTTAAGGAAAATATGCTCTGATAACCTACTCCTCTAAAGTCTATTTCTGTCCTGAGGGATGGTTAGGGTCTTGGGTCCAGAAAATAAGTCCCTTTTGTGATACCTGTGAAACTGCGAAATGAAAATTTTTTTCATATTTTCATAGAGTTTCTGAATCTCGTTTAATGAAAAAATTATAATTAGTTCAAATGTTTTTATATGAAAACAACAAGTAGAATGTTTTGTGTAACAGTGCAAAGAAGTGTCAAAAACTTTTCATTTCTCACATATTTTTACATTTTCCTTTTAACGGTGGAAAATGGAAAAAGCATCGAAAGGCAAACGCGCAAACGGGAACCAAAAAGAATTTTTAATCAATTATTTAGAGGAAAATCTAGACATTGCCAATGATAAGTAATAATTTAAAAAATTAATAATAATAATTGAATAATTGTGGCAATTATTTAAAAATTCCCTTTTTAGTCTGGAGCTGAATAGTGCGGGACGCACGACGGCCAACCTTAAAGGAAACTCCAATTTCAACCACTCAATGAATGGCTGGAATTGTGAGGGTTTAAGGGATAAAAGACGAAAGAGAGAATTAGTTCTCCGTGCTTTTATCTAACTGGTAATAGGGTACTTACCGGTTATAGGGGGTTCTTTCCTTTATTTTCTTTTAGGAATTGATTAGATAAATAAAATTTCTTTAATAATTTACAAAGGTTTTATTTAGTTATAAAAAGGAATAATTATTAATTAAGATAAATTGTGTCACGAAATGCATATCTTGGGCGTAATAAACTAGTTTGGACAATAATGTTTTAAAAAGATGCAATTTAAACAAAATGGCGGTTTATATAATTCTTCATAACTCCTTCACTATAGTTATTAAATGAGAGCGTTTGACTATTAGAATAGAGCACACATTGAAGGAAATTGCAAATCCAACAAAATGGCGAATTATAGTTTTCCACAACCTATTAAATATGGGTATCAAATGAAACGGTTTGACTCGAAGAAAACTGTGCGAAAAATTTTTTATTCATCACATAAAATCTAAACACTTCAAAATAAAATAAGTATAAAAAATTTTGAAGCTATACAGTTGTATTGAAAATACGATAATGTACTAAACGCTTACAAATAATAAAACCAATCTATATATACATATATCCCTGAAGAAGCTTTTCATTGAGAAAGCGAAATATTGGATAAATTAAATAAATTAGATTTATATTGTTGACCTTAAGCTTGAACATATTATTTAATAAATTAATTGTAATCATTAAAGCTATGCCTATGATTGTATAATTCATTAATCACGATTAAATTCTTTAGACATTAATCAGGTTAGCACGTTACCAACCCTGCTATAAATAGCCACCATATATGTACATATATCTGGTTATAATTTGAGAATGTTTTTTTAGTTTGCTTTAATAGCAACTAAAAAGTAGTATATTGTTAAAAAATTCAAATGTAGATTTTAATTTAACGAACGTAAAAATACAGAGATGATTAAGCACAGTTTAATTAACCTGCACACACGGTTTGGGAGAACTAAAATTAAAAAAAAACGGAATTAGAACCTGCAACAAAGTTCTAGAAACAGCAACGAGAATCTGAAAGATTGTTCGAGAAATCAGTAGGAAAAATCTCTACAGCAACAAAGTAAAACGTGCTAGATTTTTATGATGGTTTATATATGATGTTTAATTTGTTATTCATTTCCATTATGTCATCTATATGCCAGCTACGCAACTACACGCTAACTTGGCATAACTGATTACAATTTATGACAAACTAGATTGTAATAAATAATCGTCCAGAACTGCTTTGGGTGACTATAAAAAAATTTCTGTCTAATCATAGCGAACATTAGTGCCACACCAAATCGATCATCAAATACCACTAGAAACCACTAAAACTTCCTTTGAGGCTTACAACGAAAAATTCAATTCAAAACTTGTCGTTTTTAATGCGTGGTTTTCTTCTCTACCCCGATCACCAATGTTATGAATTCATGTGTCACAAGAAAAATGCCAAATATTTAGGGCACTAAAAAAATATGATACTTCTTTTCTTTATTGCATATAAATATTAATATGAAATCTAAGAAGGGTCTAGCTAAACAATTATTACAAACCAAATGCAATACACTTGAAAATTGCATTACTCATAGTTGGTGTCAATACACTTAAGAAATATTCGGATATATGAGAAAGTAAAATTGAATTCAATATGTTTAAAAGAAAACCGATACATTGTTGCGACACAAAGCAAACACATGAATTCATGACATTCTCTCTTATAGTATATAATCTTTTTTTCAATATATTAGTTAAGTTTAAGTATTCAAAAAGAACAGTAGAGTTTTAATAAAGAAAAAGTACAGACCAAACGCGGTGCTGATAAAAAAACTCCAAATATACTTTTATTCAAATAAATATACCAAATGGCGACCGAGACTAAAGTCGGACCTCGCAATCAGTGTAAATAAATTTTGTGTTGTTTTCAAATAAATGTAAAAGTTCATAAAAACAATAAAATTAGAATCACAAACACCCCTACTAAATAAACAATAAAAAAAACTTAAATTAACTTAAATGGGGTGGTGGACAAAAATTATACAATCAGTGCCAGTAATATTCGCAGGCTATGAAGTAGGCAAAGCAGTTAATGAAAACGAGAATGAACGGCACCCACCGATCCAAACTCAAAATAATAATGTTGATGTGCTAGTTGAAGTGGGTTTAGGATTATCAGTGATTATAATAATCATCATATATTTGTTCAAGAAAATAATTTCAAAATTACACCAACGTATTTAAAAGCAACGAGTTAAGTTAAAAGCGAAAGAGCCATGCCGGGTGATCGCCAACACTAACACAAAAAGCGAAAGAGCCCATGCCGGGTGATCGCCAACACCGAATCAGCAAGCGAAAGAGCCAATATCAAAGGAACGGAAGAGTCAATACCAGATGATCGGCAACAGCATATCCATTAAGTTAAGTTAAATGAACCAATTTTTTTTAAATTTATAAAACATACATATATAAATTCCTCCTCCAACTATGTAAAAAAAAAATAAAAAAAAAATTTATTATGTAATTATCAGATATTTTAAATCAATTACCTTGCAGTTAAATATTATATTAAAGTGTTCTTATGGATGAGCCCAAATGGTCATCAATAATTGAAAAATTACAATCATACAAAAACGAATTTGATAAAAGCTATAAATGCATACATAAAGGTCAAAAACCAAGTATAATTACCATTAATAAGCATTTAGAATTGCTACAACTATATTATAACAAATCCATTATCTTAGTTAGTGAGATTAGAGTCAAGTTGACTACAGAACATTTGAATGAGTGTGAAACTATTTTAGACAATTTGAACTACAAAATTTTAAAAGTTTCTAAGGAACTTGATTTATCATTTACACCCCCCCCCCCTTTACACCAACAAATAGAACTCCCAAGTTTGTCTCCAAATCAAAATATAACCGCAGAATCAACCATGGTTGACCCAATAAAATTTCTGGAAACTGCCAGTAAAATTTTGCCAGATTTCGATGGCACTTTTATAAATCTGCGCAAATTCATTGACGCGATTAATTTACTAATATCAATAAAAGGAGACAATCCCGAATCTCTTCTTATAAATATAATACACACGAAAATAACAAGTAATGTGCGAAACAAGTTAGAAGGTCTTGATACAATTGTATCAATAATAGAAAGATTAAAAAACGTAGTCAAAGGAGATTCAGCAGACTCATTATTAACAAAACTAAATGCTATTAAACAACATGATAAAAGTAAAACACAATACGCTAAGGAGGTTGAGCAACTTTCCAATGAATTAGCAAATTGTTATATGTCAGATGGCATGACTGAAGTGGCCGCAAATAAAATTGCTACAAAAGCAGCAGCAAAATCATTCATTCAAAACACAAGCTCTGAACGAGCTAAATTGATAATGCAAGCAGGAACGTTCAACACCATTGAAGAGGTTGCATCCAAATTTCTGGAAATAGATACTCAATCAAACAATTCCATTATGTTCACGAGATACCGAGGCAGAGTACCTCACAATTTTAATAGGAGCCATAATCATAATAATTATAGAAATTATAATAATCGCACTAATAACAATTATAACAGCCGCAATAACAACCATAACCGAAATAGATATATTGGTCGTAATAATAACCGTAACAACTATAACACCCGAAATAACGATAATCGCAATAATTTTAATAGAACTGTTCACCATATTAGTGCTCATGAGCAGGGAAACGAAGAAGACCCCCTGACCACCCATCTGGGGGAAAACTAAATATTGATAACAGCATTAACTCCGCAATATTAGATAATAACACCATTTATCACTTCAATTTAAATTTATCAAGCTATTGCTCTATTAAAAACACACTGAGTAGAAATTTCAACACGTTCCTAGTGGATACTGGTGCGAGTGTATCTGTACTGAAAAATTGTTGTATAAAAACAAAAGAGAATTTCAACACTTCATATAAATGTAAACTTACAGGTATAGGCGATAATCCAGTTTATACAATAGGGAAAATTACAGGCAATTTAATTAATCAGAACATTTTAATTAAACATGATTTTCTTATCGTTAATGATAACTTTGCAATCCCCACCGATGGAATTTTGGGACTTGATTTCATCACAAAATTCAATTGCATCCTAGATTTTAGCAAATATAATCAACTTCTAGTACTCAGACCAGATGATTTCCCAACTGAAATAACATTCAAATTAAAAAATCAACCTTCTTCACAAAACTTTTTATCAATACCCGCACGGAGTGAAGTTATTAGGAGAATAAACATTGAAACAAAACATAGTAATATATTCATACCAAACCAAGAAGTCGCTCCTGGAATATACATAGCCAATTCCATTACCTCGAATAAATTGCCTTACGCTCGTATTATTAACACTACAAACATCATCACGGAAAACCTAACAAATTACCATATAGTTCCAACCCCTCAAAACCAAAATAAAAATAGCAAAGTCAGAACAGAAGAAATTTTAAAGAAACTTCAGATCAACTTCCCAAAATTTGCATATGACAACCTGACAAAATTATGTTCGCAATATACAGATGTTTTCGGTTTAGAATCTGAAAAAATTTCATCCAACAATTTTTACAAGCAAAAGCTCAGATTAAAAGACGACACACCAGTCTACATAAAAAATTACAGAATTCCCGAAGCCCAAAAATCTGAAATAAATAGCCAGGTAGAAAAACTGATAAGGGATGATATAGTAGAACCTTCTATGTCCGAATTTAATAGTCCGATATTACTTGTGCCTAAAAAATCGCTACCAAATAGCACTGGAAAAAGATGGAGACTAGTCATTGACTACAGGCAGGTCAATAAAAAGTTATTAGCTGACAAATTTCCTCTTCCTAGAATTGACGACATTCTAGATCAACTAGGAAGGGCAAAATATTTTTCCTGTCTTGACCTTATGTCAGGATTTCATCAAATAGAACTTGAAGAAAACTCTAGAGACATCACTTCTTTTTCGACTAATACTGGGTCATATAGGTTTAAACGACTTCCTTACGGACTAAAAGTTGCCCCGAATTCTTTCCAACGCATGATGTCCATTGCGTTCGCTGGTCTAAACCCATCTCAAGCCTTCTTGTACATGGACGATCTTGTTGTCCTGGGATGCTCGGAAAGTCACATGCTGAAAAATCTTAAAGACGTTTTTGAAACTTGCAGAAAATTTAACCTGAAATTACACCCTGACAAATGCATATTTTTCAAACATCAAGTAAAATTTTTGGGCCATAAGTGCACCGACGAAGGCATTTATCCAGATGATGGAAAATTTGAAATCATAAAAAATTATCCACAACCCAAAAATGCGGACGATGCCAGAAGATTTGTTGCCTTCTGCAACTACTACCGTAGATTCATAAGAAATTTTGCTAAATATTCAATTCACCTCACTAGATTAACTAGGAAAAATACGAATTTTATTTGGTCAAAGGAATGCGAAGAGGCATTCCAGTATCTAAAGAACTCCATTTTATCGCCACAGATATTGCAATATCCAAATTTCGAAAAGCAATTCTGCATCACGACGGATGCGAGTAAAGACGCATGCGGAGCTATCCTTAGCCAAGAATATAACGGTATTCAATTGCCTGTTGCTTATGCTTCAAGAGCCTTTACCAAAGGTGAATCTAACAAATCAGTTATTGAAGAAGAGCTTACAGCAATACACTGGGCTATCAACTTTTTTCGTCCCTATATCTATGGAAATAAATTTCTAGTAAGAAGCGACCATAGACCATTAGTATATTTATTTTCCATGAAAAACCCTTCATCTAAACTTACTAGAATAAGATTAGATTTGGAAAAATATGATTTCGCAATAGAATACATACAGGGCAAACAAAATTGCGGAGCTGATGCTTTATCACGTTTGAATTTTAGTGACTTAAAGACAATGGGTGAACACATTAATGTACTACAAGTCACTACCCGACTACAAAACAAGAACAAACAAGTTTATGACACCAATATTAATTCTGATACTAATCAGAATGTAAATAAACCACGCGCATACGAAATAATTAATACAAATGAAGTAAGAAAACTAGTACGCTTAAAGTTTACCCAAGTAGTAGATACACTTAGGTGTTCACTAATAAAAGGGAAACATATTTTGATGAAAATTGTTGTTGATGACTTTATTGTTAATGGAAAGATTGAATTAGATCGATTCTTACCAAAGCTCGAACAAATGGCTAACAATAAAGGGCTTCAAAAGTTGCAACTATCACTTAATGACATAATATTTGAAAGCACTCGAGTAAATAAATTTAAAGAAATTGCGAACAATAAATTAAACAATTTAGAAATTGCGCTAACACCAAAAATAACGGTAATCACAGATGAAAAGGAAAAACTTGAAATAATTAAAAAAAATCATGATGATCCACTGCTTGGTGGCCACCCAGGGATCACAAGATTATTAAATAAACTCAGAAAAAATTATTATTGGAAAAATCTGACTAAACAAGTTACCAAGTACGTTAAAAATTGCGTGCAATGCCAATTAAACAAAAACTTAGACAGAAAGAAAGGTATGACAAAATGTCACACCCACAAAATATCAATATAAATGATATGGTACTGATAGAGAATACAACCGGACATAAACTAAACCAATTATATACAGGTCCTTATCAGGTTGTAGCAATAGAGGATAAGAACGTAGTAGTAAAATTAAAAAACGGTAAAACTACCACTATTCATAAAAATAGAATAAAAATATTTCATAACGATTAAAATTAGTTAAATAAGTAAATAAGGTGGATCCCCTAAAACTTTATTATCTAAAACCTAAAACATATGCATATTGTTTAAGTTCTAAAATAATTTTACATTAAACAAAAAAAAAAAAATTAAATTTAAGAGAAAAAACATGTTGTCAGAATACACAAGATTGATCTTGACATTATCTGAATAATTGCAAGATCATTCTTTCGAAAAAGGGAAGTGTTATGAATTCATGTGTCACAAGAAAAATGCCAAATATTTAGGGCACTAAAAAAATATGATACTTCTTTTCTTTATTGCATATAAATATTAATATGAAATCTAAGAAGGGTCTAGCTAAACAATTATTACAAACCAAATGCAATACACTTGAACATTGCATTACTCATAGTTGGTGTCAATACACTTAAGAAATATTCGGATATATGAGAAAGTAAAATTGAATTCAATATGTTTAAAAGAAAACCGATACATTGTTGCGACACAAAGCAAACACATGAATTCATGACATTCTCTCTTATAGTATATAATCTTTTTTTCAATATATTAGTTAAGTTTAAGTATTCAAAAAGAACAGTAGAGTTTTAATAAAGAAAAAGTACAGACCAAACGCGGTGCTGATAAAAAAACTCCAAATATACTTTTATTCAAATAAATATACCAAACCAACAAAAAAATATGAATTTTACATGAACTTAATCTCTCGTATAAATTGGTCCTAAATGACACCTACATTACAAATAATTATCGGCAGCACTACCGACGAAAACAACTATCTATTAAAAATTAATTTTTCTCACTAAGCAAACATAAATTAACTAAATTCAAACTAAATTTAAACTGAGTTGGTATCACTGCAAGCAAACTATGCACTTCGTGTATTTTTATTCGAAAGTGTTATAAAGTAATAAAACAGTATTAAGTAATAATCTGTTTGTGTTTTTATTTTATTTTTGAAAAATTAAAGGAACCTAAGGAAGGAAACGCCTTCGAAAAGGTCAAAAACAACAATATTTTTGTCCAACAGATACTACCGTTTTAATATATATTTTATTAATGCAATTAAATAGTGGAATTTATTAAACTTAAAGCTCAAACAGAGAAATAAAAGTTTTGCTGAAGCTCTCTTTGAATTCTTCTAAACTTATTCTGCTTTCTACTTTTTATTGATCGACACTTTTATTAAATAAACAAACAAACGATTTTATATCACTTCAACTTTTTTATTTAAAAGTTTTCTACACAAACTAATTTGTTTTGTACATTTCTACGTTTTATTTTATATAAGTATGTATTTCACTTGGGTACAAATTTGATTTCTGTGTCACACCTTTATTAAAGCTTTATTTTCATTATTTAAATTTTTGTACAAGTTTTAAAATTTTTTTCTTTTGAAATTAAACTTTAAACTTATTTCTATATTCAACTCCCTTGAGAACTAATGTGGCCAAAACGTAATACCTGAAAATGTTATTTTGTGTTACTCATACGCAATGGTTCCCGCAATTTATTTTTACGTTCAGACTCATTTTCGAGCAACTAACAAAGAAAATGTCAACAATGACATCATTAAGCTTTCGGAAAGTTGCACTTAACAAATAAAAGCAGCACATCCACACATAACTGTAGGATATTAATAAGAAAGCTTTATTAAAATGTTACAATTTTATAGGAAAACATTTTTTTTATTTTTATGTTACTACAAGAAGTATTACATACAATCATACATATTTACGAGTATGTATAACAAACAGTGAACATATATATGTATAACAAAAACTTAAATACATAACAATAGTATATTTGCAAGAAATCTTTATAAAATGTAGAAAATTTATGGGATTTTTTTACATTTTATATAATTATAGTGTTTTTTCTTTTGCTTTTCGAATATATGTACTACAAGAAGTCATATGTATGGATGTACACATATGTATATAAAACAGAAACAATGAGTATATAATTGTACTTTCCAAACTATAATAAAAACTAATTATTTATTAATTATAAAATATATATAATAATTTTACATTTCGTTATATTAATGTGGTGGTTAGGTGTTCGTTTGCATTTTAAGGTAATTTGTAGTTGTTAATATTCACGATAAAACTAAGTCATGATAACATTTTTAATTGTATTGTAACATTTAAATTAGCTTCTTATTTTTGTTGTACTAAATTTTAGGAGAAGTAATTGAATAAATAAAATTAATTTACAATTACAAAAATATTTGTTTGGGAACTATTTAATATTATTTTGCGTAATTTTTTGAAGAGTCGAAAGTGTTGAAAGGATTGAATTTGAAAAGTTCAAGTAACACATCAGAGCTGTAAAAAGCTGCAATCAATTGACATTGAAATCAAAGTGATTTCAACCAAACTGATTTCATTCTTTGATTTCTAAATGATTTCAGATTTCAAAATGAAATCTTGTCAAAATTGCAATATTTTTTGATTGCAATCATTTTGAAATCATTTTTTTTAGAAATCATTGAATGCAATTAATTTAATTGCAATCAATTCGATTGCAATCAAATTTTTGTTGAAATCATGTGATTTCAATAAATTCCCTTGAAATCATGTGATTTCAATAAATTCCCTTAAAATCACAACTATAGTAAAAGGCTCCAAAATGACATGAAAAACGTAGGTTTGTTAGTCATTTGTTGCATTTTTTTTTCTACGGAAGAACTGATTGCAATTAGAAATAATGTTTACCAATTTTACAAAACTTTGTAAATAAAAATTGCCATTTTTCATTTGAAAAGAACGAAGATTTTGATTCTGATTTAACTTTGATTGCAATTACTGGATTTGATTGCAATTAAAGTAATTGCAATCAAATCGATTGCAATCAAATTTGATTGCAATCAATTTATATTGAATTGATTTCAAAAAATTGATTCAATCGTTTTTATCATATTTCAAATTGAAATCATGAAATCAATTTACGATTTTGAATGCAATCAAAAAATTAGCAATCATTAAAGCGAAATCATGTGATTGCAATTAAATCGATTGCAATCATTTACAGCTCTGTAACACATACATATAGTTTATTAAAATTATTATTATTAATAAAGAAATGAGAAGAAGTGAGCTACACTAGCAGAACAGAGATGTGACAATGGTCGCCACACAGTCTGCTAGAAGTTATTAATATCAACTACTTAACTAAACTATGTCACGATAAAAGATACTAGAACTATTAAAACTTTTTTACATATTTATTCTAGTATCATTAACCAACATTAACTTTTGTAAATATTCATTTTACTACCATTAGCCAATTCGGTTAGTAAAAAACTCCCCGTCTGTTTTAAGAAGCTTTTTTTGTCTTCTTTGTCTCCATCTGCTTAATCCAAATCCAAATATCCCCTATTCGATAATTTAATCATTTACATACATAAATACATATGTATGTTCTGGTGTACGTACATAGTATGTATATTTAATATGCTTAAATATTTTTATTGTATAACAAACTTTGATAAAGTTAGTGTCATTCCGTTTGTAACTACAACAATATATACATACATAATGATGATATTGCTAATTAATAATGTAGGGATCTGTCAAATATTTGTGTCGGTTATTTTAAACGTACTACAATAGTAGTATGACTTATGAAAATGGGACACACCGCCTAATTAGAAGTTTAGAAGAAGGCTTAGAAGTGTAAAAAATATCATGTGCATAATGTATAAAAATACATTCTTGGTACACAGAACAAAAACTGTAAAATCGTTGTATGATAACGATTCTTGTATACCGTTTAATATAACCGTTCATATTTTAATTTTTAATGATGACCAGTTTTGTATATTTGATAAACAAAATTGTCTGCATATTTTTTTTAAATATTTTCATAATTTATTTTTAATTTATTAATCGAGATTACCTCGATATCTTTTTTCAACGATTTTCGAAAACTTTTGTCTGTTGCATGGTGAAATAAACAGGTGGCATTACTTCGTCATTTGACAATTTTTTGCTCTTGCATTGTGTTCCCAATCTTATGTCAGTTTTGTTTATATTAGAAATGGGCACCGCTCACGTGATTAGCGTGATTCATCGTAGTTAATTTTTGTTTCAATTACGTGAGCGTGCATGAACGCGAGTACAAAGAAATGAAGCGTGCATAAGCAGATTTTTGACGTGATTATTTCGTTTTTTTTGCTATATTGTTATTTTTTCGTATACTTTTTTAATTATTATTTCTACATTTCTAAATTGTTTTAAATTTATGTTGAAACGAATTGTTTGGCTCAAGTTCAAATCTTACTTTACTCATTTCTTTATCAATTTTAGAAAATTTTTTTATAAACTAAAATTATTTTTATTAAGAAAGTATTATTGGAACACTTTATTCATCAGACACGCAAAATGGATCAGTGATAATAATAATATTTTCTTAATTATTAAAAAAAAATTTCGTGAACATTTCGTGAGTGTGAGTTTTCGTGACTGTGCGTAACTTTTTTTCCTACTCACGTGAGCACGCATGAACAGGAGCCAAATATATAAGGTCGTGTATGAGTAAAATTGTTTATCGCGAGCGTGATTGAAAAATCACTCACTATCACATCTTTAGTTTATATTTACAAAATGTCCAAGCTTTTGTTTGTTCAATTTGTGTTTATTTTTCAATTAAAATTTTAAATAATTTTTTTATATGTAGTTCCACATTTGTCTTTGTTTTGAGAATGCCGCCATCTTCTTTATGGGCCGCAATAATTTCCAAGAAATCCACACTTCCTTGTCTTGCTCATATGTAGTGTCCAAAAACTTCAATGGTTTCTGTTAACTTATTTAACTTACTTTTTGTTAACAATAATTTTTTACAAAGGGTTAGACTTTACACAAACAAAAATTCCTAGTTTTGTTGTATTGTTGTAGTTGAGTCCTACTAATGCCACCTGTTTATTTCATCATGGTTTGTTGAGGGTTTTTTTAGCTAGTCTATATACATGCATTTCATTGGTGCTAATGCATGGTTTAAGGTCTACTGATGATTTGTCATTACCACCAATGAAATGCATCTATATAGGCCACCTAAAAAACCCCTCAACAAAAAAATTTTTTTTTTCATAATTTTTTAAATGTACTCTGCAGCAAACGTCAACAGCGAAAATATACTGATTATCTATTGACGATGTCACCAGTAACACTGGCAAATAATACCCAAACCAATTCTATCTACTGTTGACATTTAACAAAGGCTTGTTCTAAGACATCTACCAGTAGACCGCGTCAATACTGATTAGATATTTCCTTTGGGACCTTATGGAGAAAATGTACTCACTTACTATTGGCGATATCACCAAACTGTGGGAAATGTCCGCATCAAAACTCTACTGATTCACTATAGACCTGCAAGAAATGCCAACATTAAAATTATACTGACGATACCATCAATACTATTTTCCCTGAAGGAAGCATGGGGTTTACTGTATTCATGTCAATATTTTTGTCAACAATTATGGTGTGTTTTTTTATTTTTGTTAGGTAGAGAAAATGTTTGACGGTTACAACAAATCATTAATTTAAAACGAAAAGAAGTTCCTTTAATGTTATTTAACAGTAAGAAAAATATACCTCAAAGAAAACTGTAAAAGATTTTATATGTACTCATTTTACTTTCAAATATTATTTTTAATAAATAATTGTACCAGTTTGAGCTAAATAAGTAAAGAAAAAATTTCTTGGCAGTGTCACCAAAAAGACACCATAATTGTTGACAAAAATTTTGACATGGATGCACTTAACACCATGATTCCTTCAGGGTATTTTTAAAAAGTTGTATTATTGACATACATACAATAAAAATATATAGTGCTTATTCGCCTTCATTTCTATTTTTCTGTGTAAAGCAAAATGAAATGTATAAATACATGCATATATTTTTCATTAAAGACCGGGTTTGTAAAAAAAGTCAGTTGATAACACAGTCCAACATTTTCCAGCTCATTGATTTGGACTCAATTCTGATAACTAATTGCACGTGAAAGTAGCCCCAAAAATAAGAATTCCTGCATCATTCGTTTTGTCAAGTTGGCTGCATTAATAATTAATAATTACATTTTAAAACCAGTAGAACATTGAATATTTCAATATGGAAAACATAAAGTATACGTACGGTACCGAGATATATAACCGTGTTAAAATATAGAAAAATGTTAAAAATCCACTATGAACAAAAAAATCGTATGGCCATTATATTATTAATGCAGAAGTTTTTATGTAGCTATTTTCACGTACAATTCTCAGAAGTGAGTCCTAAAATCATGTGTTGTACTGTGTAATTTTAAGTCACCGGCAGACGGACAAAGACTTAATAAATACTGACATTTAAAATAAGATTGTAAAAGACGAACCAATCCCAAGAACAAATGGTGTGCGCTATTGCAAATAATCATGAAATTATCCGAAATTTAAAATATGCTGGAACCAGAAAAAAATATAAATCTGATCAAAATGGCAAAACAGTGAATCAGCGCAAAGGATCGGAAAAAATTGTTAAGATTAAAATTCTGTGAAAGCTCCTGAAATCAGAAACATGCTTAAAAGCAAGCTCACTTTAAATTAAAATTTTGTAAAATATTTTCCGGCATCACGAAAAAAATTAATAACTTTGGAAAAAATGTTAAATCTATTGAGAATCTCTAGCCAATGTTCCATATATATAAGATTTAAAAATTATGCCCCAAAACGAAGTTTATTTAAGAACACAAGAGTTTTTTGATGAAATCTTGATAATATCACTAATACTCTTTTTATTTGCTGCCGTGCAAAGAAACATAGTGCGTCAAGTAAATGTTTGCACAATGAAAGAAAGAACAACAAAGGGTACATTCACATATTCGATAACTGCTCAATAATGAAAGTTTACAAATAAAAAGCTCATTTTTTAAGCAAAAGTTTCTTCATGCAAACAATTTACATCCCTTCTACACATTTCTGCAGCTCGGAGATGTTTTATTTCCTGTTGCAAGAGTTTGCACAAATGTACTGCAGTTACGAATATGCCCGATCTGTATTTTTTTTAATGTGTTAAACATACATATACTTAAATAATTTGATTTTTAACGTCAAAAAGGCTTCAACGATTTTGGAAACGCGTTGATTTTAAATTATACCTATTGTATATATTTTGTTTTGATGTTATTTTTATTCGTTTTCTTTTAATGACTTGTTCATTTTCGTTCGTTGTTTACATTAAAACACATGTTTTTCTACGAGTATGTGGGTACGTTCCAATTTTATTATGCACATGCTTTTTCAGCACAATGCGGCAGATTAGGCACATGTTAAACGGTGAAAATCCCAAAACAAAACAATTCATTGAATATGCCAAATAGCTTTAAGCTTTCAAAACACGCACAAAAGCTTAATGAAGGGAATTTTTTTAAACATTCCGAAAAAGCTCTTACGATTTGCAGCAAGAATGCGTGCTGCACCGTATGAAAAGAAAACTTGGTAAGTTTTCCTTTCAGTTCGGGACGGGTTTGCAATTCAACAACACTTCAAAACGGAAAACCAACAAATTATTAAAAAGAAAAAAAAAATCAAAATTAGAAAAAAATATTATCATTATATATTCTCTAGTGGCATAGTATATATTATTTGAAATTGAAAAATTCAAATGATTTTTATAATAGATGCAGTAAATTTTTCGAAAATAAATCACAAAAAACTTGAAATTAATTCATAATAAAACCTTAAACGAAAAATAAATTTCGCAAGAAGTGTAAAAAAGTTAAACGAGTTATTGAAAAATATCGAAAAAATATTTAAACGAGTGCTAAAAATATTATTAATAAAAACAAAAATAAAGTTAATCGAAGTAGATGAGCTTCGGGCGGTTATGTAAAATGTGAAAAGAACGAACTCCTTTTCTGCTAAGAAAAAAAGAAGATTTCACGAGAAACCCAAATAAATAAATATACTATACGTTAGCTAATTATTGACAAAAATTGTAGTTTAAAGAAAAGCAAAATTAAAAACACATAAAGAAATTAAATGTAAAATTGTATACCTATGCAAGTGTAATTTGTAGGGGTTTTGTGTACATTGTTTTATTCAAATAGAAATTTACAATTGAAAAAATGCTAAAAATAAATTTTTTGATTTAAAAAATTTGTGCCAAGGCTTCAATTAAAAATAATAATAACGAATTCTAACAACAAATGAATTAATCTATAATATAGTAATTTAAATTTTAGGAGTAGTTCCCTGCAATGCCTTTTTAACTGTGTAAGTATGTGTGTTCGGACATTATAAGTTTGTGAGTCAAAATTATTTACTACAACGATCCAACTAACCAAATGACCGTCAACAAAACAAGTGAAAAATGAAGAAGGAATATACCAAAATACTTATAAGATATTTTTTTATAAATTATGATTCACTAAAATAAATCTATACGACTAATTTACCACTTTCACCAAACAATCACCATTTACGATTGTTGGGGTTTGTGGGTTTAGTTGCTGTAGTTGTTCTTCTAGCTGATGTTGTCGTCACCAACCATACTTGTGGCCATTCAAACTATTCAAAGTGAACTATGACACGTTTTTTTTTAAATTTCGGTTTTTTGTTTTACGTTTTCGTTTAAGCCACGAGTCCTTAATTTGCACGAACATTCAAACTTTTATATATTCCATTTATTCTACTTCGTGTACACACATACACATGTATTTGAAGTTTTTTTTTTGTAAGGAATAAGCGGTATCAAGGCTTCCTAGTCGCGACCCATATTTACTTCAAATTACGAATTACACGCAATACGTTTGCGTATGTACATACATATGTAAATATGTACATATTACACAAACACACATCCATTAACATATATTTTAAATGATTCTAACAAATAATAAAAATAACCATAGACATGCCAGTGCAAAGTTCTGCATATTTGAACTATTCAACATGCCTTTATAATATTTACATGCTACACAACACGACTATTTCACTTGCGTATGCTACTCAGTGTTTGTGTGATTATTTAAATATTTTCTATATTGCTACTTGTATTTGTGTGCTTTTCAGATATGAAAAACTTGGCACAATTGCACTTTAATTTGGTACAATTTCCTAGTGTTTATATGTACATAAATATGTATGTATATATTATGTACAAATTTTATTTGTTATTTATTCACAGTTTTTATGTTTAAATTGTGTATTGAACCAGGTTTCAATTACATACAAGAAATCCTACTTTATAAACGTCACTTTTAACAATTTAACACATAATTCCTAACTTTTCTTACAATTTCCATTCAAGTCAGTGGGCATAGAAAGTACATTTTGAATAAACTAACATTAGGTAATTATAATACTATAAATGTCCTAACATATGCAAACAACCAAAACATTTCCCAAACGTTTCATGACATAAAATTTTCAAAACGTTTTGTACCACGACAAATCCAAGATATATAATAAACAAGTAATGTTAACATATTTACAAATGTAAATACTGCCATATAATAAATAAATTTCTGTAAAATGCCCAAAAATAGATATGAATTTAACTTTTTTAATTATTTTTCTTATTTTTCCACAAAACATAAAAAAATTTGTCACTGAGTCAAAAAAAGTCGAGATCGGATTACAAATATATAAGTTATTACGTTTTTAAAATCGATATATTTACATATGTAAATAGTGCTAGAGTTATTGAGAGGGTTAATGAGAGTGAATGCAAACAAAATAATTGGCTCTTCATTCATCTGCTTTCTTTGATATACCGTTACAATCATACAATTGCTATTTTCTCTTCAAATCTTGGGATTCTCAAACACATTTTGTGGCGGGAAATCTAGCATTATTGCATTATTGACTTTTCCAACAATTTCTACTCAACCGACTTTTATGAAAATTTATGCATGTATAGTTAAGTTTCCGTTACAATACTAAATCATGATTAAAAAAGTAGGCAGTGTCACGCCCACATAAGGTAAACTTCTACTAAGCCGATTCTTATGATATTGCATACACATGTAGGTATCGTGACAGAACAACAAAACAAAAGTGTAAACTTTCAACTGCTTCTTCTTATCCGATTCTTATGAAACTTTGTTCACACATTTACTTACAGTAATAATACAACATTGTATAGCCTCGCCGAAAGGAAATAAATATTTTTTTCAACTATTTCTATTTAACCAATGAAATTTTTCACGACACTTTACATACATATTTTGTATATCATCAAAGAAAAAAATATATATCTAAGCAGTTTGGAATTCTTCCCAGCACTTTATCGAATATTTTAAAAAAACAAGGCATTGAAATAAAATTGAAAAAAATATAATTTCTGTTTATGAAGTTTCTATACAATGAAGCGATTTTCTGTTCCCAAACAGATTCATTATGGGGAAGTTCGACTGTAGTAGAATAAGTACAATGTTATCAAAACTTTGATTTTATTGTTTAAGAAAGTAAAAATAAATGCAAATTGTTTCTTTTCAATAAAAAAATTTCGGTATACAGTTCTACATAATATTAATTGCTTTTATTTGGTATTTTTAAAATTTATGTATTAATTATGAGAGGTGTGAAGGAATTTAAATATTTTCCGTAAAATTTTTAAAGCTCATCTCAAATAAATTTTTTGTAGCTATTTATAGCAAAACATTTTGTTATTGCTTTTTTCTAGCTATTTTGGTATCCACTTTAGCGATATTTTATATTTTAGGAAAAAAGTCCGCAACAGAGGTGTTGGATTTAGTTATATTGTGAAAACCAACAACAAATTACACAAATATGGTTAAATTAATCAGCCAACCATTTTTTCTAGACGTTTCAATTTTGGTTTCCTTTTTTAAAACTAAAACCACAACCATTATAATTATTTTCTTTCGTTTTATACAATGCAAACATCCAAACGAAACTAATCGTCAAACGTTTCGTTTTATATATTTTCCTACTCCGGCTGAAAGAATTGCACTAAATGTTGCTCGCAGACGCAGATATTTTTAAGAGTTAAAAATAGCCCCCGATCGATTCCTTGTTGTTTTTAGTCAAGCTGGAAGTGTGTGAAACTGGTTTAAGATCCTGAACTGGTGCTCTCCGGATGTAGTGCAAATTCGGACCATCTAATAATTTGTTTTTTATATAATGTTGAAACTTAATACTAAATTTTTAAAAGAAACATTTTTTGGAGAAACGTAGAGATCTTCGAGACGACAATATATAATACACTTTTTAAGCGCTTTTGAAACGATTTTAAATAGAGGAGGAGTTTAGCTTGAGTAGACATATAAAAATCTTTACTTTGGGCAATATTTTGCGCATAAAAAATAAATAACAGAATTTTTTACCTTTTTCTTAAATTTTTAACTTTAACGGTTTTTATAAAATTAAAATTAAATTGTAAAAGATTTTATAATTAAAAAAATCAAAATAAAATTTTCGTATTTTAATGTTGTTTAATTCTCACTCACAACTTTTATTTCATTTTCTAAAAAAAAATTTTTTTGCTAACTACTGTGCCAGTTAGCAAAAACGCAAAGTAAAATCTTATTTGCGTTTTAGCCAAATATAATAACATTTTCTTTCGTCACAAAACCACCATCCACAATGAGTTTGAATATTTTCGACAAAATTACTGCCTGTCCCACAACGTGCAAAGAAAACTTAATCAAATGAAAACCAGTCACTCATTTTCGTTCGACATAGCGTTTAGATATGTTTCGGATTATCGATCTCGCGGGCTTACGTTCGTAACGTAAAAAACTTATTTGGAAATTATAGGGTTGCCAGATCAACAATACCATAAAAACACTATAATTAAAAAGCATTTCTATCAATAATGTAAGTTTAGTTTCTTAAGCAGAGTAATCTGTTCATCATTTCGTGCGAACTGCTGTCAAAAGTCCATATAAAAAAAATTCATGCGAAATAATTGCAAAATAAGATGGCCGAAGTTCTGCTCCGTTCATCTTGTGAAAACATACGAAATGTTTATGGCAGCATTATTTTTTCAACCACAAAATGTTTCTGGCAACATATTTTCCAACTGCGAAATAATGTAAGCACCACTTATTTCGTACGAAATTTCAAACAACAGCTGAATAAATTAGGAAACTGCTCTTACATCTGAAGCAAACCTTCTTTTATCATTTCTATGCTGAAGGTAGGGACTTTTTGCAGAGCGTGTGTCTTCAAAGAGCTCCTCCATAGATGCAGCAATTTGCATTAATTAACACGTTGCAGCGCAAGCTCCTAATATTATATTGTTGTCCATTTTAAAATTTTTTTTTAGATTAATCACTTCAAATATAAACATATGGTTTTTGTTTACATAAGAAAAACAATGGTGCTTACTTCAAGGCAATAAAACCGATAAATTTGTTGTAAAACGTAGTATTGTCACCACTGACAATTGATCAGATTTATGTAAACAAAAACCATGTGTGAAAACAAATAAAGAACAAAATAATTTTAAGAGCTTGTGCTGCAACGTATCAATTAATGTGAATTGCAGCTGCTGCGGAGGAGCTCTTTGAAGACACACATTCTGCAAAAACCCCATACCTTCATTTTATGCTATTTTTACACTATTTTCCATTATTTTAGTTATTTGTGCGCAACAAATTTATTGCTAAGTAAAATCTGATCACCTGTTGTTTACAATTTCGTACGAAATAAGTGACGCTTATATTATTTCGCAGTTGGAAAATACGTTGCCAGAAACATTTTATAGTTGAAAGAAAATGCTGCCAGAAACATTTCGCATGTTTTCACAAGATGAACAACTTCGGCCATATTATTTTGCAATTAATACACATGAATTTTTTTTATATGGACTTTTGACAGCAGTTTGCACGAAATGACGAACAGAATACTATGCTTTATATGCCAAAAAATAGGAAAATAAAACAAAACAAACAAGCAATCAAATAAAATCCATTCTTAAAAGAAATATGTAGATAATCCAAATAAATTTTCTAATAATTTCGTTTAAACCACATCATAAATTTTTTGCTAAGCGTGCTTTACTCAGAAAAAACAAAACTAAAAATTAATTGAGATAAAGTGTGTCCCAAATACTACAATTAAGAAAATTTATTATAAATATTCGAAGTCTTGAAGAAGACCAATGTAGTTTAACATTAAGGTCAGCACCAAACATTTACTCTCAACTTAAAGTCAATATGATTTCCAACCTGAATCTCAAACTTTTATCTTGGTGTGAAAAGTTATTGAGAATAACGTTTCGTATCAGATAAGGCTCGTGCGTTTGTTTCGATAATATAACATAAGCGCAAGAACAATTAGAATTCATTATATGTTTTTAGTTAATAAAGAAAATATTACAAAGATTTTCATTTAGTACTGTGGGGGTCAAAAAATTAAAGAAGAAAAATTTAATTTTCCATAACTGACTGGATATGTATATTGCGGAATGTGTAATGGCTTGTTTACATATAACAGCAGACAAACCTCAAATTTAATTCGCCACAAATATTATGTAGCACCAAACTCCGCGCTTAAAACCTTAAACAAATTTTAACACAAAATAAAATGTTAAAATTAAATGATTCAATTATTTATTAAAAATAACGAGGCAGTAAAAGTTTATTATGGAAAATAAATAATTTATCCAGGTTTTTTTTCGAGCAAAATTGGCATACTTTTCAGACGCACTCTTGTTAAAAAAGTAATGCTACATAAATCTACATGGAAGGCATTATTTAAGAAAAAATAAATCGTCAATAGGGTAAGCGCTCTAACCAAGGAGTCGTTTCGAAAAATACTAAAAATTACATCAAATCGTCAGATCTAACGGCTCCAGGACTCCCAATTCTTAAAAATCATTATCGTTAATATGTCATTTATACCATACCAAAATCTAGTAGATTTTAATTAAAATCTGTATCGAAATCTATACCGTATTCGTGACAGTTTTCAAGATTTCATATCCATGCCAAAAACAGTTGATTGGAATTTTCATTTTCAAATATCAAACTCCATACAAAAACTATCATTCAAAGCGCTCATGCAAAACCAGTTAATCGGAATTTTAAAATGAGAAACACCCTTCAAGGAATTGTTATTGAACAACGTAGTATTTTTCAGTACAACAGTACAATTGAATAAAGACCATAGTTGCATCACTATGTACTATGAGATTTTGAGTAAGTTTTATCAAAATCTAGTGACGAAGTAGATTTTGTTTGGTATGGGAAATCTAGTCAAAATCAACAAGATTTTGCTCGAAATCTCGTAAGTACTAGATTTGGTCTGGCTCTTTTTGGCTCTTGATCTGTTTTCAATATGAATGCTGTAAAACTATATCCCTTGGATTTTGTATGCAGACGATACATTTCAGAACTTCTGTTGGCTTATTGATATTAATTCATAGAAACGATTTTCTGCTTTGACGGCACTCTACAGGACTTAAGGATTTTCTTCTCTCGGTATGTCAAATAGTGGTTTCGCTGAATAATGATTTTCAGCCTACCTTGCTCTCTGCTTTAAATAAAAATAAACTTTATACCAGACAAGAAAACTTTAGTCAGCGAAGCTACTAATCCACATACAGAGAGAAGAATATCCTTAACTCTGTTGAGCTCTTAAGCTGTTTTCGTATTGTATAACTATATTTCCCCATTCTATTTACACATCTTCTATTTTTAACTAATTTTAGACAGTATCTCCATTTTAAAGCAAAATTTTCATGAAAACAATCCTCGATCTGGGGGAAAATACCCTAACCTGGTGAGATTGGAGAATTTAAATATACTTCTACACGGAAAAAAACTCTTATAGGTTAGGTTTCAAGTGAAAAAAGAAATGTAGATGCAACCGCAGTTGGGTCCAAAAAATGCTGGTTCCTTTGCGCTAACCAGGGGAAGAAAGACAGACAGTTGACGGGAGATTCAAATGGGAGATGGAAGAAAAGCTATTCCGTCCAG
The DNA here is from genome assembly GCA_956483585.1 of Gymnocheta viridis. Taxonomy (NCBI): domain Eukaryota; kingdom Metazoa; phylum Arthropoda; class Insecta; order Diptera; family Tachinidae; genus Gymnocheta; species Gymnocheta viridis. The sequence continues at coordinate 56,976,138 of OY101444.1, forward strand.
CAAGGATCGTATATATTCAACCAGAGAGGGAGAGAGTCATCGCAAAAACCAACCACTGATGCCAATGAAGGTACTTTTATTTTTGAGTTATAGTATGTCTGATAACTCAGAGAGTCTAGGAAGCAAAGGCGATGATACTTCAGTGCAGGAAAACGGAAAATAAGATGAATTATATTTTCTTCTCCCCCTTCCTTATGACAGTTAAAGCAGTAGTTGCGATAGATGGCCGTGAACATACCACGAAAGGTTGGCCATCTCTGATAATCTTAATAAGATACCTCAGTGTCGCACGGTGGTAAGGAAATATTAGGGGGAAAATCCTTTGACTATTTGTAGTTTGAGTGGGTGGCGTACTGACCGTATTTCGGTAAAACCCGTCTATAAGCTTATTTAGTCGTGCGAAAATAACCACATGTGCCTCAAAGGTAGTACTGAAACGTGCCTCACTGTCTTAAGGTAAACTTCTTTTTCTAGCTTTTCAAACTGCCCACAGGCGGACGACTTCATCCCTCAGAATTTGCAGAGAATGACCTGAATGGATATCAGCAGGCAATGCGTCGAAGTAGAATTTAGAAATATAGTAGCACGGGCTCCAAAAGCGCAGTCAATAGGTTGCTTGGAAGAAAATAAACGTGTTGATTGTTGCAGAAAGTTTGTTTGTAATGTACACATATCCACAATTTTTGTATTTCAACACGCCACAATATAAACATTTATTCAAACTGAGAAAAAAACACGAAATGTTAAAAATTATAATTTTATGAACATAATTTTTTTTCAGTGGACGGAAAAAAGTCTACACGTGCTGTTGTAGTATCCCTGTAATAAAAAACAACCGTCACAAATTTCGTTGCTTTTTATTCTCAATTACTTACGAATAAACAAGAAGTGACCTACGAAATTTTCAAACGTTAATTTCAGATAATTTTTTTTAACATACTCCTTATGACAACCTGAAATTTTAACATTTCTAGTTGATAGTCATCGGTTGGTAAGATACAAATACTATAGGAAAATTCCATTAAATTCTAAATTTCTTCATTTTTAATACTTTGTGAGAATCAAAAATAAATTTATAATTTTTTTGGTACATAATTACTAAAAAACTTAAGATTAAAAAAAATAATACAAAACGGACTTCAAATTACCCATGGGGAATTACCCGGGAAAATAAAAATTGCAACCAATTCGTGTATTTATTGTTGATTCATCAACACTTTAAAAATACTTTCATGTTCTTGTTTTATATCATGATACATAAATAGAAGGTAGATCAATTCCCTCTCCTCGTTGCAATATTAACATTTTGACTTTTAAGGGAATGATGAAAATTATTTTTACCTTATTTATTTATAAAATCTCATTATTTTTAAATCTCGCTTAGCACATTGAATGCCGCAACATATGTACGTTTGCGTGCGACATGGGTTGTTATATAGCATTTTCAGTTTAACTTAAATCTTTTTCACATTAAACGAGACCTTTTTTAAACTAAACGAAACTTTTTAAAAATTAAACGAGACCTTTTTCAAATTAAACGAAACTTTATTCAAATTATGTAAAACGTTTTTCATATTAAACAACAAAAACACCAAGAAACATAATCCATGCTAAAAAATAAAATCGCAGTTAAAAATGTTATACATATTCATATACTCGCATATTAAGTCATGTTTAGTGAAATTATTGAAGAGCGTGTCCATTCGCTGCTTTAGGAACTTGTTCGCACAATCATTTTGACTAATTTGTGAGATACTTGCTTCAATTAAACTTACTATGTTACGATCAGTGGTTATATCACTTAATAATCGGGCATAGAATTTTAACTTAGAAAATGCCTTCTCTATCGCGTTCAGCATAAGAGAGTAAGGTGGTACAAATTTCAAGGTACAAAGTAAATTTGTGCAACCGTTACGAACTCACAGTAATGACTCGAAATTTAATGAACAGGTTTCGTTTAATTTCTAAAAGGTTTCGTTTAACTTGAAAATAGTTTCGTTTAATTTAAAAAAGATTTTGTTTAATGTAAAAAAGGTTTAATTTAAACTAAAAATGCTATATATTTTACCTCCTTTTGTTGTTTTTAAAGAAAATAGTGACAAATAGTTAGAGAAATGGTGACCGTTTTTGACAAAAATTCATTTTCCAATGCTAATTATTGGAAAGGAAAATGATGGGGCAATATATTTTGATGCAAATGTAATTCAATTAAATGCTTAATTTTTCGTATATCAACATAAAATGGTAAAAATAGAAATGGAAAATGTGTATCGATTCAATAAAAATTAATTTTAGAAATTAGAGCATATGTACGAGTATGTCTCTGAATATTTTTGAAAGCAATCAATGCACAATTGAAAAGCAAAATAAACAGTCGTACGTTGTTTTCGAAAATCAGTTTTACGAAATTATTTTAGTCGTCCAGTGCCATGTCGATGAAAAATATACGATATATGAAAGCAATAAAAAAATGTATGCGGTTTCCCTGCTCATTGATGTTGATTTCTCTACTTAACGGCCACTTAATGGCAGCTAAGGTGTGTATAATAATTTTGCATTTTCGTTTGTTTTTGGCAACGGTCTAATGAATTAGTAGCGTATGAGTATTTTTTATTAGTTATCTGTGACTTTGAACATATAAAAAATTGAAAATTACACACTTGTACATTGTAAATGGAATAATAATTCTGAAAATATATTTTTTAGCAACTATTTAGCAAATTTTTAAATTTCTCTATGAAATTACCTTAAGAAAATTTATTCAATATCTTTTATTTGCAGTTTCATATATAACTAATGCCTCATTTTTTTTTTGCTTAAGGCTTTAAATTAGATCATTAAAACCATAACTGAAGACAAAGTCTTTCATTGGGAAAAACAAAGTGAAAACGCTTGCATTCTCTATTATATTTAATTTTGTCCTCGTTACGTACGTACGCACACATTTTTTAGAACTTTTTAGAAAAGTAGAGTTTGCCTAGTAGTCGAATTCGAAATTCCCTTCCCCATGGAAAAACAATACACAAAATAAAATTGCATGCAAGCCATTGATCGGTAAGGCATCGTTTTTTCGCTATTCATACTGACTCATGAAATTTTAAATATACAAACTTATAAGCAGAGTTCGATAATAAACTGTACATTATTTTGTATTTTGTACACATACCCAGAAGCCAGGAAGCAATAAAAAAAGAAGACACAGAATAGTTGTCAATATTGTTTTCTACAGTGCATGACGTCACAAGGGACCGCAATTATTTGTTTACATCAAAAACTGTTTGCGTTTTGTTGTGAAACACTTGAATAAAATAAATTAAATAAATAATTTTATTTTGTTTTATGAAGTGTCAATATTTATTGCGACATAGACTTATGAAAATTAGCCAAACGAAGAGTGTTAAGGCAATAGCAGCACAAATGTTGGCCATATAGTACAATATAAAAATGCGAGGGTAGATTATGTATCCCATTTTAGCGATATTGACTATGTATTACAAGCCGGCGACGCACTGTGGCTGAAAATCGTTTTTCATTGGCCAAAAGTCAAATTTTTTTTGTCACCGATTTTTAAAATTTTTACGCCCTTTTGCAGCTAATATATCCAGATTAAGGTAGCCAAAAAATTAGGTTAAACTATTGATAATTGTGAGCGTGGCATGCTGTCAAACTCAACGGTTTTTTGTAATTTCAGAAAAAGGTGTTTTTCTGTTGTTTTTTTATCAAAAATAAATGATTACTACTCGCAAGCTATCATCGATAATGGCCTGCGGTCTTTTTTATAATGTTGGTAGGATTATAGTCTTTAGTTTTTGTAAGTGGTCAGAGCTCTAGCGTTTAATATTAAGGGCGTTACGGAATATTTATGAAACTACTATATTTTTCTCAAATTTAAACTTTAGTAGAATAGAACTTCTAGGGAACAAAAGGGAACAAGAAATGTATACCACCCGGAGAAAGGTGAAAGTGTCCTCTTTACCGCTATATATACTTTTGCACCCGTGACGAGCCGTGTGTAGAACACTTTTTTCATTTTAATGAAATTACTCCAAAGTACTCGTATACAATGGTGTATATAATTTTCACTTTTTTGCCTAAAAGTTTATGTTTTTACTTTAGACTACGTAAAACTAAAAAAATTAAATATAATACCTGCGAAACCCTTTGTTTTGATCAGCAAAAAATAAGTCATAAAATTATCACAAATTATCACAAAATTCTTCAGTAAACATATGATCTGTTTCTAAATTTACCTGTTATCAAATGTTAGGGTCAACCAAAGTCATAAGCAATTTTATAACAATAATCGGGACATTAAACCACTAAAAATAAAAAAACAACCCAACAACAACAACAAATATTGGCGAGATACTAATTAGTTTTACCTGATATTAAGGTCTGGACAACATGTGCAGTTTTGTGCAATTTAAGCACTACCTGCTATGAAATTAAAGATCAATGTGTGAATAACATGTATCTAAAAATGTATAAAACTACGGATTCGATAAGGGATTACTCAGTTAATCCTCTAAGTGTACGGATAAAACATAACAGACGCAAATAAAAATATTCAGAAAAATATGAAGAGCTTCAGTTATAAAGAACTGGCGGAAGAGTATTTTAGAAACAAAAACCAGGAAGATGTTCTTAGTTACGTTAAAATAAAATTAAACTTAAATTCGTGTAGCACCGAAATGGAAGAGGAATTATCTAATTTCGTCAAAGCACTAAAAAAACGCTACAAAGAAGTTCGCTACAGTAAACAAAACTTTTATATAAAAAGTGCAAACTGGTTAGAGGGCCAACTTACTGTCGCTGCAGAAACAGCAAAGCAAGATAAGGCTGGAAGACCACGCAAATCATTAATGGGCAACTGCAGCGATAGATCTAAGAGGCGGAAACTTAAAGATATTAACGATGCAATTGGTTGTACAAATATAAAAGAATCTTTCCTACATCAATTACGATCACAGAACCAATTAACAAAAGTGGATATCATTGAAAAAGTTGTTAAAGCTAGTCCAGTGAGAACAAAACGGATTCTTAACAGTATACCAACTCCGAGTGATGCAATACAGTACACAAATGAGGAGGCATTAGCATTATTTCTGGATTTGAAATTAACAAAACAGCAATATATTAAGCTCAGACTGCGTGCGATTGAAAAAGGCTCAAATATGTATCCAGCATATCATCACATAACCGCTGCTAAAATGGACTGTTTGCCATCAAAGGACTCTATTACAATCACACCAATTTCGGCAGAGGTACAACTACAATCTCTACTTGATCACACAGCCGAACGCTTGCTACAATCAATAACAGGAAATGAGTTAAAGAAATGTGGAAACACAAAGTTAGTTCTTTTTTGTAAATGGGGATGTGATGGTTCTTCGGGACAAAAACAATACAAACAAGCTGTATGTGATAATATATCGGACTCAGATATGTTCATGGTATCATTTGTACCATTGCGATTGAAAAAGATTTTGGAAGATTCAGATCCTTCGACTAGTACAACGCAAACAATGGATATTTGGAAAAATGAGACACCATCTTCTACGAAATACTGCAGGCCAATCAAATTTGAATTCAAAAAAGAAACTCATGATGCCATTAGCAAAGAAGTTAGTGATATCAAGACCCAAATTGCAACACTACAGCCATTACAATTACAGTTAGATGGGCAGCAAATTGAAGTAAGCTACCAATTAGTGCCGACAATGATAGATGGAAAAGTAGGTCAGGCTTTGACTAGCACGAAGGCTGCATCCAGCTGCATTATATGCCAAGCAACATCAACCCAATTAAACTAAGTCCCGACAAAATCATTAGATAATACCGATGCATATGAATTTGGATTATCACCACTACATGCAAGAATACGACTTATGGAACACATACTAAAAATCAGTTATGATTTGGATTTCGGGTCTTCAGGATCAATAAGAAACAACGAAACCAACAAAGAGTTAAGAAGTTCGAAGTACGAAAAACATAGTATTAGTAAAAAATAATAATAAACAGAACCTACCATTGTTGCAAATGCTATTAAAATTTATTGCAGTTTTTATTTTTAAAATGTTTTTAAAATTATCAAATTTGACAGCAAAAAATAATAAATTTTTCTGTAGTAATAGCAATATTTTTAGATAATACTATTAAAGTTTTTTTTTTTTAAGTGTAACTATTCTTTGAGTGTAAACAAATTTGCAAATTTGTCAGCAGCAAATTTTTAATTTTTCTGTAATAGCAAAATCTCTAGTTGACTTTACTATTTTTTTTAGTGTAAAAATTTTTTTGAGTGTAACAATAAAAAAGTTCCATTATTGCAAAAAATATTTATAATTATTATTAATTTCCGAATATTAAATTTTTTAATTGATATGTAAATATGTAAATTTTTTAATAAATAAAAAAATAATAAACCCATATTTCACTCTAAAAGTTACAAAAATTCAAAAGTTCAACTTTGACCTAGAATTCCTTAAAAAGTCCTCAATCAATTTTAATGTAATTTAAACTGAGTCAAGCTGAACTAAATATCTATCCAATAAAATTACTTCAATATTTTGATCAGTTCAAAAGTTACAGAATTTTGGCCAATGAAAAACGATTTTCAGCCACTGTGCGATGGTTAAGCCTCTATTATATTATGTTCAATAAACAATGACACTTTAACATTCGCGAGATTAAACATTGGCAATATACGAAAATCCAGCAACAGTTTAGATGTCTAATAAGGGACAAAGCCTTATTAAAAAATTAAATACTTCCGTATAGGTTCTTAGTATTAATAATGAAATTGAAGTTTTTTTTAATGAATTTATAATTTTTTGAATTTTGTTTCTATTAAATTTTGATTTAATTTTGTTATTTTAAAATACATAAGACACCTAAAAATAGAGTTTTTATTTTTTATTATAGTCTACTTGATAGGACTGTTCGACAAGGAACTTAAAAGCATAAGTATACATATGTTCTCCATTGTGCTTTTCGAATATTTTTTTTGTGTTACTTTCATGTTTTTTTACACGGAAATGTCTGTTTGTTTTGCCGTAAATCCTAATTATGAAATAATTAAAAAATAACTCATAACTTACCAGGTTCATATTGCAATTTATTTTCAAAATAATATTCCTTAAAATGTTCCATACAAACGCGGCCATTTTTTGTAAATATTTATATTTCTATTGCAACAAAACTTCACCCACTTCTTTAATAATTTATGATCAGTTGGAAATGTGAAAAAAAAAATTATTATTCGCTTGTTTTTTTATTATTCTTACAATTTTTTTTCACACAACTCATTTTAATTTATTTCATTTTTAATAATTTTGCTTATAGTTTTTAGTTTCTTATTCGCTTTTGCTATTACAATAAAATACAAAGAACCCTTTCTACGTCACAGAAACAGCTGATTGATGTAAAAAACATAACTGACATGCGCAATGCATAATCTATTTGATTTATGCCAAGAAACGATATATGTTTTTTGTTAGTGTTTTTGAAAGCAAGTAACATACATTACGTAGTGTATTATTTTTCGCCCTAAAGCAGTGCAATCATAATGGTTATGTATTACATACATTATTTTTGAGGCTTTTGTAGTATTTTTTCATAATGTACAAAATTTTTATATTTATACTGCAATAACGAAAAATGAACATGATATTTTCGCCTTTACGAAAATAAAGATAAAGAACTTAAGGATGATATTATTATTGAAAAGTTTTGCATTGTTACAAATAAATTCTTTTTTATGATGGTTTTTTCATACATACATATACTATTTATTGCCTTCTAAAAAACCCACATTAATTTTCAAAATACCATGACATATGTATAGGAAAAACCTAAACTCATAAAAAACCCACAGATGCTAATTTGAAAATCTACATGTATATAAAAGGGTAAATACGAAAGAAAATAATAATTGTTTTGTCATACGTACATACATACAAAGGAAATATTACACATATATGTACGAGTATGTATGTATTAATGTACGCATTTACATAATTTACAAATTAACGTAGTACCTACCACAAAAAATTGAAATAATTTTTACAGTAGTCCTTTTTTCATGTTCGCTTTTTTATATGTTCACATATTTACATTTTACTTTTTTGGTAAAGCTTGCGACATTTCAATAAAGCTTAGTACTCTGTCCAAATTTCCGAAAAATGTTATGCAACAAATTTTGACAACTGATCAGTGGCGACAATACCACGATGTATAACAAATTTATCGGTTTTATTGCCTTGAAATGAGCAACATTGTATTTCTTATGAAAACAAAAAAATGTGTTTATTTAAAAAAAATTAAAACCAATAGACAACAAAATAATTTTAGAAGCTTGTACGGCAATGTATCAATTAATGCAAATCGCAGTTGCTGCGAAGGAGCTCATTGAAGACACACGTTCTGCAAAAAGCACTCACCTTCAGTTTATATTATATTTACAATATTATCCATTATTTCAATTATTTCTGGGCAGCAAACTTAAAATTAAAACGACAACGCCAAGAAATATATGATCAGCTCTTGTTTGCAATTTCGCACGAAATAAGTGGTGCTTACATTATTTCGCAGTTGAAAAATTTGTTGCCAGTAACATTTTGTGGTTGATATAATGCTGACAGAAACATTTCGTATGTTTTCACAAGATGAACAGAGCAGAACTTCGGCCATATTATTTTGCAATTATTTCGCATGAATTTTTTTATATAGACTTCTGACAGCAGTTCGTACGAAATGTTTAACAGAGTGCCATGCTTAAGCATACGAGTATGAGCATGTTTAGACGGGTGCTAATGTCAAATCATTAGTAGACCTTAAACCATATATTTGAAAAGTTTAAAACCTCTTATCTTATATAAAAACTTTTAAAAAATCAATGAGAATTTCAAAAATTTACAAAAGTATAAATAAGCATAGTAGGCTTTTTTAAAGTTATTCAAAAACCCCAACAAACGAATTATATTATTCGATATGAATCTATTTTATTTTTTTACAATCTTTATACAATTAGGCGCCCTTTGGGGGACAAATGAAAGTATTTCATAAGGCAAAATGGAAAACAAAATTAATTAAGTAATTATTAAATATAATAATTAAAAACTATGTATCTATATGTATAACAAAAATGGAATGTGCGGTCGGGTCGAGAATAGGTTTTTAATTAATATAATTAAAAATGTTGAATTAATTTGTAGTCCATTTTTAATTACAAATCGCCGGAATTAAAAAATTTTAATATTTTTATATTGTAGTTTGAAATGATTGCTTACAATCAGTGTTGCCAGAAAAGGAAAATGTTATAATGCTATATTTAGGTAAAAAAGTTATACTAAAATCTTCTACAAAAAAATAAATATTAAATTAAATTTGAAATACTATTAGCCAATTCACAAAAATTTATCTATCGCGTCCTATTTGTACTATTGCGTTAAATTTATGAATGCCATAATCATGTTGATATTTTTCATATAAAAATACCACAGTGTTACCTATATTTTTTCAGTCTGCTATTAAGTTAAATGTTTTTTTTTCCAATATTATATTATTTTGCTTTCCAAAATGCAAATAGTTATAATGAAAAAGGTATTCAAGCATTTGCTATTTATAAAAATATAAAAACATAAAAGCAATTAATGAATTTTAAACAGAAGGAAATAATGTGGTTACAGACTGGATATAAAATTTAGTTAATAATAATTTGTAACATAAGTTTTTGTCTGTTTATGTTTTCCTTTAACAATAATTTCTATATATTTTCAAACATTTGAGTTCATCCTTTATAACAATTTGTATACAGCATTACAACAGGCCCATCAAAATAGTGCTATCCGACCTTAAATAGTAATTTATCATTATAGAAGACTGTATCATGCCGTTGAAAATTTCAAAAAAGTGTCATAAACAATTTAGAAAAAAGGGGAAAAAATTTATTTTAAAATAAAATATGGTGAAGTTTTTTGTGAAAAACTAAGAATATTTAATTCAATAAAAAAAACAAAAACGTATTTTAACAATTAATCAAAACATTAGACTAAAATAAAAGTAATTTCACATACTTGTATTTGGTAAGAAGTTACTTTTACAAAAACTTTTAATAATGTTGAGCAATTTTTTGAATTACTTATTCTTTATTTCGTAACTAATTTTTTACTTGGAGTTCATTCTTTCAGCTTTGATTCGAGCAAATTGAGAGAGGAAAGCATGCACTCAAACTTTTACATTTTAAGTTTGTAAGTTTAGTTTCAATCAATAATCGTTTTGAAATAATTCGTTTAGCGGATGCACTACTATAACGAGAAGTAAATATATATGTAATGAATTCATGTAAATTTGAATATATGTATATTTTTATAAAATCTATTTTTCCAATTTGCCATCTCGAACCAAAACTTTTCTGTGTTGGTTATTTTACGTATATTTTCATACGTTATGCTGTTTATTAATATTGGAAAATTGGGACTTTTATTCATTTTCAAAAATAAATTTTATTAAAATAATAAAAGCGATAAATAAAAAAGGGTAATAAAAATTTTCATTGGCTAGAAAAAGGATCTAAAGTGATTACTTGGTGTCACAATGACTACGCTGAACAGGGAAAGCAAAAATTTTGTGCTGACATTAGAGAATGAAAGAGAGCAAAAAGCAATTATCACTAATGATCAGCGCCACTAAACTTTAGTGACTAAAGTATTAATTTGCTACTTTTCTGACCTTCCTGCCGCTTCTAGTTCACTTTTTTAAAATGTGCTAGATCTCAATACTATCATTTGTATCAATTTTTTCCCAGCAGTCTGCTTGTGTAAGCCAAGGCAGATGAACAAGGTAGTAGCGATAGCCCATCTGATTTACCTGACTAAATGGCTGATGTCAAACTGTCAAACACCCCAGCTTTATATGATGTTTGACATTTGTTAGAGGTTCAACTGTGCTAACAGTGCCACCCAGTTTTGTACAAGTTTTGACAGTTAGTCAGATGTTTTTACTGCAAATTTTTTATTATTGTAGAATCGCTACTACCTAGTAGATCTGCCTTGGTGTAAGCATTCTTTCTTATGACAGCCATAAGCTAAAGTGTTTGCAACAAAGTTAAAAAATTGTATGAGAAATTAGCAATTGTATCTCATTTTATATTTAAATTGTCAAATTTAATATTCATCTTCATGAACTTAGAAGTTGAGCAATTAATAACAAATATATTGAAAAACTTCGAAAAGGTAGCACGAGCTTAGAGAACTGCAAACTCTTTATGATGTACATGAACAAAAACTGCTACGACTGAGCGATATTAGGTGGGTATAATTTGAATCCGTTGCAACAAGAACGTTGAACAGTTTTGCATCACTTTTTTTTCAGAAGCAATTCAATGACAAATCTGCCGCAAACTTAGAAAAAATACAGTCTTTATAAAAATTATTTTAAGTTTTTGGCGTATGTACTTAAAACTATGAATAAGTTAAATAAGACTTTTCACAACTCTGGGTACTTCTTCAAAAAATGTTTTATTAGAACTATTTAAAAATTTTTTTAAAATAGAACACTTAAATATAGTAACATTAGAAAATATCGATTATAAAAATTCTTTACACGGATGTATAAAGGATGTAGTTAACATTTACATTGGCTATGAAGGAGGACGAGAAATACGTGTTGAAAAACTCTCTGAACATTATATAATTGAAATTAAAAGCAGCTTATTAAACTTTTACCAAAAGTTCTGCAGTGAAATAATATCTAGAATTGACATTTATGAAAAAACATAATGCACTGCGATATCTGAATTAAACATTTTTAAAAACAAATGAAGACATTAATAATGTCGAAACAGTTTCAGAGCCGCCACACATAATCACTGACCCAGAAGGGTTTATAAGTAAATTTAAGTTATTAGAAAAATTTTATCCTGAAATTTGTTGGTATGATATAGGAAAGCTAAAAAATACGTTTGATGAACGCGTATTTTTTAATTTACATTAATTTTCAGCATATATATTCACTTTACCACATAGTAGTGCTTCTGCTGAACGTGTTCTTTTCAAAATTAGTACTAATGATAAATAAATTGTCAAACTGACTGAAGGTAGTACTTGTGAAGATGTGCTTTCATCATTAAAGTCGTTGGAACTTAATATGGAAGATTAGAGTCACACAAAAGTTGTCAAGAAATAACTTATTTAGAGCACAAAAATATTTAATTTTTTTATATTAATGGATTGTTATTTTGTTTTTTATCTATAAAGTTTTTATAAAACATAAAAGTTGTAACAACAATTAACTTTTTTACTGATGTGTTCGGTGTATTTTTAAATTATTATTTATAAATGAAAGTTATTCCTCAATAAAAAAAATAAAATAAACATAAAATCCTGTTTTTATCTTAAATTTTTGGATTTTTAATAGTGGGCCCTTTAAAGAAAAAAGCGCTCTTTCGGTTTCACATTTCTTAAAACCCCTTTTGAGCCACTTTTCAAAATTTCTCAACTGTCGCGCTGTTAATGATCACTAACAGGCTTTTCCCACTGATCTACATCTTTCATCTTTCATCAATTTGCAAAAATGTTAACATTTTTTCATAAGAATTATACGGGGCAAAAATTCAACATCTTTCTACATCTACAGAAGATGATCGTTTCTCATTTTGTTCCACCTTACATTTTTCGTTATTTTAAGTGTCACCATAAAAAAAATGGCAAAAAAGCGATTTTCTTTGTGCCATCACTTACAAACTGACATTGCAGAAAATATACACATACATACATATACATATGTATGTCTCCCAAAAAAATCCTTCATCATTATCTTATTCCAGAATGGCCTTCAATGTTTCAATGTACTGCATTAATATTTGGGCTTGTTCTTGCAAAGCAACAACTACTCCAATGATCAATGCTTTTTCTAAATCCATTTTTTAATTATATTAATTTTGAATAAAAATTATGCGTCTTTATCTTTTATTTTTTGACTGCTGAATGATGTTGCAATTGTAAATTCAGTTTCACGTGTTCAACATCTTCCTGCGCTACCTAAACATGTTGATCAGGGTAAAAATCCTAATATAATGTACATGTAATATGCATTTTTATAGTGCATGTTTATAAACATTGTTTGAGTAAATTTGATTACTTTCTCCAAAGTGTGTGTGTTTCTTTTTCGATGAAAACACATTAAAATTATTAAGTGTGCTATATTCGGCTATGCCGACTCTTATATACGCTTTACCAAGGTATGGAGTATGAAATGTGTGTCAATAAAATTTTACATACATACATAGTTTTTTTGCTCTTAACTTTTTAGTGCAACGAACATAAGTTAACATTTTATTTTTTTATTTTTTTGGTTTAAGTTAGAGAGGCGAAATTGCCTAATTAATGATTTTACATACACAGAAAAAACAAAATGAGCTAAGCGCAATGTTCAGAAAAAGTCAAACTAAATGCCTTTAGGCACATTTACTACGGCCCTTTAGACATGTGTTCAAATCTTTTAAGACATAACACATATGTTGCTTTTTAATACATAGAGTTCGGAGCGTAAATATAAATATGGTTTCTACTAATCGTAAAAAGTGAGCTTCTCCACACGAGACTAAATATTTTGTTCAGATATTTTATAAAAATCTACTTAATTTTTGACTGAACTGTCATACAGAAAAACTGAATGGAATATTTAGTCTTTTTTCTCATAGAAAATGTAAAATGTTTCGTTCAACGAAATGATTTGCTCAAAAAAAGTTTAAAAAAAACTGAATGCTACGTTTAAAAATACTGAACGCAGCATAGTAAAAATATTATTTGGCAATTTCTACATTTTTTAAAGCAACTTATATTTTTGTAAGTTTTGAAATCCTCATTGTCTCTTTAAACGTTTTTGCATAAGACAAGAGGTTTGAACCTTTTCACGAATATGGTTTAATGTCTACTGATGATTTGTCATTAGCAACAATGAAATGTATGTATATAGACTATTGAAAAAAACCTATCAATAAACAAAACTTTTTGAAATAATATGTAAAAGTCTTACAAAATATGAAAAATATTAATAAGTGAAGTAAAAATATTCAAATGGTTATTTTATTTGATTCACTGAACGCGTCTGATAAATAACCGAACTCATAGGTTATTTTTGAACACAGGTTTAGTTTACTAAAAATTTAATAGGTATTTTTATTTGCTGAACACACTGTTAGTAATATTATAACTGAACGTCTATAGTATATTTTTGAGCAAGCGTTTACATTTGGGTAAGCTGAACTTTAGAAAATAAAAAAAACTGAATGCACGTTTGTCACAAGAATGAACGAGTTAATCAGTTTTCTACCACAGCGTCTACGTTGCAGAAAACGAAAGAAATGTTCAGAAAAACTACACATTTGTTTGGTTTTATACTACGTAGTTTTTTCTGTGTGCATTTCATAAAATCGATGAATGAATACCATAAAAAAGTATTATATTAAATTTGAATATAAGAAATACACTCAATTTGGATAACTTATCATGCCTTGGCAACGCCGACCAGAATAAACAAATAAATGAACAGTAGCTCATACCTAGAGTTGTCAGGAGCTGTGAAAAAACGGCTAAATCAGCTTTTTAATCAGGCCAGAAAAAGCTAAATCACCCAAAAATAAAAGACAAAAAAAGAGTGAAAAATGTTTATTCATAATTCAATGTTTTATTTATTATTAATAAAATTAAGGATGTTAAAAGTTATTCAAAATATACACTTCAAGTACATAAAAAAACGAAGAAAAGTCTACATATTTTTAAATTTATATAAGTCACTATATAACATAGAAATCAGGTATTTCTTTTGACTTGATTTTGACTTGACTTTGCATCGTCAGTAGAGTCGGAACTATCATTTGCATAAATATTAGGAGAGTCTAATAATATTATTAAATTACCGCAAACTACTAAATCATGGGAAACATTTCTGTAACCCTTTTAAAAAGTATTGAATGTACTATTTAATAAATAATTAAGAATTTTTATTTTAATACGATTTCTTTCTTTCTTTTGAATTATTTTCATGGTACTAAATTTTTTTTCAACCTCAGCGTTACTGAAAACTATTAGTACGGGGTGGTCTAATAATACATATTAACAGTTGTCATGGCTCAGCCTGTAACTATATAGAAATTATTAAAATTCACTAAAAATACGGCAAAAAATTCCCTGTCACGGTTCGCAAAACTGAAGCGTTATTGCGTCGTCATGAAGCACCGTCTCGGTCAGCAATTGGAAAACTAGTGGAAAAATTTGATCAGTTGGAATAAGTCAGTGATGTGCAAAATTAAACTCGTTTACGTCGCACAACTGAGATTATTGCTTTCTCGTCGATTTTTGGAATCGGGCATTCTACAAACGACACGTGAAAAGTTTCCTGCCCGTGTGAGTTCTTTAAGAGGCGATCTCAATTATATACCGAGCTCTTGTGATTTAAACCTTTAGACTTTTTTATTTGGGGCTACGTAAAACATATGGTCTATGTCAATCGATTCAAGACCTCAAAGATGGATTCGTGAAGTTATCGAAGCCATTCAACAGCAAATGTGCAAGTTGGTGATGAAAATTTCATGAGAAGAACATGGCACTATAGGCGTAGCCATGGCGTTCATTTGAGTGACATTTTTTTCTATTATGAATAAGATAACCTCCTCTTTACAATTAAATAAACATCTAATGATTTCATATCGATATTTTTTATATATCGATATGAAACCTATAGACAGCTAAATACTAGATTAACCAAATGAATAAATAATTTTTCTTGCAGAGCATTCTTAAATTGTCACACCCCAAAATAACTGTTGACTCAACATTTATCAATTTCTAACTTAAAAGCTTTCCCCATTGAATTTCAATCAATATTAATTTGTCTTCAATGTACTTACGTTTGTACATTTAATGTTTCAAGATGATTTTATGGGTTCAGTCGGAAATAAAATGTAGCGTTTTTGAGTCTAAAATTTAAAACAAAGCTAAAAAAGCCACGAAAACTAAAACGTAAATTTCGGGGCTAAAGGACCTGAAAAAAGGCTAAACTGGCATCATTGCTTATAACCAACCATAATAGTATGAATGCTTATTATAATAACCATACACAAATAAGTTTAAAGAAAAAATCAAATCTTTGCCTCTCGATATAATTGGTTGTCACGCTTATAAAAAAAATACAAGATCGCACGGCATTATGTAATTAAAAATGCAAGACTGTATGGTGTAAAAAGAGTAAAATACGTTATTACAACAACCGCACCAATTTGCAACAAGAATTTTTAAGATTTTAAAATTGATAAGAAATATTAAGTGCTTAAACGCGCGAAATATGTTAACAGACAAGAACTCTGTGGTGTGTAAAAATTAATTGTGAATACGAATCGGTATGTTGTAGGTTTAAAACTCAGTAAACAATTTTAAAACAAGTTTTTGCCCATATTTTAGCCAATAATGGAACGACTTCTTTTATTTTCCGTAGAAACCTTCCCAGAACTGTACGTAAGAGGCATGTTTCATAAAATCGACGGTAGGACAGCTCGGGCCATTAAAAAAACAACAGAATAGCACACAGCTAAAATAATTTTTAGCTATATCTCGTTAGAATGGTCAAAAATTTTGGTCTCTATGTTGTGTGAGGACTTCGAGGATATTACACCAAATATAGCAGACGGACCGACGGACATCGCTCATTCGACTTCTTTATCTATAAGGATCTTGAATATATATACTTTATGGGGTCTTAAATGAATAATGTAGAAATTACAACTCTTTATATACCCTTTCAAAATTTTTTTGTGAAGGGTATAAAAACGAAAAGTAGTCTTGTTTTCATACAATTTATGTGCAAACAAAGTACGTAAAAAAATGACCGATTGTGTTATTGTAGGGTAAATATGCCCATTTTCTTGTTGTATGAATGAAAATATGATGCCACTGTGTACTTTTCAGAGTTGATTCCATTGCTTACAATATTTTCAATAAAGCCAAATAAAGTATTAATCTGATGGATGCAATGTCGACTTGAAGTAAGTTTTACACCCACAAAAACATAATCATTTAAATAGAAAACTTCAGTCTTTATAAGTATTGCGATCAAAAAGAGGACAAAGTTCTGAATACATAAAATAGAACTTCATTTCTTGGTAAACTTCCAACTTGACAACATTTTTTTCTACATATTTTTTTCCTATATAACAGAGGTAAATCTATTAAAATTCGATATTGTGGGAAACAGACAGTTAATAATAGTTAATAAGTCTTGATTTTGTGGGCGATAAGGGACAAATTATTGGGGTGAGAAAGGCTTTGAGATACTTCTAAATTTAAGTTTGTTCTTCGTTCGTCGGATATTTGAATTTGGTTGCATTTTTGATTTGCGTATATTTGATAAGAATTGGCGCAAAATTATAACGAATAAATTTTTATTTTATTCCATAATCATAATTATTTTTTAAATTAATGTAAATAATGATAGTATCAAATAAAATTTTTTCTCGGGCATAACTATTACTATTCGATAAATATTTTTAGTTATTATAAACAAGAAATAACATTATGACCATTTGATGTATTACACTTTAGTTATACTAATTAATTTATATAGAATATGTTTTTGTAAGAAAAGGTTTAAAAAATATCAAGAAAATATTTTCATTGTATTTGATAATTAAAACCAATTTTTTTGAATATTACTTAGAAGTGATACATTTTGTGGTGCCTGAAAAATCTGCATGATTATTATTTGGGAGCACAAAATTTTTCAAAGTAAACGCTACATGTTTAGAAGTGAAAGAAATTTTAAAAGACAATTGAGAAGACTTTATCAAAGTAACCTTTGCGTATCCAAAAGCGATTCCATATATAATATAACAAATACATTTCCTTCTTTCTTAAACTATTTTCAAAGTAAGTTTATGTTAGATGATAAAGCGATTATAGGCCAAGAACTGGAAATAATGATTAAAGAAAAAGCAAAACATTTTGTTGTAATTCAAATTAGTTCAAAACTATAAGAGATACAAGGAGACTATACCATTCAGTTGTTTTAGCTTTTTCTTTTAATATAGATTACTCTATACAACAAATCATTGAAATCGAATTCCAGTTAAAAAAGTTAAAACTCCAGAAAAAATATTGAAACACGGGGTTATCAACTTTGACGTCTTTTAGATCCACCATGAGTTACGACAGCGTACCCGCAAATACAATATCCGAAAGATTTATGACTTATATTAAATGTTGTCTTAATTATACATTGGAATGTTTTCGTTTTGATATCATCTCTTTAGCTTCGCATTAAGTTGTGTACATATGCTGGGATAAAGATAAACAAATTTGGGGAAATTTCTGAATTTCCTAAAACATGAAATTTGCATAAAAATTTTATATATTTTCATTAGTTATAAACCAGTAACTAATATATTGGATGCATCATGATTTACCACAAAGTCGTTGTAGCAATATAAATCTATGAATATAAAAAATTTTTAGATTTTAAGAATCTAAACATATCGTTCCATATTTTAACTTAAACAAGAAAATACATAGTATGTATTTCCTGTTTTTAGTCCAAAACTATGTTAAGGTTTCGAAAAAATAGAAAACACTAAAGAAAATTGAGAAAATTTTTATGTTTTCTACTCAGAAATATTTTATACCGGAAAAACCTCTCAAATACAGTACTATCCTGCATAATATCCTTCTTATACTTACGAATATGTCAAATATTTGGCATATTGCAATCGGCTATCACATGTTATTCAGTTTTATTTTTTGAAATTGTCCTATTTTCTATATTAAGGCCTTCAATGTTAAGGGCAAACTTTTGATACAAAACAAAATTAAACAAACAAACAAAATTTACATCCAATTGATAAAAATAGTGAAGACGTACACAATAAAGACCTACTAAAATAAACTTGAAAACTAAAATTTTAGAAATGCACAAAAAGCATAAAGAAAATAAAATTTTTCTCAAGACCGTAATAAATAGCCAAGTATAAAAAAATATAAAAGAAAGCATGTAAAAATTAATGAAAAACTTTAGACAAGGCACCATCGCATATAAATTTGGCTAAACAAATTTGAACAAAATATAAAATAGATGCCGAAATGTAACAGTGGTAACAAAAAATTATCACGATATTTTGTCACTTATAGCAAGTTCTATTTTTTTAAGAAATACGTATGTACCTGCTAGAGGTTTTCTTTTCGCGGACTTTTTCATTTTCTGGCAATTAAATTTAAATATTTCGGGATGCCGGGAATTCCCGCTTCGAACGAAGAAATACAAATAGTATATATAGTAGTTTATAATTTATATTTACATATGTATGTGCATGTTGAAGTCATTCTTAAATGGAGTATGAATATAAAAATAATAATATAAAGAACATGAAAATAAATACTAAATTATAAGTTATTGAAATAAATTTACTTCCTGTTGAAACATAGAAAAAAACTTAAGAACTAAAATAAGGAAACAAATAACATTATGTAACTTTTGTTCATAAAACTGTATATTCTAATTTTAGTTACTGAGAGAAAAAAACAAACTCGTTTTAAACGGGTTCCTGTCTTTTACACGTTGTTGCGACCATTCGCTATCACTATCATCACACATTTCAACTTCTACTTTCTCAGCATTATCACCAGAAATACGGCTATAAATTAATGTTTCACTTAAAATTTTTTGCTAAAAAAAGCCACAACTGTAGTTAGTAAAAATCCAAGGAATTCTCACAATAATTTATGGTATTTTCGGATTGAAAACTTTCGAAATTTCCCGAAAAATCTCTTATAACTACATACATATATGTGTATTTAATTCCACTGTTTTAACAAAACTTTCTGTTTAGAATATAATTTGTCCAATAATTTTGTGTTTTCGAAAATCCGCTTAGAATTTATTTTACACTAGGCAAGTTTTCTTGCCGCAAAATTGACTTCTACGGGAGAAAAAAAGATTAACATATGAGTATAAAACATATCTCTCTGCTTTCTTTGTCACACTTTTTCATAAAATCAACTTGCGGAAAGTTTTACCGCTAACATTTTTCATGTTTCGTGTGGCATAAAAATTAAGTGAAAATGTAATTTTTAGCTAAACATGTTTTATTTGACATTGTACACACTGTCACGTATACAGATAAAAATGTTCCGATTTTTCTTTTTTATATGTTGCAACACATGTGTTTGTTGGATGTCGTTGGCATACATTTTGTCATAAGTTTTCTGCGCCGTCCCGAAGACGATCACAACTGTTTCTGAACGGTATGTGTGTATTTATTGAAATGTTTTGCGGCAAAATCAGCCACTTGTCATTGCTGAAAAGTGAGGTATCTGTTGTTTTAAATAAAATTAGTACAATAATTTGCTAAGCAATTATTGTAATTTTAGGGTCTAGTTTTTATTTTTACTCAAAAATTTTTAATATTAAGAATTATTGTGTAGATGCATTCCCAGTTTATCCTTTTTGAGAATAAATTTAGCCTATTTTTTCGTCTTTTCGCCCCGAAAATTTAAAACATAATAGCTAAATAATATAAACATTTTTTTTATAATAAAAAAACATTTTGCCTCAAAAATTTATTTTATTTTTGTAAAATTTTCCATTACTGGGCTTTAAAATCAGAAAATGTTGAAAAAACTATCAACAAAATAATTTTTCGGTATTTTTAGTAGGTACTAATATATATCATCATAATAATTTTTTATTCTATTTGGTTGTTCCAAAATTTAAGAAGTTTTGGGCACATAAAGCCAATATATGGAAAAAGTAAATAAATATTATTATAATACATAAAATAAATAAAAGTAGTTATGATCTTTTTGTCTGCAAATAATTTTTAGTTAAAAAATTAGATCTATTGGTTATGAAAGTGTTTGCTCTTAACAGCTTGTAAATATGTTTGTTTGTTTGTTTGTTTTAAACTTATTTTAAAACAAATATATTACATTAAAATTTAACTACGGGTTATTATCAAGACCGAAATGTAGTGTTTTTATTATTTTTTAATCATTTGTTTTTCAATATTTTGCTTTCAACACCGCAGTATTTTATAACATTCGACTCATAAGCGCATTTGTTATTTTGAGATCAATGTTAAAAATTATATTAATTTTGCAAATAAAAAAATATGTCTTAAAACGAATGCAACGACCAGTAAATATATTTATAAACGAAAATTTTCCAACATTTTGTAAAAATTGTACTGCCTTAACGCATCAATCTAAGGATGCCGAACAAATATTTACCGAGGGATCTAGCAAAAAACAAAGAATTTATAACGGCCCTATGCTTCATATAATACATATAAGTATATAATGAATTCATAGCGAGGGGAGGGGAGAAAAATATGTGGTTCTACGGAAATAATTTTTCAAAGTTATGTATTGATTTTCAAAATTTCGCTTGGCTTCTAATTACCGCTTACAATATTGAATGTGCTATCGAGCAAAAATTAAACTCGATACTTATCGAGTTGTCTCATGAATTGTAAAAGATTTTATTAAATTTGTAACGGATTATTGTAATTTGTACATGTTTACATAAAATGAAATATAAACAAAACCAAATACAAGTAATATAAATAAATTGTTGACTGCATATTTTTTTAGATTTTAGCAGCGGATCATATTGTCGAACGAGGTATAATTAGCCCTTTCCCTTCTGGTTACTGGCTGCTTTCAGTATGCGGTTGGTAACGATTACCTCATTGGAATTCGCGCGATTAGCAAAATAGTGAGCAAGGTGGTCAAGGAAATATGTTTTTTGTTAAATTCGGGCGATCGGACTTCAATTTTATTTCTATTCTGTTTCTTTTTACTTTGAATATATGTATGTTTTTTACATTTTTCTTTATGCGTACACCATAATAACTATTGTTTTGACTCAAAAAATAAATAAAACTTACTTTTGATTTTTTGATTTAGATATTGGCCTACCGCGTCTCATGTAAATAAAAATGCAAGTTTTTATTCCATATTGTCCCGACGTTTCGTGAATTGTATGTTCACTTTTTCAAGGGATTTTTGTCTATTTTATTAAAAAGAGAAAAACATCAACAAAGTTGCAATAATATAATATTTACAATTAATGATTTACAATATGAATAAACGTCACATAAATATTATTAAAAAAAATTTTTTATATAAAATTGTTTATATTAATTTAATTGAATTACAAGACACAAAAATTTTTTTAATTTTATTTTGAATCACAGCTTCTTAATTTAACTTATTGCTATTTTATAGTTCGCACTCAAATTATCGGTATCTTCTTTAATGTTCATGGTTTTGCTTATTTTTTGTTGGATTCTTAGACTTTCTGTTATATATAAATCGCTTTCTCATGTTGTTTACTTTGTCCAGTATTTTTATATTGTCAAAGTCTGGCTTGTGTTTTGTATGTGTGATGTGTTGTGATAGTGCAGTGTTTTCTTTATTTTTGTTTATGTCAGTTTTATGCTCATTTACTCTTGTTTCCAAACTTCTTTTTGTTGTATGTAAATAAGATTACAGCTGTTATTGTCTATGCCCTTACATGGTATTTCGTAAACTACGTTGTTTTGTTGTAATTTCTCTATTGGTGTTTTTACTTTTGTGAATATCGTATTTAGTGTTTTATTCGGTTTATAACCAAAATTAATATCATTATTAGCTATTGTTGTTTTTATGATTTTGTTGTCGGTAAGACCTGCTATGTATTTAATACTACAAAAACGTTTTTCTTGGTTAGGGTTGTGTATTGAGGGTTTGTAGGATTTTATTAGGGATCTTATTAGTCCCATGGGAAAACTATTTTTTATTAATATTTCCGTAATTTTATTTTTGTTCTGTACGTGAAACCGCTTGTCACTAATGTTCATTACTCTTCGAATAAAGTTTTTTGCAGTGTTTATGATTTGCGTTCTTGGTTGGGTTGAGTTGAAATTCATGATTCTGCCTGTTGATGTCGCTTTAGCATACCAGTCAAATACTATTTTACTTCCATCCCTGTATAATTTTGTGTCAAGGTATGCTAGTTTCCCTTGATTTTCATCGTCGATGGTAAATTTTTTTTTAGGGTGGTAACTATTAAACGTTTTTAGAATCTCATCTTTGTCGTTAATTTCAATAATAGCCAAAATATCATCTACATATTTAGCTATGTATTTAATGTGAATTTTGTTGTTTTTTAGTTCAGCCAAAGCCACGTCTAGTAAGCTATCTAACACGATGTCTGCAATTGCTGGGGAAAGAGGGTTTCTCATAGGCATACCGTAGATTTGGTTGTATATTTTGGATTTGTATATAAAATAGTATAGGCAGAATTTTAGTATGTCTAAAAATTTTGAGCGTGGAATTGTAGTATTTTCTTTTATAGTTGACCATTTATTCATTATATTATTTATGGCAGTATGTATAGGGATGTTTGTGAAGAGCGAGACTACGTCGAAAGATACCAGTGAGTCTTTTTCATTTAATTTAATATTATTTAATTGATTTTTTAATTGTAGAGAATTCTTAACATTTTATTCTTTTGATATTATATTTTTGAGGATTCCTCCCACATATTTGCTAAGTTGATAGCATGGTACCTGTATAGAGGACACTATAGGTCGTAAGGGCATATCATTCTTGTGGATCTTTGGCAGTCCGTAAATTCTTGGTGCAGTGCCAGCGGAACATGTCAGTGTGCGTTTAAAATAAAACACTAAATACGATATTCACAAAAGTAAAAACACCAATAGAGAAATTACAACAAAACAACGTAGTTTACGAAATACCGTGTAAAGGCATAGACAATAACAGCTGTAATCTTGTTTACATATAGTAACACAAAAAGAAGTTTGGAAACAATAGTAAATGAGCATAAAACTGACATAAACAAAAATAAAGAAAACACTGCACTATCACAACACATCACACATACAAAACACAAGCCAGACTTTGACAATATAAAAATACTGGACAAAGTAAACAACATGAGAAATCGATTTATAACAGAAGGTCTAAGAATCCAACAAAAAATAAGCAAAACCATGAACATTAAATAAGATACCGATAATTTGAGTGAGAACTATAAAATAGCAATAAGTTAAATTAAGAAGCTGAGATTCAAAATAAAATTAAAAAATTTGTGTGCCTTGTAATTCAATTAAATTAATATAAACTGCTGCCTTCTCAGAATTGTAAATTAAAGTATAAATTTTAGGAGTTTTTATCGGATGAAGTAATTTTATATGAAGGTGAAAGGATTTTTTTATCTGCTAAAACCATGGCTCGGGTTGATCTATTATGTTTCCCAAAATATCTTGGGCTTAATAGTGACGTTTCGTACCACGTCTAAAAAGTATCTCTATTTTAAATTTTTTTTGATTTTTTTCTGCTATCTTTTAAAACAAAGTATAGAGTTTATAATTTTAATGGAATATCATATAACTGCTGGCACTCTTGAACACGTTTTCAGGGCCACGGCTTGGAAAAACATGCAATGATGACCGTTTTTTATATGTTTCTTTTCAATTTTACGATTGTACTTAATATACGTACGTGCTTGATATTCTCTTCTTTATTACATCTATAGGTTTTCTAAAATTTCTTTTGGTGACCGCTGTTTAATCGTTTGAACTCTAAACCAAAGAACCACCAATAAAGTCTTACATAGTAAGTTTTCTAAAATACAAAAAGAGAACAAAAACGACGAAGTAAGTGACATTAACGGAAATATAAATGACGTACTCGACGTAATTCATCAACATCTCGTATATACAAATTTTAAAAAATATTTACAAAAGCAACAGTAAGGAAAATGCAACAAAAACAACTAAAGCAATTATGTGCAGGAACAACGTTATCATCATCTCCATAAACGTCATCATCAGTATCTATTATTTTTTCACTCAGACTTTCACACACACACTCAGCCGTTTAGACACTTCTGTTTAAATATCATTGTTCAGTGTTGTGTGCTTTATGCAACAACTGCTCTTGTATGCATTTATCTTTCAATTGTAGATATTTACTTACTTGTAAATTGCCATTGTAAAGAAATACACATACGAGGGTATGTGTAAGTGACAGTGTGTTTTTTCTTTATAGAGCATGAGAGACTGTGTATGTTTGTTGTGAAGATTTAAGAAACCTCAGGCAATTTGGACAAGCAATTGCTTTAAGGGTATTTTGTAACAACTCAATTGCAGCAATTGTGCAAATAACGTTACAACATCAACAACAATAACAAACACCAACAATCCCACTGCAATATATAATTTTCATATGTGTTAACTTGAATATTTCGTTAATTAGGTAACTAGCATTTTATTTTATATACATAATTAATTTGTGGGCTTTGAAACAATGAGAAAATTAAAGGAAAGTATAAAGAAATAAAAACAAATATATGAGATATAAAACAATTCATGCGTGTTTTCGAAGGTTTTTCAAAAATCATCTCTGGAAGGTTAATGTTTACTGACAACAATTGTACCTGCGCGACTTGCAAGTATACATGAGAAGTTTATTTATGTATAGGGACGGCTATGCGGAGTGTTAACTGTGGTATTAAACGACACGCGACGAGCTCGAAAGAATTCCACAAACGGATCCAACTATTGCGTAGATTGGCATGAAAGAGGTAGTATAATGTGGATAGAGTGAGAAAGAGTTTTCCGAAGGAATCCGGGATTGTGATTGATGTCTCATATTCTGCCGCGGCCAGGATAGCGCCGACGCACAGTGAACCATTTCGCGAGAAGGCGGTCAAAAATCTATAACTTTTGACTAGATTGGAATTTTGATACGCGGGGTTTTTTATTCCCTAGGTGAGGCTATAGCTTCAAGCTTAAGACATAAAACTTTAAAATCTACCAGTTAGAAAAATAGTTATGATGGGCTTAAAATGCATTTTATGTTTTAGCTGATTTTTGGTGCAAAAGAGAAGTATTAATACGTGTTATAAAAGTTTGTTTTACACAAATATTATGTGTCACGTTTACA
Organism: Gymnocheta viridis; assembly: GCA_956483585.1. Lineage (NCBI taxonomy): Eukaryota > Metazoa > Arthropoda > Insecta > Diptera > Tachinidae > Gymnocheta > Gymnocheta viridis. The sequence goes on from OY101444.1 coordinate 57,002,135, forward strand.
ACTTATATTTATTAAAAACTTAAATTTTGCCAGAAAGTGCCAAAGTTTGGCCTAATGATATTTTTAATAGGAAGGGCCAAAGATTGGTTTTTTGAAGCAGATTGGGTTAAAAATTAGTTTATTAAGTAGCAAAAATACAAACTGCAAACATTGGTTCAAATTTACTTAAGATAAAGAGGTCTTAATAAAGAAGAAGTACTCGTAAGTTTCTATTTAAGTCCAAAATAGACATTATAAATATTATATGTGAACTTTTGTTATACATTTGTTAATTTAAAGTTGATTAATGTACATAAAATTTTAAAACGATAAAATAACGATACCTCTATCTAGTGTTTAGAAAAATAACTATTTTAGTAAATATTTCTTCTAAATAGCCTTGATTTTCATCTTCTAGAAGTAGTTTAGCTTCTACGTCTAATTCAATAAAGTTAGTTTTCCATTTTTGTCTGATATTGGACATATAGGTATCTAATGTGCATAATAAAATAGTAATCAGGTCTTCATTAGTACAACATCTGGAAATTTTTCTTGTGTTGTGCTCGCGAAAGAATCTATAGTCTTTGTTTCTTTTTTCTTGCGCTTCTTCAGATAGATCTCCTATTGGTAGCATATTGTGTTGAATTATTTGTTCCCCATGGTACAAAATTTTATGAACTGGTGATGGTATATATCTCCAAGAATATTTTTCGTTATAAAGTATGGCTGTTTTTTTGGTGTACTCTCCACATTTTTTTGCATTTATCTTTCTGCTGCATGCTAGAAGTTGTAATATAATATTGAATCGCCTGATTAGTTCCAAATCTATACCTGTGATAGATGCTGCAGTTTCTGGATCTGAAAAAAATCTCCTTGCAGTATTTCCATCATTTGTGTTTCCTTCTCCTTGCTTTGGCTGATCGATCATTAGGACTAATTTTAAATAGTTTTCTTGAATTTTTTTTATCTTTTTCTTCATTTTCTTTATTTTTTCTCACTGTTTCGCCTAACGGTACAAAATCCAAATCATAACCTAATTTAAGAATATGCTCCATAAAACGTATTTTAGCATCAAGAGAGGACAATCAAAATTCATATGCTGCCTTAAAACTAGTATCTTCTGGAATGGGATGTCTTTTGTTATATAATGCAGCTCGACGATGCTTTTGTATCAGTTAAAGCTTGTGCAACTTTTCCATCAATCATTGTGAGACATATTTTAAAATTTACTTAAATTTTCTGGCCATTAAATATTAGATGTTGAAGGGCTTTGATTTGATCTCTTGCTTTTGTACTTCTACCTGTATGACCGCTTGTTACATATCAATGTTTTTTAGCATAATTAGTTGAGATCTGTTTCTAATTATGCGCAGTTATGAATATATATATTATGTATATATATTGTGCCCAAAGCAAAACAGTTTAACAATTCCGGGAAAAAAACTATTTTATACCTTTACAATCACGGTAAATCAATTTAAAAAGCAAAGTACTTTTGTGGTCTGAATTATATAAATTTAATTCTCTTTAAGTAAGCAAAATATTTTTGTGACCATTTTCAGAAGTCGACTAACAATTATTAATTTTCTTTTTAAAAATATGCATATCCATCTAAAAACCGTCTCTCATAAAAGCGATTTGATAAAATACAGAAAAAACATTTTTTAACTCTTTTACTCAAATTTTGCAAAAAATATTTGACCTTGTGTCAGAAAAATTGTTCTGTTGCTAAGGGCCGGATCAGGATGGATATTCAATGGGGTATAGGTGTGCAGAAAAAAGGTTTGGACTACAAAAAAAATGCTAATACCTTTTTGAACTTTTGCGAACTTTAGAAGTTATACTGTAATAAGTGGGAGAGTTTAGAAAAATTTGGGCCTTTTTAATTTTTTAAAGTCATAAACGCTTAATTTTTGTAGTACTAATAGCTAACAAATTAAGCAAATAAACAAAATCTATTTCGTTTGAAAACCTTTTAAAGCAAAAAATTTATAGTTGTTTCAAAATCAAAAGCGTACTAAGAAATTTTTCATTTTAGCGAAATACTGAAAATTGCCATTTTGAATCACCCTGTTCACTATGATATACATAGTTGAAATAAAGTTTTAATTTTTTGGCTCCCGAGGTACACTTGTGTCTACTTTTGAATGAACTTTAACATTTTACAATCGGTGACCACAAAAAAAATGAGTCTTGGCCCCCTTCTTGTGAATTGGTCCACAGTGCGGCAGCTGGTAGATGGGGCAGTTTGATCTTATTGATCAATGCTATAAGCGTCTTGTTGGATGTAGCTTAATATTGCATTATCCTTTCCAGTATCGTAATCTGTTGAATGATGACTACAGATCTCATGCTTTTATCGGATTACTAATTTAGATTTAAAACAACTCTTTCTAATGCAAAATATATTAAAAAAACAATAATTAATATAGCATATTTTCTAAATTAAGAGCAGCAGTGAATTTTCTTTGAATGCTGGCAATGTAATTGTCTAAAGATCTTTTTACATAAGGTTTTTTAAGGTTCTTACTATTTGTTCTTTGATGGATAATTCGATTGTACTGTTAAGAATACTTGAAAACTTTATCGAAAGCTTCTTTTTAACTTAACTCTTTATTACACACCAGGCATTTTCACTATACATTTTGTGTTCATTCGTTTCTATTCAATATAGATGAGTAACGATGGCATGAGAACAATAAACACTCGACAAAGACGAGATGATTGTCATAGGTTATTAGGTTAGGTAAGGATGTCAGCCAGAATCTCTGACTCACTTAGACCGTTTTGGTCCATTGTGATACAACGGGGACTCTACTTATGCGGAGTCCCCACTGTCGAACCAACCAGAGCTCAATATAAAGCTACTAATACGTTGCAGTTCAACACTGGCTACATCAAAAAGTTCCCTGAACTCAAGAGCGCCCATTGTGGCCATTCACTTTCTTGCCAGTCCGGGACAGTGACACAGAAAATGTTCTACACTCTCCTCTTCATCGATATCGATATCAAAATGCCATGAATATCTAAAAAATAAGTTCTATAAATCAGCGAAGCGCTAACCGTCAATTTTGTATATTAATCAAACATTTAAAATTTCTTAAAATTATATATAATTATTAAAAAAACACGTATGTTTAAACTTTTTTTGTGTAGCGGGAAATTGCAAAACAGAATAAGTGTAGGAAATGGGGCTACCGACTGAAGAATCCAGTCCTACTATAGCTCCAAGAGATTCCCAGGCGTATCACTATTCGCAACATGCGACGCGTCCGATAGCAATCAGCTGTGCTTCCCATAAGTGGATAATATATCATCTATTGCCAAAAATATTACAATATATGCTATATTATCCGCAAAGGTGTATACTATTCAAACTCATATATTCATTGAATAAAAAGTAAATTAACATATGTAAGGGGAATAGGATTTTAATATTATATGTAGTAAGAATTACATAACAGAAATTAAATTAATTACAAATAAAAATTTTGTTAAAGTTACTTCGCAAAATATTTGTATTTTATGTTTGTTATCAGATTTCCTTTTCAATGCAACAGAGCTGTAATTTCCGTTGTTAAACATTTTTATTTCTGTTTATAAAACAAAATAAGATCCGTTATTTAACTGAATTTTGTACACTGATTTTATAGTACAAGGTCCACTTGTCGAGTGTTTATTACAAACTGAATTGGAACTAATTTGCAAGCTAATAAAACGAATCAAGGCAGATTAACAAGGTAGTAGCGATAACACAGCTGATTAACCTGATTAAATATCATATTTGTAAAATTAAATTTGTGATGATAATAAACTAATAACAATATGGCTGATGTCGAACTGTCAAACACGTTGAAATATTTCATAAAAAACCTTTAAAAATTAAATGTTGTAGCCATAAAAGAACTTAATTAAGTTTTTAAAGATTTTCATAAAAAGTTGTTATATGAAAGAATATATTTTTAAAGTGGAAACTGAAAGAAATATTTTTATGAAAGAAACCTTCCATTTTGTTTGGTATCGCTATTGCCGAAGAAATTTGAATTTTAATATGAACAGTTTTTGTTTGTTTTGGAAATAAGCATTCGTAAAAAAGTCGTATGGAAGTGAAAATTTAATTAAGTACCCAGTTTGATTATGTTTTCCGCCTAGAATAATGAGTGTGAAGAATGGCATAAAAGATTTTCAATAGTTTAGTACGCAAATAAAAAAAAGCTATTATTTAATTATTGATCTCTTTCGATTCCTGTAGACTGTTAGGTTGTGAATTTGGCTGTCGGTCTGCAAATTTGTTATTCGTCCTCTGCTAAAGTTTTGTTTGTTAATGCAGAGGAGACAAAAACATTTCATAGATTGTGTTTGTTGAAAAACCTTGATTCAAATCGACGCCTAAGAATCGTGACCATTTTCATATAAGTACACGCTTAAATGTATACGCCCTTAAATAAATTCTCAGTGATGTGGTAATTATTTTATTTAAGCGCACGTATGAAAAATATGTCATAAAGGATGTCTCTAGAGCCGCAAATAATAAAACTTCCGCAAAATTTACCAAACAAGAACTTAAGTATTATGCTACATATGGTTTTTAAGTTGCTAATGAGAGTAAGCATGTGTGTGTGAAACTTTTACCGGATGTTTTTAAATTAATGTTCCTTTCTTCTTATTTCTGTAAAAGTAAAATATAATTAACCTTAACAATTAAAATAGTTTTAGGTCGAAATCCATTCGTTTTATAATTAGAAATTCTTGTTGAAACAATTTTCAACGCCAGCCTTATTTAATTGCTTAAAGTTTGACACAATACAAAACTAGGAAAGCCTACTTGAATTCGTGTTAAAAATTATTATAAAATAGAGTAGGAAAACTAGCAAAAGCATCATCAAATCTTGCACAATGCGTAGTTTTTTAAGTACTTTTACGAATATTTTCTTCCTTAATTGTAGTACATTAGAAACTTTTCAAATAACTTATTTATGTGTGCTTGCATTTTTTTTCACTTTTATCACAGTTTTCTTTATTTTCTTATTAACAAAACTTAGAAAAAAGTTTGTTGTTTTTTGCATATAAGGTTTAATATAATTTTGTTCAAGATCTCATGAATAAAGTTTTATAATGAATATTTTTACTACACGATTAGATTCAGGCACAAGCAAATTATATTTTTATGCAAATGGTTGAAAAACAAAATAAAGAACGAAAACTTAAATACGAATGAACACACACTATTATAATTATGTATGAAATGAATTTCTTTGTACTTATTTTATTCAAAGAATAAATTAACAAGGAAAAGGACTGTTAAACAAAGTGCGAACAACACATAAAGTTACTCATTATGACAATAACGCTTTCTGGAATTTCAAAATGGTCAAATCTTAATATTTCTCAAAAGTATTAAAACAATGACGCAACCATTTTGTAACTTATTTTAGCGCACAGTGAAGCAAAGCAATCTAATGGTATTTTAATTAAATTTTTAATGTGGAATTCGTCAAGTTCTTTTTCTTACATTTTCGTAATGAACTGCAAGCAATTAATTCCAGCTGTGACTGCTAAATACCTTCTCTATTACTTGAAAGTATACAAACACAATTGCAAGTTAGGTAGAGAGTATGACTAAGGCCGTATTAACATGATGCAATTTTCCATGAAGTTCATTGAATGAAATTTTGTTTTGTTGTCAAGAGTTGTAAACGGGGTAGGAAAAATGCATGATTTCAATTTGCGGGCGATTTCATGATATTTTTATGAATACATTTCCATATTTCCAATGCATTGACAGTTTGGTATGTAATAGTCGCCAAAAAAAAAATTAATGGAATTTTCAACGTATAAACGGACGATTTAGCAACTTTTCCAGGGAATTGAAAAAATTGCACAATTACATGTAAATTCAGTATGTATAGAGAAATCCAGAGTCCATTTTTTTAAATAGAGAGATAGATAGATAAGACATCAGAAAAAATCAATAAATTTGGCTGTTCTGTCTTATATTTTATGCTGCTTAGATTATTTTTATCATGAAAAAAATAATTTGTCCTTTGAGATGAAATATATAACTTTCAGTCATTATTAGAGTTTACTCTCCAGTAATGATTGATCGAATAATAAAAATTAGGGATATTTAATTGTTATAGCAAATACAAATTTCCAAAATTCGAGTAAATGATTATTTGATTAATTTAATCCGATTAATCAAACAACTCGAGTAAACGCTTTTATTTAAAGCTAAGTTTAGACGATACGTTGAATCAGCATATTTATGCTGAAAAATTTGTTACAAGTACTTGCATATCGTGTAAACGCAAAATTTTTTCAGTATACTATTTTTAACAACATTTGCCAACACTTCGTTAACAATACCAACAAATGCATATCGTGTAAACAGCATATTATTAGTGCTTAACAAATTTCTTGCGTTTGCTGACAAATATGTTATTTGTTATTTGCTAAATCCAATCATTGGGAAAATTGAAACGTTTAATATCATTTATAAGACGATAAAATAATAAAAAAAGTTGCAAATTTTTTAAAAATCCAGCGATGTTTGTAGCCATGTAGCCGTGTAGCCTGCTGGCTTGAATGTGTTAATTGCTTAATTTATCTTTGCACTTGGTAAGTTTTGCAATAGCTATTGATATTTCCTCCGACGAAAACATTTATGTTTATTTTTATTTCTTATTTATATTAATAAATTTTATTGCAAAAATTATACGTACATAAGTTGAATAATAATTAAAAATTGTTGTAATTCCACAAACAAATGTTTATACGAACCATCATATGTAGCACCACATAAAATTCAACATATCGCATAAACACAAAAATCGTATGCTAACTCTTATGTTGACATTTCATTTGCTGACATACATATGCTGACATCCATAAATTTGCTACTTTCAGCATATCATGTAGTCGCCGAGCATATTTAATATGCTGATACAGGCATTTGTTATCATTTCCAAGCATATGAGTGTAAGCATACATATGCTGATTCAACATACCGTCTACATTTAATATTTCTTTTCGGAGGTTTTTTTGTAGATATTATTAGATTTTGCATATCGCACTTATACAACAATACTGTATTACTTCCAAATTAAAAAAGAAGTTAGAAGCAAAAATTGACTTTAAAAATATATGAACGCCATTTCAGCGATATAAAGTCAACTAGAAATTTTTACAAATATTTTTCCTCGTAAAATAGAAATTACTTTTGAAGTTTAATCTACAAAACAAAAATGAAAAATGCTAAAAAAATATTTAGAAAAATCTAAACTAAATACTAAAAGCATTATTTACCGCTAACGCAAATTAAAAAATTATACATTTAGTCTTAAAAATTCTGAGTGGGCCATATTTGTGAGGATAATATTTAAATTGATACTGTGTCAATGCAAAGGAATCTGCACAACTTTAATATGTTCTATGTGTGTATTTCTTTAGATATTTAGTCCTTCATTTTGAAATGTACGCAAATTATTAGACATAAAGAACGTCAATTTTGATATCGAGTCGATTCGATCGAATTTTTTAAGATTGAGATTATGACATTCGCTAAACAATATTCGATACCGAACTGACTAATATCAAACCAAATAAGCACGATCGAATTAACTCGAAAGCGAAAGCTTTTAAGTTATGACTGGACTGGAAATGTTGAATCAACAATTTAGTTTTGGGTGGAGTTGCAACAAAATAAGCATCCATTACGCTGTTATATAGCTATCTAGTATCAGTAATCCCGAGGTTAAAAGAAAACGTACTAGAATTAAAATGTTTAATTCTTTATTATACGTTCGATAGTTTTTCAAAATGAAACAGAAATGTTGGCATGAATTATCTGTTACTGCTATTTTAATAAAATTATTAGACTGTCGTAATATTTGTGCAAATGATAGTTCTAATTCTACTGGCGAAGGGAAAATAATGATACCTGTTATATGAATAACACAGGGCAACATAAAAAATAACCATATACGGACACCACTAAGTGATAAAAGACCAAAAATGAAGACCAGGGTCTCCCAGTATTTCCCAAAGTCATGCACTTTTTTATGGGCCCCCAAAAGTTTTGGGGCCTCGGTGTCATTTTTGCAAAATACTGATCATTTTCTCAGGCTCATATCTTGCAAATCGTTCAAAATTTCTATTTACTCTCTGAGACGAAATTGTAGATTTTTTCATAAGGAACAAAAATCTTCAAAATGAAAATCGCAAAATATTTTAAAAAATAGATTTCTTTTACCTTTTTTCCACTGTTCAGGTCCATAATTAGCAAACCGTTAAAAATTCAAGAAAACAATCAACTACAAAAATGTATCTAAAATCTCAGTAAACAACTTTTTAGAACATATAAACAAACTTCCTAGGAATGATTCTTAATACCGTTTAGGTAGCGCTCAGGTCGCCGCGAAAAATGAAAAGTTTCCCCAGAGAGTAAATCAAAATATCGAACGATTTGCAAGATATGAGCATGAGAAAATGATCAGTATTTTGCAAAAATGACACCGAGGCCCTAAAACTTTTGGCGGCCCGACCGTTCTGAAATTTTCGCAACATTTTTCTGAGGCTCTGGATTGAATTATAGGCTACTTTTCACAACTAAGCCTACTTTAATGCCAACAAAATTATGGTACTCATTTCACATAGTTTTTAACAGATTCTATAATATAGACAAGCACAACTTCGCCATTTGTAGACCAACTTTCAAATTTGGCCGCTAAAAAATATTATTAATTTTCAAGAAAATTTTTGCATATGGAAAATTTTTTTTCTTTTTTTGGGTAACTTGGGGGGAGGCGTTGGTGCAAATTGCTTGCCCCAATAATTGATTATCAAATAACATCGTCGTTTGTGGACTAATTTTCAAAATACTTTTTGCATTTATTTTCTATTTTTTTTAAATTTGAAATGTGCATGAAACAAAAGTGGATTATCAATTTACTTTGTCGTTTGTAGACCAATTTTCAAAATTATTTTTGCATATGAAAAATGTCCACAAATTTATTTTTGGGAAATATGGGAGTGTGGATGCGTTAGCGCGAAGTGCTTGCCCCAATAATTGGTTATCAAATAAGTTGGTCATATGTGAACTAATTTTCAAAAGAGAAAATTAAACATCTGAAGAACACCAAATACGGGAAAATATACTGGAACAAATGACTTTAAAAGATTGCAGTTTCCTGTTCAGTTAGCGTTAGCAATGACAATCATCTGCAAGTTTGTGGCTTAAATTTATGAAGTCCATGTTTCTCCCACGTACAGTTTTACGTTGCATTCTTCAGTGTAAGAAAACCAAACAATTTGTTTGTTTATGCTCCGCATGGACAAACTATAAATATTGTAGGATATACAATATTGTGCTACAACAGTTAATTTACTTATAATAAAATATTTTTTTTAACTACATAAACACTTTTTATTTAATTTTGTAATGATGGTGGTAGCAAAGCACACAAGGTTAAGCTGGTATGAAATAAAATATTCTGCAATATTTTTTATTTAATACTGAATTGAACTTAAAATAAATACTTTATTTTTATGTTATATAGAGTATTCCAATTAGAAATATAATTTTTGGAGTTAAAAATTACTAGATGCTATACAGTTTTTGAACCCTGTAGCATGTTGCTTATAACGATTGGCCAAAAATTAGGGGAGTCATACAAGACCTATGAAAATTAAGGCACAATTTCAGTTTGATTTATTCCAGAAAATATAGGAATATTGAAAAGATTGGACCAAGTATTCGCATGCTTTCTATATGAAATTAAAATTAAAAAATAAAATATCGGTTTTTTTTTGTAATTTTCAAAGTTGTTTTTTAAATACAGGACATTCCAATAGGATGCTTATTTTGAATATATTGATAATTTAAAAGTTGTCAAAACTCAATCTGAAACGATGTTCATTTACAAAACGCATTGAAATCATTAAAATTCACTACAAAAGTGGTGAAAATTTCGCTGCTACCGTTCGCAAAACTAAAGCATTTTCGGGTCGTTGTGAAGCGTCTTCTCAGCCAGTATTTATGAAACTGGTGGAAAAATTTGAGCTGTTGAGACAAATTAGTGATATGAATTGTCGAATTTGTAAACGAAGACAGAGCTTTATGCCGCATCGGTATCGATACAATCGCTATTTTACGTAAAAGGTTTCCAGACCGTGAAAGGCGATCATAATTGGCCAATCAGATCTTGTGATTTTTCTCGATTTTTTTCTTTAAAGAATCGTGAAGTTATCGGGAACATAAAGATGGAAAATTTTATGAAAAGAATATGGTCTTCTAAGCATAGTCGTATCGGCGATTTGGCTGATATTGCTTTCCATTATTATTGGCATACAATTAAATAAACATTTAAGGATTTTGCTTATATATACTCGTTTTTTACCTATCTTATTGGAAGACTCTCTATTATTATTTAATAACTTTTAACATGTTTTATGCATTTTTAATTAATCCTAATAATATTCTAAATGAGAAAGTTTGTGGATATGTGGATGTTTGAACCACAATCACTCGAAAAAAGGTTAATGGATTTGAATGAAATTCGGTTGACGGATAGATCAGAGTCTCGAAGGATACACAGGCTATACATTTTTCAAAAATAGAACCACGTGGGATGGGGAGGGGTTAAATAGCAATTAATATGAATGAAATTTATGTATTTTTACAAAATAAACGGAATACTGTCCTCAAACATTTTTTCATTAACAATTCATGTAATTTTTTTATATGGAATTTTGACAGCACGAAATGATGAACAGAAACTAAATAAAATATGTGTTAATTTTTTATTGTATAAATATTTTTCTGTGAATCTTGCTCTGAATTTGGCCGTGAACGAAGTCACTTGTAAAAGCTACTAATAAATAAAAAGTCGAGCTATGAATAAATAATTTTTTTGACGATTTATTTTTGTGCCGGGAGCAAGCACTTAATTTATAAAAATTGTTATTATATACATATATATAATCACAAATTGATAAGATTGTTACTGTCTAACATTAATACCATTTTATCAAAACATTATAGATTTAAGTTTTCTTTATAATACTATTTTTAATTATTTACTTTGTAATGTTTGTTGTTGAAGTCTCAAATAAACTTAATTTAACCTGACGATTTATTTATCCTTTTCTTTAAAATGTCGATTTAGCTTCTTTTTTCCCCAGCTCCTGGCAACACTGACAGCTTTAGCAAGTTTAATGAAAGTGTCTACTTGGCATCACAGGGGCTGCAATACTGCTGTAATAATTAACTTATTGCGCAATAGCAGAGTTGTGAAACAATTAATATTTCTGATTTTCACCATCTATCTTCTCTCACTATCTCCTTCCCAAAGAAGATAATTCTACTGGTTGGTAGGCATATTAATTACCGGAGTGTAAATACATTCATATACATATCTATACCGATTTAAGAAATTACGAAATTCTTTATAGTGGATATAATTCTGCAACTTCTTAACTACAGAACCGATTTACATAAATCGCATTGCAATGCATTATAGATATAAAGAAATAGAATATATTATATTTGGAAGAACATTGTTGCAATACTGAATGGGTCCAAAAGCGTCAATGTTGACAACCCCGTGTGAAATCTTTCTTTTTCAGATCTTGGGCCATAATTTCTTTCATATCTTACATACTATAAGACCAAATTTTTAATTGCTTACTTACCTCAGAGAAATAGTTTATGCTTTTAACACACACATAGAAGGTGTTGAAACTTTCAAAGCCGTTGGAAGACTCCTCCTACAGGTTTTATGGCAGTCTTTGTGTGGGTCAGATGAACCATCGAAAAAAATTAAATAAAGGTTACTTTAAGCTTAAACGATTGATTAGCCACACAAAGGGAACTACCGCCAAGTCAAAGATTTTTTTACACCAATTTCTGGAAATTAGGAGAAATTAAGGGACTCCGTTTATCAAACTTAGAATTAGGGATGAAGGGATAAGAAAATTTCTTAATTACATGACCATGACTGTAAATTAAAAATATCCAAGCAAAAACATCCTTGGAATTTTATGGGTCATAGTATATATAATTTTGTTTTAAGAGATGGGAAATATTTCATATTCACTATTAATTTTATATATTTTAAAATTTATTAAGTCAAAATAGTTTGTTTTATAAAAAAACCACTAAAATTATATATTGTCTTTTACGGCCACGGAATTTTTGACATTTTTAATTTTTCTCAACTTGTAGTTAATTTCTAGTGTTTTTATGTGTTGCAAATTAAAAAATAAATAAATTTGTAGAAATATATGTAAATTTCGATATAAACCAAATTTCACGAATACAACTTATCTTTTTCGAAATCTTCAAAGCAGAAAACGCATCTGTGGATACCGATTTCAATACTTGTTATATAAAGTATTACCCAAATTGAAAAAGATTCAATTTTGATTTATAACCTTTATACTTTGTAGATATAGTTGGTTCAAAATTTCCAAAATCGCTTAACCCATTAAGGACCTGCGTTGCGTTTTCGCTACGTTCACTTAATCCTATCCTTAGGCATTTTGTAATTACATGATATTGTAATAAAGGACAGTGAAATAAAATTTAACTTAATATTTAATAGACTAGTTTTTGGATTTGTATTATAAATATGTTTTTATTTATTTCAATTTTAAATTTTCCTGCTTTTTGGGTACTTTTGGAAACTATTAAAAAAAAATAAAGTTACATATAATAACCCTATCTCAAACTTTTGACGGAGGTAGCTAACATAGTTCGTATGTAGTATTATTTTTTATTAGTATTTTTACTCGAAAATCCAATTATCTTAGGCATTTGTCACTATTTTTATGATTGGATATATCGGTGATGCGAAAACCCAACACTAGGACTTAACGATATACAAAATATAAAAATATTAAATTATCAAATGCAAACATATTTATGCAGTCACTTGTTATTTAAAGCAGCATAATAAAACCATGTCAGTATGTTAATTGTTAGCTGTTGTTATTTAAGTGCTTTCATATTTTGAGTGGCGTCATGGTATCGCGTGTAAGTAACGATAGTTTAAATATAGATAATTTTTCAAAAGTAACTCCACTAAACAACATGATAAATAAGAAGTTTATGCAATTTGGAGTTTCTTTGCATAAATTATATATTGATGAACAAGATGTTTGCATATTATGGAGGACGACTTGTAAGAATGTTCATCAAAGAAAAACCGATAAGATTCGGATACAAATACCAAAGTTTGTTATTTATTTCAATAGGTACATTAGGAGAAAAACGCACAAAGTAATTAAAGAACACGAAAGTTAGACTACTGTTCTGATCTTGTCAAATTTTGTTTCTTTAGAGCTATTGAAATAAAAACTGATTACGATTTCCATGCCTATCGCCATATACGAATACAATAAAACTATGGGTGGGGTTAATTTATTTGACAACGCAATGAACAATTATCGTATTCAAATCAGGGGAAAAATTGTGCAGGCCACTAGCTTTAGTAAACTCCTGGAAATTACATTGCCTATTGATAAAAGGGGTAAAAAACAAGCTCCGATGCCTCAGCTATAATTCAGAATGTTTATTATTGAATCTGTTTTGCGGCCTGAAAATTTTGAGAGCGATTCGAACTGATCGCGTTAATAATAAAATTATTAGCCAACAAATACGTTTACAAATGTGACGTAGCAGTGCACACAAAGTGCTTTGCAGCATATCATAATTGAATAAAATGCAAAATGTACATATGTATATGTATATCAGTTTTACTTTTATTCTAAAGATTTAATTTAATTTAAAATTTTGATAAATGCGTTTAGGCCCAACATTGCGTTTTTGCAACTGGCTCCCACTGATCCGATTTACCTAAAAATTGTTTTGTTTCATATTTAGGAATAAACAATCACATTTTGAAAGTTTCATCATTATAGTTCAATGGGATCATGACTCGGGCCTTAATAGGTTAATGTGAAATCTTTACCAAAATACAAATTTTCTTTTTTGCATGTGTGAGTACACCTTTTGTGCATTTTCACGCAAAATGTATCTGGTAGTGTGTTTAATTTAGAAGAAAGCCCTAATTGAAAACATTTTTTTTTCTTTTTTGTCAGAACTAGAAAGCATTAGAATATGAACGGAGGGAAAGAAATAAGCTTTTTAAAGCGAAAGAAATTTACATTTTATTTACAAAAAAATCTCTGCCAGGAATTTATTTTTTAGCTCTGTTTTTTATAGTGAAAAAGGGTAAAAGGCATAGAACAAATACATTTGCAAATTGAAACAAAACAACAAAAACCAACACTACATCAACAATAATTTCATAAAGCAACAGAGTGAACTCCGGCAGTGAGCCTGTTGTGGTTGTGTTGTTATTGTTCCGTATAGTCGTTTCTGCTATTGTGTACTTTGAATCCTTGGTAAAACTTTGCTGAACAATCTTATTTTCACAGTGTCATTCAAATTCAACACTTAAATATTTTGTAGAAAAGTAAAGTAAACAAGCTAAAAACTAACTATCCTCGTACTAAAATTATTTTTTGCATAGATTTTCCTTTTCTACTAAATGAAAGTGAAACAAAAAGTCTTCGTAACGGAAATGAAACCATTACGTTGATTCAATTAAACATGTCATGAAAGGAATGAAACATTACATTAAAGTGATAACAGTGGCATTAAAGCAATGAAGCACCTCTTTCATATTTTGCATTGTCATTTACGTTGCAATGAAAAACTAAAAGAAACTTCTTCGAACTTGATGAATATAAATAATTTTGTTATGGAGAGTTTAAATATTTAATTGATGAAAGATTATATATATCGCTAATTTGAGTTGAATAAAAATCGATTTTTGAGTTACTAGTGCATAAATAATCGTCCTAACGTAATTTATGTTGTATAAAAAAGATAGAAATACAAACGAGCTGATTCGATCATGTATTTTCAGTCTGAGATTGTGACATTCGCTACCGAACAATGTAGTTACTTTGTAAACACGTGATCGAATCTTAAAGAACGCGGTCGAGTAGCTTGTAATCGAAAGTGACGATTAGATATCTGGTTATAAACTCTTAAAGTATACTTTGTTTATGACAATGAATGTTTTTAAGATGTTTGTATTCAATTTTATAAAAAATCATTTAACAGTTTATTTATCATAATAGAATATTTTATGAATTTGTTCATTAAATTTTTATTATTTTCTCTATTGGTGCAATTTAACATAATATTTTTTAGTTAAATCCTTAATCGATACAATAAACTGTTTCATTGAAAACTTAAAAATATTCGCACATTTAATTGATACTTTTAAATTTGTTACTGGTATATATTTTAAAAATATTTTAATTGACATCAAAAATTTTTTACTAAAACGCAATTTTTCCTGTGCGTGATTTTATTTGAATTCATGCATACGCCTTGATATATACACATCATGGCAAATCAATTCGGTTATCAATTCGCCTTGACATATACAATATTAAAATACTATGAGATAAGTATAAATTTGTTTATTAATATAATTTATCTTGGAAATTTTGTCGCACATACTATTAAGGAACACTTTTTAAGTTTTGAAAACAACCGATCAAATTTTTAAAAATATCATATCCAAGATCTTTTGATGCAGGTCCAGTTGTAAGCACAGTTTATCTACTTTTTTATAATTTTTTTATTGTAGTTCTTACACTAAAATATGTTTATGTTACAAATAATTTTTAACAACAACACATAAAGAGTGAAGATGTGCACATGACAAAATATAAAATTGTCACGATAACGATCGCTCACGAATAGAGTTTTTTATATTACTCATGTTCAGACACAACAAAACCAAATTGTTAACAATCACGCATGCTCTCGACAATGAATACTAACTAACAGTTCTTTATTATAAATTGTAGAATAAAAAGTTTTACCACATTTTTATAAAGTTCGATCGAAAGTTAGAAACTAAATAATTTACCGAATACCAGTAACTATTCGTATTCGACAACTCTAGACTTTTTATTTTTTGTTTTCGTATTCGCCAATTTTCGCGAAAAAAGACACATAAAGTGATTATAAAGTAAATCAAACAAAATATGTTAATTTTTATTAAAAAATGTTTGTTTTTAACTTAAAATAATTATATTCTTTTTTAGTAAACTAATAAACAGATAGTTTTAAATACCTCCACGTATCTAAACAAAATTGTTCGATATGTAAAAAGCTCATATTTTTGCTTATTTAGTCACCATGTCAGAAAGTCAAAGTCATTGCCGCCCGTTTTTCCGCAAAATATTCCATAATAGTTCATCGAATTAAAGAGCAAGCAGAACTGGAAAAGATCGTGTCTTTAAAAATGCACGTTTATTGCTTATGGAATCAAATTTTACTTTTCAATTTTCAGACGACAAAGTGTATGCAGTGATGAATTTCTGAACAAGTCTCATACGATGGCCAAGTGATCAAACATGTACATACATCCCTGCAGATAATATTGGATTACATGGTCCATTATAGCTCAAACGGACTACTCATGGACTACATTAGTCGGCATAAGTATTTTGACGAAACATTTTTCTGATTGTTCAACCTAGCTTAACCTAGCTTAAAATAACGGTGCGAAAATGATGCACAACACAAAGAATCTATTTTTAGCTCTTTTAATGCGAAATATTATATTGTTTCCTTTTGCATTCTCTTTCTGCTGATAATAATGCATGGAGGCAACAAATTTTTGCGTGGCATAAGTATTTTGACGGTGTCTGTGTGGGCTTTTTCTTTGCATTTTTGAGCACGTTAAAGCGGAACAACTTTTGTATTTAAGTTTAATTAAAAATAAAATAAAAACTGGTTAAAAGGCGTTATGAACCATGGGTAAAACGGCAGAGTTGAGTTTGGTTACCAGATCTTCGATGGTAGCAAAGTTTAACGCTGGAACGGCAGTAAAAGACATTGCAATAGAGTTCAATGTGTCGCGTCAAACTGTGCACTATCAAATTAATAAGTTTAAAAAGCTTAACGACGTAAAAAACTTAACGAGATCAGGTGCAAAACGTAAAACAACGCGCACTGAACACCGAGTCCTTCTACGAGAATTTAAAAAAAATTGTTTTCTGAAGCCTCAATCTGCTGCAGATCAATGGAATTTGACGGCCAAGAACCCAATCAGTGAGCATGCTGTTAGACGACGTTTAAAGGAAGGAGATTTTAGGACAATTAAAGCTAAGGACGTGCCGTACATAACAAAGTCAAACAAGCTGAAAAGACTGGCCTTCGCAAAGGAACATCTGCACAAGCCAAAGGAGTTCTGGAGAAGCGTTCTATGGACAGATGAAAGCACCTTTGAGTATAACTCATCCAAAAACAAATTTTTAGTAAGATTACCAAAGGTAGTACGTCAAAGGAAACGACCAGCTTGTCAAAAAGTGAGCCATGGTGGAGGCTCTGTCATGTTCTGGGGATGTGTTGCGTATAATGGGCTGGGTGACTTGGTTCCTGTCACTGGGTCGATGAACCAAAACCAATATTTGATTACGCAAAATGAAAATGTCTTTCCTTCTGGTGATAAGCTTGTTGGGGAATCATTTATCCTGCAACAGGATAATGCCCCGTGCCACAAATCCCGGATGATTACTAAGTTTTAAAAGGATGTTGGTGTTAATACTTTAGACTGGCCACCTCAAAGTCCAGATTTAAATATTATAGAAAACGTCTGGTCTCTTTTGAAACGCAAAAGAACAGTTTCGTTAAATAAAACCAGAGAGGAGACAATTTCTGAGGTCACTTCCCTATGGGAAGAGATATCTCCAGAGATTCTTAAAAATTTAGTGGATTCAGTACCAAGACGCCTTTTAAAAGTTATTGAAGCCAAAGGAGGATATATATTTTACTAACTTCTTCTTTTTTTACTTTTGTTAAGTTTAAACATTTTTATCTTAGTATTACATTCTTGTCAAAATACTTATGCCAACACATGAAATTACAAATTAATTTACATCTTTTTTAGTTTCTATGAAATAATATTTGTTTGCTTATTTTTAAGTAGTATAAGTTATAAATAAAAAGGAAAAAATAAATAAGAATTTTTAACAAAGCCGTTTAAAAATTAAATGTGAAAATGCACGATTTTTATTTCGTCAAAATACTTATGCCGACTAGTGTATGTCATTGTCAAACAAGAACTTGTTGCTACACGACAATTGTTCGTGCTTTCACGATCGTACTCGTGTTGAATAAACTACTTGTGCGTGGTCCACATGGAGTAGTTTTTGTGATGTAATGCAAACATGCACCATATGGTCCAGCCCTCGGACATCGTAATGTTAAATAGACCATGTTTTTTACATACATTTGGGTTAGTTTTGGAATAGTCCTAGTCCTTTATGGAGTATACTTTACATGCGTGTTTGGACTAGTCGCGTTAGTGCGTAATTTTACCAATCCAGTCAGCGAAAAAACGTTTTTCACATATCAAAAAAATGGATTGGAATGTTTCCATAAAAAAGGATATACAAAACATCCACCCTGAAAAAATCAACAGAGTATTTATTACAAAACTACTTTATATCCAAAATTTTAAATAAAAAAATAATCTACTGAACACACACAAACGTGACTAGCCTTTTCAGTTGTCAACAACAAACTAATAATCCAAATGGGCTGATAATGTCAACATATGACTAACACATGAAACCAACATAACAAAAAAGAAATCGAATGTACACAGCCCGCGACAGTTCAAAATTAACCTTTGGTTTTGAACAAACCTCGTATAAGATGTAAAAAATTCATGGAAATATCTTTATAAGCTTTTAAATTAAACTCCTAATTATGGTTATTAAAACATCTAAAAAAACTTAAATAATTTAATTAAAACTTTAATTCGAAATATTTAAAAAATCAATTTAATTGTAATTATATTTTCTAAATGGTCTGGTTCAATTTTTAATCAAAATTTTTCCTGTGTTATCATTTTTTATGGGACATTATTTAATTTTAAAAAATTTAAAATTTTTCGAGTTATGATGATCTTGAAGTAAATTAAAAATAGGAGAGATAAAGAAATTAATAGATAACAAATTATTATGATTATAAATACTGAAATTATGGACTTTTGTAAATACAAAAGTTTGCCTTTTATTGAGTTTTAAAACTTCCCATAACAATGAAAAGTAATATTAAGGGTCTCAATATGCATTTTGAAGGACAATATAATATATATAGGAAGTATATATACGAACATTTTAACACACTTACTTATTTAATTGTTTTTATTTTATAAATTTATTTGCTTCGCGTTGTATGTGGATTACAAAATTACCTTAGCATGTCATTGGATGTACTTGTCTCGGATTGCAAATAATGACGTCACAATGTCAATACTTAGAAGTCATTGAGTACACAAAACACAATAAAAATGTGGTATCCGCTTGGAGTATCAACTCTTCATTATGATATTATTGTTGTGGTTCATGTCACGTGTTTTACTTACTGGCACGTCAAATATATTACTTGTGTTGAAAACTATTTCATTCTCAATGGAAGACATTACCAAGCTTTAACTGGATGTTTTTTTTTATATAATAATTGGGTGTTTGCAAAAACCTGTATTCGAAAACGAGATTTTAAGGAAACAATTTTTTGAATAATTTGTTCTCATAAAAGTCTGTTCTAATGTTTACTTAACTCTTTGATAACTACATCAAGCGGTTATTTACATATGCTAACGTTTGAATTGAATAATAAATATATTATATTTGTAAATATGCCTTTGAAAAATGATATAAATTTATATACAAATTTAACCTGTTTAATTATTCGGTTGAAGCGCCTAATAAAATCAGGCTTTTAAATATTGTAAAAAATTCATATTTTTCCCGCAGAAAAAACAAATATTTTTCATTACGTTTCCCAAAAATCGTCCCTATATAACTTATAAATACTTTTGTAAAATTATCAACATCATTTTGAACAACACTGTTCGTAATTCCTTGATATGTTAATGTAAATTTATTCATTTGCATTTACAACAGTTGATGTATTATTTGATACGTGACCATGCACCAAACAATTTTCATTATTGCGGCGGTTCTTGCTTTCATGCAAACAAAAATGTGATTTATAAAGGCTGAATCTCTAAAATAAGTTAAATAATTATTTAAATTCATACATATTAAATTGTAATGATATATATTTATAAAATAAGTTCGCACGAATAATTATTGCGGAAAATACACACATGTACTTATTATAATTATGTATTACCTATAAGAATTGCATGATTGGTGGTGATGTAAGAGTCATATATTTTTTTGTGTGATATTTTATTTTAAATATCGAATTCCATTTCAAAACTTAGTTTCCACATACAAAGCCACAGGTTGAAAGGACAGTTAGGGGACATAAATCTAAATAATGAAAACATTGATTTAATCACGTGTCACAAGCTGACACGCGTATTATATATTAAGGGTAAGGTTTAAAAAACACATACCCTGGTTCAATCTATCGAAAATGGAGCTATTAAATATTCTGGTATTCAGTCGGTTGGGAGGGTTCTTGTCTTGAGATTTTAATTTATCAAAAAAATATCTTAAATTATTAAAGAAATGGGTAAATTCAGATTTTAATTTGAGACAAACAATTCCTTTCAACATAAACCTCAAACTTTTCAAGTAATTATGTACAAACAATAATTAGAAATTTAAATGAAAATTTACAATAAAGAAAGAGAAAAAAAGAATTCCACTAGGATAAACAATACAAACATTTAATGGTTATAAATTAATATGTAGTTCGAAAAGACGAAATCAATTATTACACTTTCCGTGTTTAATATATTATGAAGAGGAAAATACGTTTTCTTAGATTCCTTTTTTGGACGTAATACTGAATCGATTTTGGAAAGATTTATATGTTTTTAAGCGTATTTTTACATATAGGTGCACAATTTTAATTTATTTAAATCGGTCCGATATTTAGAGAGCTATGAGCATATAAAGTATACTAACACATTCACACTTATTACACATGCACGTATAAGCTTCAACTCAAAAAATAAACAAAGTGTGCATGAGTGTTTGTCCAATTTGCTTTTGCATAGAAATGGGACGGAGTTTTAAGTTGTTTAATGAGAATATTTTTTGTTTTTTTTCATTTTATCGTATGTATTTATGTAAATATTTAATATTAATTTTTAGATTAAGTCGACCGCTGGATACACTATTATTAATTTGATTTTTAGTTTACTAATGATGAGGCCTCATCCAACTGATTATCGTCGCCGAGTGTAGAGTATATTTAAATTCACATTGTTATAAGACCGCTACGTGTTTACTGAAGCTATTAAGAATATATATGAATACCAAGTTATACAACTACTTACATGGAAAGACCTTAGGGGAGAACCTTTCCATTTCTATTCAGTCGATAGCTTAGTACCAAGGTTACCCAAAATAAGGTTATGTTCCCCATTCAATTGTTGAGCAGAATTTTCCCAAACGGATCTTCCTTCCTTTCAAACTGGAAGGCTAACAGTTGACTGTTTTAATGTTGGAATTGAGCAGCCGATTTTTTCTTTATCATACAATTATTAGTTTATTTATATAAAGGTCTTATCTGGTGAGCTTCCCGAAGTAAAAAGAACTTAAGCACGCTACTATAAAAACTATAGGAGATAACTTTACACTGTTGCTTCGATAATTCATCGAAAATTGAAGATATTCAGTCTGACTGGGTTTACACAACCATACGTTGTCATGCGTCGTTACATCGAAAAATCCAAAGATAGTTATGTCATAAAAGAAAATAGTTAACTATTAACAATGTTCTTAGCGACAATTTTATACAATTTTCCAGTTGATTTAATTGGTTTTAATAATAAAATCAATACAATTAATTAAATTAAAATTAAAAAAATGTTAAGATAATAGATACTCACTTGATTATCTTTACACATGTCGCGTAATTCCCATTTTAACGTAAAACCAATCATGAATATATCATACATTACACACGCTATGGAATTTATTTAATTTATACTTTTATTTGAATTTCATTTCAGGCCGTCGCACAGCGCTTTGTCCCATCGGAAAAATTAAAAAAAAAGAATGCCTCGAGAATATTGGTGAGTAATACATTTTCGGAAAGCTAACCCCCTAATTTATAATTGAATATTAGCAGTTTAATAACACATTAACCGTTAAAAATTCGCTAAACTAGCCTATTAAAGCGTTATAAAGTCTCTGAAAAATATAAACATTTTATTGTAGCCAATGCCCTAGCTTAAGCGATTGATAAACTGACATTTTGCTATTAATTTCCTTTTTTCGGCTTTGTAAAAAAATTACAATTATTTTAAAAATTTTAATTAATAGAAGCGTTTAAATAAAAATGGATGTAATAAATTTGGTTTCCAGAATACGTAAGTAAATTAATTAGCGCGAAGAAATTTGTGTTCAATTGCAAATTATAGAGACGATCGCTTTTAGAAAGAGGTTTAATCCGTACCTCTGTCGATTTGCAGGTTTTGGTATCATTCCAATGCTGGGGTCGAAGAAAGGTATATGTGTAATACTCGTTGTGTATAACTTATCATTACGCAGCATTTAAAATTTAAGGTTTGAGATGATACTGCCGATCTTCACGGGTTATCTCAGGCAAATTTCTTTTCACATACAAGCATGTGTTTTAGGTTATTTGCGTTGCAAAGTTCAAAATAATTATCCATATTTATTCACCAGACTTAGTAACCCGCAAAATGAAAAAGAGGTTAAACATAATGCTGCACTTAAAAACATATTTTATTTTCATTAAGGCACAAATATTTTGATTTTACAGTTGAAAACTTAACAGATAAACTTAAAAGAGTTGATGTTATTTAGTGATGCACAAACAAATATTAACAGTTGAGTATTCAAGTACTTGTCGAACTTCAAGAACAACAAACGTAGGTTTTAAGTATACTTTTTCGCTCATTATTAATTTATTTTAAATAATTGGTACAACAGCTGTGCTTTACTTCTTTACTTAGCAATTTGATAAAAAAAATTTATGATTTTCTTTCATTTAAACCCATTTCTTATTTAATAGAATCATATTCTGTACATCGCTAAACAAAATATGACTGGTTATTTACAACAAGGTTGCTAATAGAAAAGAAAAAATTATAAAATATCTTTTATTGCTAATCTAGCGTTATTTAACTATCTATGAATATACATTTTTATTATACGCTTACAACTCAAAATTTGTTTAATAACTATAACATAGCTTAACACTGAAACAAGAAGATTTTATAAATTAGACCAAAAATACATATGTTTGTATCTAATAGTAATTTCATATCTCTTCTTTTGCTAAGATTGTTAAGATGGAGATTAATTTTAGCTTTTTTCCAAAAAAATGGTACAAATTATTAAAATACCTTAAGTTATCCAGTTAGAGTCAAACAAAAATGATTGTAATGAATATTTTCTATTCAAATATTACTATACAACAAAATCAAAATTTTTAAAATTAACAACTGGTTCTAAAAGAGGGCATCAAAAACTACATCTGCGTTTTCGGCGTTTTGAAAGTTTACGTGTGTCTTTTATTTTAGCGAAAGTTGAAGTTTATAATCGGCGTATGAGATCTAGTAATCCTTGCACATTAGGTGTAAGGTGATGTTAGCACTTTTATATAAAACAGTGCGAAAAAATTTTTTGCTAATGCCTTTGGTGCTTTGTTCAAAAAGTGATCCTTTTACATCACTACCTGAACTATCAGGCTATACGGTTCGTTATTATTGAAAATATTACGAAATTTTCTCTCAACTTATTATAAATAAATACAATTTGTTAAAATTTCGAATCTTTTATTGGTCAAAGGTTGTGATTGTAGAGATATTATATCTTTTATTATATGGTGACTTGTGGTTTTCTTGTACTTAATGTCGTTGATGAGGATTTACGATAGCTCCAAGAGTTAGTTACTTAAAATATTTGATTAAAGAATCTCGTTTATGAGATATATTGAAGAAAAAAAAATTAAAAATAAAATTAGCTTCTAAAATCTAAAAGAAACAAACAAATAACATATGTTTTAAAAAGGATTTTTTTAGTCCCTATAGAACTTTGAACCGGCAACACTGCTTTGTTTGACAATAGATTTAACAGAAGATAGTTGCTTTGGGAATATAATGAATAGATTATTGCTAGACCAACGCTAAGAAATTGTTGCAATCCTAAAAATATTGAAATAGAAATAAATAAGTTACGAACATCATGCGACTTGATCACACTAGACTATTTTTGTGGGGATATGTTGAGTCTCGTCTGTACAGGGACAAACCAGCCATAATTACAACGTTAAACACAAGCCGCGAAGCCATTTTGGATTGCCTGTAGAAACACCAAGGGTCTGGCAGGAATCGAACCTTCGACCCCTGGACTAAAAGCTTAGTACGCTATCTACTAGTCTACGGTGAGATACGGCTCGAAATGTTGGAAGCAAATGCATAAATTAAAGCTCACGGATGGACCACCTACGTCGTCGTGGTCAACATTTACATGAAATAATCTGTAAAAAGTCAGTAGCAGGAACTAATATATTATACCAAATAAATATTTAATTCAGTTTGGCAAATTTTCTGTGCTTTTCTTGGAATACTCAAAACACAAACGGTTTAAAAATCATCCAATAACGTTTTTTTTACAGTGAAATTTTAACACCGACAAATGGTTTAAGGAATGAAACGGGTGCCTATTTTCAATTTTAATTACAAATTTGCTTGTAAAAGAAAACATACGCTTCCTTTAATCGGATCCAGTCACAATTTTATTTTAATGTGCAATACAAGTTTAACTTCTAGTTCATCACTATTACTATCATAAAAACGGTTATAAATTTTTTCAGAATACAAAATTACTGAAATTTTTTAAGCATTTGGAAATATATTTTTGCTCTTATTAAAAAACTTTGAAATTATTGTTACGTAATTTTTCGCCATATCCAGCGGTTCTTAATGAGGTTTGGCTCGCTAAACCACATTTTTGGTTTTAGAATGAGATAAAGTGATGTTTGTTTTAAAATATAAGAATATCTAGTGATTTCAAAGTTTCATTTAAAAGGGTTTGCTAAAAGAAAGTTGGGAACTCTTGTACTAACATCCAGGCATTTCGAGATTGAAAACTTCTTCGTGAAAATCTCTACACGATTTCCGACGAGGATTTACTATAACAATGTTCAAAAGGTGGGAATTTACTAATTCCCCATAGAATAAAAGCTAGACATAAACTTTCGAATCGCTAATAGACGGGTATTTTTTGTTTGCTCCCATTCCACCGCAACGATTTATTAGATTCGTTTTTAGAATACTACAATTATTAAAAATAAATAATTGTATTAGTACCGTAGATGAGTTTATTTTATGCAATATTTTGCAATCAAAAACTCATTCTTGTGAAATTTAATATGCAAGGTTTTGAATATCAGCAGTTGCTGTTATTAATACAAAATGCTTTATCCAAGATACAAGAGCATTGTAACTTTTGTGAAAAAAACTGTTAGTCCGAGGAAGATTAGCCTCTGCCGAGAGATATATAAGGTCTCCCTATATAAGAGTATGTATCTCGAGATACAGATCCGATAGTTTTCTTGCACATCTTATGCCTTAATATCAAGCTTGTTTTCCAATATTTTTCGCCGCATCTGAGAGACTATTTTCCATTGCAGATTTCATTCAAACAGATTTACGAAATTGTTTTTCTCCGATGAAATTGAAAATAAACAGTTTTTTCAACAAAAAACACAGCACTCTATCAAGTATCATCATTAGCACTGTTGGCAAATTAGAGATTTCGCCAATAAGTCTTGCGTTTATCAAAGACTAATAGCGGGCCAGCGATATATCTAATGATTTTTATGTGTCTCTTAGCAGTAAGATTTTTAATACATATTCCTGTTAAAGAATTATGCCGAAATTTGAACTAGCTAAAATATAACAGGTCAGTCGAAAACTAACTCATTTTCAAGGCAAAACTATTCAGTTTTTACAGGCAATGTGCTACGAATGGGTCACTACTAACTCACTGTCTAAGTTTCTGTCAAGCACAAGCTAACTCATTCTGAGTTAGTCACACCGGCTTAAAACTATAATTTGTAAAAAAAAGCATCTATGAATTTTCAATAAGAATTACCGTAAGTCAAAAGGAGCTGGTTGATGAACTCTTCCCTCAAATAAATGAAAACATTAACAAACAATTTTTACTGAGCTAGCAGAATCCCGCTTGACTCCAGTTGGTCAATTCTTCTATGGATTCAACTATTGATTATTCTGCCCCTGATGGATCCAGGAATTATTTAATAAATCCAGAGGATGCTGGTTCCGAATGGAAACTTCTGAATTTTAGATGATTTCGATAACGAAAATAGGATGAAGAAAATGAATTATTTATTAGAACACCAGCATGAAATTTCGACTTATGGCTGTTCTGTTCACGCACTGAATTTTGTATACAAAGACATCATTCCTGCTGAAACAATAAAACGTTTGATAGCCGTGATGTAATATTTTAGAAATCATCACCAACCGCTGCCAAGAGATGTACGTTGGAACTCTTTTAAACATTGTTTTACATCATTTGTTTCCAACTTCCACCTTTTTGTCCAAATAAGATCAGAATTTGGCAAATGTTATTCATAGAATTTTAAATGACGTTCAATTGTATAATTAAACTTTTTATCTCAAATAAATGTTACTTCAAGTTTCAAAAGCTCTTGATGCTTCACAAAGCGACTCTGCTGCAATTGCAACGGCCGTTGAAATTTGGTATAATTTGTTATTGTCAAAGCTGAATTATGTTGAAAAGCGAATGAAAAGTGTATTTACTTATTATCTGGAGAACATGATCCATCTCATATATATATCTACGTAAACTATTTAAGAAAGAAAATGAAAATATAGCAGAAAAATGGATGAGTCAAAAACACACTTTATTTCTTCCAGCATGCTTGGCAATTAAAACTAAAGGTACAGAATATTTTCCGCAATATTTGTTTCAGGAATAAGTACTTATGAAGTTAAGTGGAAATTAATGATGAAATATATTTAAAGTCAAAAATGGGACATGTTTACCTATAAACTTTTGTGATTTTTGTAGAAACCACAAGATTGTTAACTGATTCAAAATATTAAACCACATAGATATTTTTCCCTTAATGAACACTCAATATTTAACACATAATAATATTCTGAACATATACATATCGCTTCTTTAATGCAATGTAGTCATATCTCAAAGAACGTGATATCTGATTTAGGAATGCAGAATTATACGATACGTTATATCAACTTGTGTAAAAAATTTATACAAATATCTTGTTTACTTAACTGTTGAGAAGACAATATTTTTAACATTTTTTGATTGAGGTGTACATATGTATGTAATATAAAATTCGTTTTCTAAAAAACGATTTCTTAAGATATGACTATGTTGCAATAAAGAAGCGTTACGTATATATATATAAGAATATGCTCCAATGGATTTAAATATACTGTGAGTAGGTACATATTGTTTTATTTTTGTTGTAAATGAAACGTAAAAAATAAACCCAGTTGGGTTTTTTCAAAACTTTATGCAAAAGATATTTACTTTAACTAACATGTAGCCTTTTTTTTAAATAAATATCTAACAAATTTATACATTCTTTTGAATTTGCTCTTAGCATTTATTTTGGATATAATTAATGTGATAAAAAATCTCAGCCTAAAGCAATATCTTGGAAAAATATCATCTTAAATATAATATAAGTTTTTGTGTGTGTTGTATTTAGAATATAAACTTACTTCAAACAAATATATGCTGTACATTTGAATTGTTATTAATATTTTTCAGTTATTAGACCTAAATTTTACATATGTATGTATCTTTTTTATTATAAATATGATTGTACTTTGTTATTATATAAACATGCTACACACACATAAACAAAAAATTTTAAAGAGAATCTCCATTTCCAATTAAAGATCATGTTAAGAGTGGATTCGTCCGAATAAAGTATGTTTATTAACGTATATACACATACATTATAAAGATGAAACCTAAAGCATTTCAATATAGGAAAATATAGGAAAATTTTTCAAGTGTTGATTATGCAAAAAATATATATTCAATATTATTAAGAAATTTTGATTCCGATATTTAGTAAAACGTTTCAATCGAAAAAATAAAAATTTTAATGAAAAAGAGAAGAAAAGGATGCGTATATTGACACTTCATCTCCATCGGAATTAAGTGCAATCAAATTTGCTTCAGTGTCTTATCCATTTACTCAGTTGTTTTAGACGACAATAATAGATTCTTCCTTTAGAAAATATAAGAACACGTTAATGTACTGCGCAAAGCAAACTGTATTAAGCCTTTATTTGAAATTTTTATTTTATGAACTTTTGTTTTTTCACCGCCATTTTGTGATATTTTGAATACCTTTTTTTAAAAAATTTCTTTTCCCTTGCACTGATCATTACTATTTAAATTAACATTCAATACCCGGCTTTCAAATATTCATCTTACTCTGCCTTTTCCATTTCCATATTAAAGCATAAAATTTATTGTGGTGCTATTTATAAATATATGAAGATGCAAAAAAAAATTTATAAAAATCCCTAAAAGCACCACAAAAAACTTTGTGTCACATAATTTGAAAATATAAATTATTCAAAAAGGTTTAACTTTTTTAACAACGGTTGTTAGTTTGTATTTTTTGCATACTGCTTATCATATTCTTTTATTTTTAAATGACCTCAATTACTTTAATATGACAATAATTATATACAACCTGAAGGATTTCCAGTGTATGTTATTGTTCTTGAAATATATACATATACCATGTCAAAAAAGATTTACTTGAATTTATATTTGTTATATTTGTGATTAAAAAGGCATCTCGGAAGCTCCATGTAACAATAAAACTTCTCCTCTTTGATTTTTTATCCCAGTTCAGTTTAAAGCATTTGATATATCTAGTGTTTACTGTTCAAAATTTGCGGCTCTGTGTAAAATAGATTATATCTTGTATACACAGTTTTTTGTATTTTTTACCATAACGGTATTTTTTTTTTAATTTCCAGTTTTTACATATTGTTCAGAAAAAATAATATTAATAAAAAATTGCAAGCTTAAATGAAGCATTAAAGAATTAAAAAATAACTTTATACCCAACAGTTTCAGCATAATCTAAATAACTATTTACATTTTTATGTCTCATAATATAATTTATATTCAAAAAGCGAAGCTATGTGTTTGTATTAGGAGATCATTCCTTGTGAAAAAATGGTAAAAACAAATATAACAAGAAAAACAATATTGCAATACTCATCCCCTGTGTAATGCAAATAGAAACGAAAAGTTAACAATGCTGCAATTACTGCAGATAAAAGTTTCGAAACTTATATGCTATTTGCAGTTGTTCGAATATGAAGCATAAAGCAGTTCTTTAACAGAGAAAGTCAAAACATTTCTCATTTTCAATCTACCGAAAACGAAAAAATTAAATGAAAACTTAATTTAAGAAGTGTTTTGTAAATAAAAGATGTTTTTAGTAGTTTTTAATCCAAAATGAGTATTATTTTGGCTAAAGTTCGTAACATTTTAAGTCATAAAGAATTGCACATAAGGCGATATTCCAAAGGAATAAGAGAAGATTTAACATCAATTAATTTTAACTTACACGGCAGAACAGAAACAACGTTGTTTTTGGGGAGCCGCTACACTCTCATCATCAGTGTTCATGTGTGTTTCCACTGTTTAGCTGCTCTGCCGTGTAAGTTGAAATTAATTGAAGTTAAATTCTCCCTTGGTCCTTTTTAATATTGTCTCTAGTCCAATTCTTTATGACTTAAAATATTACGAATTTTAGCCAAAATAATAATCACTTTGGATTCAAAACAACTAACAACCAATTTGTTCGAAAAATAATCACATTAAATAAAATATTTTTTTAAGCTCGGTAGAACTCAAAATTAAAATAAAACACGGATAGATTATTCTAATTGCTACGAACTCGGCATCATTGCTATTTTTGTTTGGATATGATTTCGGATATGTAGCCGTCACAGTTGGCGCGTTGTTATCGAATTATGGATGTCCAATTTTCATAAATTTTTCGCAATAATTGCAGTTGTATTTTGCCAATAACTAGACGAATGTTGTACTTCAAGTGTTCAATCGTCTCTACTTATTGGCGCAGACATAAGACTGATCACATCACTAGAAAAAAATACCTACTGGGGTTAGATCGCATTTTTAAGGCCATCTAAAGAAATTTTCGAGAAATTTTCTATATCATTTTTTTTATTTTTTCAGTGTTTTTGAGATTACAACAATTTGTATGCGTTGATCTATCGTTAATCTATAAAATGGAAAGCCAAACTAACCACAAAGTAGCTGTCAGCTGTCAAATCGGAAGTCAATTTACATTGTTGCCAATTCAAAGTTTTATTAGGCTTCGAAAACACCATTTATAAGCATTAAAAGTGGGTTCCTTATTAAAGAGATAGTATATTTCGCATTACTTTAAATTTATTTATTTTACATAGCCTTGTATTTTTTATGAATATGATTTAAAATTGCCCATTATGAATACCATTACGGTTCAAAAAAAATTAACTGCCAGGCCCACTATGTCGATCGAGTTCTTTCTTTCGTACAATTACATTTAAAACAAAAACAAATTCTAAAATATAGTTTCTGTTTTAAATGTAATTATACGAAAGAACGAATACTTGAGCCATAGTGGGCCTGGCAGTAAGATTATTTAATTTAAAATTTAATCAAAACTTTAGATAATGTTTTCAGAGATTTCAAACAATTTGCTAACCTATTTGCTATTTGTACTTTTACGTATACTTAATATTTGTTCTACGGACACACCTGCGTATGAGAGACATAATTTATGCTTGATTAGATAACATTACTTATACGACGGTGATGTAGGGCAACAAAGAAAACTCACACCTGTGTTGCTAAATAGCCTAAAACAAAGCTAATAAAAAACTGAAAATGTTTTAATAATTTAATGTTCCACTTTATAAAAACAGGAATAAAATAAGTTAAAAGTTATTAAATAAAAATGCACTATAAGTACATACATATTTCTAAATTAATAAAAATCAATATATGACATAAAAATTAGGTATTTCTTTAGAGTTCAATTCAGTATCGGATCAAAAATAAAAGAGAATGTTTGTATATAAACATGATGCAATACTTATTCTATTGCTCAAAATGAGGCCTTATGGCAAAACCTAAAACTAAACACTAAAAGTAAAACATCATATTTACAGGAAAAACTAAACTAAAAAAAACTTCAATCTCCAATTCGAAACCGGGGATGAATAAGAATAAAACACTGGTACAGAGCAAGTACATGAGATATGTAAGAATTTTATGTCCTTTTTCAAAATGCTAACCGGTGAAATATATCAGCTGTTGTTCCAATCAAAGCCCTCTTGCGATTGAAGAACACTTGTCATACGTTCTCCTGGTTCTCAAGATGGTTTATAAAATTGTTAAGCAATACCAAACAATATGACAAAAGACGTTTTACATGAGCATTTCCGTAAATCACTGTATTTAATTATATATATATATATATATATATTTATTTATTTATTTATTTATTTATTTATTTATTTATTTATTTATTTGTTTATTTATTTATTTATTTATTTATTTATTTATTTATTTATTTATTTATTTATTTATTTATTTATTTATTTATTTATTTATTTATTTATTTATTTATTTATTTATTTATTTATTTATTTATTTATTTATTTATTTATTTATTTATTTATTTATTTATTTATTTATTTATTTATTTATTTATTTATTTATTTATTTATTTATTTATTTATTTATTTATTTATTTATTTATTTATTTATTTATTTATTTATTTATTTATTTATTTGTTTATTTATTTATTTATTTATTTATTTATTTATTTATTTATTTATTTATTTATTTGTTTATTTATTTATTTATTTATTTATTTATTTATTTATTTATTTATTTATTTATTTATTTATTTATTTATTTATTTATTTAGTAATGTAATACAAAGCCTTTTAGGCTAAAATATAAATGTGTGTTGCAAAGTAATAAAAGCCTGAATTCTTAAATATAATTCAAAAACGTAAATTAATCTTAACAAACGTTAAATTCATCATTATTTAATTTTTAACAATCACAACGGCAGTATATTTTGACGAAATTTTTCAAAATTTGCGTTAACAAAAAGGCCTAAACAGCACCTCTCCAAAATCACCAATTCCATCATAACGGTGGGAGAAATCGCAAACCATTGCGAAACCCATCGGGGAACGGATAAACACTTTGAAAAGTAACAACTCAGCTCTTTGACTTAAGTGTCTGTTAGAAAGCAAGCTCAACAATCGCTCAACCTTAATTTCAAATTGTATATTTATATAACCTTAAAAAAGTAAAATTTTGCTTTGAAACATTCTTAAAAAATTTTATAGGCGAAACTAAGAAACACGTAAATGTAAATATATATAAGCATTCTAGACTCAAAAATCTGAAGAATAAACGTTATAAAAATTATAAAAAATCCGGACTAAATACAGATTATGCCAAATATTCTATTTCAAGAGCTGAATACAACTTAACAAACACGCAATGTTATAATGATTACTTATATAAAGTTAAAAGTAATTTTAAAAGTAATCCAAAATCATTCTATAAATTCGTAAACTCAAAACGTCGTGTAACTGGTTTTCCATCCAAGATGAAATTTGGAGAAATCGAATCATCAAATGATCTGGAAACCTGCGATATGTTTGCTGATTTCTTCTCATCCACGTATTCCAATAATCATTTAAACCGTAATTTTATCTATCCATATCCAATTCCTGAAGTTTCATCAATAAATATTCCGGCATTAGATGTATCCACTATCATGAATGCTATTAATAAATTAAAATTTTTCGAAACATATGGCCCAGATGGCGTTCCAAGCTGTGTTCTTAAGAATTGTGTGAATTCATTAAGTATACCATTAACATATTTGTTTAATGTATCGCTTTCTAATGGTTATTTCCCAGATTTCTGGAAAAAATCATTTATTATTCCATTGTTCAAATCAGGAAGTAAATCCAATATAGCCAACTACAGGGGAATTGCTAAGTTAAGTTTTATTCCAAAACTTTTTGAGAAAATAGTGAAAGAAATCCTATTTTACCAAGTGTCATCATATCTTTCCTCATCACAACATGGATTTAGAAAAGGACGTTCCGCAAACACAAATTTATTGGAATTAACAACTGCAGTAATTAGTTCACTGAATTCCGGCATGCAAACTGATACGATATACACTGATTTTAGCAAGGCATTTGATAAAGTAAATCAAGACCATCTGCTATTAAAATTGGACAAGATTGGACTTTCTCCAGTATTCGTAAAGTGGATGTCTACTTACCTTAAGAGCAGACATCAATGCATCTTATATAATAACATAGTGTCGAAAACTATTCCAGTTTTATCCGGTGTTCCACAGGGTAGCCATTTAGGTCCAGTATTATTTCTATTATTCATAAATGATCTACCATCCTGCATAAAACATTCTAGTATTCTGATGTATGCCGATAACGTCAAACTTTTTCTCAGCTACAAAAAATCTTGTTCTCATCTCTTGCTTCAACTTGACTTAAATAATTTTCATCGATGGTGTTACGTTAATCTTTTGGAATTGAATCTGATGAAATGTAAATACATGTTGTTCTATAGACGTAGTCCACAAGTCTGTAGCTATACGATAAGTGATTATCAACTTGAAAAGGTTGATTCTATGCTTGATCTTGGCGTATTACTTGATCATAAGCTATGTTTCAATGCTCACGTTTCTCAAACTGTCAACAAAGCGAAAGGAGTTCTAGGCTTCATTAAACGATGGGGTAAGGAATTCGATGATCCATATGTGACTAAACAATTGTTTACTTCTCTCGTCAGACCTATATTGGAATATTGTTCCGTTGTATGGGATCCACAATATGCGGTCCACATAGATAAGCTCGAATCTGTCCAAAAGCAATTTCTGTTGTTCTGTCTTCATCATCTTATGAAAGCCGTTTAGCACTCATCAAACTTCCTACCCTTAAAAGTAGGAGAACTATGTTAAATATGTCATTCATGATAAGCTTATTACATGGGGTAACAATCTCCGAGTTCCTGCTACGCAGGCTTGAATTTATTGTTCCTAATCGTCCTACAAGATGTTATATTCCTTTGAAAATACCATATTTTTTGACCAACTATGCCAATAATGATCCAGTTCGTAGAATGTGTAACGAATTCAACAACTTTTACGCTTACATTGACTTTTCCTGTAATCCTGATGTAATAAAGACGAACCTTATTTTACTATTGAATTAATTTATTTTTTTTTCTTTTTTTTTTACTATTTCATGTACATTTAATGTTTTATATTTGTATTTAATTATTTAATTGTACCTACTATGCTTATAGTTTATTCTGTGTATCTATAAAATTTTTGTATTAAAGTCTGCAAGGAATAGACTTTTAAAATAAATAAATAAAAAAAAAATAAAAAAAAAATTAAAGTATTACAAAAAAAATCAATAAGCAGATGTTGTACTCGTATGTGCAAAAAGTAAAAAATAAGCTGCTACAACAACATCATCTAAACTATCCTACCTTTTAAATTATTAAATTGTGTTGTTTTCTGTAAGAAAGTTGGTCAATATGGCTGCATATCATTGGTATTAATGCAAAATCATCAGTAGACCTTTTAGTATTTATGTTTTAAAACATACTAAGGCAAGCTTAAGCATACTAAGCAAAAACTCTTTGAAAAATTAGTTGGAGGAATATCCCAAATTATTTAATGTATATTTTGTTATTAATTTTTTACCAATCTTTTGTTTTTTGCTTATTTTCCTAAATATTTATTTATTATAAATTTATTTTTTGTAAAAGATGGCAGAAACATTTGGTTTGTTAAAGCATCAATTGTTTGTCTTATAGGCATGATTTAATTACACTTAAGCAAACTTATAATAGTAATGTAAATTATAATACTTTACTGCTGCAAGTAACTGTTTTGTTATAAGTTATAGTTGGCGCAATCTAATCTATCTAACTAATATTATAAAAGTGAAAGTTTGGATATATGGATGGATGATGGATGTTTGCGCCAGAACGGCTGATGGGGTCTGCATGAAATTTAGCACAGAGATATATTTTAGTCTGGAATAGCACTTAGGCTACTTTTTATCCTGTTAAAATGTATGATTCGCCCGTGGGATAGATTTGATTTTTTGAGTTTCCATAGAGCAAGGGATCGACATGATTTTTTGCACAGGAAGTGGTAGTTTAGGGGTGAGAAAATGACGTAGGCTTATTACTATTATCATGGAAATTTGCATACAAGGGGTACAGAAAAGGACATGGAGGTGCCAACTAAGGAGGTAGTTACTAAGTTGTCGGAACTGTATTTAACAAAATTCTATTGTCAAATGCAACCAAGTTGCAAATTTTATGAACGATAATAGCTTGATAATCGTATGAAAACATGACTTTATTTGATTCGTCCTATTTAATGTTAACATTATTTATATTATCTAATTAATTTAAGCTCTAGGTGAATTTTTTAAAAAACGTTTACAAAACTTTTTATTAAAATTCCGATATTTCGCCACTTCTTTGTGTGGCTTCCTCCCAGGGATATATCCTTGAATAATATATAAGAATTATTTGTATTATTTCTAACTATAAGCTGTTGCAGAAAACCAAATATTTCCAAGTTTCAAGGAAATGTTACAGATTATTATACCCTTTTGACATTTTGCTTTATTTATTTTTAATATTTCTTCCTTATACTCATGGTATAGCTTAAAAGTTTTATATGTATAACGTTCATTATATGACTGATATAAAAACTTTCCTAGCATAAACAAGAATATTTTATAATTTTGTTTATGTTTTCACACTATTTTCTAGAAAGTTGTAAGACTACTATTCTTATAAAATTTTGGTTGATATTTTTATACAAAGCTATATGACTTGCCTTTCATTAAAAAATACATACAAACAACTTGTGGAAATTTGAAATTTAGATAATATTCTAACGCCACAAAGTATAGACGAATTCCTATAAAAATTTTACCAACAACAGACATGTTATGAATAAATATTTTTGAAAATTTACGTCGCTGGCATTATTGTGCCTTATATAACCTTATTTTTGAAAACTCGTAATTACATGCAAAGAATCATAAAATATTGCTTCAAGTATGTATAAAGTTAAGTGTGAATAATTTAATTTATTCTTTTTATTCGTGTAATAAAAAAACTGAAGCTTCCTTGTAGTTCCATCATCATTAAGCAGGCAAAAATTTAAATTCCCAGCAATTAAAGCCCCTCCAAAGGTAATCTGCATAACATTGTGCTATTATTAATTTTCATATAAATGTTGATTTCGAAATTATAGGCGCTATAAATTTTAATTTACTTCCGACAAATATGAAAAGATTATATTAAATCTTGAAAGAAGAAATTTACGCTTTAAATTTTATTGGATTATGACATATATTTTGCTTACAACCAAAATTCATAAATCAATGAGCTCAGACGAATTATTTATATTTCAATTTGTTATCCGTTTTTGCATATTTATTCTTTTTCCAACCTATAAAATATGTTAAATGGAACTAAAATAAGCTATAAAACGTTTAAGTATGTATGTAAATTAGAGCTATAACCATATTTTTGGCATTGTTGTTTTAATAACGAAATTAAATATTTCTGTCCATTTTGCAAAAAAAAAATAACGCAGCAAATGACATTTACCGTTTATTCAACTTCATATTATATATATTATACATATATATTATTTAATTTTGAGCTACAGAGCAAGAAAATATGCTTGAATTACAGATATGATGAAAGTCAAATCATGTTGTTACCAAACAAATCCCGTTGTATGAAATATATTACTGTTAAAGCCAATAATAATAGCGATAGAAACATGTTGATTTGGGTGGTTTTGCTGTTTCTGGAATAATCTTTTCGATTCATTTTCCTGATATTGATTTTTTCCACTTTAAGCTTTTCTTGTCAATTTTTACTCTATAGCTTCCCTTCAATATCGAATTTCCTCCACTCACCTTATATTGTTTGCTTTTTTAAAGTTACGCTTTTGCAAATAGTATAATTCAAAACAGAACAATTTCACCTTCAACCTAATTTTTGCAAATATTTTTGAGATTAGGTGTACAAACTACTTTTGTACAAACAAAGTTTTAGGGCCAGTTTATGACTTCGTATTTAAATATTTATATTTAAGTTCTAGTTAAATACGAAATTATTATATTACGAAACATTGCAGCAACCTATCATTGATGTTATTTTCAGCCTGTAAAAGAATCCACATTAGAAATTTTTCTTAAATTTTGTTCAACAGCTGTTTCTCCAAAAAAAATTTAGAGAATTTCGTGATGCTGCTATATTTTTAACGTAATTAATTACAAACAATAATTTAACACTGAAAAACTGAAACTGTATTTAACTGCTACTTGACAATTAACTAAATGCGTATTAAATATGAAGTCTTAAACAGGCCATTAAACATTTTTTTTTGTAAACATATACTTTTTAGTTAATCTACAAGAAAAAAAAAACACACGTATTTATGTATATTGATTTAGTTATTATAATTATCCTAAAAATTTAGTTATACTATGTAATTGATAGCACTAACAAACCTATTGTAATAACCTACCTAAATAATTGTTACTATAACTACAAACTAAGATCTAATATCGTAAAGTTATTTAAAGTGCCTTCACAGCAACCTTCTTTATAGTCGTCACTACCAAAAACCTCAGTTTCTTTTGATTTAAGCCTAAAAATTTATTTTACTTACCTTTGAGCAGCAGAGTGAGAAGCTTTCGATAACCTTAACAGAAGGACACGCAACCTTGAACCATCATCAAAGTCCTATTTTTGTCAGTTTTCTACATTAACTAATAAACCATTAAATATCTCATAAAAATATTTCATTAAAACTTATGCGAATATAGTTTATATTTATATTAAATGGAGTGAAAAAAATAGCTGAAAACCCAAACTAAATTGGTCCACTTTTCCCCATTTCGGAGACCCAATGTTGTCCACTACCTCATAACCCACCCCCCGCAACTAATCCAACCATAACCAATCATAAAGCAGAATTTAATAATCCACTAGCAGATTATTCAATAGCAAAAGCTTAAAAATAGATTTAGATCCCTAAATATAATTAAAGTAAGATGCTCGCGAAAAATTTTAAAATCCGCAAAAATTTCCATAATTGAAAAAATTTGTAAGATCTTCAAAAAAAACTAGAAGAGCAAGGAATGTTAGAATTAAGTAGAAATTTACGAAAATTAGAAAATGTTACGGCTTTTTCATAACTTTGCAACTTTTTGAGGAATTTTGCAATGTGGGTGACTTTTTCTAATTTTTATTATTTCATCGGCTTTTAAATGAAATTAAACATTTTAATTTTCCAAACGATTAGATTTCATTGCTTCATTGATTTTTTAAGATTTTAAAAAAAGATGATCACAGAATTCCGATCTGATATACAGGAATTTCATTACCATTATTTTAAGGAAAAATAATTTTGACACAAAAAGTTAATAATAATATTTCTAAGCATAAATTTGCTTAACATATTTTGCTATATTATCAACACTGTTTTGGTTTGGTAGCCAACAAATATAGAAATTAGTCTGATTTGACTACACGACTTCATCGACAACAGCCTGTAGTCGGCAATACGAGTATAATCATTTTCATATACACACACGTATTATATTTTTGTCATGCTGTAGTTGGTAGCCTGTTGTCGTGCAGGTGTTTATAGGTTCATTTTTTCTGCAATTTCGATTACTTTTGACTTTTACATACGTTTTCTTCAAATAATGCGCAGTCCGCTCACTTGTTAAATTCCTTCTTGTTTTTGCTAGACTGGCTTAACTTCGATTTCATTATCTTATGTTTTTTTTTATTTATTTAAGTCTATGGATTAATAAAATCCTTACAGACAACATCTTAAAAAAAAGAAAACTAGTCGTTGAAGTATACAATTAAATTACGTTTAATCACATTTATATGAAAAGACATATCAATAGTGTTATACAATTCGTAAAAGTTATAGCGAATTCTACGGAATGGATCAGCATTAGCATAGTTTTGACGAAGATATTGCTGTGCGAGAGGATGAAATTGTCGTACCGCAACATTATATGTCAGCTCATTTACCAGAAACTCGGAACAGATGTCACCATTTATAAGTTTAATAACAAATATTGCATTTAAAACTCTTCTCCGGCTCTTCAGTCTAGGCAAGTTAATTTGTCGTAATCTGAATTCGTATGAGGGCAAGTTTAGCACACGGTTGGGGTATGAATTACGCAATATAAAAAGTAGAAACTGTTTCTGTAGACACTCTAAACGATCACTGTCGATGTTATAATAAGGGTCCCAGATGACGGAATAATATTCCAGAATAGGTCTGGCCAAGGAAGTATAAAGTTGCCTCATTACTGCTGAATAATTAAATTCTTTTGCCCACCGTTTAATAAATGCACGGGCCTTATTTATCCATGTATTTATATGGTTAATAAACAGAAGATTTCGATCAAACAGAACTCCAAGATCAATTAACTCACCCATTCACTCAAATATGCACCTTGATGAAAGCAGCGTAAATAAAGAAAAGGGTCTTTCTGCTTCACTTAAGGAGTCTGCTAGAGAAGGCCCAGAAACTATTGTTAGTCCAGATCCTTTATCAACCTAATCAGCCCCATATATATGTTTTTTATGTACCCATGCTTTGCGTTTTGGGGTGGAAAAAAGCACAATTCTTCGTTGTGCTTTTCTGTTTTAATCACAACAAACTTATCTATTTTCATAATCTTGCCGATGATATAGCATATCAAAAACATAGTATATACATAGTTTTTTGATATGTTAAATCAATAATATAAAGCCAGAAAAAAGTTAGTCCAAGATAACTACCCTGTGGAACGCCGGATTTAACATAAAATTTTCTAGAAAGAGCGTTAACGAAGCGAACACAATGATGTATATTTTCCAGATACGATTTTATCCAATTCAAATTCCATTAAATAAAATTTATGCAACAAGAGGCAGTGATTAACTCTTTCAAAAGCCTTACGGAAGTCAGTATAAATAACATCTGTAAATTTGCCATACGTGAATGCATGATTAATGATTGTAGTAGAATGCAGCAGATTAGTTGAAGTAGAACGTCCTTTACGAGAAAAGATGAAATTTGGTGACAAAGAGCTTACAAACACATTGTTCAAATAGTTTGGAATAGAACTTGGCTTGGCAATACCTCTGTAATTCTTTACATTTGACTTACAGCCTAATTCAAATAATGGCATAATAACCACACTTAGTAGACAAATTAATCTCCTGCAAACCTAATAATATATTAAAAAAGTGCTGTATTTTCCTCAGACTTGTGCAGTTTCCTAATACTACAATTTATACATAATGAAAAATTAAGTAAGCATTAGAAAAAAATTGTCGTAATGCTTACTTCTTTAATTATTTGCTTAGTTCAAAATAAGCACTAGAAACTTAAGTAAAGCCAAAACAAATAAGGAAAGAAACAGTTCACAAAAGTTCAATTATAGTATAACAAATTTATTTATTTCAAAAATGTAATAAAGAATAAAAACAAACATACTTTCTACAGAAGTGAAAACTTAAGCCTTCGGTATTTTTAAATCAATATTAATTGTGCTATCAAAATTTTAATTCTCATTATTAGCAAATTAGCACATAAGAATTTTTTCTCTGCACTTGTTATTTTACATATTATCTGTCTACACTTTTCGGGTTTCTCCTTGTTCCTATTACGAGTGTTTAATAAACTCAATTTATTTGACGTAAATGGTACTTAATATATTCATATGTGTAAACCTGCATGTGATATACCCACAGTTAATGCCAATTTAGTCTTTTATCAAGTTCTCCGAACAATTATTTGCTTTAACTTAGGAGTCCACGATTAAGTTTTGTCTATGAAGTTTCAATTTACTCACAATTTTTTACTAAACATACATACTTTTAAAACTTGATACGAAATTGCTTTTGAAATTCTCATTCCATCGAATGTGTAAATTTACAGTCAAGAAAACTGTAAATATTCTGCCGCAATTTAAAACTACTAATTAAAATCAAATAATCAAATATGTTTGTGAATACAAGTAATAAGTGTAATAATGTTATGCGATGTATAGGGCAGAAATATGAAGCTTGACGATGACATCTAAAAAAATAAAATTGCTTTAAAATTGCGTACAGCCAACGTCATAGATATGAATTTAAATGAATTTTGATAAGCAGTAT
Source organism: Gymnocheta viridis (assembly GCA_956483585.1). Taxonomy (NCBI): domain Eukaryota; kingdom Metazoa; phylum Arthropoda; class Insecta; order Diptera; family Tachinidae; genus Gymnocheta; species Gymnocheta viridis. The sequence continues at coordinate 57,043,539 of OY101444.1, forward strand.
GTGTGAAAAACTGGAAACAAAAACTTTAACGTTATCTTAATTTAGAAAAGGGGTATCTAGTTCTAAAAAATGTATACAGAAAAGAAAAATTTTAACAGGAAAACTTTAGAAGCATCTTATGTATAGTTTAATCCATAAGCTCTACAGATTAGTGCTTTACCTGCATTTCTTATAGATCTAAAATTATTTTAGTAAATAATTGTCTAATACTTTAAAATTTTTTATATGTTAGATTAACCATTTCTAAGTTATGGTAACGATATCTAACATGAACAGATGTGATTATTATTATTAGTATTAAAGTTCGTAACATTTTTAGTCAGAAAGAATTGGACATGAGACAATCTTCCAAATTAACAAGGGAAAATTTAACACTAATTAAATTGAACTTATACGGCAGAACAGAAACAACGTTGTTTTTCGGGAGCCGCTATACTCCCATCATCAGTGTTCATGAGTGTTTCCATGTATCCGCCACTGTTTGGGTGGCTCGGTTGAATGCGTTTTAAAATTTATATTTATACAAAAAATTACATAGCATAGCTAGCATTTTTTTTATCAACTTATACAATTATAACTAATTATTTATTTTTTATTCATGCAGTATTTTTTTTTCCTTTTTATATTAATTCATGTTTTTCTTTCATATTAATTCAAGTTACACTTTTTGAGCGTGGTGACCAATAAGAAAACAATTTTTTTTTCTTTTATTGAATAAATGAGAAGTTAATAACGTGTAAAATATTTTTATTATACATGTAGGCTATGTAATAGCTTAAAAACTTACGAATTGTCTGTTTGTTTGTGTATATAATTTTTTTTTTGTCAACCACGATTGCTCGTAAGTTCGCCATTTTGTGTTTTCCTTCATGTAAAAATCTGTTCTGGCAATGCTGTATGTTAATGAAATCAATAGCATACTTTAGGGCTTAACATACTCTATGCGATTCAAATACTTAAAAAAATGAAAAGACTTAAGATACAAACTTAGTGTTAGGTTTTATTTTCGATACGGAATTTCTTCATTCGTTCGCCGCGCTAAAAGCCCGCGATAAGAGCTATGCAATAGCTTAAAAACTTTAAAAATCCAATATAACTTGAAAAAAATTAAAAACACGGTAAAAGACTAAAAACAAGTGTAAAATACATCTAAATCGGCACATTTGGTAACGTACCAGTGGTACGTCACTAGCAACAAAAATATGAAAACAAAATTTTTGTTCCTTCCTAAAACATACATATGTATGTATATGAGAAAAGGGACACCAAAATACAGCATCACATTTATTTTAATTTATGATATTTTTACTTTTTTTCTGTACACAGGAAGTGTTCTCGTACCTAATCTTTATAACGATACTCCTCTTTAGTGTTTGAGTTTGTATGTATGTTGTCTTATTCTCTTATGTTAACATGATTTCATTTCAGCTCTTGTATTTTTTGTCTTTTCTATAGTTAGTATACATACAAATGTATGTAAGCATGTGTGTAAGAACGTGTATTTTTATAATAAAATCTGGGTCAAGTTAGAATAATATAAAAACACATGCATGTGTATGTACAAATACCCAGCTGGCCAAGTCCTTAATACACCATTAAAGACGGGTGCATGACAATTAGCGTATCCAATTATTCGAATTTTGGTTTTGTTCGAGTAAGGAATAACTCGATTTTCGAATTTTATTCTTGCTTGTTTAATAGAGTAATGTTTTTAAATTATTCGAGTAACTTGAATAATTCTATTAATAATTCAAACAATTTCAGCCAATGAAAAAAAGTATTTAGTTTAACAGTTTTACTATATTTATATAAAGAAGAAAAAATAAGCTGAATTAAAAGCATAAAGAATAAAATAACAATTAATTTATACAATATACATATGTAATTTGGTAGCGTTTTTTCTTATTTAGTCTATTTAAATATGTTTAAAACAAGAATAATAGTGTTGATGAAGTTTCAATCAATCAATCAATCGGATTTTTCGTTTTGTTTTGTTTTGTTTTTATAAAAGTGTAGAGCCGCTAACATCCTTTCATGTTGGTGATATTTAAAAAAGATTTTCAAGTTTTTGCGATTTGTTCTTTGATCATCTGTAATACTATTACAGTTTCAATTTGACTTTTTCGTGTTATATCCAGAGTATATAAATCGCTCCTTTATAGCAACGTATTCAAATCTGAAAAAACGTGATTTTTAAGTTAAGAAAGCAAAAATATTCCTCGTATTGCTCTTCATTTTGTGTAAAAAATTTATACAAATATCTTGTTTACTCACCTCTTCAGGGGAGAATACTTTTATTATTTCTATTGATGCGTGTGTAAGTAAATTAAACACTTTAGACACGTTTTCTAACGAGAGAGTTTTTTTTTTATATATGACTACGTTGCAATAAGGGAGCTATATGTTATATCAAGAAATAAAAACAAACAAGTTGCTCTAGATATGTTTATCCCCACAAAAATGTAAATAAGGCCAAATTGCTATCCAAAAAGTTCGGACGATAAAAGTACTGAGAACAATACCATCACATTTCGAGGCAACCTGTTAATTAATATACACACTGGGTGCATGAAATTAGCTTGCGCGCTACCGTGCGCTTTAATAAATCACTCAGAAGTACATCTACATTTGTATGGATAAATAAAATGTTCACTTTTGATTCTCTGATCGCTTTAGTATATAATACATTTTGCAATTTTGTTTCTTTAGTGGTCCAAATAAAATTATCTTTGTAAAAAATATATAACTTTTTGTTTTTAATTATGCCTTTATTAGAAATAATAAATATTCCCATTATTTATGCCACATTTTGCAGGTGGTGTTGAAAGCACAGCAGTTTGATTTATATTTCAGAATTATTTTTATATGTGTTTTCTGGTATTTTCAAATGATTTTTTGTCTATAGACAGTAATATATTGCACAAAGAAAGAAATGCTTTTGTGCAGGACATACGAATTGTGAGAAAAGTTTTTAAAAATATACTTTAAAATACATTTTTACATTTTGTGTAAATCAACAACACCTGTAAAATGAATTCGCATTGCACGAGTGTCAAGTTTTTACGTTAATATTGGTTATAAAAATCTTCTCCTCAGCATTTGAATTTTTGCATTATAAATTTATATACAAAATTTTGGATTCTAATTGAACAAGGATAATAATTCATTTTCCCTTTTTTTAATACAAATACAATTGATTATGAAAAGCACTGTTGTAATAATTATTTTGGAATTTATTTATCGTGTACCAGGGCACATCAATAAGATGCATACAACACGCTTGATCGGTAAATGTGCTGTCAAATTTTATTTATTCCCTTACGATAAATTTTCACTTATATTTTTTTCTAAGCTTGTTTTGAAAATACACTTAACAAAACAATTGTATCAGTTTGCCGATGAGTTTATCTTACTGATTTTCCCAAAAAATTTAACCCCAAATAAAAAAAAAATTCGCTACTTTTGAATCAAAAAATATTTTAAATCAGTGATAAATTTAACTTCACAAATGCCGATAAAATAAAATAAAAATCTTAAAATTAAAAGAATTAAGAACAATTTTAAATAATTTTAAAATTCAGTGCGAAAACTATCTTCTCTTACGTGTGTAGAACTCACACATCATTCGTGTGTGATTTTATAGTAAAAATTCATACTGATAAAAAGGACGGTAATTTTGTATTATAAGGCTCACAAAGAAATTATTTTATTTTCAGTATCTCTCCTTTTATAAATATCTGCTTGCACGTATGCATTTAACATTTACGTTGTTCACTAAAAGTTAAATAGTTTCATAGCCAATTGAGTTTTACATTAAACAATTATAATTTTCATTTGTATCATTAATTATTTAAATTTTTCTTTAATTTAAATGATGTCTTTATTTAAAACAAAAATTACGAAAAACCCATTAAAAAATTTAATTGGAAAATTTTTTATAAGCAAAAATAAAAATAAAGAGCATGTGATATGCACAAACGAAGAGAAATTGTAGTTGTATCGGGCTCGTCCCCAACTTTTACCAAAGAGGGCATATTTTTAAAAAAGTTTGGTAAAGAAAGGGAACCACCCGATTCGTATCGTACACATTTACGTAAGATTATTGGAGCTTTAAGTAATATTCTCTGGTAATATTCCCAGAGAGGTCAGTAAAAATTCATCGAACTTACTAATTTTTTCCAGCGAACGTTTGATAAAAGACAAACTATAGCATATTCTCGCTAATATTATCGTCAAAGGTATTGCATTAGTGAAATTGTCATAGAAAACAATATCATCTACGATTATTTGGACAACTGGGATTATTAGTACATTTGCAATGAAACATAATTTATATATACATCACTTCTGGGACAAGAAATAAAATTGTCAAATTGTACCAACGAAATTAAAACATTTTATATTTTATTACTAAATTTTGTATACACCCATTTATGATTGTGTATTTTTTTATTTATTTGTTTTATTTCAAAATTACATACATAGTTTTACACATTAAGTATATTGAAAACGTTGTCTGCATAATTACAACCAGTTAAAAATTTTGGGTAAAATTAAGATTAATAAAAGTAATCTACTGTTCACAGAAATTGTCAAAAAGAATATAGATAATAAAAAACTACAAACCGTCAGTTATTTTCCTCCAATTATAATTAAATATTTAAGCGTGAAGAGTCTGGCTGATCAACGCAAATTTTTTATTTAAAAATTACAAATAAATAAAAAAATTGTATTTGTGTGATGTGTGTGTCCATCACGAAATTATGACTTCTTTAAAAATTTGAATCATATTGCGAGGCAGATATTTAAGACTTTAAAAATTAATTGGATTCTGTTTTAACGGAAGCAATAAAAAAAATTTCCAAATTTTTTACTACATTTTCTTAAAATCATGACATTGAGATGGATTTATTTTTGAATACTTTGATTCCCGGCAAAAATTCATATGATTTTATACATTTGAGGTATTTATTAAATCAGTCAGTTTTTTTTGAGACGCCCTTATGGTGAATTTTAGAGTAATTCAATGTTGGCTTTGCTATCAATGGCAAATCTAATTTCATTAAATATAATTAGATTGTTTTAGTGAATACCCAAAAATTTTGAAAGCTGAAAAATTGCCATTGGTTGATGCCTTTTTGAACATTGATATAGAGTTGTATAAAGATGAAACGTTATCATTAGAAAATTTAATAAAAAATTTTATAATATTGAATCGATATATTGTAAATATAACAGTGGATATTCTTACTCTTAATGTTCGTTTTTTACTTAGTCCTAACAGGAAAATTGATGTAGTCAATACATTAAAATGTAATGTACAAGAAACCCATCTTAGTCTAAGTCATAAAATTGTTTGGAAAATTACTGAAATTTCCAATAATCGTTTTGCAAATATCGAACCAGGGCCAACAGCCTATAAAAAAATCAACATATTTTAGGAATTCAAAGAAATAATACTCTTCCAAAATCATCAAGAAATTATAAGCTCTTCAAAATCATTTTTCTTCAATATATTCTGGTGTAGGTCCAAAAAAAATTATTTATAATTGGTGCTTTTTACGGGAATTGCTAAAATTTTAGTATTTTTAATTTTTATCGCAATTTTTCCAAAAATTAATATTTTACATATTTACATACATACATATTAACATTAACAATTTTGTTAAAAACAAATTGAAATTGTTTATTGAGGTGTATAGCTTGTTTCTATGCGCATTTCACTGTTGCTAATTCAGATCAGGGAACTTTACCCTAATATTTCTTAGAACAACTGGATATATTATATTATACTTTCATTAAAACAAATATTGAAATTGTAACAAGAACTCAATAATCAACCAATTGTTTTTGTTTTCTTACTTCACCATTACTACCTAGGCAGACTTGTAGTTGTAAGAGGTTCTTGACGCATGCTACGTAACGCACGTTACATTTTTCTATCCTATTTTCTATTTTGAACTTTAAATTTAAGTGAATTCAATGTGTAAAAATATGGCTTTCGATCGGGCCATCTTCACTAACACTAACGTAATGATATGAATACCTAATGGTAAATTTCTGGTATGAAATTAGAAGATCTTAGTTAGAGTAAGATTTGATAATGATTTGTGCATTAATGAACGTTAAAATACATTTATTTTATTTATAAAATTATATATCTAGTCTAATATTCCATAAAAAATAAGTTGGATCACTTTCGAAAAATTTTGTTTGGTGAACTGTTTATACCCATATATCAAAATTGAAAAATTGTATTTCAAAACTAAAAAATTTTTTCAGAAAAGTATATTTCTCACTTAAATATAATTTTCTCTTTTATTGCAGAATTTTCTAATTGTATATTAGATTTTTCTATTTGCATTCAGAAATTTTAATGTATAAATACTTATAGGTTGTGATTTTTTCGTGAGTATTTCGTGAGCGTGAGTTTTCGCGATTGTGACTAACTTTTTTTCACTCACATGAGCGTGAGAGTACGTGAGCCAAAAATATGAGGTCGGTCGTGAGCGTGCATGAGTCAAATTTTTTTATTGTAAGCGTGCATGAGCGTGGGTGAAAAGTCACTCACGATCCCATATCTACTACAGAGGAAATCCTAATAGTTCTACCGTAAAAGCTTCCCGAGATATTAAGGTGTAAAAATAGAATGTTTTATTACATATTCACTCACTCACTGACTCATCAATATTATTGGGCACTTCCACTATAGCTAGGGAGCTAAGATTTAGTATACGGGTAGGTCCTGGTGAGCAATTAGACTTTAAATTAAATAACAAAATAAAAAATATATATAAATAAAAATAAAAAAATTTATATAAAAATAAATTAGAAAAAAGAAATGAGATCCGCACAAAAACATAAAAGTGAAAATAAAGACCAAGTTCTCGATAGGCACAACACCATGTCATTTCTAGGCAACCTGTAAGCTTGGCAACACTTTCCCATAATTCTTTCCCATATTAGAAAGGCAAAAAAGATTCACAAAGTTTACTAAATATTGTATCGGTTGTATGTGTTAAGTTTTTTAAAGTTGTTCCTTGCATTTTGATATATATGAAAAGTATCAACAACCATTTTATAAGTTTTGGAAAAGCTTAATACATACAACTGACGCAAAACTTATGACGCGTTGTGAACTTCACTGCACATATATATAAGGTTATTGTTTATATTATTTATATTATTTAAAACTCTTGCTTTATCCATGTTATGATATTCTAACATGTTTATGCACACAAAGTGTTTATACTCACATTCAAAGCTTTGTAAAAAACATGATACAATTGCTGTGCACAATCTGATATTGTTTATTGAACAAAGTTTATTTTCTTTCATAACACGCACATCATTTAATACCTCCGACTACACATAACGAGGAAGATCTTATAACAAATCTTCTTTTCTAGTATTCCTACAGATATACTTTAGTGTCATGTGTGCAATAAAAATGCGGTCATTTATTATTTATGAGCAGTTCCCACACTAAACACAAGCTTCAATAGCATTAAAATAAAATATTCCCTTTGTTGGAAAAAGTAAATCAAGAACACAATACTGAATTCTATGTTTGCTGTAAATGGTCTTGCAAAAGTGAAAATTCATAAATACTCGTGACTTCTAAGCCAAATCATACCAGCTTACTGATGCAAAATTTTTTGTTTGTTTTAGTTGATATTACCTTGAAGAATTTCATTCAGGTTTCCGAGATGCTATTCAAGACTCTCAACCACTGCAATTGTGTTCACAAGAAATCTGAACTCGGGTTTCATAAGGCTTTTGAATGTATCAGACACATTAAAGACAATGTAGAGCCCAATGGCTAACTCATTTGAGCTTTTCTGTAATATCTACTAACCAAATATCCGTTAAAGTTAAATATAACTTTTGGCGTCTTACTTACATTTTTAAGCTCGATATAAAGTTGATACATGATCCCATACTACATTTTTCCTTATTATTTAAGCCACAGACTGCGGTGGTATTTTATGATTCCTACAGTACTAAACTTGATTAATAAAGACTTGTTTCCATATCTTAGAGCAATTGTGATTCTACGAATGAATACGTTACGCTCATAACTTGTTTTATATGCAGATTTACACACGTCATGTCTTATTGACATGATTGCTACTTTATTGGCGAGAAAGATGAGGGATAAAGAAACGAGAACACACATGCGTGTACTATCATTACGTTTTGTTTTCTCAATCACAATTTTAAGAAGAAAAAGTCAGAAGTAAATGCAGACCTAAGTTAAATTTTTTGGACTTATAATCGTACTACGTATCCGGTAACCAAAGTTCATATTCCTTACAGTAAATTTTTTGTCTTTGGTTAAGCTGCCCGCACACGAGTGATTTGTGCTTGTGATTTGTTCGTGCTCGACGTCTTGTTACTCGTTAATAGGGTTGTGCGTGCACAAATCACAAGCAATTGAAAATTTACATCTTCTCTGATTTGTTTGATGAGTTAATGGTCTTATGCGTGAACATTTTACAATTTTTTAATTTTAGTCTGCAACGAAACATCAAAGTGTATCTGTTGCTGATGTGTTTAGCATACAAAAATTTTTTGTATTTTTTTTTTCTTTTTGTTTACAACGAAAAATCAAAATATTATTTGTGTTAATAGTCGTAAAGAAGGCTAGCAAACAATTTCTTAATTGAAACTTTAAAAGAAGAAAATGCTACTTGCCAAAGTAAAAGGGAAAGATATAAAGACAGAAACGAAAAACAAGAATCATTGGGAAAAGTTTTAAATTTCATTTTCTTTTTATAAAATTACATATAAAAGCACATTTCTTCTTAAAAGCCAGCCAGTATACACAAATATATTATCAAATGCGCAATTGCACATCCGCTTCACAATTCCTGTTTTCTCTTTGACGTTTCAGGTTTTGTGATTTGTTCGTCGTGTGTGGAGAAATTAGACGCGAGCAATTCACTCGTGTGTGAGCAGCCTTAGTCGTTGTTCGCGTTTCTTTGTATTTGGTTTTTGCCCTTCTGTTTCATATTTTTCTTTTGATGAAGGCCAAAGTTGATTAGCAGTAAAGCGACCCCAAGGAGGTTTAATTCTTTGAGTAACGTCAGCTGAGACGTCAGAATAAAATGCATTTGCGCATACACATTTTAGTTTTTATTTTTATATCTCCATACGTACATATGTACATACATACATACATACATACATACATACATACATACATACATACATACATACATACATACATACATACATACATACATTCATACATACATATGAATTCACAACTAAAGGATTACAATAACAGATAATCTAAAAATATATCAAAGTTATCCATGAGCAGGTAAAAATCCGACTATTGGAGGATTTAAATACACATGTATAGTATATTATATAATCAACAAAGAGCTAACGTTTAGGAAGTTAACTTTAGGTTATTTGGAAAATAATGCAGAGTCGGGCAATTGACTACCGGCCAGGACATCGCCGGTAGTTGCTTCCATTGAAAAGTAATTCAAGTGCCAGTCAGCACCAGTTGCGAAATACTTAGCTTGAAGTTAATTTAAAGTTTCCGACAGGGAAACATTTACATTCATACACACATGTAGTCGTACATGAAATTGTGAATATACCTACAAATGTGCAAAAATTGGATAAAAAAGTGTAGAATAAGTCCAAAATGTTTAAAAAAGAATTTGTTGCAGGCTTCAAAAGTTTAACACTGAATAAATGTGAAATTATCGACAACAACACTATAACAGTTTTAGTAATTTTAAGCCAATTTTTTAGATGTTTCTGATTTTGGCGAATTTCAGTCAACTTTGCGATTTTGATTATCTTTCCGATTTTCACAACTTCTTGCGATAAAAGTACAAACTGCATAAAAATTATATTTAATGCAACGAATTCATTATAAATGAATAACCTGTTGGCCACAATTTATTTACGGCTTGACGTGGAACTACCACCAGTGGTCCCATTTGGAATTTCAGATTAATGAATTTGATTTCCATATCTATGCCACTTATCTTTAAGGATTTTCTTTAAGTGGGATAGTTTTTCGTGGAATTTACCAACTTGAATTTAAATAACATCCATTCTTTTGCTAATGACCTCAAAAATTTCTTTCTCGGCTTTCAATTCAGCTACAAATTCTCGTTGTTGGCGCTAAATATTTCTTGTGCATCGGCCTGAACATCAGTAACCTCTGCTTTAACCTCACCTTGAAGTTTTTCTTTGTTGGTGGTATTTTTTAACATAACAGCAAAAAATGTGTTAAATCTATGCAACTTTTCATTTCGTGAGTGCGTACCTCTATTACCTCTTTATCCTTAATTTAGTATGTCTCTATGTCGATTTTACGCCGCTTAAAGTTATCTATCAGCCAAAAGTGACGATTTTATACTTTGACGAATTTTTGACTTCGCAAAATGTCAAGCTCAAAAAAACATTTTGCTAACATCCGTGATTGAGATCCATAAGTTGTATTTATGAAGTTCTACTATATTTTCGATGGTGAAAAATAACCACAAAATTTTGCAAATTTGATGAATATATTAATTTAACATGCAAATTGAAGACTAAAGGTGTTTATTGTTAAATATGTTATATAGAGAAATATATATTAAGTTAATAAAGACCAAATATTTGTTAAGTTATTTATATTTTTATTTCTTTATTTATTATTATACTCATAGCTAAATACGAATACAACAACATTATAAGGAAGAGAAATCGCTGGCTGCCTGTTAAGTTAAAAATAAAGTTTTTTTTAATAATAAATAATATTTGTTGTTGCTTTTACCTAATGTTTGCTAAAACTTCTTCAAGTTAGTCCCATGAATTTGGTGAATTCGAATACGAACTACACATAATATACAAATATTCGTTACATCATTGATATGTACTATATATATGTGTGTGCGTGTACAACAATATTTTGTGTATGCATGTTTTTCCTTTTGGTGCTTTAGTACAAGGTAATGTTATTTTTTCTTAGGTATCCTTGGGATAATACCATTTTAACCAGCACTCTTGTTGTGCTATATTGTATTATTTTTGTAAACGAACGCTTTGCTCACTAGGGACGCTTTGTTTGCACGAAAATCTCAGACATTTTCAGGATTACCATTTTTTTAATCCCGGGATGTTTTCTTAAAGCCCGGGCGCTCTCAAAATTTTAAAATTTATTTTTAGCAAAATCCTTTAATTATTCGAATAACAGATATGATGGTGATAAACTTTTAACTTTGCTTTGACTGTTAAAAAAAGCCGCCAAACTGCTGAAAATTATTAAGAGTCCGTTATGATATTTTCATAATAATTATTTTAAATTTTACCCGTCTTAAAAATAGGGGAATGTTATCAATTCGCTTGTTTGTTTTTTAACACATTTTAAGTTAAAGTCAGACGTCAGAAATATTTGATGAAACAACAGTTACCACTAATCTGCATTTTTTCACGTTAAACAAATATACAAAATAAACAAAAGAGAATATTTATATTAAAATTAAATTTTATTACAAATATTATAATACATGTAGGTAAATATTATTTAACTTCATATAATTATATCCTAAAGAGTCAAATATGTATTTGCAACATCTGACTTAATCCTTACATTAGAAGTCAGCCACTTTAAAAACGATTTGGACTTTTTTGTTCAAAAGGGTTGCCTTAAGATTTGTTGTTTAATGTATTTTTTTATTCTATGTCCGTCGTTTACACGGGTCCACATTTTGATTTTAAGGTAATTTGAATTTTAAAATATGTAACAAAGATGTATTAAAAATATGAAAAGAAATAAATAATAAAAGAGACTCTCCAAAATTGTTTTCACAGCAGCAATTACTCGTTACATGCTTCTCGTTAATACAGAATGACTTCTTCCCTTGCATTTTTCTTGAATTCTCTTTTATATGCAGGTAGTTTTAAAAAAAAATTTATAATGGGTAAAAAAAAACTGAAGTTGTATAATCCAGTTAATTGAGGTAGTTTGATTTTTTTATTTCTGGGTACAAATTAAACCGCAATCGTGTAATGCAGCCAGTTAAGGTTTTACTTTTTTTATAAAGAGAAGTAAAACTCAGGCAATTAGTATACCTACCAACCCGTAGGTGTGTTACCTTCTTTGGGAAAGGGATAGTGATCATTACCAGAACTTATACAATTTTACTTTAAAGCGCGATAATGTAATTTCAAAATTCGGAATTGTTCGAGTTATTCAGAAACTCACATAATGAAAATGTATTTAAATTGACTGTTGTGGAAAAATTACACGATATACCAGGATACCACGAAAAGGATGTTACAATTAAAATTCACTTCGTTTACTTGAAAATAAATAAAATGGCTTGCCTCAAACCGTAGGACAAAAATCTTTATGGAAAAGAACTCAGACTGGCTAAATGGAGTAACAACTTTTGAAAACATGCGCAAACTATAAACGAGTGTTTCAGTAGACAAAAAACGTAAACTTCAAAATGCCACAAAAGATATATCGAAATCGCATCTTGCCGTCTGATATTTTTTAAATATGCAAAGGAGTCTTCGGAAATAATCAAATCTACATTAAACGATATAAAAAAGCAAATTTCTGAACTAAAGCCTTCTGTTCTTGAAATGAAGAATGGAAAAACTGTTTTCATTGATTATGAATTTTGTCTTACAATGATTGATGGCAAAGTCTTGAATGTATAACAGATACTTCGTCAACTTTGAAGTGTGCGATTTGAAAAAAATTGCAGAAAGACTTTCAATATTTTGATGATTCAAGTGATGAGCAAGACTATGAATATGGAATTTCTCCGCTACATGGTAGAATTAGGTGCATGGAGTTTATTTTAAAACTAGCGTACACAATTCCGCAAGAAGAAGATTGTTTTGATAAGAACGCAACACCTAAAGAAAAACTATCTGCTCGAAAAAAAAATTATGCAAAATAAATTTCTTAAGAAGCTTGGACTGACAATAGACTTCCCAAAGAAGGGGTATGAAAATACTAACGATGGTAGTATGTCCAGAGCATTTTTTGAAAATGATTAGGTAACAGCGCTAATTACTAGGCTCGACAATCATATTATAAAAAGCTAGCAGTTATCCCAAATGTTATAAACTCTAGAGAAATGGTAAATGGCTCAAATTTTCATGATTATGCTCAAAACCTGCCCAACTTTTGGCTCAAATACACCCTGAGATGAAACTTACTCCTACGATTTTCGCTCATGGTAAAAATTTTACTGAATATCAGTGCTTACCAATTGGAGAGTTATCAGAAGAAGCCCAGGAATGCAAAAACAAAGACTACAAATACTTCAGATACACGAATACTTGCAAAATTTTACGGATTAAACAGAATGAGGACCTTTTTCATTTCATCACGGAGACATGTAAGATCTCGAAAGGATTTGGAAGAACATAATTATAACTCCGATATGTTATGTCTATTAGATATTAATGACTATTTTATAGAAAACTAACAAACAAAAACAATATACTAGTTTGAAAAAAATATACTAAATAATTTAATATCATTATATATTATACAGCATTAATAATAAAAATATTTCACAAATGTGTATCTTTAGTGTAAATAAAAAATATAATATTAGTCTAAAATCTTATATTAGAGATTTCTTTCTAGACTTCCTTATGAGAAAATCATTTGAATCACAAAAGGTTGTGTTTTAAATGCTTTTTAAATTTTAAAAATATCATTATTTCAAAGGATATGATTTATGCGACAAAAAAGGTCAAAACGTGTCGCCGTGCCCAGTGTCTATCATAATGCGAGAGCACTTATTTCAAAGCTAAAGGATTTAAAATTCTACTGATTTTTAATATCTTGGTAACTTTAAAAATTATGATTTTTGCAACGAAAAAACCACTGTGCATAGAGCACCTGTGGGCCTATGGTCAAGCAGGTTACTTATTTTTAAACGGAATGGGTCATCTTTTAAACGCTTTTTACATTTTTAAAATATCTCTATTACTTTAAAAGTTATGATATTTGTAATGGAAACAGTCAGAAGCCGAAACTGTGCACAGTGCTGCGGCTAACCTACATATGACTACACTGTGCGGCGTCAAAGCCAATTCACGACGCTAAAACATGAAACTTCTCATGCAATAAAGCCACATCCTATTGTTCAGTGAATAATCTTTAAATGCAGGCCAAAAGAAATCGGTTATTATACGGCCATAGCGCTCTGAATTGATGGTCACGGTTCTTCCAGCGACATTTTCGAATAACAATGTGGCCCAATGATACCTACAGATAGATCATAGTGCGCCTCAAACAGTTGCTTGTTCGGATACATTTTCTCAGAGAACACAATATGCAACAATTTCACTTGTTGATGTATCCACCGAGTTAGAAATGGGCTTTGATTGTTGCGTGAGTTGGACTTTATATGGATTCAAGTGCAAATCGAAAATACGCCATAATGAGCCGTAAGATAGGCCCAATAGCTGAGAACGCCGTGGAATCAATAAATTCGGAGTATCCGCCCTACTTTCACTAACAGAAGCGACATTTTCGACAGTGCCCACGTTGCAATGAATTAGGCACATTTGTAGAAACCATTTTAATTATTGAACCACCACATTTGCAGTAAATTTTAACAACTTTTTCGCGGTCTTCGGTTGTTAAACGATGCATATTCTTAAATGTCAAGCCTTCCACTAACTAAATGACATTTCAGATCACAGATATTTAACAGATGAGAGCCTTGGTAAAATTTAAAATAAAATATATTTTTTATTTTTATTTTTTATATATTCGAATAAATATTAATTGTTTTTAGTACCACAATTCAATTGCAGGTGGTGTTGAAAGCACAGCTGACAGTTTCGCTGTGTTGGCTGTAGTTTTCAGAAATATTTTTATTTATTTTTCTGGTACATTTAAAAGATGTTTTGACTATAGAAAATAATATGCTGCAATAAAAAAAGAAATATTTTTATATATTAAATAATTTTTAAATGTATTTTTCTTTCTTGTTTTTTGACATTTTGTACCAACCAGGGCTTTTGTTGCATAACTATTTTTCGTAGAATTACTAACAACAGTTTGAAAATATTGTAAAATCTATTAAAATACAACTCCGACAATAGGTTGTGAATTGAACAAATATGCTGTAAATAATCATTCAAAAGTGCATAAAAAATAATTATTTCCAGAAAGAAACAGACATTATCTTCTGCTCCTGTTCTCCCTCATAAGCATTTACGACAAACACTAAATTATGTAGGACCATTACAAAATGCAGCGCTTATATTCTTACATACATATGTACATACAGCTTGTGGCCCTGTGCTCCTTGCACAGTAAGACAAACGAATATATACATATAATTTGAATAAAATTGTGGTGTAATTCTCCACTAATAGAGAAATACGGCTGCAATTGCACTGTACTGGTAATAATGCAATTTGGTTTTACTACCTCTGTGTTTATGTCATTCCGCCGATGAAAATTGATACATCGCGCCGATAGTGCAATTTTAAATTCTTGTCAGAATTAAAAAAAATATTAATGTAATCATAAACCTTCCATTTATTACAATGTTTAAAGCTATTAAAAATGCGTGTGTTTTTCTTTTTTGTTAATTCTTCTTATATCAACAAAATATGATGTTTTATATTATATTATATTAAATAAATTTGCAGTAGCTCCCAGAAAAGAAAAATTATTGCTTTTTAATTGCAAATGGTGTTTGATAAAAAAATACAAACTTAAAAATAGTGCATTTAAATAGTAATGCAATTATTATGCCTAAATCAGTAATTGCAAACTTAAATTATAAGACAAAATAGGTCTTAATAGTCGATTTTTGTGTCGGCAACCGAAGCTTCAAAAAAACAGTTGCGGAATGTCACCGTAGTGCACGGACCTCGGAAGTTATTGAAAAAAGTTCGAATACATTATATAAAGAATAAGTTAAAGGAAAATGTTAAATTGGATCATCTGATAAGCCAACGAAACAGGTTCATTTTCTGCCAAGAAATATGTTTCTTAAAGAAAAAGTAACCAATTTATTATATAATCTAAAAATTATGTATGTATATACAATATAATTTTAAATTGCAATAAATTCTAAGACCACTAACTTTGTACGCATATTTTTTCTGCAGGCGAAAGTGGTATTTTTAATTAAATTTGGACTTATGTACATTAATGTAAACAGAATTCTGAAAATAGTAATTTAATTTTAATTTTTATTACATATTTTCTATGCTTTTTCTTAATGTTTTTTAATTTGCCGCTAACAGAAAAACAAGATAATTCGAAAATCGAGTTTTCATCAGATCTCAACGCTTTGTTGTTTCTGACTATTTTTACGATGATATCCGTATAGTATACGGGTATATGTGTGTGTATGTTTGTGTGTAAAGCATGGCACTCTGTTTATCATTTCGTGCGAACTGCTGTCAAAATTCCATATAAAAAAAAAATTCATGCGAAATAATAGCAAAATAATATGGCCGAAGTTGTACTCTGTTCACCTTGTTAAAACATACGAAATGTTTCTGGCAGCATTATTATTTCGACACAAAATCTTTCTGACAACATATTTTTCAACTGCGAAATAATGTAAGTACCACTTACTTCGTGGGAAAGTGCAAACAACAGCTGATCAGATATTTCTGGGAGTTGTTGTCTTAATTTTAAGTTTGCTGCCCAGAAATAATTAAAATAATGTAAATATAATATAAAATGAAGGTGAGTGCATTTTGCAGAAAGTGTGTCTTCAATGAGCTCCTCCGCAGCAGCTGCGATTTGCATTAATTGATACATTGCAGTACAAGCTCCTAAAATCATTTTGTTGATCAGTTGTAAAAATTTTTAAACGAAATAATCAATGTTGCTCAAAATTTTTCGCAAATTTGAACAGAGTACTAAGGTTAAAGTCTTATAATTTCAAAATGGCTTAACCGATCGGAACCAAATATGCTGCATTCTAAATTTCGTGAAATAATGAATAATGATGATTTGCATTAGCAACAGTGAAATGCACAAAGGAACTAAGTAGCTGTAGCCTTTAATAATTTTTATTAAAGTCCTCTTATTATTAACTTAACAATATAGCAATATTATTTTAGCCAACCCAAAACAAACCGAGAATATATTAAAAGTTAAGTCCCGTTTCTTCATAAATATGTGTGACTACTTATTGCCACGAAATAAGTAGAATAAGGACGAAATTTTGCAAATTTACTTTCCATCATGTCATGCCCGGTTTTATACACAAAATGATTAAGCCTTTTAATCTGTTAATTAAATTATGAATGAAATGGTGACCGGGTTATTGGAAACTAGGAAAGAAGAATGAGAAATCTGATCTAAACGTACCTCTTACACGTTTACTTATTTATTTTTTATTTCGTTATTTCAGTCTATAGATTATAAATCCTTACAGACTAATATAATAAATGAAAAATACTTTAACTATTTTAATACAAAATTATTTTTCTTTTTATAATATCATTACTCTCAAGCAATTCTACAGGGTGCCCGCCGGGAAGGTATACTACTTTGTTTTGCCGCCATTTTGGTAAACATCATCCTTGATAGTTCATGTTTGGCAGATATGAAGTAGACACGTGGCAAATTTATTATGGAAAAATATTCGATAAACCAACGTGTTTTATTCGTTAAAAAATTTTATTAAAATCTATCATTGATTACTGTGACGATGAGAAAGTTACGTGAAATTTTTGGGAGAAACAACGTCCCAACAAAACGGACTATTTATCGTGTAGTGAATGATTTCAAAGAAAGAGGGTCTGTAAGTGATAGCTTCAAGCGTGGACCACAACGTACTCAAGATTGGCTAAAAACCTTATTGCTGCTCCAGAATGTGTTCAAAACAATCCATCAACCTCATTTCGACGCCACAATTTTGTACAAGGATTTGCATTTAAGATTCAGTTGACACAAGAGCTTCTTCCACAAGGCCGCTGTAAATATACCAATAAAATGTTACTGCTCGCCCATGACAACCCCGATTTTCATGAAAAAATCACAATAAGTGACGAGGCAGATTTTCATTTGAATGGATATGTGAATAAAGAGAATAGTTGGGTCTGGGCAATGGAAAACACTCATATTATTCATCAGTCACCTTTGCATCCATTACAAGTGACAACCTAGTGTGCAATTTGATCAGGAGAAATCATTGGACCTTACTTCTTGATATGATAGAAAACTTTTTAGCGCCACAACTGCATGCTTTGGGCTTGATTAACATGTGGTATCAACAAGACGGTGCCATATCGCATACAGCCAGTATTGCAATGGAATTACTGCGAGAGCTCTTTCCACAACAAGTTATTTCAAGAAATGGTGATGATGACGGTCGCTTGATTTGACTGCTCCGGACTTCTTTTTGTGGGGATATCTAAAAAGCAAGGTTTATGAAAACAAACCAGAAACGCTTGAGCAACTCAAACAAAATATTCGTGATGAAATTAATGAAATACAACGTGAAATGTGTGAGAACGTAAGGAAAAATGTGCTCAAAACGGCTCGCATTTGTGAGACTAACAGAGGCGGTCATTTATCTGATATTGTATTCCATACATAATTGCCGACATTCAATAAAACATTTATCAGTATAAGATCCATTCTCTTTCATTTAATCAAAAATTATAAGCAAACAAAGTTGTATGCCCTCCCAGCGGACACCCTGTATCGTATGAAACAATTTATTAAAATTTTCGGAAATCCGACGAAAGGAGTCATTATTAATATAAACAGATCTATAGTCATTAAGACTGTTAAGCTGAAAGTTACACAAACTAAATGTAAGACAACGGTTTTTATCGATAACTCCAGGTTTTAAAGGTGTATAGGAATTGCTAGGATTTACAAAATAATTTACTCGTTTTGAAAGTACTTATATATTAAATTTTTGATATTTTCCTTGAGTGTAAGAAATGAAAGTTCAAATTTTTATTTTGTTGGTTAGATGGTTTTGGAGTTTAGACAAGGAAGTATGCTTTATATATTTTTATATTGTTTTATTACATTTATATATATTAGTCTATTTTTTTGGTCTGTAAATTAATTGTAATTTTCTTCATAAATTGCGGAATTTTGCGATATGAAATTTTAAAATTCTGAATCTCTGATTTAAGAAACCCAGTCTTGTTTGGCATCTTTATTTCGCATGTAGTTGTTTTAAATGGAATTGATTTTTGCCAGAAGTGTGTGTACACACTTTTTCTAATGCAAAGGTAAAAATCACTATTTAAAAGGTCTTAAAAGCCCTTCAAGTTTGATTTCCATTATTTTGTTCCTGTTTTTTTTTTCAGTGAAGTGTAGAAAATGAAACTAAAAAGTAAACAAAAAAATATCTGCATTTATGGTTTATTTTGTTTTATGCTTTTTTTTAAGAAGCAGAATTTTATATCATTTACAGTGATATAAAAACTTGCCCTTGATTTTTGCCGCATGTGTTTATTTATTTAGTCTATGGTTACAATAAATCCTTACAGACTAGCACATCAAATCTTAGATTAAGAATTAAAATAATAAATTTTATTATTTCAGTAATTAATATTTACAAATAATTAGTTGAACTGTTGTAGCTTTAAGTTGAAAAGTATTGTTCGGCTTAAGTTTAAATCTGACTTTATAAATTTCTTTTTAATTTAAGAAATTTTTGACAACTTTGAATTATTTTTATTAAGAAAGTAATATTAGAACATTTATTCATCAGTTTATCAGAATGGATCAGTACTGATTTCGGTTCTTTGGTCGATTTTACGATATATGACGGTTGATACAAGGAATAGGAAAATAAACTATTTAGCCGAATTCTTTAATAAATTAGAATACAAAAACTACTTCTATTCATTTTTACAAGTTTAACCAATTTCTGTTAGTATGAAATTACCATCCCAGATGATTAGATAGTCGATATATTATTAATCCACCGCTTTTTCCAGAGCCCTTGGCGGCTGAGATTAAGCCATTTTTCATTTATGTTTACTTGGTTTTTGTCTTTTGTAGTTAAATTCTTATTCAACCAACTATGACATCGTAAACATGGAGTTGACGGGTGCCGTCGTCTTTTAATAATTAATAATTATACATAATTAGTTGAACTGTCTTAGGTTTCAGTTGAAAGGTATTGTTTGAATCAAGATTATTTTAATATATTATTTAAAACAGTCTTAAATTTAGACAAAAGATACTTAAATCATATTAATACGAATTGAATAAAATTATGGATTTAATTAAAGGCTTCAAGAGTATTCATTGCAACTGAAGAACTTATAAGAAGGAGTTGAATTCGAAGTGAGGAAACGAAAACAGTTCAAAAAAGCTAAAGCAAAGTTTATAAGTTTTACTGGATTTTTTCAATTTGATGTTTATGAATATGATCATTAGGGTTCCAAATAATTAATCTAGTATAATGATCAAAATGTCTATTAGAGTTTGTACGAATAAAATTTAGAATGGAATAACCTTTAGGTATAATTGGTTATTGAATGTTCTTGAATAATAGTTTCTTAGAAAAGATTCTTGGTTACTAGAAATTTACTTTAATTTATTTTTAAAATTAGGAATTCTAAATTAGATATTGCAAAAAATGGAAAAGTGAGATGCAAATGGAAAAATTAAAAAAAAATTTTTTGTTTAGTTTACTTTTATTCATTTGTGTATGTATAATTTTCTATTTAAATAATGAGCTTGAGGTAACTTTTACATAAAGAACATCCAAACAAAAATATTTTTAATATTTGGCTTCCTCAGGATTACAAACAAATCGGTTCATAATTATATGAAGAATTAAACAAAATGGTCTGAATTAATTATTATCCTTTTCCGTTTTTTTATAAAAAGTAAATGTCAATATTTTATTAAATAACTTCTTCAAGCTTAAGGTCAACAATATATGTAAATATAAAGGTCAACAATATATGGATTATGTAAAGTACTCAGTTAGTCGATCTGAATATAACCTGCTCAACCATGCTTTATATAAGGATTATTTAATCAAAGTGAAAAACAACTTTGCTAGGGATCAAAAATCTTTCTATTCATTTGTTAACTCTAAAAGAAAATCGAATGGATATACATCAGTTATGAAACTTCATAATCAAGAATCCTGCAATGTTGATGTCATTTGTGATATGTTTGCTGATTTTTTCGCAAGTACTTATTCCGATGCTGTTTATGATGACAGAAATGTAAGTATATCCCTACGCTCTTGCATAAAATCAACTGATATCTTTCCCTACACTCAATTGTAGCGATATTTTGTTTAACTTGAAAAAACTTAAGATGTCCTTTAATTATGGTCCTGATGGTGTTCCAAGTTGTATTTTAAAACGATGCGCAGTATCATTCGCCAAACCGTTAACTTTATTGTTTAACGCTTCAACATGGTTATTTTCCCGTATTTTGGAAAGATTCGTACATTATACCACTTTACAAATCTGGTAACAAGTCCGATATTTCGAATTATAGAGGTGTTGCTAAATTAATTGCCATTCCGAAATTGTTTGAAAAACTATTTGCTGACTTCCTATGTCATCACACCGCGTCATTAATGTCACCTTACCAACATGGTTTCAGAAAAGGTTGCTCAACGACGACGAATGTTCTTCATTTAACATCTTCAGTCATTCACGCATTTACACTAAAGAAACAAACTGACGCTATTTATACTGACTTCAGTAAAGCTTTTGATAAAGTTAACAATAAACTTCTTCTTATTAAATTGGATATATTGGGTGTAACTCGTAGCAGTTTAAGCTGGCTAAGATCATATTTAACGGGCAGAAAGCAAACCATTCGATTTCACAACATTTCTGGTGTTCCCCAAGGCAGTCATCTTGGTCCGATTCTGTTTTCGCTGTTTATAAAGGATCTTCCGAACGTTATCAACTTCTCAAATATACTGATGTACGCGGACGATGTTAAATTTTTTTATTCGTTTAATCATTTTATTGATCACGTTTATCTTCAAAGTGACCTTAATAACATTTTTGAATGGTGCAAACACAACATGATGGAGCTGAATTTAAAAAAATGTAAATACATGCGCTTTTCAAGAAGTAATCTTATTGCTGTTAACTATTCTTTCGGAGGTCATCAGTTGGATTTGGTTGATTCATTTCTTGACCTTGGAATTTTGCTGGATCCGAAATTAAATTTTGTTTCTCATATTACTTTGGCTGTAAATAAAGCTAGACGTGTTCTTGCCTTTCTAAAGCGTTGGTCTAAACAGTTTTCTGACCCTTACATTACGAAGCAGCTGTACGTGTCTCTAGTTAGACCTATCTTAGAATACGGATCAATCATATGGGATCCATACTACAACATTCATAATATTCGTATTGAATCTGTGCAAAAACAATTCTTGTTGTTCTGCTTACGTGGCCTTGGATGGAGTTCCTCAACAAATTTGCCTTCATATACTAGCAGATTAGCATTAATAAATCTTCCTACTCTCAAAAGTCGTCGTACAATGTTTAAATGTTAAATTGATAAACCTTATCAATGGTAACATTTGCTCTGAATTTCTTTTAAATTCTGTTAAATTTAATATTCCTTGTCGTAGTACTCGCCATTATAATCCTCTTGTTATTAAGTTATGTAGGTCTAATTATGCTTTGGCTGATCCTTTCACGAGAATATGTCGTCAATATAATTATTTGTCTGAACTTGTTGATTTTTCTTTGAATTCTAATATTATAAAGCATAAAATTATTGTTTTCCTAATTCATAACTTTTTTTTATAATTCATGTAGTTTAATATTAATTTACTAGTCTGTAGTAAGGATTATATCCATTGACTAATTTTTTTTTAATAAATAAATTAAATAAATAAAATATTTATTTTATCCAATATATCGCTTTCTCAACGGAAGGCTTCTTCAGGGATAAACATATGTTAATAAAGGTTATAATAACAATTGTTGTTTTAACAAACCAATAAAAAACTTATTCTAATTTTTTTTTTTAAGAATAATTATCGACTTTGAAAAAAAAATTCATTCACCACATGTTTTGTTTATAAGTTGGTTTACAAATTATTCTCCTAATGCAAGTATCAAGAAGTTGGTCCATAACAATGTCGACTACAGCTGGTGAAGCTGGAGATCCTTTTTAAAAATATCTACAGTCATCTATACAAAATTTTATAATCCCCAAAAATAACTCTTTCCCAATAGTTGATGGAGAATTTATACTTGAACAAATGGTCTTAATGGAAATGTTTCCTTATGGATCTCAGGAACTTCGCATAGTTGTGGTGCTGTAGCCACTGTTGTTTTAGGGTTTTTCATCTCAGTCGATGTTAGTGTTTCTAATCTGATAAGTTTGTGGACAATATTATATTTTTCTCTTGTAGCCTGTTCGTTGGGCCTTTTGTTAATATTTGATATATGGAGATATCACTAAGAATATCATTCATTCTTAAAATATAGTCCGTTTTATTCATTGCAACTGTAGTGTTGCCATTATCCGCATTTAGAATTAAAATATTTTGGTAACTTTTTAAAAATTTATTAGTCTCTTTAACTTTATTAAGAATAAGTTTATACCTATCAGTCAATCTCATTTTATTCATATTTTACAGATTCGGTTCAACATCTAAGATGAAACATGTCACATAAAATTCTTTTAATGTAGCGCAACTTTAATTTTTTTGCGCGCTTTAAAGTTTTTTTTAATAGTTTCAATGTTTCATGCATTCATTAAGAGCACAATTACAATCAATTCTTATAAATCGTCTAATAACATTTTTAACTTTTATTTTTATAAAAAATAATTCAATGTAGCAATTACCAACCGCAACCGCAAACGAACAGTGCGTGAGTGTTGTCAAACTTTTTATTGTGTCATAAAGTTAGAAACGTCACGCCCTTTACCTTGTCTATTAACGAAATCCAAGTTCTTTGTCTACTTTTTATGCTTTTATTTTTCTTTTTGCTCAGTTTTCATTATATATTGCCAAGTTCTTTACTTCAACGTGAAACGCGTAGAAAAATTAATTCGTGTTAGATTCATACTATTTATATAAAAATTTATTGAATGTAAATATTTATTTGTTTAGGTTATCAGAATATCGACGAATACTAGACAAAAAAACACAATCAGCACGATGTTGTTATGATGTTTTGAGAGCACAACTACTCGTAACATCAGCACAGTATCCCGTTTACCAAATTTATAATGTACTCACAGTACTTAAATGATGACGCTTATGCGGCTCCTCTTTTGAAGTTACAATTTATGTAGCAAAAATGTTAAAATGATAACAAAATAATTGTCCATCTTCGGACTATTGTTTTCGATGTTGCTACAGTACCACAAAAATTAATTTGCAACGTTGGATTTATAAATTTACAGCTCCGAAATGTTGTCAATATAACAAGGAAATTATTTCGCAATAATCTTGACCTGATATTTATAAAATAAATATACAGCATATATACTGCCATGCTTAAGTAGAAATCGGTAAAGTAAACTTAGGGAAAACTCAAATCTATGTTGTGTATATTTCCAAGATAAATTAATCACATAAGCCTCTTATAATAATAATGTATTGATTACAAATTCATTATCGTTTGATTTTATAGTGAAATGTGATTTACAGCCTTTATAATTCAAAATAAAATATTTGAACAATCAAAATTACATTGAAATTTTCTGCTGTACACATAATCAAAAATAAACAAGCAATAAGAAGTTTTTACTTCGTTTTCGTATCTTTCAATGAAATAAAAATGCAGTATAAATATTTTTCAATAAATTAATTTTACTACTTTAAAAGCTTTGTCATCTTTGCGAAATAACATTTTGTTATGATAGATTTTATAATTGATAAATAAAAAAGTACTAAAAGAATTTATCGACATTAAGCTTTATAAAAGGCAGTAAGTTAAGTTTACAGCGTTTCTCCTAGCACGGCAGTATACAATTTTGTATATTAGAAAATTTTATATTCTAAAAATACACAAATGTATGAAAAAAAGATTGCTAAAAATTACGATATACATTTGTAAGTATGTATATTATTTTATTATGAAATTTTATTTTTTCTATTAAAACACAAAAAATCATGGAATAAATTAATAAAATAATATCGGAAACTTTATTTTTTCACCCACGTATATTTATATCTATGTTTGGTGTTTGGGAAGCATGTATTGTCTTTGACAAAATATTTGTCATCCTTTCTAACGAGATAATAAAAAAATGTAAAGTAAACATAATAGGCGAAAATTTGTATGGATAACCAGGTTCTTACAATTTGGGTTTCTAAAGTTAGAAGTTTAAACGAATACCCTCAATGTAACTATTTATTTAGCTACTTCATAAAGTAAATATGCTTTTAAAAGTGTTATTATTGATTATTGATGGTATTTTGTATTATTAATGATCCGAAATTATCCTTTTTCACCAATACATAGCAACTAAAAAAGACATTAAGGTGTGGATAAAATAAAACCTGTAAATACATTTGTATGTAATTGTTTCCCCGCTTATAAAGTTAAAATGTAAATCAAAGAAATAAATGTTGAATGTAGCTTTCAAAAAAATGTCCAAGGCTCATTAAGATGCAAAAAGTCTTTAAGCTGATCATTAAAATATTGAATATTTTTTTGGTGTAAAATAAAATCAAATTTTTTTTTAAGTTTGCGTGTTCTGTAACCTGTAATTTCAGCAAACAGGGGCTACAGCAATTCCTTCAGTTGCTCTTTAAATTTTATAAATTCCGAAAGAAAAGTATAACTTTTCTCTTCTATTTGTATTCAAATAAACCACTTCACATCTATACGATGACCAAAACAGGTGCATACACATTAGTGTAGTCAAATCATAAAGTATAAAGAATAAAAAGTTTAATCGAGTAGATTAAAAAGATTCTAATTAAAATTGTGATTTTAGTTAAGTTTTGTTCATTAAACCAAAAACAATCCAATATAAACGAAAAATAACTAATTCAATCACAAAAAAATACATTATTAAAAATAATAATAAATAAGAAATAAGAAGAAAAAAAGGTCTTATTACAATGCTTTGCAAGAGAGCAACTTTTACCTTTTAGGTGGATTTTAAGCAATTTATACTTATTGTAGTTAAAGTAGATAACTTCTTTCGTCAGTCCATCTAATTTAGGAATACATCTATACTCCTTATATTCAAATAGAAAAATGTTAAATTATAAGTTAAATTAAGCTATTTATTATTCCATATGAGATTAATTATTGGAAGTCGCAAGTCATTACGCATAACTTTCTGAACTTTTTTGCATAAAAATAGAAACATTACCCAGAGATACAACTGAATATAGTAACTTAAATTACACTTATTCCTTTTTGACACAGATATAAATTCATATGCTGAATATTGATGAATATGTCCACAATATTAATAAAGATTTTTAATGCGTTCATATCTGGCCTCAGCCTCACTAAATATAATAACACAAAAATCAACAAAACTTACCATTGAATCTCATATTAGTTTGAGCACCGAACATACAATTGAAATTGTGACATGAACAAAATATATTGGCATTATCTTCAATTATACAATAACATTGTCTGATCACACAAACTTTGCTTGACGGAAAACATATTGCATGCTAAGAAATCTGTATAAAACGCAACATTTTACTCAATTTAGAATACTCCTATGAATTGCTAAGTTATATCTGATTCCAACTATTTTATACTCTTGCGAAAGTTAAATGCGGCTAAGAACGCCTTAGTGAGATATATTTTCGAGTTATCAAATTATTACCGATCTGTTGAAAAAGCGAAGAGTATTACTGTTGCACAAAATTATATATACACATGAACCTAACTATCTAACGGTTTAATTCCAATTACAGTTCGACCATTAGTATCTGAATGGCAATTCCTAATACATTCTATTCGTCTTTGGAATTAATTGCCTATTAATATAAAATTTTTAGCAATTCTTTGTACTTTAAAAAGGCTATTTCAACGCATTTTTTATAAAATTGTATAAGATTTTTTATTTATGTGATTATTTTGTAATTTTTAATTCTTACATGTATATATACATGTACATACATATGTATGTCCAATTTACAACTGTTGTAATTTACAACATTAAGTGAACTTTACTGCATTTTACTAAATTGCGTTCGTTTACATAAGTTACAGTAAATGAGAACACAAATTGAGAGCGTAAACTCACAGTTCACAGCTAAGTATCTACAAATTTTTATCGCAGAAATTTCTTGCAGTGAAATTTAGTAAAAAACATATGATTCAAAAGGTAAACAAACAAAAGTAAGAAAACAAAAAGTATACAATTTGTGAAAAAATTATTTAAAAAAAATAAAAACTGAAATAAAATAATCAAAACTAATAAGTGAACAATTATTTATAATCGTTCGTTAAATAACAATTACAGCCATTTTGATTGTGTTATTGTAATTCTTTGGATCTTTGAAGATGCTAAGTATATGGCTACTTAGTACTGCAATTATCTTTAAGGTAATCAATATCAAGAACAAATAATATCATACTTTTGAATAAATTTCATCAGACACAATTTTGAAAAATAAAATAAAATAAAATAAAAATGAACATGTGGAATAGATTACAGAAAATAATTTGTTTAAATTTTCTTTAAATATTCGTGTTATAATAAATATTGCATCGAGTACCAACAAAAAAATAGTGGAGTAGTCAAAATTGTAAATATATTTCAATACTACATTTATTTGCATTAATCTTACAAATTTTTAAAATTTTTTCGTTGGACTACTTTTTTGGGCGACAGCTTTTTTGAGAGTAAATTTTTCAGATTAATAAGTAATTACTCATTTACTGAATTTTACTGTAAAATTACTTAAACGCAACTATTGTATCAAATAAAACTATGAAGCTTGTGAAGAGCCAGTTGTAAGCTCACGTTATTAAGAAACGAAACTTCAGACTTTTTGGAGAAGAAAAGAGGAAGTGATATATCACTTATACATCGTTATATATTGTAGATTTCGATTAAAAATTAATTAAGGGTACTTGAATATTAACTTTTTGATATTATCTAAGTTTTACTAACTATTTGAATTTAAAACTTCAAATGTTCACAATTAATTTTTCTTTTTATTTTAAGATTTGACAAATGAGTTTTGAACAATATAGGAAAATATTGTATGTGCTGTACCATGATCCAGTAATACAGGTGTGTTTAATAGTTCAGCTGATTTTTTAAGCGTTGTGTTTGTAATGGTCGAAAATTGTTAAGCTGTCAAAAGTTTTGTGTTGAAATCAGTAATGGAAAATTAAATTTTTCTTTGGTACAAAAAAAAAACATTTTAAATACGAGTACATAGTACTTTTTTCACCCGTTTTACTTCTCCGGATCATTTAGAACTTTCAAACCAATTCGACTTCTACCTGTCCAAGAATCGCTTTTCAGTATATCTCAACTTATATAACATAGTGAAAGTATTTTAAAAGAGTACAACGTCTTAATCTTGATTTAAAATTGTATTTACAGGTCTCGCTACATATTCAGGTAATAAAAAATTTCGAACAACATACGAAAAAAAATTGTATGAGTTGTACAAATACTTTTCATAGATTTTAATAACATGATTTCAAAAATTTTATAATTCTGATATTAATTTTAAAATACAACTTCATGTGTGTATGGCATGTGAAAACATAAATAAATAAAAAAAGTTATATTCCTTACACAGGTTCTTCACGTGCACTAAAAATGGAAATAATTATGTATTCAACTGTCAAAATCTATTGCCAACACAATATGCTCACGTGTGGACCGCAAAAACATTTATTTGCACATGTATTGTAAAATAGTTATTGAAGCTTATTTTTAAGCAATTATGTTGGAAATAAACTGTAAAATTTGGCTGTCATTTCCTTGACATTTTTCCCGCGAATTAAACAAAAAAAGTTGCAAATATGTATGTATATATTTACTTATTAGCATTTTGCTAAGCTTTGTTATCAACAAAAAAATCAAACAAGCACATAAAACGCTGGTGCTAATGTATTCTTTCACATCGAAATTTTTAGATCTATTTCCAATGTGCACTAAGTGTTCTCCACCTAAAAACATAAGCTTGTAAATGAACATATTTGTGATGTCATGCTGCCGACGCTATTTCTTATGCTCGGAAATAAATATTGAGCGTGGAGACGTCGACGACAACATGTTTTTTACGTCTGACTTATCAAATTTCACACTGTAAAATATATCGTCACCTAAATGCAAAACAACGTATCATCAAAAAATTAAAATTTTAGTTTTTTATTGATTACGATTTACTACATCATATTACACAAAAATTGTGCAAAATTTTAAGCTTCTGTTAACAGAAACAAAAAAGTTATGACCCAAATTCAAAATAACGTATCATCAAGTGAATGATTTTATTAAACAAAAAACGTATCATCATCAGTGTTGTCAAATTTGTACATCAAAAATTCGCTAGAAAGCGCTAAAGATGTTACGTTATTTTGCATTTTATATGACGATATACATACATATCGTTTGTTAACTTTAAAACATTGCTTCTTTAAAACTCATCTGTAAAGTCATCTGACAAAATTGCAATTAGAGCGTGTTCTATTTTGATCTGGCAAACCTTCTGACATCAGGTGTTTTAATGTGAAATAAAGGATAAATAATAATTTTATTACTTTTTGAATATATTTCCCAAAATAAAACACTTTTAACAAAAAATTATAATAAAACTTGCGCTCAGATTAGCTGTTGCAAATAACATGGTCAATATCAGACGTACTTGTACATGAACCTAATATGATAAATCTTCTGTAAAGTAACAATTTTGACAAACATGCATATTTACTTATGTCGTACCTTTAATGAAAAAAGTTTGAGAAAAAATGCATTTTTACGTAAAAATTCATTGGATATATGTATATTATTTTTTTTGTGTAGAACAATAATATTAACAAAACTACAATCTTTATAAATAAACACATCATTTTTTAGTAGAAATTGCATGTGCTGACTATAATATAGGAAAACTTTGTTAATTAAATATTTAAATCAAATTCCCTACGAAAATTTCTACGCACTTTAGTAATTAAAATTTATGCAATAGTGTATCTCATAAAATCGCTTACAGGTTTTATTTGTGCATCTGGACAAATTTCAGAAACTTTAACAGCTAGTCTCAATTCACTTCTCCAGCTACTTCTTTAATTCTCTTATAGCGAATGATTAAAAGCGGAACCATATTGTTTTCGCTAACATGTTTGCTCGTCTTTCACAGGGCTTTGCCTCGAGAACTATAATAGAACGACACTTGACATTTTCACATTGTATATATTGTATAGTATTACTATGGCCGCTATTACAACAAATACTACAAATAACAAGATATGATATGTTTTGGTATATGTACGTACTAATAATTTTGTTTAATATGGTATTAGTTTCATATTAAATAAGTCTAAAAATCCTCCAACTAGGCCTTAGTGCCACCTTAAATAGGGAAAGTTATTTGTATAAATATGCAAAGGTAATACAGTTCATAAACATTTTCTTACCTGTTTGTTAACCGACTGGTTTCTTTGTTTCTTTTTTTTGGTGGCTGTTGTGATTAAGTGAAAACCCAAACAAGTACGAAACACTAGACACGCAAGTCAGACTCGCACTTATAAATTAATGTTATACATAATTTTCATATGGAAATTAATTTTGTGCCGCGTAATAAAATAATCATAACATTAGAATTAAGAAAGCAAAATCAAAAAATTTCAAGTTCTTAATAAGAAATTCTTATAGAATTCACTTAAAGCTACAACATTTAATTTTTAACGAATTTTTTATACAAATTTTTAATGAAATGAAATAGTTTTAAAAGGACAGTTATTTTTGTTTAGCGAACTTAATTTTCTATAAAGATTTCTTTCTTATTTGATCCTACTATTACATTTAAATATATTAAAAAATTTATTAATTTTCTTCTTTATTGTACGGCTTTATTAATAACTCAGGAATATGTAAGAGTTACATATAGAAAATTGGTGACTATTTAGTGAAGGTGTCAGTCAAATATTAACAAATATATCCCATTGAATTTGTTAGCTCAATTGTTTGTTATTAAAGTACAAGATAGAAGTTTGACTAGAAATGAAATGTTACGAGTATTTTAAATATCGAAATATCAAGAACTTGGTCCACTTTTTGATAGAAATAGGGCGCATCTGACTTCTTTTTTCTAATTTTTCTTTATAAAAGTTTTGTTGACTCTAAATTCAAATAGTAGTGTAACATAATATGATGACGCCTCTATCAAGAGGAAATTCGTTAACTCTTTCATCTTCATTAGTCGTTCACGTTCAATAGCTATATTAAAATTGCCATATGCTTTGGAGAGGCTTAAATACCAATAAGGGGAATATTAGGTCCTTTCAATGAAAATGTGGCTTTTACAGATTTGTGTCATTAGTTGTTCCCTAAGACCTATCTGCTTACCAAATTTCAGCTCTCTAAATGGAACTGCTCCATAATATTGATGAGTGAGTCAGTCAGTGAGTCGGTGGGTATATACACATTTATACCTCGGAAACTTCTAATGAAGCAGCTGTTAAAGTTTACACACAAGGTTATCTATTTAGGTTTAACTGCTGTTAAAAATTTTTTAATTTTATAACAACTTCAGCAAAGTTATGAGGGGGCCAAAACAGGGTTTCGAGTAATATAGATACTTTGTGCTTTGGCCTGAACTTGGCATGGGGCACTACCGAGCGCCTAGATAAAAGTTTATTTAAATCGTATGCTATTTGGACACTGATTGATTTTTTCTGTCAGAAATATTGACTATCAGTCACTACCGTAGCTCCGCGTCAATTTACGCTTGGGAAGTATTGCAAAGTTATTTCGGACATCGAATTTGGCCGCTTCGTAGCTGCCACTTGGCTCCTATAAACTGTTTCTTGTGGGATACTGCAAAATACCGATGCTAATGCCTCCAAGCCACTCGAGAGATAAAACAATAAGCCGTCATCAAAGTCTTAGAAAATTTAACCGACAAATGCAACTCCTGCAGTAATCGTGTTCCATAAATAATTATTTATTATAATAGGAATACGTGTTATTTCTAATAAATCTATACTATACCAAAAGAAATTAAGTTTAGTTCATGTTATTTAATTCTAGAAAATATACTTGTATTGAACTACCCGGTATATACAATAAAGGGATATATAAAATTGTAGTGATACGTAACAAAAAAATGTGTTTCTACTTCATAGTTAAATTTGCATGAAGTAAATTGAAAAGTTTTTATCGACTTGGAAAAAGTTATTTTGCTTGAAAACAATAAAAATCTATTTACATACTTAAATATCCGGATGAATTTGTATTATTTTTATTGCAGCATTAAGTATAAAGTGGGTTGTAAACATGATGCTGTTTGCTATTAACAAACTTTGAAAAACAATAAAAAAAATTATTCAAGTACTTTTTATGAATACGATTTCCTACTAAACGTTTGTTTGTCTTAAGGCCGGTACTAAAAACAATTAATATATAAAGTTAGGATGTTATCGGGCAGATAATTATAATTTTTCGTTGTCAGAAGTAAAATTAAAACTCAAAGTGATCTATGAAATACAGGATGGATCATCTTGCCTTTAATATTAACGTAAGGTTTATAATAATGAAGTTGCTTTTGTTTTTGAAAGTATTTAAATAGCATAATAGGCATAGTTTTAAGACAAAAATTATTATAATATAATATACTCGTATATAATAAAATTTAATATTTTACGAATATATACGTTAAAAGTCAATACATATTAGAAATTTTTACAATCTCGCTTTTTTAAAGCAATTTATGTTTTTGCCGTTTTCTTTTCTAAAAACAATTATCATTTCTTTCACTTTTTATCAAGTGTACTCAAGACAAAAATTTTGCCTCGTAAAAGATGATACAATAATTTCTAATAAACTACCATTTTCAAAAAATTTTTATATTCCAAATTTTCAATTTTCACGTTTTTAGAAAAGATAACGCTATTAGTTTATATATTACATGCTTAAGTGTTAATATTGTCACAGTGCACGGTGGTTAGTTCCGCCCAAAAATGTTGTTGTTGGTTTTCTTTAATTTCTAAAAAAATTTGGACAATTCAAAATATCATTGTTATTTTGGTTATAAAGCAACTATATGGTTCTTTATAGTGCTGTAAAGTCAAAGGTATTTTCTTCACATCTTAATATTTGAAAAATATGATATTTTATTTCTGCACCGAAGTAGGCTGTTCTCTTTTGTTAACTTTTGTTTTGTTGCAAATCTTTAGTCATACTACGTGGGCATTACGGAGTTTTTGCGCGTTTTTTTTATAAAAGTGAAGTGATTGGGAATTAGTTTTAAGTCTATAGAACGTAAACAAAAAGGATTGAAAGGCCAGAAAAAACTAAATGAGGTTATTAGAGGTTAAGTGTAAATTACATGTAATACTGTAAAGTATCAAAAGTAATTACTATAAATTTCAGCTGCAATTACAGGCCATTCAAATAACCAGAAGAATTTCAGTGCCTTCATCTTTTACAAATGTCGAACTTTTTAAAATATGTCAACTTAAACGAAATAGATATTGGGATGAGATATTATATGAATTATTTAGAAGAACGTGCAAAAAAATATTAAAAACGAAATATTGCTTATTTAATAAGCACCGGCCAAAAAAAATGGAAAATATACAAACAATTTAGGAACACGTTTGAAAATGGCATCGTTAAGAAGAAACGGCTGAACTTTTTGATAGAAATTTTTTCATTGGATAATCTCTGTTATTTTTAATTATAAACCTAATTAAAGCTATTTACATAATTTACATACTTTTCTCGATACTTTCATAACGTCAATGCTTATTTGGCCAAAACCTCAATGCAGTTTCTAATTTTCTTTGCGATGTACCAATTGTGTTGTTCTTAACTTACATAAAAAATTTTAGGCATTTACATGAACTAGAGTATTCAGCGGCCGACTCAATCGACCGCTTTCTAAAAATTAATATTTAACAAAACATAACATTACATAAACACATAAAATACAAGAACAAAAAACATTCTAAATAAACAATTTAAACCTCTCTATCATTTCTATGCAAAAGCAAATTGGACAAACACACAAGCACACTTTGTTTATTTTTCAAGTTGAAGCTGATACGTTCATGTGTAATAGGTGTGGTGGTGTTAGTAGCATTTTTAAACGCTTATAGCTCCCTAAATAAATAAAATTGGGATTGTGCACATCTATGTTGAGTGTTACGGCCATAAAAGGGATCTAAAAAAACGTGTTAGCCTATTAATAATATAGATAACCATATTTTTTTTGATACTTTAAAAACGTCCATGATTGTTTGGTCAAACCATTTATTTGAACATCGAAATATTTATCAGTCGATAGGTTATGTTATTGTTAATACCAAATTTCAAAATATTTAATGAAAAAAAAGAAGTTATGAATTTCTGGCCGGACATAAATGTATCAAGCTCTAATAAAGATATATTATTAATAAATATGTTTAATATGTGTCATTATTTATTTTCAATTTAATTTTAGAATGATATTTCTTTAATAAAGAACGAGGAGTAGTTTTGGAAGAACATCTACATCGCTCTAAAGATTTGACTGCGAAAAAGGCAAGTAAGTCAAAACTTTTTTTAAGTTAAAAAAATCTTGCTTTGGATCAATATCAAAAGGAATTATTTTAATTTGTAACGCGACTTTTCTCAACTTTACATTTTACTGAATAAGTACAAAATTAGTTTATTATTAAAAAAAAATTTAAGTTGATTATACTGTACAAAAATTACAATATCAGACAAAAAAATACACATATGTCGGCGTTTTGAGAGATCACATCAGACCATTTTTGGAGGCGGTGTACATTTCCCACCTTTAGCTTTAGTTCTTGCAGCATATCGGTATATAAAATTATGTTTTCTTTACATCTGAGGTGCAGGGTATGTTTAGCAACTTTGTTACGGCAAATATTTTTATAGAACATATGTATTAACTCTCTAACTTCCCCTCATTACGGTTGCTTTGCTTTGCCAGTGCAGTATATTTTTATATTTTTAATTTTAAATATTTGTAAGAGTCAGCATAATTCGTGGGAAATGATTGACTGCAAATTTATGTTGACTAGAATTAATTTTAGTATATAAGCCAGCAATTTATTTAACAAAAGTCAGAATTAATCTAAAGCACTTAAAAGGAAAGGTTTTATTTTAATTCTCAAAAAAGGGAATTTTGATGCTCGCAGGAGTGCTAAGAAAATACTCAAACCAATCCAAATCAATACTTTTTTTGCTTTATTCTAACAAATCGTAAAAAGACCCCGAAAAAGAGGTAGGGCGGGGATGAAATGCTCTACAAAAATGTTGGCCATAAAATTTTACTAAATATGTCAGAACACACGAAACCCCAAAACTTAACACAAATACCAAAAAAAAATATTTTTGTGGGAAAACCGTTCTCAGATGTGGTTGGTTATTTACTTATTTTTAGTAAAAATGTAAAAATTGTTCACATTTGAACAATAATAACTTTTTAGTGTAATTCACAATAGTTGATAATAATAATATTACGAAATTTAAATGCAGATTCAAACTTAACCCACAAGAAAATGTATGGCAGATTCACCATATACACAATATTGCCAGTACCTTAAAAGTACGTAAATAAACAACAACTGGAAATTCAAAATAACGGGAACGAAAATTTCTGGCAACAGTCACGAGATTTTGGCAGACTGTTCGATAATGCTTAGTGACAAGTATAAAAGTCCGGAGGCATTGTGGATTGGGATCTGTCGAATACAGAATTGTGTTGATTGCTTGCTATTATTAATTGTTTAAAGCAGTGCCATTCAACCTATGGTACGCGTACCACTTGGTGGTACGCGAAAAATTTCCAGGTGGTGCGCGAAATCTTTTAAAATTTTTACGATTTCTATTTTGCAATTGGAAACAAAAAGAAAAATCATCATAAAAGTATACCTTTTTTGTAAAATTTTGAATTTTTAAATTTAAGTAACACTCTCATCTACATACATTTAATAAAAAATAACAAATGTAAGCGAATGGTAACCATACCAATAAACGAATGAGCAAAGTAAAATATTCGTTATTTTTTCAGTACATTATATTTTTTTTGGTGGTACGCGAAAAGTTTGTCGTGAATTTAGTGGTACACGAGCCAAAAAGGTTGAATAGCACTGGTTTAAAGCAAACACATTTATATTATACTATCACTAAATTAACGCTAAATTAACCCATTGTTACGCGTTGATTTTATATCGCGTACAAATTTGCATTCTGCTCTTTGTTTTTACTTAATACAACATTTTTCGTTTAATACCTAGATAAGTACGTTTGCTTCTTGGCAAACATGCCAATTCCGAGTTAGTAGCTATTTGCTATTTCTTAAAGAGATTTTTTTTCGATATAAATTGTTTATTAATCTAAAGTGATTATTATTAGTCTATAGTTAGTAACGGTTTCAGTCAGAAAGAATTGGATATGAGACAATATTCTAAAGGAACAAGGAAGAAATTAACATCAATTGATTTCAACTGACATGCTCGAACAGGAACAACATTGTTGCCAAGTTAGCCGCTTGTGCAGAAATGAGTTTGGTTTCTATCGAAAACTTGGTCCTCAGTACTCTACTGGCCGAAATTTTCGGATAGCAGCTTCTTCTTATTTACATATATATGTTTTTGTACGCTTTTGTAAATACATATCTAAATATACTTATGTATGTATATGTATATTTCTTTTAATTATTTAGGTCACACTCAGTGGTGTCTCCCTATTATATATTTGTTTCAAAAACATGCTGTAAATCTATTGTAACTTTTACAGAGAATTTCCTCAATTAAAATTTATTGCAATATCATTGAATTTGATTTTATTTCATTAATCTTTTTAACTTTATTTCTGCTAATTCCAAAATCGTTTGGTGTGATTATATTGCACTTTCTTTTTATATATGCTTAATTAATTTCAAATACGATTTGAAACTTTGATTTCTGTAAGCCATTTGATATTGTATTCATTTTCCTTTTCTCCTGAAAATCGATAATTTTATTGCTCTTTTCTACATTCTACAATTCATGAATTTCTATTGGACTTTCCTTTATAAAAATAAGAAGGATTTATTTATAATGCAAATGTTTTTTTTACATTTATTTTCTTTTTATGCTACATACTCGTACATACTTTCCAATACTTTGTAACAAAAATTGTGTTGTTCATATGTACATAAATAGTTGATGATTTTTTTGCATACATATGTATATGTATGTACATATATAGAACTTTATACAGGTGGGATACATCTGGGAGAATAAATTTTAGTTCCCTCTTTTCAAAGCGTCCAAAATAAAAACTATTATTTCTGCTGCGTTGCTTTAAAAATTTTTGGTTTCATATGCAAGACTTCAAAAAAATCTTAATCTGGATACGCGCCTGACTTTATACATATATGTACATATAAAATAGTTAAGAAACAACCGTTTCTAAGTAGTTCCCAAATTAAAGTAGCAAAGAATTACAAAAAATTGCTTGAAACAACTCTTACATAACGTCGTGTGACAAATTGAAATTTGTACTTGATTTTTCCTTTTCTCCTTTCAAAACGGGTTTTAATTTCTTTTAAATGTTTAAATGAATTGTTTAGCTTGAGTTCAAATCTGAGTTTACCCATTTCTTTTTAATTTAAGAAATTTTTTGGGTAAATTCGTTTTTTATTAAGAGAGTTATATTTTGGAACAATTTATTATTCATCAGACTAGCGGAACGGATTAGTACTAATTTCGAAGTCGCTACACCATCTCATCAGCGGTCATTTCAATATAACCCTAAACAGTTCAATTAATCACGCATCTTAACTCCATTTTTACATTGTCAGAGGGTGTTGAATACTACGAAAGTCAATTAGAAAAGATATAAATAAAGTAAACAAAAATGGAAAATAGCTTGATCTCAGCAGCCAATGGCTCTGGAAAAAACGTTAGAGTAATAATATATCAAATAATTAAACTTTTTTTTTAAGAACAAATACAAACCGCGACACCCAGGGTCTAGGCAGGAATTGAACCTGCGACCCTTCGTGTAATAGTCTAGTATGCTATCTACTAGTATACGGGGCTCCGAAATTGGAATTTCGTACTAACCGAAATTGATTTAACTCGTAAAATGAATGAATAAGCTGCACTTTTCGTATTATAATTCGTTAAATAACATTGTTAAATAGCTGATGAGATGGTATAGTGACCTCGAAATCAGTACTAAAATAATATTCCCTTAACAAAATAACGAATTTATCCAAAAAGTTCTTGAATTAAGAAGAAATAGGTAAACTCAGATTTATACTCAAGCCAATAAACTCTATTAAAAATATTAAAAAAAATGTTTATAAGTAGATAATATTTTTTAGCAATAGTAAAACCCAAAAGTAAGAAGGCTCTGTACAATTTTATTAATTTTTTTCTTCAGCTTCTTAAAAAAACCCTTTTAAATATACATATATGTATACGAGTATACATCTATTTCCTTGATAGCTTTCATCATCAAATATTTTGAAAATATTATATAATTTTCCTTTCCTCTTATTGAAATCAACATTTGATTATTGTTCACATGAACTTTGATTCTTAACTTTTGAAGATCACTCCCTTTCAATTAATATCAATATAAACTATCCTTGATAATTGTAAGAACCATTCAAACGGATAAAAGGAAATAAAAAACAAAGCTGCAGATCACATGAACAAAAATTTTTTAAATATTTGAATATTCACCACATTTCTTTCAAAGACTTTTCTTGCACATTTTGTAAATATTTTAAAAGTAAAGCATGTATTTGGATCAAGATCATGATTTAAATTATTTAATACCGCAATTGCAAAAATTATTACATTTAAATAAAAAAAATTAATTAAGCACTTTTAAAATGAATAAAAGATCAGCAAATGAAAAACCAATTACAAAGGTTTTATCCTTAGATTAATAAGCTTTTCTGCCGATATAATGATGTGTACCTTGTTTAATGATTCATGTGCCGGTTATAAAAATAAGAAAGTTTTGATAATGTACTTAAAGTAGTTGTAAAATTAAAAAAAAACGTTTGATAGCCTCAAAATTTCTACATGGCAATTCTACAGGTTCCTACGTAACAAAAAAACTTTTTAGCAAAGTAGAAGTATGATTTAGAGGGCATATGTATTTTGATTAATATTTTAAAATAAATTTAATAGTAAATAAAAAAATTTGAACAAAAGAATTTTATTGTTATACCTGGTTTTGTTTTAAAAAAAACAAGTTTGGGAAGACTAGACAAAACATAACATACTTTCCGACAGCTCAACTGTTTAATTCAAAAACAAACAAAAAATTTGTAAATCTGTCATCTTGAAAAAGATTTTGGTTATACTGCTTACTGGCATTTTTCCCACACCAACCACTGGGTGATGGGATTGGCGCTACAGTAAAAGGAGATGTGAGACGTACCCGTTCAGAACGTTCTTTATAAAATCAAATAATCAAATCCTCGCCAATTATAATAATTATTAGTGAAAATTTAGTGAACTATTGAATTTCTTGCGTAACGTAGAAATATCATTCCTTTTTTATGAAGGGAAACATCAGCGAAGAATAATAATTTACTAGAAACCTTAATTATATGAGTGTAATAAAAAAATTTATGAATTTTTCTTTTTTGTTCTACAGTTTTATTAATAACTCAGGAATCTGTACGAGAGTCATATAGAAATTTGGTGACTGCAAATGAAGGCGTTAAACATTAATAAACATATATATTTCTAAATTTCAAAAAAAAATTATTAAAAGCAATTTTGATAATTTTTCGTACATTAAACGTATCATAATTTGGGAACCAATGACCATGTATACTGTTCTATTTTTTGTTTTTGTAAAATGTTATTGTACAAGAACTAACTGCCCTACCAAGTTTGGTTCGCTTCTGAGAAAGTCGGTTTTTTTTATCAAACTATATACCTATACAGGGTAAGAACCGATACCGATATCGATATAAAAAAACAATATCAATACTAGTACCGATGCATGTTTCGTTTTCCAACCTTGGCCAGATGGTTTATTCTGTTGACGATGGTGTTTCTTTCAGTCATTTCTTATTTTGCCATTTTAAGCTTCATGTTAAACACTGACTAAAAAGAGGTCAACTTTACTATTTGCTTTTAAAATACAAAGAATCGAGAATACCTGAAAATTTTAGTTTTCGTTATGGTATTTCAGCATATTTTTCTAGGTCAACGTAGTTTGTTTTAGGAGAAAGGAAATAAAAAACAAGGAATTCACAACAAAACTGAACGAAACGAAATTATCCATTTAAAACATCACGAAGCACACCGGATTCAATTGTAACTAAAGTGACGATTAATTAAAGGAAATGTATAATTTTTTATATAAATTGTGTTTAGATTAATTAGTAAAAAACAAGTTTTTTAATTTTTTTATGAAAACTTTGTATGAACATTTGTGCTCATATAATTAAGTTACTCATATTGTTAAGTACTAATGTTAATTAAAAGAATTTAATTCAAAACTAACATATTATTTTCCGTTTAGATTTGACTAAATAAAAAATTATTGGTTTTTATCATAAAATTAAGTCAGCTGAAAAAAAGATAGTTACCGAATATGGAATATTTTTTAATTAATTATACATTATATTTCTTAGTACTTCATCAAATCGTTTTGTTTATTAAAATTTGGTGTCCTAAAATTCTTAATAATTAAGCAATCTTTATTTTCAAAATTCATACATATATTCAACGGTATTGCTTAAATTACTTTTATCAAATATATATGAATGCTATTGATCATTATATGTATATATGAGGACCGAAACTTAGATAAACCACTTAAATAGGAAAATATCGATAAAAAAATTCTGAATTAGGTAATTAAAAAATGGGCGATATTCGAAATATTTATTTATATTTAAAAGAACACAAATTATCGTAAAAAAATAAAATTGATTTAATTTTAATCCTTTTCCAAAATGCAAATAAAAACGTTTTCAGGGAGAAATCACCTGCTAACAGTCAGACTTCAACAGTTTAAAAAAATCAATAGCTAATGAAAAACATGTTTGATGAAACATTTACCATAGCTGTTCCAACGATGGATTTTATTTCAATTTATTTATTTAGTACAAGATTCCATATAACAAATAGCAAGCAACCTCCCTTATTTTAGTTTTTTTTATTATTTTATTTTGAAATTTAAGATAAAAAAGACTATTTTTAGAGCATGCTTTTCATATTTAAATAGCATATTTTAAATCTTTACGACTTTTTTATGCTCATAAAACACTTTTTAGAGCATATTTCATCATACAGCTGCAAAAGAATAAGAAACAATAAAAAGTTGAGAAAAATCAGAACAATATGAGTAGAAAGAAATATAAAGACTTAAAACACTAGTCAAATTTTGTACTTTAGTTAGCACAGGTAAATTGTCATGTGCTGCAAAAGCAAATAACCAAGAAGGGATAATAAAGATAGTCAACAATAAGGACATATTTGCT
This sequence comes from Gymnocheta viridis, assembly GCA_956483585.1. Taxonomy (NCBI): domain Eukaryota; kingdom Metazoa; phylum Arthropoda; class Insecta; order Diptera; family Tachinidae; genus Gymnocheta; species Gymnocheta viridis. Next base: position 57,085,124 of record OY101444.1, read on the forward strand.
CTGTCGTCCTGTGTTTTCTCAGTTGAATTGTAAATTTTATTAGCCTAGTTTCTCTCCATTCTTCTGGTTAACTATTTATAACTTTTGTGTCTGTTATGTTTTTATGTGTTAAGTTTGCTTGAAAGTATGTGAGTTTTTCGGCCTACAGGTTTAATTAAATCGTGAAACTAAAGAAAATACAGTCAGCTGAAGATTGTTAAACCAATTAAAACTAACATATCGTCATATAAAACGTAAAACCATGTAATTACACTTTTTGCGATTTCACAGGAAAGGGGAGAAGCTTAATAAAATATTTAAGTAAGCAACCTGAAAAAAAGTTTCTTCAAAAATTGCATAAAATTAACAGATTCACCTATATTTTGACAAAATATTATAGGTTGTAGGAACGTGCATATCCACATGGTACATTATATTCAATAAAAAAATCCTATTTTGAAATTTTTGTTACTTACATAGTTTTACGTTTCATATGACGATATAAAAGTTTTATGTATGTATGTATATGATGTTACTAGAAATAGAACAATAATACGTTAAGACTTTATAGACTAAGTAGACTCATGTGAATGAGAAAACTTTTGGCGTTTTCTTTTCTAAAAAAGTACAACTTTTATTGAAAATTTGCAATATAATGACTTTTTGTAAAAATGAGTTTATTAGAAATGATTGTATCATCCCTTACGAGGCAAAATGTTTGTCTTAAGAAAACTTTAAATAGCGATTTTTTTATCAAAAGTAAAAGAAATATTAATTTTTTTAAGAAAAAAACGGCATTATTATAAAATGCTGCATTTTATAATAAGCTCTGTTATATCTTACGAAACGTATACAAAGTGAAAGAACCATTATTCCAGCTCATTCAAAATATTTAATTGAAATCGATTACGAGTTTTAGCCACTAGAGTTTCTTTTATGGAATCGTTCCGACTGATACGAAATATGAAAGGAACTAGGTCGTTCCTTTCGTTCATCGTTCCTTGTTTTACTTTGAACAGTGTAGACGAGTGAAATTCTCTGTCGCTCCTAAAAGCGTCAACAAACATTTCTTATTGCTTGTTTTAATTTTCTGACTATATTAAAAAGGTTCTATAAGAGCTTTCGTAATATATTTGTAAAAAATAATAACTGATATTAAATAAATTGTAATTATAATATTTTCCATTAAGTCGGAAGGAAACACTGATCTCTATACAAAAAGTAAATCTTGTTTTAAGAAAACAGATTATGTGATCGAAATAATTATAACAAACAGTCTTGATGAGTCCACGATTAGCTTGCACATCCGTCAAGTATCATACATAAAAAAATTATATAAAATTGTTTTTTTCATACTGATTTTGACATTTATCTAAACAAATTAATGATTCCTCAAGAAGGACGGATGGAACTAGGTCGTTCGGGAACTCTATTAGCCACCAAACCAGGCTAAAGAAAATAGAAATTCATCACAATATGTTTCTTATGTTGATGAGTTTGCTATTAGCTCCAGCACAACACAACATTCCAAGTAAAAAACCACAACCAGTGAATGTGCAACATACTGTTTAAAATTTACAATTTACATACATACATATCGCTCCTTTATTGCAACGTAGTCATATCTAAAAAAACGTGATTTTTGAGTTAAGAATGCAGAAATATTTGTCGTATTGCTCTTCATTTTGTTTAAAAAATTTATACAAACATCTTGTTAACGCACGTCTTGAAGGGAGAATACTTATTTTTTATTTTCACATTGATATGCTTGAAAATTTAAAATTTTAAACTCGTTTTCTGACGAATGAGTTTTTTTTAGATATAACTATGTTGTAATAAAGGAGCGATATATAGTAATAGTACTAAAAAATTATCGATAAATGATCGTCCTCCGCTCTTGTTTAAATCTTTGCAACAATTCCATAAATTCAATCTTGTGGTACTGGTTTTACTAATTTGCGAAACGATGCAAACATTACTGTGATTATAATTTTTGGAATTAAATCAGTTGTTAATCGAAAACAATATTATTACGCCAAATTCATAAGGTTTTAGTCAGAAAGAATTATGGCAGAATTAGTTTGTACGATCTGTTCTGTTACGAATCAGGTGTTTTGTTTCTGTTCTGTATGTGTGGTTTGTGGACACTTTTTCGTTCTGTTCTGTTGTGGACTATTCTGTAGAAAACATAATACAACGTTAAGTGACAGCCAAGAGTTTGTATGTATTAGTTTTTTGTGGTGTTAGATATTACAAATTTTGTTTTAAAAGTGAGAATATTTTATTTTAATTAAAATTTTTTTATGATTTATATATTTTTGTCAAGTAAAAAACATTTTGCAAACATGTTCAAAATTCATTCATATAATTATATCGTGAACATCCAAAAGTTCAGACACAGAACAAGTAAGTATAAAATCTTTTCTACAGAAAAGAACGGCACAGAACAGCAACGAATAGTAAAATCTAATGAGGCCTTTAGACATGAGAAAATACTCCAAAGAAACAAAAGAAAAATTAATTTCAATTAATTTCAGCTTACACGGCAGAGCAGAAGCAATGCTTGTTTTCTGGAGCCGTAACGATCATGATGTACACTGCGTTTCACATGATTGATAAGAATTTGCTGTCATTTTCGAGGTTTGAAAATCCAAGTCTATGATTTCATAGTACGATACCGAACCCCAGACCACAACATCTCCTACTCGACTATGGCGACGGGCTAAAAAACGTTCTTCCATCCTCAGATCATGAAAGTAGTAGTTAAAACCATCGGGCCCATCAAAATTGAACTTTTTTTCATCTGAGAAAACTACTTTATTCCACTCACTCTTCCAAATCATGTGTTCTCTGCAAAAACTCCTTACGTTGCTCGTTTAATAGTGTTTTTTTCTGCAATTTAATTCGTTTTAAGTGTTCTGCTGCATTTATTATTCTTCTAGCAGTAGAAGCACTAGTACTGGTACCACTTTTTGCTTTGATTTTTGCAGCAGAGTCACTTGAATTGGAAGCTATTCTTAGAATATTTCGCCTTTCCGTACCTGTTGTGGCGATTGTTTGCCTTCCTTTCGTGTTTTTGCCATATTTTTATTAATCTTTTTAGAAATTTCACGGCAGGACAGACCTTGATCCTCATAGGCATCGATTTTTGCCTTCTCTTCAACCATTAATGACTTACCACGGCCTATTTCCAATTAAAGCCGTTCAAAAATAAGTTTTGTTGTTGGTTTTCAAAAAATGCTAAGCTATTTTGTAGTTAAAATTTACACAAATGACCATACAACAATGTTTTAATCACTGCACTTATTCAACTGAAGCAAAATAAATTCACATATTTCTTCACAAATTATAAAAAGAAACACACATTAAATCTAAAGGAAGTTTTTGAAATTTTCTGTGCTTACACCCTTTTTCTCAATTGTTAAACCTTTAATAAAAAGTACAATATAATCCTCTCCATGAAGTATCTTGAGAGCAGAAAGCTTAAGTTGAAAAAACTGCGAAAAGTAAGAAGAATACAAATTTAACTTTTACGGAATGTGAGCTTAGTAGGAAATTTCAGTTAATTGTTTAACATGTAAAATTAAATAAGCTTTAATTTAATTTTGATTAAAATAAAAAATTACTAGACGGGTTTTAAAGCAAATATTTTTAATTGCATTTGCAGTTGATATCGCAATAGTTTAAGTATAACCTCTGCAAAGTTTTATCACTTCGTGGTCCCAATGTATTGAAAACCTGGAATCCTTGAATCCCGGATAAATTAAATTTATTTTCCGATTTCCCGGGAAGTGAATATATCCGTGAAAAGAAAAACTCTATTGACTAATGAAGTACAAATATAGTTCGTCATGTAACAGACGCTGCATTGCAGGAATTACAAAAGCAATACTTACACCCTCTCAACACGTTGTGAAGGATATAAAAACATTTTAACGAGAGTGGGATCAGTTATCTGCCTTTGAAATGAGTGGCATTTTTCATTCCACAAAAAGTCTTTAGCTTAACGAAAGAAATTGAATGTAATTAAAAATTTATTATATTTATTGATTTATAAGGGTAAAAAATTGTAACAAATTCTATATGTACACGTTTTTTAGTTTTTGCTGGTATACTCACGAAATCTTAAACAAATTAATACATTCGTATATAAATAAATATATTGGATCAATAAAAAGTTTGCTGTCTTATATACAATTATTATTTCTAGAGGTTTATTTTTTATTCATTGTTGTACATGTTAATACAGGTCAGCGCACAGTGGGATATTTCAAGAAAGCGGTTAAAAGTTTACATTATATTTTTAATAGACTAAAAGCTAAATAATTTAATTAGGAAAATTTTATTTCAAAAGAAAGAAAAGAGTATAATAATTCTTAAAATTGTTATTTTTACGCATACATACAATCAGAAAGAGTTGTGGGCAAAACTATAGCTGTGTTGTATTTGATTTTAGAGTCGTTTAATTTTACAAAAAATACTAAGTCTATTTTAAAACTATGTTCGTCATCTTTATTTTATAATTTTCAAGCTCAATAGACTTTCATGACGTTTTCTGCTGACTTCAAGACCGTTCACCTTAAATATTGCAGAAACAAAAATATTTTTACTATATTAGTACAACTAAATATTTATGGTGAATTCTTAGAACAAGATAAACCTAAAGCATCGAAGGGTTACTGATGATTTAGGAACAATGTTGGCAGCTGTTGTAAAGAGAGATGCCAAGTTGTACAAATTTTCTGCCAAATCTGACAGAAAGTATTTATGAAATCAAACAAAAACAGGTACGGTTATATTTTTTTCTAGTTCTTTATAATTATTTTTTTTTATAAAATTAAACCTTTGAACTTCTAAATTTATTAATTAATTCAAGCAAGTTTTTTTAATAATAATAAACGACAGTAATAATTTCAGACAAACGGCTGCTTAAAAAAATAATTCCTTCCGTGTAGCTAAAACCGTGAAATATTTTTATAATAATATATATAATAAGGAAGTTGGAAAATTTTTTGAAACAGGTGTCCAACAAGTAACCGTAGTTTAAACTTAAAAATACGTATATACGAGTACATACTATTACGATTACCTTTTAGTAAACGATTGCTTATTCAGGTTCTTTTAATTGTTCAAAATTAAAATAAAATAAAAATTATTTATTTCTATGTAGAAATGTACAATTCTGTTTATTTATTTTATGGTACTATCAGCAATCAATCATACTTATCAGCCAGTTTTCTCGAACACTCTTGTAAGTCCTCATGACTGCTTATAGAAATTTCCCGAATAAATGTTTTTCTTTGGTTACTTTGAATTACAGGTTGTTGCTGTATAATTTAGTGCCATCAGTCTTGCAAGCAAGGCTTATTATACTCTACTTAATATTATTGCTCATTAAGTTTGAATCTACATTTGAATTTCGTAACAATATTTTTCTATCAAGAATTCTAATTTTTTTATATATTTGTTTTAAAGCTTTGGATTAATGTTCTTGATAAGTGATATTAAATTAGTTTCTCTTATATTTCGATAATAAGTTAAATATTAATTAATAAATTAGTAAAAATTGTTCGTTTACATGCTTTAAAATAAGGCGAGTTTGCGTACTATTATTATTTCAATTCCAATCTATTTTCGCTTTCTAAAGGAAACGAATGCATTCTAATAAAATTTGTACAAAAGTATTACAAATTATTAAGTACGCCATTGTTTGCGCATATTTGAAAAAAAAAATTTATAAATAAATTGGTAAAATATTTAAAAAATATAGTCCTGACTGGTTTAGACATGGTTATATATGTATGTACATATATTCCATTCATAAAAGAAGCACGTTTTAGCAAGTTTTAGCGATTATAGAGGTCGCTATAATTTGCGACTTTTATATGGAATATATATTTAACTTCAACGTGTAAATTATAATTTTTGAAGAATAGATGAAATTTTAATGTGTTCCTATGTTCATAAATGCAGTACTATGTTGCAACAGAAAATTATTCTTTTTAAATGATAACTGTGCCATTTTTGTGTGATGATTATTATTCTTGCGTGTTAGACATTAAAGAATCCATTTATTTGACTTTTGATTTTGTTCGAGTAAGGAATTAATCAAATTTGGGATTTTAAAATTGCTCGATTAATCGAGTAAAGGTTTTAAATTATTGGAATAACCCGAATAATTCAAATAATTAAAAAATATTGAAATAATTGTATCCAATGGAAGAAATATACATGAGTGTTTGATTTTATACTTTTATTATATCAATGAAAAAAAATAAATAAATAAAACAAAAACGCAGTTAACAACAAACAAGAAAATAACAACTCATTTGAACCATACATAAAGTTGTAAAATTTTTAAAAATTAATAGTATATCAAAAATTATGTTAAAAGAAAAATTGTACTTTTGATGAGATTTGGTTCAGTCTTAATATAGTATTTTAAAAATAGTATACAGCTTTTACTTTTGCTTCTTAAACATGTTTTTTGTTTTGTTTTAATAAAACTTGACGTTGAAAACACCATTTCACTCAAAGTAGATATTGGTGATAACGATAGGATCGCATTAAAAAATTTTTTAGTTTTCTGATATTTTATTTGTCTTATCTAAATACATGAAATCATATATTATTTTAATACAGTTTATGCTAGATTTTTTGTTAAAAAATACACATAAAATAAAATAAAGAGAAATGAAAACTAAATATGTCTCGTCTTATATATCGCACTTGATCAACAAGAGGGTATTAACTCAAAATTTTAAAATTTTCAACAGAAGCAAAATACTTTTTGATTTTACATCAAAGGTATATGAAAAATAGATTTTAAATCATCCGTTTCATTAGCGAAACATAGACAAAACAATGTGAAATTTTTACAGCAGCTAAATATGAATATTAGAATGCAAGTTTTGGAGAAAAGTGAAAAAATTAAAATTTCGAGTTAATACCCTCTTGTTGATCAAGTGCGATATAAATTTAACGTATATTAATTAGGCAAAAATCTGATAAGTTTTGTGTGACAAACGTCAAACTAAATATAAAAATTTTGAGAGTTTCGTATTTGGCATTTGTTACTTATGGAATTTGACGTCTATAATCATTTACATCATTTGTCACACAAACACATTTAAAAAGGGACTAAAATATATTTTAAAGTTTATGTAATGAATATATATACAGAAAGAATACATTACATGTTATTCAGTTTTAAGGGATTTAATCAGTTAGAAATTAAAAAAAAATTGTTTTTCTTTTAAAAAAAGAGGAATTTACTAAGAAATTCATTTTACTCGATTAATTGACATCAATTGTTCGAGTTATTCGTTAATCGAAATTAACTGTTTCCATTATTCGATCAAATAATGAAAAACGTTTACTTGATTAATCGAACAAATATTAATCGAGTGGATACTCTATTAGACAAGCTATGGCAACAGCAGCGTCATACATTTATTTAAAAACCTTTAAATTCACTAATGCAGGATAGTATTAGTAAAGGTTCTCTGCTCCATTTATTGAAAGCATTTATACCAATAATTTTAACGATCGGAAAATATTTAGAGCTTCCGAAAACTATTCAAATTACAGTGATCTCTAAATATTGGTAAATTCGACTGAATTTGTTGGAGTACATAGAGTGCAGAAGTAATTATAGTTTTTCCCGACCACTTGTTCTATTATCATATGTGGTGAAATAACGGTACATACTAGACTTGACACCTTATTTTTTCGAGTTTGTCAGCTGTAATGATTTCCATAGCTTACGTAATCATTATTTTTGTCATCTAAGTAAAAAACTAAGTATTTAGCGATCAACATTGTTGCGAAAGACTTCAACATTAATAAAAATTTGTTACGGAATTATAATTTATACTGAAGATTTTTGAAAACGCATTACAAAAGGGGACTAAAATCGGTAAAAATACAGTTACGCAATATGTGAATATCCTTTTACAAAAAAATTTTAACTATTAAATTATTAAATTTTTAGCGAAACTTGATATTTAAAAAAAAAAAATTCCAATCGATTTGTCAAATACTAATAAAAACTAATTGTTTTCATTGTTTAAAAAATAAGAAATACAAAATTTAACGATTTTGTTTTCATCGTTATAAGCTTACACATTTATATGAATTATTATTTTAAGTGCTTAAAACAGAGTTTTTTATTAGTGAAAATTCGCTAGAACCGAAGTTTTTTGTAGCCGTAGCAATTTGCATGAAAAATTTTTTCGTTATAAACTATAAGGCGTTATAAAAGCAGTACGTTATAAGCGAAATCCATCGTATACAGATATTTTCTTCTAAATATACGGTGAATAGTACTTACGTTGTACTACTTTTGCTGAACGAAATAAATGAACTTAGACGGGTTTTCCACAGTCAAAGTTTACTTTGCAAAGTTTAATTCAGCTGGGAGAAAGACATAATAAGAAAGTATTCGTCTTTCTGCCTTTCTCTCAGCTGAATTAAAACTTTGCAAAGTAAACTTTGACTGTGGAAAAGCCGTCTTACTTTGTAAAGTTTTAATTCGGCTGGGAGAAACACAGAGAGACGAATAGATTCTTATTCAGTCTTTCTCCCAGCAGAATTAAACTTTGGAAAGTAAACTTTGGCTGTGGAAAAGCCGTCTCACCACAGAAACAAAGAAATAGTGCCCGTTCACACACTTAAACTTTTGCTGCTCAACTCGTAATTCAGTTGTAAGAAAAAAGGGGTATTTGTATTTTCTTCTTCGTCTTTCTTACAGCTAAATTAAAATTTGAGCAGCAAAAGTTGAAGTGTGTGAACCGGCACATGCAAAAGGCAAAGCAAAAGTAAAAAGTGAAAAATATTTGCTGCCGCGAAAACAGATTTCATTACATTTTATTTATTTGCGCTGTTGCTTTCAGCTGATGTTTAAATTATAACAACAACATTATTAGCAACAGCACAAATTTAGCAGCAATTGCATTGGCAATATTTCAAAATAGAAGAGCAATCGTTTTATGACAAATTTACAGAAGTATGCATGCACACATATGTTCTTAAATGTGGGAGGGCTAAATTATTTTAATATATTTTAAATTATTCTGTATCAAATGCCTACAACTTAGCAAAATCTTTGCAAAAATGGTAAAAATATTGTTATGCATATTGGAAAAATATAATAAAAAAATTTTAAACAGTAAGCATGTAAAAGAGGTCCAAAATGTACATCGCATACAATTCACAATTTTGCAAAAAATTATTAAGAAATATGTAGTTGAAAATCACTACCGCTATACAGGGATGGCAAAATTTATACAATTGTACTTTTTGATACTATTCAAACTCGAAAAGTATAAAGGTACACCAATGGCTTATTTAGTACAATTAAGTAATCTCCCCAGTCTTGCAGTCATATTACTGTGAATTAACAAAGTTTTAAACATTATCGCTATTAGATCTTACCCTTCCCTGTTTAGAGAAGAGTGGACGAGAATGTTTCTGTAACTAGTGCAATAGTGCTGGCAAAGGATTGAGTAGTGGGTACCGAGTACCGGGTATTTCTTTTTTTTTGGTTACTCAATACTCAAAAGTAGTTACTCGATATTTTTAGAGATGTATTTTAAGCAAGTTGAGTGGCTAAAATAGTGGATAAAAATACATCACTGTATAAAAAGACAACTAGGTGTAAGATTCTTTAATCAAATCAAAACTAAATGATTTTTTTTGAGAACATTTATATTATTTCTTAAGTTGTTGTTAAAGTTAAATTAAGAGTTAGCTTTACATTTATTTTTATCTCACAATAAAAGACATACATACAAAACCAATAATAGTTGAAGATCTATTTTTAATTTTTGAAGAAACTACTTCAATTTGCAGATAAAAACTATTCGTTACAAATTCAAAAAATCCGTTAAAAGTATCGAGTAGTATTGAGTACCCAAATGAAAAGTATTGAATATTATTGAGTGATGAAAAGTAGTAGAATTTGAGAGCACTATAGTGAAAGATGGCAATTATAAAAGATGTTATGACAATATAATGGGTAGCAGAGTACATATAAAGTGACAGCAAAAATAAAAAAAATTGTCGTTTTTGAAATTTTTCAATAATGTTAGATGAAAGCATCGATTGCAGTGCGTCCAAAAATTTAGTAATGATAATCAGAACTTTCAACAACAAATGATGTGACCGATTTCTAGGTTTGATTAAATATGAAGCAAATTGTCTATCATTGAATGATGTTTACTGTGGAACTGATATAAAACTGTATATAGAAACAAATGAAATTGAAAATGATGTGATGATTCAGTTTAAAGCATTTGCCCGAAATTTTTATTTTAAATTTTGCTAAGTTTTAAGAACAAAATTCGACTTTGGAAATGAAACTTTAAAATGGTTCGGTAAGTTTAGCGCAGAAAATCAGTGGAAAACTCATAGTATAGTAAAAATATTTCCAAACGAATGCTGATGTTTAAATATTAAAATAAAATTTCAAGATTTCAATATTAGCGATTTCTGGGTAATAGTCTCTAAAATATAAAATGAGACAAAAATTGTACGAGTAAGAAGAATATTATCAGTTTCACATTCGTTTACAAATGTTAAAATAATATTTTCCTACCAAAATATAATTAAAACTAAAGAGAAAAACATACTGCAAATTGCAACTCCTCGTGACTTTATTCAAGCAAAGGATTTACTGAATTCACAAAATTGCAATTACTTTATGATATAAATACTATGTTAATAAGTTATTATCAAAATTGTAATTGTGGTCTCGAAATCGATTTAAAAGTACCTTGATTTTCATTATACCTAAATAGTTTATACATTTTCAATACTGTTGTTATATTATAGTACAAATGAAATTTAATGTGCCTTTTTCGCTTTGTTCTTAATAAATCTAAATAAAAATAATATAAATTTAAAAAATTTGGATTGAGTACAATTAAGTTCCAAATGGTACAACTTTTCAAGCTATTTGGCACTGAATAAAAAGCGAAATTATGGACTACAACACTTTAGTCCCAAGAAGAGAAAAGAGTCAAAACATACTCCAGCCGCTTTAGAACCTGTTTGATTTTGTTTTAATTTTGAAGTGTAAAATAGATTAAAAATATTAAAACTATAAAGATTTAAAAAACTTTTGTTTGTTGAGGGTTTTTAGCTAGTCTATATACATGCATTTCATTGCAATCTCGATTAATATAAATTTCATAATTACCTAGTTAACATTTTATTTTCCGTTTTGCCTTGTTAAATACTTTTATTGTCACCCAAAGGGCGTATAATTGTAAAAAAGGTTGTAAAGAAAATAAAATAGATTCATATCGAATATAATAATTTGTTTGTTGGGATTTTTGAATAAGTTTCAAAGCATACTGTGCTTATACTATTGTAATTTTTATAACTCTTATTGAGTTTTTAAGGGTTTTTGTATAAGTAGAGAGGTTTGAAACATTTAAAAATTAGGTTTAAGGTCTACTGATGATTTGGCTTAAGCACCAATGAAATGCATGTATATAGACTAGCTAAAAACCCTCAACAAACAAAAGTTTTTTAAATCTTTGAAAAAAGATATCGAGGCAATCTCGATTAATATAAATTTCTTAAAACTATAAACATCACTTCTGTCGTGAAATTTGATTAAAAGCCAAAAACAAAGGAATGTCATTAATTCGGATAAGCACGAATAATGGGGTAGATTTTACATTCAATGATTTGCCATTTTATTGCCCTTTAAGCAAATCAACCTCTTTAGCCTTTGAAAAATTACAACAAAATTCATAAAGTTAATTTAATATCATTGAAACCGCAAAGAATATCGCAGTCTAATATCGAAAATTCCATAAAAATTTCAAACATTAATTTAATATAATTAAAACATTAATCGAGTTTTCTTTTTCGAAAATTTAGTATTCTTTGCTGTTTTAGTGATATTAAATGCTTCTTGTTTGAAATTATTGGTAAAATTTATTGTAATTTATGCTGCGAATCCTTAAAGCTCGATTTGCTTAAAGCTGATAAAATTGTCGAATTTTTTTATGTAAAATCTATCCCAATTTTCACGTTTCTCCGAATTTATGACATTCCTTAGACTTTTACCTGCTTACAATAAATTTGACGGCTTGTTTAAAATATTGACATTTTTCTCGAATTTTCACGATGTATGTGATATTTTTGGATGTTGTTGGTTTCTTATGTTTGCGATTTATAATAGATGTTGTATTTGAGATTGTCCCGATTTTTACAAGTTTCTGCGAATTTCAGTGAGTTTGGCGTTTTTTGTACTACTTTAGCATGACACACAAAATATAGTGATTTTTAATAAATTGTATAGCTTTAGAATACTTGAGTTAGAAAACTTATTGTTTTTTTTTATAAAATTACGAAGTTTTCCCAATTTCTTTCAAAAATTTCTCTTTTAAGTTGAATGGTATTGTTTGGCCCAAGTTATTTTCTAATTTTAGAAATGTTTTATAACTTCAACTTATTTTTATTGAGAAAGTAATATTGGAATATTTATTCCACGATATCAAGCTCAATGAACCACAGAAATAGCTCAAACAATAAAGAGTTGAGAATGATAAATATCAAGACAAAAGGAGAGTAAATCCAAATAGACGAAACTTTAAGCAAAACTCCAGATTTTTTGTTTATTATAAAAAAAGAAATATCTGCTTAATTGTTTAAAAACTGGAACATAATAACCTTTTAAATTACAGCGTATATAAAAGCATAATTTAAAATTATTGGTTAAGGCAAGCAAAAAGGCATTCCTGCAACATAAAATGATTAAGGGGAATTCTTTAAACTTATCGAATATTTTTCAGGAGACTTGGAAAAAACTTAAAATGATCGATATATTGAAATTTAGGTGAAACGACAGACAGCCTTTTGTTCTTAGTTATTTTACAGACAAGCAAATTGGGAAATCCCTCAAAAGCTTCTAAAATATACAATTTTTTCCGTTAAATTTTCACCAACAATTTTTACTCCCAACAAGATATACAAAAATTGTAATCTTCGGGGAAAGTCTCAAAACAGCCAACTCCGCAACAAACGCACAAAAGTGTCAAAACTTGTTAAATATGGCTGTCTACTAGTATATTCAGTTAATCAGGTTTCTGTCTCAATTAACAAACCGAAGTTTTGGTTTAAATGGTTAATAATCGGTTGATGTTGGATTAATTGGTCAACAGATTGGTGATAATTTTCAACAAGTTCATTAATATCTAATTGTATACGTAATTGTTGAACTGTTTAAGGTTTATATTGAAATAAAATTTTTGGATTGACCTCAAATCTGAGTTTACCCATTTCTTCTTAAGCTTTAAGAAATTGTTTTTGGGATAACGTCATTATTTTATTAAGAGAGTATTTTTATTTGAAACAATTTGTTCATCAGACAAGCAGGACGGATCAGTACTGATTTCGAGGTCGGTGCACCATCTCATCAGCGTTCTTTGTTCGATTTTACCACTTTTGACGGTGGATACTAGAATATCAACTATTTAACAGTATTATTTAACGAATTAGAATACGAAAAGTGCAACTTATTCATTTCTTACAAGTTAAATCAATTTCGGTTAGTACGAAATTCCATCTCTGATTTTTAATTATTCCAAATATTCCATACTCTCCCGCTTTTTCCAGAACCGCTGGGTCGGAGATTAAGCAGTTTTCCATTTTTGTTTACTTTATTTTAATTGCAATAAATAAAAATACATAACTTATTAATTTTATTAATAAAAACAACAACATTGCAAACATAACAATTCCTGAAATAAATCAAGTAGAAAAAAATTCATAAATGTGTATTTAAAAAAAACAAATTCAGTGAGATCTAAATATTAAAAAGTTAATTTCATAGTCTAAAAGTAGAAACATAATTTGGTTCATATAATTAGGTTTTAAACGACTTGTTTTCTTTAGTTTTAAGAAAACATGACTCACAAAAACTCTTTTTCACTTATCTAAGTTATTGGATAAATCAGAAGCAGTCCATAACATATGAATTTCTGAGTGCAGTTTTGATTTTTTGAAGTTTTTAGCCCATATCGGTTAACCGATTGAATACCCTACTATCTACAAATATGTCCGCGTGCATAATATATATAATTACTTCCCAGCATGGTATGGTTAGTAGCATGTAAATAGTGAGTTATCTTATAGTCACATACATTCACATAAATTATTTTTATTACAATAATACTAAAGGCATGCTTTCAATGGTTGTACTTGTACCTCTAAGTGGACAATTTATATAGTGGTTTGTAAATGGCTTGTGAAATATTTTATCATGAAGTACAAGTCTACAAGCGAGTAAAGAAGTATGAGTTTAACAATCATCATTGAGCCACAAACTGACCACTTTGAGGTTATTGAAACTGCCATTATAATGAAATTATTGACTTTTGAATGTCATTTACATGTGTGTGAAGCGTTTGAGCTAAAAGGTTATAAGCCATATGTACATATGTGGACACATGTTGCAATTGGTATTTTTAAGGTTTTCAAATATTTATGAATACTTGTTTGTATTTGATAGTAAATAAATTATAAACTATGTCAGTTAAAGTTTTTTAAGGAAAAATTAATCCCATCGTGTCGTGCACAATTTATGTGCAAAATAGAAAACAAAATTTAAAGTACGTGGTTCTGTCTCCCATACACTTTCATAAGATGATCTAGAATTAAACTAAAGAAAATATGTTATCTTCTCTGTTTGATTCATGATAAAAGGCCTACTGATAAATTGGCAAAAGCATCAACGAAATAAATCTACGTATATTGAATAGCTTATTTATAATAAGTTTTAACATTTTAAAAAATTTGGGAGTAATCTCAAAAACGTTATAATAATAAAAGTTATAAAAATAAATAAAAATTAATTTGTTCAATGATGAATGCCTTGTATTGTTGCAGTTGACTTGAAATGAAGATATAAGAGCAGTAATTTAATAGAAATTGAGATATGTATTTCTCTCGCAAGCCGTGCTCAATGGCAATTGTGGCCATACACAATGTTCAATGAGTTCGTAAAAACTGTACTCCACGGTTTTGCACAAGCAATAGATTTGCCGTTTAAGTTTCTTTTAAGTTTGTAGTGAAAACTTTGCATTTCATATTTCAATAGAGCTTAAAGATAAATAAAGGTAAAAACTGGTCATCAGTGTATTTTAATATTCAATAATATAAAAAGTATTTGATGTATTTAAATATTTATATACCTTTAACTTGTTAATTACAGTGCATTTAAGAGTCTTATTTCTGGTTTATATAAAGAAATAAAAAATATACTCATTAATTATTAAATTAGAGTGCATATATAAAGATTTTACGTTCATATTGTAGCGCCTTTTAAGTGCATAAAAGTTTTGTTTATTAATTATGCAGTGATGCCAGTTTAGGTTTTTCGAGGCTAGATTTATACGCATTTTACACTGAACAACATCTTTGTGAAACGAATGAAAGATTTTGAAAACGTGAAACATGATAAAAGATAAAGACGTCAAAAAATAAAAGATAAAGACGCATAATTTTTAGTAAAAATTTAAAATACTAATAAATGGATTTAGAAAAAGGATTAATCATTGGAGTAGTTGTTGCTTTGCAAGATTTTAATGCAGTACATTATCATATTGAAGGCCATTCTGAAATGAGATGATGATGAAGAAGAATTTTTGGTAGACATAAAAGAAAAGATCATCTTCTCTAGATGTAGAAGGATATAGAATTTTTGCATCTTTGCAAATTGATGAAAGATGTATGTCAGTGGAAAAATCCTATTAGCCTTTTTTGTCTTTTAGGCTCGAAATTTACGTTTTACCTTCGTGGCGCTTTTTTAGTCTTTTTTGTTTTAAATTTAGGTCCAAAAATGATAAATTTTTTTACATGTTACATTTTTCTCTTTTGCTGAACCCATAAAATCATTTTGAAAAAATAAAAAAAATAATCCACTGTACGAACATAAGTACACAGGATATAAAACAACATTGATTGAAATCCAATGGTGAAAAACTAAAGAAAGACATCGTACTAGAATTAAAATGCTTAATTTTTTTTATTATAAACATTGTTATGATTTCGCAATCACCGATGACGTATAAAATTATGGGGTTTTCCAATAAGGACTTGTAAACTTTTTCTTAAATAAAACGCAAACCATTTGGGATATGTATTTCCAAAACTTTATGATCGACTTCAAAAACAATTAAAACATTTATCAATAGAACTCGACTTCGTTGATATGGCCAACGTGGGCACGTCGGTAGCGGTCGATTCGTTGGATCCAATATGCGATGAGGCGGTTGCACATTTCGCATTAAAAACATATGATTTCTTGTCTATACACACACCCTTTAGTTTTTAATAAGATATATATTTTGTTAAAATGACAACAGCAATTTGATCATTTTCAACGCCTTCCACAGTTCTTGCACACCCTCTGAAAATTTTCAGTACCTTACAATTGATAAAATATAGATAGCACTTCTTGTTTATGCACAGCACAGTGCAACAGTAACAGCACACTCTGAGAATTTCAACTGTTTATCAATTGCGGTTCACAAGTTACAATCTATATAAAAAATGACATATCTTGTCTATACAAATTCTAAGATTTATTTTAGCGGTCATAGTAATACACATTTATCTAGTGGAAATTTAAGTTCACAAGGTAGATGCTATTGACATACATTTTAGCCAAATTAATAATACATTTGCTGCATGTATTATGTTATAATGTGATCATAATGGATATAATATAAATATTTAACACATTATTATGCTTATTTGAAATAAGCACTATATTATTATAAGAGCAAAATTATTTTAAAAAAATTTAAAGCTCGAATAAAATCATATAACAGTTCCAATAGTAATATGTTGTAGATTATTGTGGTTTCGAGAATACTTTTTCTTTACATGTTCATGTTATTAATTTCGATCTTCAGGGCTTCAAACGATAACGACTTGGAATAACCAAAATATGATATATTTTTTAAGAGCGCAAGCCATTTTGTTAGTCTAGAGATTTTCGTATCAACAAATTATTTAAGCCTTAAGCAGGTGCTTTCATTTTAATAGTTTAGAAGAAATACAAATAATTTTCTTGCACAATTACATTTCGAAGCCATCTGTTAAAACTTTTTTATAAATAATTAATTATTATTGACAATATTGTAAATGTATGTGTATGAAAGTCATAAATACACATATTTACTTCTGTAGTAGTTATCTATTAATTTTCTTTAAACTTTAAATTGGCATTTGCTGTTGCTTAAAAATTTTTTAACTCAAAAAGTTTGGTATTGATTATTCTGAAGTAAATTGTTATTGTATGAACTTATAATTGGTGGGATGAGGTTGAAGTTCCATCAGACCCCATCGAAGAATGAATTTTCTAATATTGTTTCTTTATAAGAAAAAATTAATTTGACTACTTGGTGAAAGAACAAGAGCTAGAACATTCTTTTAAAAATATAATTTTCATTAATTTAATTTTATATTGTAACTACTCTACAACACATGTACATTTTTTTGATTTTATAACTCTCAGTTAAAAGTTAAATAATCTTTCCACAATTTCTCAGTAATTATGGTATTTTTTATTGCCTAAGAAACTTCTAAGTTCATCTTACACTACGTCCCATGAATTTCATTCCTTTGGAAACAATTATCCTAGGAATATGGTGCATTTCAGAACCTTCTTTAACTGACGTCCATTGAAAATTTCTGAAAATTAATGGTAACATACATATGTAAAAATACTTAAAAGGAAACTAACCCCTATTAACCTTCGACTCGCTCAACTTTGCAAACTGTTCTTTTAAATGATACATAGCTGAACCTTCTCCAACAGGATTTCTTACAAAGTTTTTTATTGAACTCAATAAGCAATCTTAAATGTGAAAAGTTCATTAAAAATGTAAGAAGATGAGTATATGAAAAACCAATTACGCAGTTTTACTATATTTTGTCTGTGGATTAATGAATAAATAGTGCCGCTTCTGCAAGAAAAAAAATTAAAATTTGTTAGGCAATGGTATTCGTAACATATTAGTGTATATTATTAACATTCAGAATAATGGCCCAAATACATTAACGATTGTTCATTTACGTGATTGGGTGCGCCTTCACGAAATTTAGGGTGATTTTAATACTTTTCTGGGTCTTTTCTAATTTTTTTTAATAAAAACCAATGTTGGCAATCGATACCGACACGCAAACTCGATACCGGTACCTGTAGCAATACAGTAATTCACTTGATTGCAAAGTACCATTTCCTTCAACACCGGTATCACATTTTCGGTATATCAGTTTCATAATACACAAAAATCAAGAAAATGTTTCGAGTAAAATGCTCAAAGCATTTTTCATTGCTATGAGTGTATGGAGGGTATCGGAGAAAGCAGCTAGCGCGTTGAGAATGGAATTCGACAGCAAAAAACCACTATAGCTAAAGAAAAGGTTGTTGCTGGCAATTGTAATCTCAATGACAGCGAAGGATAAAATTATGATATTTATATGTATAAAGGCACAGCTATAAAAGTTTTTGGAACAACAGTAAAAAAGAGGAGTGTATGTGCACGTGCACTTCTTTCCATTTATATGAAATTGTGTGCAAATATCTTCAAAATTGTTGTACTACAAAACTAAATAGTACTCCTTTCTATGGTCAAAATATTCTAAAATAAATATTTAGAACACTGCTATTTTTAATAAAAAAAAATCGTTCCAAAATGTTTAATTTTTTCGCAAAACACCTCAATCTAGACTGTTGTACCAATTGATTGAAATAGAAAAATTTATGATAAAAATCCAATGCTGGATGTAGGGTGCATTAACAAAAAGTCTTAAAAATATCTGTATAGTAACTTTAAAGCCTTGCCTTTTAGATTTTTAATAAATTTCCGAGAAATTCTAAGAAAATAAAGAATAATTTTTGCGAAAAAATTAGAGTTCTTTCCATTTATTTTTGAGGACTCAAATTTAAGAATTTGTTACTGCTAAAGTTTTTGAGATCTCAAGAAAAAAAATTTAAATATATATTTTTTTGTATGGATTGGCGGTTTTTAAACTACTATGAATATGGTTTATATTAGATATGAAAGAAATTACGGACCAAGAACTGAAAAAAGTCAGGACAAGAAAATTTAAAAAAAGTAAGTCAAATTACTTTAAAACTATTATTGCTGCAATGATAATCCATGAATATTTTATCTTTGTCTTTTAATGGAGATTACTCCTGCCAAATTAGTTATAGAAATCGGTTGTGAGTAAAAAAATTTACAACTTCTGTTAAATTTTTGACACTCGGAGTTGTCAACTTTGTCGCCTTTTGTACCCACCCTTTGTTGTTTCAAAATACAATATTTGAAAAGTTCATGACTCTTGCAATGCATAGAAATTTGATTTATTCAAATCGTATTTTTAATAAAGTTCTCAATTGGTAACAGAATTGAAAAAATTAAATTCATGAAAAAAATTTCCTTCCGTCAATTTCATTTGGGAAAATCTTCATATGACAATTATTTACCTAAAACAAAAATAAGGTAATTTTTGCAGCAAATTTTTCTCATTCTACTTTTTGCATTCTTTCAGATCGGTGTGTGTTTTAATCGATGACTCCATGAAAATAAATAATGCAAAAGAAATTAAATTAAAAGTTGATAGTGGTATATATAATATACAGTGAAAGGAACATCAAAAAGTGATTTATTACATATTGGAAGAAATCAAAGATAACAATGAAGTTGTTTAAAACTTTGAGCTTGGAAACATCTTTGATGTGAGAGGTCTAATGCCTCGTTCCAAATTGTGTTCAGAAAAATTGAAGCTCTTTATGAAGATCAGCATAAATCCCTAAAATTCTTTGGATCGAAAGTAATATATAATATATGGATCCATTACTACCAAAACATACCTTATATTGGACTTAATATTCACTACATAAAATCAGGAAACATTGTTAACAAAACTCTAGGAAAGATAGGAATATGAAGTAATAGAAATACAGGAAATTATTTTTTTTTTTGCTATTTATTTAATATTCTTTTTGATGTGACTTTGTTCATCTTTATAAACAAATCTTTAATCAAAGGTGCCAGGATAAGAAATAAAATGGAAAGGAATTCCACTGTAAATTATCTTAAAATATCACAATATTTACAGACTGAGGTTCGAATGTAAAAGCGGCTTTTCGCGACGAAAAAAGGATATCTTGCATTAACCATCTACTGAATAACGTTGTTGAAGCAGCAATATTTAATTCAAGTTAAATACTCTAATGACGACATTAAAAAGCTACAGCCCAACTTGATGAAACACTGTTTTCTGTCTGCTAAAGTCTGTACAAATAAACTACGCTGATGTAGCAAGGATACTTCGAGTGAAACACAAGACCTCATCTTAATATTACCAACATAAACGAAATATTTGACGTTCTTAGATTTTTTGAATAGATTTGGTTAGTTTAATGGAATTTTTATTAATGGTGCAAATTTAATTTATTGGAGTTAAATATCTTGAAATGCAAGATATTTTAAATAAAGTTCAAACCATATTGGATCTTGGCATACTCTTGTATCATATGCTCAACTTTCGTGATTACATCTTTCTAATGGTAAATAAAGCCTATGGGGTCCTTGGATTCATGAAACGCTGGTCAAAGGAATTTCTAGATCGTTATATTGCAAAACTTTTATGTACTTGTCTTGTTCGACCAATTCTTGAGTATGGATTAATTGTTTGGGATGCTTGTTATTCGATTCATATTAAAAAACAAACAAACTTATCGATGGCGTTTCTACAGTTAGAACTGTTTATGTAATAAAGTATTTTTATTGCTGTATGCATATACATGCTATTTGTCAAGAAAATTTTCAAAGCATATACTTTTTAGGATGTTTATTTATAGTTTCTTGTTATCAGTGTTGGCAGAAAATTAAACGAGCAAAATGCTAAATATATAACAAACAGTGTTGGTACCTCTAGAAAGAACAAAAGCACCTTAAGCTGTTCCAAAACATATGAAGCAATTTATAAAAAAGTAAAGGTAAATACCAATATACAATTTAAAGTTTTTGCTTCAAAATAAATAAAGGACTTGAGATCAAACAGCAGAATTTATTGACAAAATCACAATTCATTTAATAAAAGTAAAAAAAAGTAACAAGACAAAAGCAGGAGTAAAAGAATATACATAGAACATATGCATTCGGTTCATATCGATCCTTAGTTGCAAAGTTGTCATATCTCAAAAAACATGATTTTTGAGTTTTGCTACTGAAAAACATTTTACATATAAGGAAATACCTTCAACATCTTTTTTTCTAAGTAACTTAAATGTTTTGTTTTTTTAAGATATGATCATGTTGCGTTAAAGAAGCGATGTGTAGTATAAAAATGTCTATAAATTCTAAATAATAAGGAATCGATTAAAAAAGGGAATTCCAAGTCGAATGAAATTTATGATAGCATTTCAATCGATTGTTATTTAATTTTCGTTTATTTTGCTGTCAAAAATATCCATTTCGTCGTCGCAATCAGGCTACAAAACAGTTGTAATAAAATATTGAGATTTTTGGTATGATTCGCTCGAATTATTCGAATTTACAAACATTTAAAGGCACTTGAAAATTGCTACGGATTGCATTTTCAAATTTTAAGTAATAAGTACATATTGTACTTAAAAGAAGTAGGTTAGGTTAATGGGGCAGCCACCATTCAAATGGTGGCTCACTTGGGTCCGTCAGTTCGGTCCCTGCCCAATACCTGCCAGATTATCTAGATCTGACAAAGTATCAGAGCCGAGTATCTCACTCCGTACGCTTATTAGCGCAGGGCATTGATATAGAAGATGAAAAACAGCCTCCTCTTTCTCTTCATCGTTATTACTTCTGCATTAGGCGTTGTAACTAAGATCCATTTTCCTAGCATGTGTCCCTATGTTCCAGTGCCCAGTTAGCACTGCTACTAGTAGTTGCATCCGACCTTTCTTGAATGTGAGTAGATCACATGTCCTGCTTAGGCCGTAGCGGGGCCACGTTGACATTGCCACTTGGCAGGTACCTTCGTGTTCCTACCTGTGTTGAGCAAGTATATGCGATTCGCGCTGAATCAACTACTTACATTCTGATAGAGGAATGCCAGTGAAGGGGCATGTCATTGAGTTGTACAATGCCACACTCTGTCTAGCAATACCATCCGCGATACAGTTTCCAGGACAGTCAGCGTGTCCTGGAGTCCACACTAGTGTAACTCTCGAATGTTTCGCTATCGCATCAAGATATACCTGGCATTCAACAACCGCGAGGGATGCATAATGGACACCTTACTATCAGTATATTTATAGATATCCTAAGAGATCCTGTAATACCTAAGCCATCTTGCCGCCCGCGTGATAGCAAAGATTTCAGCTTGTAGGACACAACAGCCATCCTGAAATCTAAATGGAACTTTTACGTTGAAGTCTTCCATATAGAAACCCCCGCGGATCCTGTCCCCCTTCATAGAACTGTCAGTTAAAAACCTTAACCGATCCGTCGAGTGGGAAAGGGTGTGACCCACTGTTCCCTAGTAGGAATAAGTGTGTGAAATAGCGCACTAAAATAAGGTTTTGGTATACAGTAATCAATGAAAGCATGGATACTCCGATGTTATCTAAGAATCCTGGCATGCCCATAGTCAATTTCCGTGAATTGACAAATAGCGTTCAATCTGATTGCTGGATAAAGAACCAGTTGTCTAGGTGGAAGCCAGTTCAGCATAGTAAAAACAAGAGCTTTCATTGGACTTTACCTGAGCGCTCCTGTTTTCAGAACAATTTTCTTAAGTGTTCTAGGATGATAGTTTTTTCTAAAGGATCCTACCAAACTAATGCATCGCAAAATAGAATGGGCTTGACTACGTAATCAATTGACTGCCTCTATTGACTGCACTGTCGCCGAGACACTTCTAATTGAGGGACTTATAAACCTTTTCGTTAGCAGATTTTTGACAAATCGACAGATGTTAACGTCAATTCTGAATTAATTGAATTGTGCTTAACGTAGCTGAAAGCACCCTCAATGTCCAGAAAGTCCACCTGCTACTGCAGGTATTCTGTATGTAGCTGGGTACAACTAGTAAAGTTGACAGGACTTTGCGCTGCCGATTGGTTTCAGAGGACCCTTTTACACCGCTACAGAAGCTTTTCCAAGACCTTCTTTACGCGCTTTTCACTAAATGTTTAAAAATGTTCGTTAAGGATTGCACCGGTCGCCTGATCGCTTGGCCTGAAGATGGTTTAGCTCATTCTTTACAAACCACTGGCTTTCAAGCCAAGTTAGTGGCGTAGCGGAGTGAATCATTCAAAGAGTCTACCGCAAAATCAATGTCCCTACTATTATATGACATGGGAACAAAAGTTAGACAGCTGAGGAACTCCCCATAAGTTTTTTCTATTTACGATAGAATCCGGGTCTACCTCACGAATCTCTGGATTGATATCTATTTAATGATTTTCGGAAAAGGGACAATCGTCGGAGACTGTCTAGTTGTTTATTATAATGGAGTGCTGTGGAGTGACCAGCGTAACGCTTAAAATTTCTTGACGTTAACAGACAATAAATCTTGGCTCTCTTAAATAAGTTGATTAACTGCAGCACCTTTCTCTGCAACCAGAATGCAACCGTGTAATATTTTGACACATGCTGCTGGCATACAAAAAGAAAATGAATAATAATTAACTGGCACCTGACAATTGCGGACGTGATTCAAGATCGTATTAAACACAACTTTCTATATAAGCAAAATAAAATTAATTAAAAACTAACACTCTTTGTATTTTTATTTGCGAAGTGGCTTGTTACACTATTTACCTATGTATATGGAGTCTGTGAAACCAGTAAACACTAAGAATTTTCGTACAATTGGATTTGTTTTTGTATTTTAAATTTTAATCGCACTATTTCCCATAATTAATATTTTACATACATATTTAGCAAAATATTAACAGTTTTATTAAAAACATATTGAAATTAATTACTGAGGGGTATAACTAGTTCCTATGCGCATTTCACTGTTACTAATGCGCTTCGACATACCGAAAATAGTTATTGGATACGTCCTGCCCCTTACAATTAGCATCTTTATGACCATAATCGAGGCACTGTTAATAATGACACCGAACGGCAACCCATAACATCCAACATTTTCAAGATGTGCATTGGAGTGCCATTGTATTTGTTTTTGTTGGACTGCTTAAGTGGCGAGTGCATAGCACTGGTCACTGAATAATACCGACCGCAATTGATGCTGGTGTATGGTAATATACACCACAGCAAAATCGCCGGCTCCGATAGCCCAGCGTTGCTGTACCCGTACCGTTCCGTAGCGTACTGTTAGCACGTTGATCCACTTATAAAACACTTAAAAACGTACGTTTGTCTTATATTGTTTGTTTTATTCCCAGGAAAAAGGAACATCTGTTTACAACACAGTGATGGGTATTAGAAATTTTCAATTGGTGACTTGTGCAGAAAAAGTATCTAAGATATTTAAATGATATCAGAACTTTATTTAATGTATGTATGTAAAAATTATTTATTATTTCACATTTATATTATAAAATTATAATATAAAATATAAACAACAAATTAGAGTTTATATGTGTATACAAAAAAAAATTTATACCATTTAAATTATTTGATATGTGTATACGTACATATCACATTTATATAACATATGTATTTGTTTATTATATACATCTAAATATGTATATCGTATTATCAAATGCAAAAGGGCATATCGACATTATAACAAAACTTTCACTAGAGACAAAAAACTTAATAAAAAGCAAACTATTGTGATAACAAATATTATCTCTTTCAGCATAGTATCATTAATTTCGATTTAATTAATCATACTACCTAGAAAAAATAGTTTTTATGATCACAATAGTTTGCTTTTTATTAAGCTTTTTGTTTCCCCTGAAAAATGTTTAAAAAAATAGATAGGCCGTTTTGCATTTTATATGACGATATGTATGTACATATATATGCAAATATACATTTTACTTTAAGTTGTTTTGTCAAAAGTACTCAAATATTATTATCAAAAAGTACCAAAATTAGGGGCAATTTCTATTTTATACAGATTGGTACGTTGCAACTACGATACATTTAAATTCGGTAAGCTTTTGTATTGCTTTTCCCATAACATAGAAGAGCAGCTGATACAGTACGGCACGGCTGCACTCCGCTAATTCTGCCTTAATACATAATTAATAAAAATAGCTACACAGCTTAAATAAATTTAATGCGCCTACTTGACAGCAAAGGCGCTGCAACGCGGATCTAAAACTAACATAACGACTAATATAAAAGTTGTAAAATCGATTTTCCTCACCTTTTCTCTCTCACTATTTCTTTCACAAAGAAGTTCACACATCTACTAGTTGGTAGGCATATTAATTGCCTGAGTATTACTTCTTAAAAAACCCCTTCTAGCACCTTCTTTGTGACCGCTTTGTTGTATTTGTCGTACGAATCAACCGATGCGAATCTTTGCCATCTCGAAAAATCGGTTGGTTAATGTTGCACTTGAACCAATGGTCTTTTAATTGCCGCCGGCAGCAAGGAATTAAAATCGCCAGATTTTTTTTAGGGGCGCATCGACGTCGTTCTTAGCGGTATCTTCATCTGTATCACTGATCTTAATCTTAACCTCGTGGGATAGTGCCCGAACTTCAGCAACTTCAACTAGAATATATTCTACCGTTTGCTTAAGTTCACTTGTTTTTTGATTTATTCAACTCTAATACATTTCAACATTTTATTGTGTTGCATATTGCTGCCTCCTTGGGTTTAATATTTGCCTGGCCATTGGCCAACATCTTCTTCTTCTTAGATTTGTTTTCTTTGACGATAAGAATAGTGGCATCTCTTTTACATTTTTGGGGTTACGTATTTTACAAGATTTGGTTTTGCCGGTTCTTTTTTCTGTGTTTGTTTATAAAGAACGGAAGAAGTTGTGGAAGTCATTCCAGTAGAATTTTAATTTTAATTACTTAGGTCCCGGAATATAACAACTGTCATCCCAGCGTTATACTTATCCAATGTAGTCAAACTTGTCACAACACTTGACCTTACCTGCTCAGGTATGTGCCGAACATGAGTACAGTTGCTGTCTTTGCGTGCCAAGTAAAAAAGTCCAGCACAAAGCTTTGGGCATGAGCTTCGCGGAAATCTCTAGAGTGAGCCTGAAAGGTTAACCATTCTATATATTTTTTTGCAAAAGCCAGTATTACAACAGTTTAAAATAAATGAAATAAAATAAATTTTTAACCATTTATCTTCTGTTAGCTTTTGAAAAGCAGATTTATTTCAATTTTGTCCAGCTTCTGTTAGCATCATTTTGTTCTTTCATTTATTGTTTATCGTATCTCCTAGTAACACATAATATTAATAATTCTCATTATATTATGCATAATTAAAAAACATATTTTTACAAAATTTAGATGTAGATTCAAATTTAACGGAAATAAAAATACAGAGTTGATTAAGCACAGTATAATCAACCGCGTGTATGCAAATTTGAGCACTCAAATTCAATCTAACGGAAACAGAACACACAAGAAAGTTCTAGAAACACCAATGAGAATCTTCTAGATTGTTTAAGAAATCTGTATGAAAAATTTTCATAGCAATTGTAAACAAAGAGTAACGCCCTCGATTGGATTACGTCCAAAATTTACATAAAATTGGTTAGTTGATTCGCCATCCATATTATAAGTTTGCTACTGCCATCTACACGCCGCTTCCATAACATAGCTGAATAACATTACAGGCTTACACAAGCAAACTTATTGTCATGGTGAGGATTTTTCTACTACGTTCGAGAACCATAACAGTGAACTGTTATGTAAGCCGATACTGCCAGGCACATAGAAGTCAGTTTTGTCGAAGCTACGGTATGGTGAACATCCTGCATAGATCAGTTGTCATAAAGCTTTTGCAGTGTTAACTAAACAAATTACTTCGTGTATCTTATTACCCAGTGTTATTAAAGAAAATAAAACATCATTAAGTTCAAAATCAATTTCCGTTGTGTTTTTACTTTATTTTTGACTAATTAGAAGAACTCAAACAAGTATTTGTTATCGAAAAGTTTGAAAAGTAACAAAATTCTAATTCAAAAGGCCAGTAATTCTAGATAACGAAAATAGAATTTTCTTCTATTCTCTGCATACTAAAATCGTTTGTTTTAATAATCTCTGTGAAGCTAAAATTTTAATACTTATTACCCTTCTTGCCTATCACTTATCTTCTAAATTGAAAGTTTTATTTCAAGGTGTATTCACACAGAGGTTATTTATAAAAAAAATAATTTAGTTTAGTTCCTTTATTGGCCAACCGATTTTCTTCATTCTTTTACCAAACAGTAGACACTATTGAGCCTTAGTGATCCGCCTATATATTATTGAAATCGCTTCAGTATTTAAGAAATAAAAGACTTCTAAAGTTTACACCACTGCAAGTGTAAGTAAGTATTGGTTCAATTAAAAACATAAGCAAAGCAATGAGAGTATTTAAAACTACTTACAGATGTATATGAGTAATAAAATTTTTTTTGGTGTATAAGACTTTTATTGTCATAGAGTGACCACCAATCAAACATTTATTGGTCTAAGCATTATTTTTTTTGTACAGAGTTGAAATTTTCAAAATGTATTTGAGTACGTCTAAGAGATATTACAACAAGACGTAGAGGAAATTCCAATTGTAAAACTTTCACGTCTTTTTAATTTAACTTAGTAAAATTTGTTTTGCTATAAATCTAAAAGTATTTGTAAGCAGGAGACATTTGCTATGACAAAATATATTTTTTTATATTAAAAGTTTTGGCATGTTATAAAAACTGACAGACTGTTGTATGAATTTCTTATACATTTATACACATACACATTATATGTATGCATTAAAAATGAGATATTTATTTAGGTTGCTTAAAACATTTGTTGTATAAATAGTTTTACCTTTGCTCTTAAAAAAAACTAAGTATTATCCTTTTGCTAGAAGGCAGCCTTTGTTTGAATCTATTTGTATTTAATTTAGCTATGAAAATATGTTTGTGTGTATGTTGAAGTCAAAACACACATTTGAATTATTTATGACATCTATTTACATAAAGATTATATCTTAACCAACATTGCAATTTTATCAAATATTTAGATTAAACTTCGCATCCATTTGGGTGAATATAGACTTTTTTATAAATTAAATACGATAAATTGTTTATTTTGATGTTTAAGTTTCGAAACGTTAATGTAAATAAAAATTCTTTGAACATCAATGTCATGCCAATTAAACGAATGTAAAAGTACTTTATAACAAATACCTAGTATATTTATTTTTCATAATTACGCAGTTTTGGAGGTAATCCTGAAAGACGAAAAATAAATACAAATGAAAAGAAATAATATATAAATTTATAAATCATATGCTTTTTTATTTGTTTTTAGGTAAAATATATAATATTTTTTTCGACAAAACATCAGGAAGATTGAAAAGTAAATTTTAATTTGAAATGTGTCTTTCCAAAATTAATACTTTACTATTATTATTTTACTAAATAAGTAAAATATTGTTACCTTTCGACCTTTTTGATAACGTTTTCTTGTTTGAGTTCTTTTAATTTGACAAAAATTAAGTAAAAACACAACGGAAATTGATTTTAAGTTGATGATGTTTTATTTTCTTTTATACTACTGTTTAATAAAATACATGAAGTAATTTGCTTATCAACGTTAACGCTGCAATTACACATGCAAGTACTGGCATGCCATTCATGTATACGTATTATCAACGAAAAATTGTTCGAAAAACTCGTAACTCTTGCCACTAGCTTTTACATTTACTTATGCGAGTGCAAGTTAATTTTTAAAATTTCGTCGATGGGTAAACTTGAGAACATTTTTTCAATTGTTTCCATTTTAACTTTTTATTTTGTATTTTACAATATAGAGTTACCTACTTAATCACATAGGCAGATTTTTGGGGGAAACGGCTACCATTTATTATTATTATTTTAATTATATTAATACTCTATAATTAACAGCGTTTTGTATGTATGTGGCATTCTGTAGTTTTCATGTATAACAGCCATGTTCAATTTTCTCACTTCAAATTAATGATACCAAATTGTTACATTTTAGATCCTTTTTTAAAAGGTAAAATAAAATTTTGAAAAATATCACTTTTTTCTAACACAACAACACAACTTCCTAATTTTTTTAAATAAGTTTCAAGACTAACGTAGTATGTATGTTGACAAACATCGGCTTTCTAAAAAAATGTCTTTCATATTTAAAAACACAGCGCAACCTATATCATATTACAAGTATCTGAACACATTTGAAAATTATATTTTGTTATTTTTTTAGTTAATAACAAATCACAATCGCTTGTATTTGCTTTTAGAACACAATTTCTATGTCTAAAATGGTTTGTTCTATTCAAATTGCTGTGGGATCTGAACCATAAAAAAATATGTAGTAAAAATTAATTAGAATATTGTCATAACCTAAATACATATTATTGTACAAAAAAAAATATTTTCGATACTAAGATCGTAGCTTCATTAATAACTTATTTTAGATCTCCTGTAAAATATTGTTTTTAGACATACGCTGTTATTCATGAAAACCACAAAATTAATCATTAAACAAAATGAAACTTTAATCACACTGTAATTTCTTAAGTCATGGAAAAATAGCCATATACGGACATCAGTACGTGATAAAAGACCAAAAAAAGACCCGTGTCTCCCAGTTTTGCCAAAAGTCATGCACTTTTTTATGGCTTCCAAAGGTTTGCGGCCTCGGTGTCATTTTTGCAAAATACTGATCATTTTCTCACGATCATATCTTGCAAATCGTTCACAATTTTGATTTACTCTCTGAGTCAAAGTTGTATATCTTGCCATAAAGAACAAAAATTGTGAACGTATAAAATCAAAAAATCTTCATCTTCGAGATGAAAATCGCAAAAAATTAAAAAAAAATATCGATTTTTTACCTTTTTTCCACTGTTCAGGTCCATAGGTAGCAAACCGTTAAAAATTCAAGAAAACAATCAACTACAAAAATGTATCTAAAATCTCAGTAAACAACTTTTTAGAACATATAAATGAATGATTCTTAATACCAAATAATAGTGTCAAATAAAAGTTAAAAAAATTAGGAAATCTAGGCCGAGTTCTAACCACACAGTGTTTATTATTACACGAAACCATTCGTTCTGTTTTTACCCCCTCATAACTTTGCTCCACTTAATCATAAAATAATGAAACTTAAAACATAAGGTCTCCCTGCAGAGGTAACCTCATAGGTGAAATTTCAAAGTTTTACCGAGATATTAAGCTTTCCGAGATATTAAGTTGTAAAAAGTGCATATTTTAATACATATTCACTGAGTCACTGATTCATCAATATTATTGGGCACTTCCACCACAGCTAGAGAGCTGAAATTGGGTATGCCGGTAGGTCTTAGATAGCAATTAACCAAAAAAAATCTGAAAAGGGGGACTTTGCACCCGAGAGGGACTCCGGTGACCGCCTTTTGTATGGATCACTTCCAGTATAGCTAGAAAGCTGAAATTTGGTATGCAGGTAGGCCTGGTGAGCAATAAGACTCTAAATTAAAAAAAAATAGATATAAATACAAATATAAATATTTATACAAAACTAACTTAGAAAAAAGAAATGAGATCCGCACAAAAACATAAATGTGAAAATAAGTCGAAGTTCCAATCCAAAAATTTCGGCCGCAAAAAGTACTGAAATCAAAATAAGGACCAAGTTCTTGATAGGTACAATACCACCTCATTTATAGGCAACCTGTAAGCTTGGCAACATTTTTCCCATAAATCTTTCCCATATTAGAGAGGCAAAAAATATTGCCAAGCTAACAGGTTGCCTAGAAATGAGATGGTATTGTACCTATAAAGAGCTTGGTCTTTATATTGATCTCAGTTCTTTTTACGGCCAAAATTTTTGGATAAGAACTTGGCCTTATTTTCACATTTCTGTTTTGTGCGGATTTTTCTTACCTTTGGAAACTAAAAAATTATTTCAGTGTACCGTCGTTAGTTTTTTGCTGCTTTCCATACTAGCACATATGAGAGAGTATGTGTGTTGCTTACCACTGGTTTAAGCCTAGTGTTAGATAGAGTCATGAAATAAAAACACCATGCATTTCTGTGATGTGCATTAGTGTGCCTTTGTGTCAGTTGTTGGAGGAAGATGTCAGTGGCGAGGCCATAGTCACTGGTCACTGAACAGTATCAACTTCAGATGATACTAATTCTATTCTAACATCAGATCGCCCGCCTTAGTTGGTGTTGAGTAGCAGAATTACTGGGGAAGTAATTCTGGCTACTAAGCACAGTTCAAAACCTCTTTATACTCCTTCTCGACATCAGAGGTGCTGCAACACTGTTCTAAGAATAAACGTGTAAAAAAGCAGAGTTGTAAAAAACGAATGATGCTTCAACTCCAATCAAATCTATCACTATTTCTTTTCACTAGTTCCAGCACAATGCATTGCATGTGTAGGGGTCATCCCCTGAGTGCTGCTCCAAGAAGAAAAAAATAAATACAGCCTGTTCGTCGATATCGAAAGAAATTTTTCTTTCGAATTATTACATTTGAAACAAAAACAACTTTTGAAATTTTGTTTTTGTTTTAAATGTAATTCTACGAAAAAAAAAATTACTTTTTAATGCGGAAAAGTCCTTGAAATTCCAGTGTTATCTACCCATGTTCAACAGTGCTATTAAATTACTTGTCAAGAAACTAAACACTAATAATACAACCAATAATACTTAAGAAATCAACTATCAACTATATTATAAATCTTCTAGATTTTATAAATGGTCATAAATTAGGAGCTTGACAACATAAGTAAAACTTATTATCTATGGTAAAGATCTGCAGGACTTTTATACATCCTTCAAGAAGCTCAATGACAAGTATAAGAGCATAGCGGTAAAGTAGTTGGGGAATCAATCTTGTGTAAACGTTGGTCGTGTTGACGTCGAAAACAGTCAACCAGAGTTTTAATTTCAAGCTTTCAGTGTTCCGGCCATATTAATAAAAACTTAACACAGTTTCATAAACCATATATAAGAAAATTTTCAATAAATAGTGCTTAAAAATGTCTAGAATAAGTTTTATTTAACTATAATATTCTGAAGCTTAATTCGATTAGAACAGATCTCAGCTGGTATTCAACTACAGATCTTAGGTTTACATTCAGGAAAATGAAAGATTCCTTGGCGCTCAAGCTTCTGAAATATTTGAGAGGAAGTGAAAAAAACTCATAAACCAATCATTAAAAAAATTGGCGGATAATGTGGTATACTTTGTTGATATGGTACATTAGCCTGCGTGGCAGATGGTGATTTTTAATAGAAATATTACAGTAACAATTGATCTTCGTGTAGTTAAAAAATCATCTCCAATTTGTTTCTCTAATTAAACTGGGATCGCAGTCAAGCTTAAGTGCTTAGAATACTTCAACAGGATTTTCAATGTTTTTCAGGCCAATGATATACTTTTTTATCTTAACATATAGTTTTTTTTTTTCCTTTTTTCTGTTTCTCATTTCCGTATTTTACTTTTCTTTAGCATGCCTGAGTATAATGGCAGAAATTTTTCAGTGGACACAAAAAAAGTCAGTCACAAGACTAGTAAATTTTTTTATTTCTATAGTATACCCCATTACCCGCCTGTATCACAATACCCGGGCTTAGTCTATTACATGAAAACATTAAAATAGTTATCAAACTACTGTTAAGTTTATATGTACATAATACAATTTTTAGCTTTAAATATACATATCTCTAAATTAATCACATGAGAATACATACTAAGCTTTTAAATCAAGCTTGAAGTATTTACCAAGAGTATTAAAAAATTTATTTTACTTCACTGTACAATACCACTAAACCACAATATTTACAAAAATGTTAACACTCTAATCAAATAAAAGTAAAAAGACGTGTTGGTGGTGTACATTAAGTTGACCCAAATTTTTTTTTTCATTTTCATTTTGCCGGCAACTACGATTTTCGGCGAAAATTCAATTTGTGCGACATTAAAACTTTTTCCGAAAAATCTGAAAACAATCTCAAAAATACTTGGCGCTATAAACTTTAATATTTTGCCTGAGCCCGAATTAAAATTTTATTTAGGGACAACCTAGTGTACATTCAATCAAAATATACATATATAAAAACAGCTTGATACCTGTTCCAAAATCTTTTCAATACGTTAATTATTACAAATAAATTTGAAACAATTTTGTTTACTTTAAAAGAGTCTGAATAAGCAAACGGCTTAGAAAAGGTCTAAACGTAACAACACAAAATTTATTTTATTAACTTTATATTAAATTAATATTATTTTAAATGATTGTATTCTTTTAATTACAGATCAGATCAATAACATGGGCTGTTCCTATGAAACAGCCAAACATACAATTCGCATAAATAAAATATCTACAGCAACAACTTCAACAGCCCATTTAAATGCTAGAACAAGAAATTTCAACAAAAAAACGGAAAAACAATTTCTATATAATAGTAGTACATTAAATCAACATTCTGCAGAAAATCACAATAACGACGACTGCCAATTTGTACGGGTACAACAACAACAAAAGCTAGCAACTACCAACACTACATGTACAACTAAAGCCAATAAGACTACAACTACAACAGTTAGCGAAATTTATAAGTTAAACAACAATAGCAACGAAATTAACAGCAACTCTGGTGACAACTTTAGCACAAAAGAAAATATAGGAATCAATCGTTTTAGTTTAGAAGAGATAAAATTCATCGGTAGCGTTAATAATAACGTTGCACAAGAAACTAACAATTTCGACAAAGTGGATTCAGCATTGCAAGAATCTTGCATAAATTCGAATCCGATTGCCTGTCACAATAGGGTTTGCTGTGAACAGCAATATAAACAACAACCGCCTTTGGTTGTCGACAAAATTACAAATCATACAAGACATACCGTAAAACCATCAAATTATATTACAAGCAACAATTTTAGAAGCTACAGCAACTGTAG
This sequence comes from Gymnocheta viridis, assembly GCA_956483585.1. Taxonomy (NCBI): domain Eukaryota; kingdom Metazoa; phylum Arthropoda; class Insecta; order Diptera; family Tachinidae; genus Gymnocheta; species Gymnocheta viridis. The sequence goes on from OY101444.1 coordinate 57,119,211, forward strand.
CAACAATAATTACTGCCGCTGTCACTTATCTTTTTTCCATCACAAGCACACAAAAAACACGTTGCGCAATGAACAACAATGTGAAACAAATTCGTGTCGCTGCAACTGTGCTGCCAATCAATCCAGCGACTTTGCCACGTTTTCTAATACCCACAGTAAAAATAGTCACCGTTTGCAAAAGACAATTTCATATCCAAGTACCTCCTTAACAGCAAATGTCATCGATTTGAAAAGCAATCTAATGGATCTGATGGTGAATTGTGCAGCTGTGGCAAAGTCTTTGACGGGCGTTAATGCATCGTTGTTAAAAAATTGCCTAAACAACGGCATCGTAAGCAAGATTAACAGTACCAACAAATGTAATACTAACAACAAGAATCATAATAAGTCTGAACCATATAGAGGCTATTGTCAGCGAGTAAATCATTTACCTAACAAAACAGATTATACATCCTACACTAGTTCTACGATTTCTAACACTTCAAACTCTTCTATTTCTATTTCAAATTCCTGCTCTCTCCACTATGCCACAAGCTCAAACAGTCGATGTAATAACAATAATCATGATATTAATAATAATAGCAATACTATTAGTTGCAAGAGCAACAACAACCGCACTAAGTTTAAACGTTTCCACAAAAGTTACACCAACACCCACAGCTGTCAGACATCTTCAGCCCATCCGGCGGGCTTCAGTTATATTGGTAATACTTATTATAGCTTTCTACGGAATACGATCAATTTATATACCGCCTCCAGTGTTATTCTTGTTCTGTGTTATTTGACATCTACGACATCAGCTGCTACAACCAAGTCGGACACCACATCCATAGATAAACATCCCATGTAAGTTGTTCTTCTCATTCACTCTGTTGTCAATCTCTTACATTACAAATAGGGATGCTAAAAGGGAAATCCCGGCACCGTAAGTCACGGGATTTTTTAAAAATCGCGTTTTTTACTAACAGTACATACAATCTCAAACAATTTTAAATAATAAATTGTTAACGTTAAGTCAAAAAAGCTTCACAAATCAGAATAATAAAAAAGAAATTAAACTTTTACCTTATGTATATCAGATCACTCTAACTTGTATTGTGATGAAAAAGCGTTTTACCCCTCTCAAATATCACAAAACATGCGCAAAATATATTCGTAAGCTGGAAGGTGCCCTAATAAGTGTCTTTGTGCATTTTCTTACATCTTTTTGTGTTTTCTCCCAAAACAGCATATAAAAAATAGGAAGAGTAAAAAGACCTTTCATATGACATAATTTTTTAGATACCGCCCAGCTCACAAGTGATCATCGCTAGAGTTAAATTGTACATAAATGAAGTAACCTTGAAATAATCTATATACATAAAGAAAACAAATTTCTTTTACAATACTATAATTGTACGTCAAATTAGGCCACACAAATAGTTACACTCTATTAGCAACGCCAATAAAGGGAAATATTTGTCTAGGATCAATATCATCCGATAAATCCGCGATATCATATTTGCATATACATATATTAATTAGGGAAGCATTCAATATTAATATATCGACGATACTTCACGGTTGCGATGTATAGGAATCGGTGATATTTTATTGTCAGCGACAATTTTAAATTTTTTTGAAGTTTTTTTTATGAATAAACATTAACAGTAATGCAGTTCTTGAAACTGTTTTACTATTTTAACTGCTTATTTCGCTGCATAATAATAGTTAAGAGAAAATAAACATTAAAAATCAGAGCATAAAAACAAAACAAAATAATTGAATAATTTCTTTTAATTTTGCAGCCGTTTCAACGTATAACAAAACGATATGTTATTATGATTTCGATTTAACTTTGCTATTATTAGAGAATATGAGCCTCTGCCCATGCTAAACTGTGGTGCTGCTCAAAGAGAGATCGAGATCTCGTAATATATCTGGAAACGTAATGACTAGATACTGATTATCAAACTTGAAATCTTTTATAGACGAATTTCAAGAGTACATGTGTATATGCACTGCTTTTAAATCTTCTATGCCCTCAAAGCGACAACCGTTCTTATCCGCAGAATTTTTTTATTAATATCAATTTTAAATACTAATAACACTGATTGACAAAAATTAGCTTTTAATTTGTCACATAAACTTTTTTGGTCTTTTTTATTTTATTTTGACTTCCTAAGGTGGAAAACAGGGGTAGAAAAAATTTGACGCTCATAGTTTTTTTTCAGGAATTTTATATTTCATAAAAAATACTGATACTTTACATACAATTATACTTGAATATATATTTTTTAAAACTAAAAGCTCTGATTTTCTGGAGTATTTGACCTGAGGCTGGTCTTTTGCAAGTTTCCAAAAATAATCTGCCAACATTCGAGGACTCCATTTGCCCTGGTATCGTTTTTTCCTGCTGGAAATATCCTGATGGAACCTTACGCCGTGTTCGGGAGTGCCATATTACAACCGAATGCTTGATACCTCGAAAGTACAAACAAACTTAATTTTTCTTCGAATATGTTATCCTTTAACAATTCCTTGATCTGAGGCCCGACGAAAATGTCTCCCTTAATTTTTGCGTCACTAACTTTAGGAAACTTTTCTCTCAAGTACATAAAACCTGAGCCGTTGCGATACATAGCTTTGACAAAATTTTTTATCAAACCTAGTTTAATATGTAATGTTAGAAAAAATACTCTGGTGGGCTCCACAAGAGGGGGTGTAAAACATTTTTTCCCCCAAGAGTGAAGCCCTCGTGCTTTAGCCAGTCTTTCTTGTGGTAGTGATTGCTTCAATCTCAATTATAATCTCTTACGCTGTAATTTTTTATAATAATAAAAAAATACTCTGCTTGTGTTTGGTTAATTTTAAAATGAATTCGAATTCAATTGACGTATCGGAATAGTTGAGCTTTTTATTGGAGTATAGCTAATATTAATGTAAATCCTTTTAATTCAATGTATGCAATATATACACAATACATTTTTTGTTATAGAAAAAATCGCGTTTAAAAATTTCGAGACTCTATATATTGGGGGATTTTACAAAAACAGACCCATTTAGCATCTCTAGTTGCAAATCAATAATTAAGAAAATTATATACATTCTGAAATGAAATACACGTAAAATGAGTTTAGCAAATAATTTCATTATTTTAAAGCATGATTAATATAATTTTCTCTGTATATGTTCTATATTGAACTCATACTTTCAGTTTTATATAGATTTATCAAAGGCTGTTTTATAAAAAAAATTATATTTTGCAAAAAAATTTTATTATTTTGTTTCTCACTTTTTAAAATTGTACTTTTTATATATATTTTTTTAAATTAATTTCAGTCGAGGCATCGATTGGTCGAAGTAAGTGCACTCCTTTATTAGTTTCCAAAAAATCCAATTCATTATGTGCATGAAATTTAAATAAGATATGTACATATTTTTTTGCTATTAATTTAATTTAATATTTTTTAAGATGTTTTTAAATTCATTTATCATTCATTAAGAGCCTCTTTAGATCGATCTGGTGAGATTCGCTTTAAAACAAACCTAAACACATTTTATCTGTCCCACAGGTTGACATAAAAGGTGAAGTATCTACAAGCATTTTGATTGCCGAATTTAAATTTCGATGGTGTTCAGTTGTCGGCAACAGACTTTCGACTTTGTTTTTTAGTGGGTTAGAAGAAACATACATATATGTATTTTCATAGATTTTTAAATAAGATATTATCATAAGAAATCAGCCGCGATTAAACACATAAGATCTTAATGTTGGTTTAATAATAATAATAATATTTGTGGATACAGTCCGTCCTCCAGTCATGCGAAAATTTAAGACCGCGGCTGTTGCAAAATCTATAAAAAAATAAAAACAATTATACGCCCTTTGCCTTATTAAATACTTTCATTGTCACCCAAAGGGCGTCTAATTGTATAAAGGTTGTAAAGAAAATAAAATAGATTCATATCGAATATAATAATTTGTTTGTTATGATTTTTGAATAACTTTCAAGGCCTACTATGCTTATACTATTGTAATTTTTATAATTCTCATTAAGTTTTTAAAAGTTTTTGTATAAGTAGAGAGGTTTGAAAGATTTAAAAATAAGGTTCAAGGTCTACTGATGACTTGGCATTAGTACCAATGAAATGCATGTGTATCAACTAGCTAAAAACCCTCAACAAACAAAAAACTGGCTTTTGCAATAGGCGTGGAGTTGCTGTATAATTTTATACAACTTAACGGTTTAAACCAAAAACTAACTGTTGCTGTTGGCTGAAGTAGTTAGAGCGTTGACTACAAAGCAAATAATGTCTATGAATTTGGGTTCGAGCCCAGCTTCAGACAAGTCATAACATCCATTATTTTTTCAGATGTGCATTAGTGTGCCATTGTATTTGTTTTTGTTGGACTATTTAAGTGATGAGACATAGCACTGATCACTGAAGATTACCAGCAGCAATTGATACTGGTGTATGCTAGCGGACATCACAGCGCCTTCCTTCGTCGGTATTGTAGCAAAATCGCCGGCGAAGTAAAATAATTAATAAAACATGTTTAACAGTTTAACACACATTAGAGGCGCTGCAACACTGATCTAAAAGCTAACACAACGCGCAATATCAGAGCTGTAAAAATTAAGCTTTCTCACATTCACCATCTGTCCTCTCTCACTATCCCTTTCCCAAAGAAGGTAACACACCTACTGGTTGGTAGGTATACTAACTGCCTGAGTGTTACTTCTCTTTTTTTAAACAAAAGGTTGTAGGTTAAATATTTCTAGTGCCTCCATATAAGTATCCAATTTAGTTTTCTTCGATGAACAATTTTCGCTTAAGTTTCAGGAAACACAAAGAATGCTGACGAAAGAAGCGCAAAAAATAGTTTTATTTTGTTATATGTTCGAACTCTGCTATAGTGCTATCAAATAGATACAATCTGTAAAATTTACTATTGTATCCTCTTGTATGCTCCAGATTGGAAACTTAGGTTTTGCGACGCTATATCCTCAAGCTTCATTAAATGTCAGGTAGTGTTAACTTGGACCCTCAGGAATGTTTCAGTGAAATACAGATGCCAAATTGGATTTCAATGAAATCCAAAATAGACGGCAATAAGAATGCTGACATAGAGTTATCCTCGCTTAATAAGTATTTGGCTATGTTGATCAATATCTTCCTTGGATCCACCAACATTAAATGCAATTTCCGATAGCGTTCTGGCTTAGCATTGATATGATTCAGAAACTGTTGAATTGTTCATTGAATTTGTGTAAAATAATCATGTCCATTTATATTAATCTTCATATCAATTGTGTTTTAAACATTTCTTAATTTTGTATTTATATATGTATAAAATAAAGGGTGATCAAATAAAATATAATTTCTTCATAATGGAGTTCAAACAATTCAATCAGTGTAAAAATAGGAAATTTTAACTTGTTGCAATCTTAAAAACTATATTAGCGTATGGCCACCTTAAAATATATTTGCATTTAAAATCATATCTTTTGTCATATCGATTGCTTTTGTCCAACTAACACTTTATTTGTTCAATTGTTATGCTTTAAAAAATATGTGTTTTGTTTTTTCACTAACAATGGAATGAAATTTTCTTTTGCAATTGCCTTTCAACAATTCTTTTACAGATTTGACGAGTCAAGTTCTGACAAAGAAATTTTGGATTTATTGTTGGAGAAAAAGCGCTATGATAAACGATTGCTGCCGCCAGTAAATGGTAAGTGAATGCTTTGGATATATTTAGTAGTATTTACATACATGCATATGTACATATTTATTATCAAGAAAGAGATCAAACGTTTCTGGAATTTTAATCATGCTTGATTATTCTGGTGAATTTTTTTAAATTCCTCGAATAACTCAAATAATTTAATTTAACTTTCAATTGATTTGATTCAATGAACATGCACAAACTTGACTTAATTTAATTAATAATAAAAAGAAAAGAAAATGGAATTAAAATCATATGCATATGATGAAACAGAACTCCGTCATAAAGTAAATTTCGGATTTCGGAAGCAATAATTAATAACTAGAGCAAGTTTAAAATTACACGAAAATTTCTTTTAAAAATGTATGTAAAATAGCATTAATATAATATAGTTTTAAATTATTAATGTTCTGTAGCATAAAAATATTGTTTTTATGTCTATGTTATATTTTGGAAGCACTGACGAGCCTGCTCTTGGGATTGTCGTATGCTTTTGGAATATTCGCTGTTATATGCAAGATTACAATTAAGATTTTCGAAAACAAGGATTGTTTTCGACCAAAAACGGTACTATGAAAGTTTTTTTTTATAAATTAATTAAAAGAAAAAATAGTAATTGTCTTAGCAACTGACAAATGCCATAAACAACTTGCCATGGTAATAACATACAAATTGCCTGAATACTGAATTCAAATCAGTATGGCAATTAATTTGTAAGACAACATTTTTCTTTTTAGTGAAGACAAACAGTAATTTTTACACACCCACTTACAGTAGTGCGCAAGAAAGCACTACTGTAAGGCAGAGATTACAAATTTTTAATGAAATGACAAATAACGAAGAGTTGTGAACATAAAACGACAAAACAATAGTATGATTATGTCACATACTCACTGCGCTGATATAATCATCTAACAAGGAATGCTTCTAAGTGGTGTCTATTAGAAAAAAAATTTTAATAAATCTCTATCCTTGAAACTTGCGATCTGATTACAAAACAATGTATGTAGGAACCGTAGAGGAGGACCTAAGCCTTAAGGGTTTCTTAATTTAAAGCACCTTGTAGAAACATACGGTGGGCTACAGGGTGTCAAAGTTACTACCTCGGGCATGTCAAACCTTTTCGACAAATATTATATGATTTTAACAATTTATTCTTTTTATAAAGCTTTTTAATAGATAAATAAAATTCATTCTGTTTCATAAAAATTTCTTTAAAATTTTCAAAGATATTTGGCTTTCAATTTTTAAATATTGATTTTTCGCCTTGACTTTGCTCGCAATTTTCTCAATATCTCCTGTAATATCCAGAAAAATTTTTTAACTGATCTCAATTCATGTAGTCGTGAAAAAGATCAAAATAAATTTTTTGAAATGAGAGTGCAAAATGGATAAATTTTGACAAAAATAGAGCTTGATTGTTCGACGTTTTTCTCAAAATTTTTTCAAAACCAAAATTTTTCTTTTGCGGTATATCAAAAAATTAGACTGTAGTAGAAATTTTAAGTCGATTAAAGCATGCACGCTATATCTAGCATTTGGCGAATATGGAGAATTTTGTATTGAAATTCTAAATTAATCGCATAAGATCGTGTTTTAAATTTTTTTTATAAATTACGTTAGATATATTTAATACAATGGATCTGACTTTTTACTGTTACCCGCCCCGTTAAAAATGTGGCGAGGAGAGCAGATTTACTAAAAATAGTCAAATTTGCATGAAAATTGTACTAAATTTAATTTTTTAATTTTTATTTCTTTACTGTTTATTAAAAAATATAGCAATCCGTTTTATATTAGAAACATTACAAAGATACTTTAAATGGATTTTTTTAAATGAATTTTCAAATCTAAAAAATACATATACATACATATGTGAAGAAAATACAAATGGCTTTGGTTTTTCAATCAAATGCTTTATTTATTTTTAAAAATGATCTAAATTCATACAAAATATTAAAATACAGGTATCTACCTGTCCATTGGTATATAGCACATGTATATTTATGATTTAAAATACTAAATAAAATGGTCACAAAACAGGCATCTCGTGTGAAGTTCAGCTAAAGAGTACTATTTTCAAGTGTTTTTACTCCGCCCATACGCAGAGAATGCTGTAGATAGTATATTTTTTAAACTTATTTCTCCTTGTTAAAAAATATCTTTAAAATATTTTTTCCTAAAAACTTTTATTTTTATTGTAAAATATAAATTTTGCTACATATGCAGGTAAAATATTAATTATGGGAAATAATGCGATTAAAAATTTAAGATACTAAGATTTTTTTTATTTGTTATAACATAAGAATTAATATTTTTTATAACATAAGGATAATAAGTGATACTATAAATTTTGTTCAAAATAATATGATATGTCAAAAGTCAATAGATTTTTAATTTCAGAATTTTCTTTTTCAATTTTAATACTAATTTTATGGTAACATATGACTGGATCTGGTCATATTCCATTAGGTCCATATTTTGTTCTATTTTTGAGCTTTTACATGTATTTAAGATTCTAATTTTTTTTAACACCCCTGTTTCCAGCTTCTTGGGCTTCTTCTATTAGTTCACATAAAGCCAACATACTATTTTCTATTATTTCTTCGCCATGAGCCAATTCTCTATCTGAAGTTGGCGTCATTGATTTCTAGGGATATGTGTTGAAGAGTTGTTTGGTTTCAGAAGCAAACGTTTTAAATTTATCTACATACATATATTTATTTGGTTTTTGTTATTGATCATTGTCAACATTATTTTGAAGCGCTTCAGAATATTTATATCAATATCAATTAAAGATGTGAGATCTGGATTTTCGAAAAAGTGTTTTGCAGTATTTCCATTATTTGAAATGAACAGGCTTATCTATAATTAAACCAAGTTGTTTTTCAAATTCTACCTGAACTCGTTTTTTCTCGTCTTTTCTCTTAATTTATGTAAATCTGTATTTTTTTCCCCTGCAAAATTTTCAATTCCAGGATTTGCTCGATACTTTATATCATACGCAAGATGTAAACAGAACTCCAGAAATCTTATCCTGGCATAAAGTGGTGAGATTCCAAATTTCGAAGCATTTTCATTAAAAGTTGTTCGAGAACTCCCATGAAATTGTGAACTCATTTTTCCACATATATTGCATTTCCAAGTGGATGTTGTATCTGTTAGAGCATTTGCAACTTTTGCATCAATCATTGTTAATTGTTCTTGAAATGTTACATTTATTATTTATTGTATTCTTTTATTATTATTTTTCAATGAATATCGGAGAAAATGCTTTCATATTCTATTTCAAATGGTTAACATATTCATTGATTGTTGTATTATTTTCCTTCACATAGTCAAACATAGTCGACACAACAGTTTCGATATTGCGGTTAAATTTATCCATATATCTTCGTGTTCGACAGCGCTAATAAATGATGAAGATGGACTTTTTAAACGCCTCCGTAGTGGAACCAAAGGCGCCATAAAGATTGAGGAATGCTTTTGTTCTGTTGTTTATATTAAAAAAATCGTGATGTTACATCGCATCCTCATTGGAACATCAAAATGAGTTCAGAGTCTTTGCATATATCTATATCACTATCGCTTAACGTCGATATAATTCTCGAGACAGTATTTTCAAGGAGTTCGATATATTTACTTTTTCACCTTTCAAGGAGACATCCAATGGTTGTTGTATTGGACGTAATAATTCGGATATCGTGCCCCTTATTGATTTACTACTAGAAAAGTTGTCGTTTTTCATCAACAGCCTTCTTTAAAATGTTGTACTCTTTTCTTGTTAATCCAATATTAAGAATAAGTGCTAAAGCATCTTCATTAGTTAATGATGACTTTGATTTAGGTGTGGTTATGCTTTGAATTATTCGCTTTAGTCGCTTAGGTGATGCAGTTGGTAACACATCTAGAACAGTACACAGTATGTGTGTTTAAAAGCTCTTCTTTTTTTCTTTTTGACTTCGAATTCACATCATCATAACTTTTGGAGGGCGACCTTTCTTTTTGTCACCAATGAATATATTTGCTTATTTTATTATCCAGTCTTCATTTTTTTATAAACTTTTGCTTCGACCAATGTGAAGCCTTAATCCTTTTTTCGTAGCCTTTATAAAAATTTTCAAGCATTGAAATCTCTCCATGTATAAGAATTTAGCCGTACGATGCAATTGTGTCAAAAAGTTTTTCCGCTTTAAATATTCTATTAGTATTCTATTAATTTGCAGATAGAACTGTGTTTCAAATTGAATTTCAATGTTATCTTAATTATTGCATGAACTTAAATACAGCAAAAAATTATTATCAGGTAAATTTTTATAATTATAGCGAAAAACACATTATTTTCTTAAAACTTATTCGCAACAAGCAAATGTATATATTTGGGTTAATACCGGACTGCAGAAATTATAAAACAGGTAGGCAAGAAACAAAATATGTGTATTGTCATAATTTTCAAATAAGTTTTTCCCTGCTATATTTTAACAAATATTCGTATTTAGAGAACACATACTATATAAAAAATATTATTGTCAAAGTTTATCCATTTTTCAATCTCATTTCCAAAAATTTATTTTGTTCTTTTTCACGACTACATGAATTGAGATCAATTAAAAATTTTTTCTGGATATTACCGGAGATATCGAGAAAATTCCGAGCAAAGTCAAGGAGAAAAATCAAAATTGAAAGCCAAATACTTTAAAAATTTTAAAGAAATTTTTGCGAAACAAAATGTATTTTCTTTATCTATTAAAAAGCTTTATAAAAAGAATAAATTGTTAAAATCAAATAATATTTGTAAAAGCTATGAAGTTAGTAACTTTGACACCCTGTAGCCCACAGCATGTTTCAACAAGGTGCTATAAATTGAAAAATCCTTAAAGCTTAGGTCCTCCCCTGTGGTTCCTACATACATTGTTTTGTAATCAGATCGGAAGTTTCAAGGATACTGATTTATTACTCTTTTTTTCTAATAGGCACCAATGTGCAACGTTGGACGTTCTCTACGTAAAAATCAATTTTTGGAGATTTCCACGTAAAAAAAGTAACAATACATATTGAATAAACGGCAGCATGTTTTATTTACGCGAAAACGTAAAAAAGAGTGCTTCGACATACTCAGGATTGTAAAGGAGAGTTTTGTTAGTGCAGATTACAAACATGCTTTTGTCAAAATTTATCGATTTTTCACTCTCGTTTAAAAAAAATTTACTTCTATTTTTTTCACGACTACATGAATTGAGAATTGTAATTTTTTTTGTATATTATCAGAGATTGTATTAAAATCATAAAATATTTTCTTTTTAATTTTATCTTTGCTATTACCAGAGATATTTAAATTTAAAAATTTTAAATTTGAAAATGTTAAAGAAATTTTTGTGAAACAAAATGTATTTTCTTTATCTATTAAAAAGCTTTACAAAAAGAATAAATTTGTTAAAATTAAATAATAATTGTAAAAGCTATGAAGCCAACAAAGTTTGACATGGCCGAGGTAGTCAAATTTGACACCTGTAGCCCGCCGTATGTTTCAACGAGGTGCTTCAAATTAGAAAATTCTTAAAGCTTAGGTCTTCCTCTATGATTTCTACATATGTACATTGTTTTGTAATCAGAACGCAATTTTCAAAGATACAGTTTTATTACCCGTTTTTAATTGGCATCACTGTGCATTGGCTTATACCAAACACAAAAAGCAACGCAAACTTAAATATTAGAGTTTCCACTGATTTGACTTTTGGTTTTGTTCGAGTAAGGAATTAATCGATTTTGGTATTTTAAAATTGCTCAATTAAAAAAGTTCAAATAATTGCATTCAATGGAAGAAATATACATGTGTATTTGATTTGATAATTTTAAAAAATAAACAATAAAACAACAATTAATTTCACTACGTATAAAGTTCTAAAACTTTTAGAAGATATTAGTATATCAAAAATTATGTTCAATAAAAAATTGTATTGTTTACTAGACTTGAATCAAATCTATTGAAATAAATAGTCTTTTAAAAATAGTATACAGTTCAGATGTTTCCTTCTGAAAAACATTTTTGTTTTGTTTTAATAAAACTACACGTTTAAAACAAAATTTCATTTAAAGTAGATGTTGGCGATAGCGATAGGATCGCATTAAAAAGATTTTCTTGATTTTCTGATATTTTCTTTGCCTTATCTAAAGACATAAGATCATCTATTATAATAATACATTTTGAACCAGTTATTTTAATTGTAATACTTTGTATAGTTTTGTTAAGTTCAACAGCAGATTGTTCTCATTTAGATCCACATTTTCGTCTTCGAATATATAATCTTCGGATACATTTTGATCAGATTCAATGTAAAACAATTGATTATACAATATGATTGCAAACTGTTTCGAATTTCGAGCTGTATTTGAAAAAGTTATCATTATTAAGGAACCTTGCGGATTTAAGATAATTACTTTAATTCGCCTCTCATCTATTTTGGTCTTAAGGCAAGCAACTAAATCTTTTAGAAATGGATTATTCGCCTATTCTAAATTGTTGATCAAGAAGATTAATATTCTTTCCGATACAATTAATGTTGCTGAATATTTTCTAAACTCTATTTACTGGCCACATCTAGCGATCGCAAAGTATTACTCATTGCTGAAAGTATCAACATTTCCTTTCCTGTAAAAAACTGTAACGCGTAATGTGATAGTGCATGGCTTTCACATTTATAAATACAAAGGAAATTTTTAATCATATTAACTATCGATGACCAACGATGTTAAATGTGTAATGAAAATAACATTAAACTTTAATCAGTTAGAAATGTAAAAAAATATGTTCTATTAAAAAAGACGTATTTAATAAGAAATCAATTTTACTCGATTAATTGGCATCAATTAATTATTCGTTAATCGAAATTAACTAATTTCGTTATTCGATTATATAATGGAAAATCTTTACTCGATTAATCGAACAGCTTTAATTTGCATTAGCAGTCTTATTTTAAATTAACTTGGTGATTTATGCCCTTCCCAATGTTTATCTGATTTAATGTAAATGTACGAAATCAAATTGAATTTATACTGAATTTAGCTATTTCAATATGGCAACACAATCGACATTCAGGTCAGTTGTTGGACAAATTTAAAACTTAAAAAAAAAATTTAATTAATTTAAATTTAAAATGAATTCAAATTCAGCAAAGATAAGTTATTTTCATTGTTCTTAGCAAAAAATAAAAACATGGTAATAAAACCATGTGATGGTCTACATACAGCATCCTTTTTTTGGCTAAATTTCACGTGTCCAATTTCTCCATATTTTGAACATTTTCACATACTTTTTGAAAACTCTTCCAAAGTTTCTTTAAATCTTTTATCGTCGATCGTAAGTACGTCAGTGCTAGCGCCGTCCTTTAAAAAATGTCATATATGTAGATATCAATTATCCTCCATGAAAAGGTAACATTAGACCTAAAAGTTTCCACAATTGCCTTTGTGTTATTACAGAGTGACATACTGCGATCCCAACTTGTAGCAACACGTTCAGATTCATGGTCCATGTACAATATTTACATTATGGAGCAGTTTCAGCAAAACTAATGTCAGCTTTCTTTCAAATGAATAGTGATTTTTCACCAACAGCATAACCGCTAATCATACTTTCGGCCTTCTATTTATTTGATCTCGATTGTAATTTTGTTTTTAATTTACTAAATTCAAAAACTGTCGCACTGTCAGGGTAAATTTTAAGTCACGTTAGTAAGCTTTTAATGCAAATTAACACTATCGTCTGTCTGCCCTATTAGCATAACTTGTCATATAATTTTTTCACACTCTTTATTTTGATTTGAATGAAAAATAAATATTTCGATTGTACCTAAATTTTATTCATTATACACCCATAAAGAAGAACATTTTGTACAGCTTGAAGAAATTGAAGAAATATAATCAAAGTTATCGTATTTAACCAGACATATGATGAAAATTTGTCGATTTCATATCACTGGATTACAAAAATCAAACTCTACTAAAAGAAAATTAGCTGATTTTCTTTTATTGTTTTCCATGTTTAGAATATTTTATTAGAACTAAAAGTGCTTTTCTTGCAAGAACAAATTTTACAAGCAAAAACTCGCAACTACTTTTTTGCCTCTCGATTTTTTATTCATTTCTGTTTAGAGTATGTGAACACTTTTCAGTAATAATTAGTGCAATTCAGTAAAAACTTTTAGGTAATAATTCGACTTAGGGATGTCAACAATAACAAAATTAACTTTCCGTTATCACTAAACTCAAAATTTAAAATTTGGTTAGTAAAAATTTATTAACAGAAAGCTCCATTAAGTTTTAACTTTTAATTAAAATTAACTGAAATATTTTTTGTTTAAGTTCTTAACTGGAAAAAAATATCACATTTTAAAGTTAATTACATTTGGTTCATTTAAAAAATATTTCACATTGAAAATTGGCGGTTTAAGCTTTTCCATTTAAAATTACCTACCTCTGCGAAAAAATCGTGTTTAGATGTGATTGGTTGATGTTGCTATTTACTTCTTTTTGCATTTCTCAAAAATAAGTTTTTGCTCTCATAAAGTTTTAGTGGATAAAAGCAAGTTAACTAAATTTTGTAAACTAAAATTTTCAAGTTTCTGTTAAAGATTTTCGACTAACTGAAACTTAGTGAACTTTTAAATAGAATAAACAGAACTGGACTTTGTGTTAATGGGGGTTAATTGATAAAAGTAAAATATTAAGAAACAAATAAGAGTGATATATTCGGCTGTGCCGAATCTTATACACCATTCACCATAATATGGTGTGACGAAAGAAGTCACAATCACGAAAATTCACGCTCACGCTTTCATTTAAAGTGATTATTTTTCGAACAAATTGGTTGTCAGTAGTTTTTAATACATAGTTATTATTATTTTTTGACTAATCTTCGTAAAGTTTTTAGTCAGGAAGAATTGGACATGAAACAATATTTCAAAGGAACAAGGAAAAATTTTCACACTAATTAATTTCAACTGGCCGTGTTAAAATTTTTCCTCGTTCCTTTGGAATATTGTCTCATGTCCAATTCTTTCTGACTAAAAACGTTAAGAACATTTGCCAAAAATTAAAATTCACTTTGGATTAAAAATTTTTTTAAAATTAGGAATTTAAATGAAAAAAATTACATTAAAGCAAAAAAAAGTGTCAATCACCGTCACAGACGCACGCTCACGTGATGGAAACAAAAAATTAATCTCGATCGTGCATTATTGGTTATCTTCTCTATTCCATAGTATAGGCTGACTTCATAAACACAGCTTGCAAAGCAAAATGGAAGCATGAATTTACAAGGCATTCTACTGTTGCTTTGCAAACTGCGTTTATGAATATTATGAATTTCGTAACAAATTTGTAACACTTTCTTGCCTAGAGTGCATTATAAAAATATTAACATCCCCTTATTAGCTCTTATATATTTTTTCACACATCCAAGAAGTGTTTCAACGTATTTATCAATAAGCCAGTGGTCTTCGACTAAACAAAGAAATGATTTGAAACGTAAGAACAGGTTTAATAATGAAGAAATTCTCCCAAAATAGATAAAAAAATATCGACACCTATTGCATAAATCTGCTAGTCTAATGATTAAAATGTTCCAATATTATCTTCACATTGAAAAAAATTTAAAGCTATCAAAAAAAGATGGAACTTTTTCAAATAAAAAGTAAAAGTAATAAAAACAACTAAAATGTATCAAAAATTAAAAAAAAAATAAATTAATAAATGATTGGTCAGGATTTGAAATTGTACCTTCTTACCCGGTGGCACGGTTTCGAATCCTGAACACAACACAATGCTATTTTTTTAGAATTTTCGATACATTTTAGTTGTTTTTATTACTTTTACTTTTTATTTGAAAAAGTTTCTTCCACAATTTATTTAAAAAACCAGGCACAATCTCATTTATAATATTTTTTTTTAATTTTTGCGTTTTTCCAATTTTATGAACGATAAAAGGTTTATTTTTCAAAAATATCCAATATGTTATCAGATAGGATTTTGTACAGTGATAAAATAATTATATAATGAATTCAGTAAGTTGTCGACGTTTTGATTTGATATAATATAATATTAATAACAAAAATAAAAATAACTCGACGGTGTAAGAAAAAATATTAAATTATAAAATATAACAACATATTTTAATTCATTATTTTAATTTAATTGTTTCTTTGAAACTAGTATGATGTACGTATGTATGTAAACTAGTGGTATTCTGATAGTTGTCTTTTTAAAATTTTGTTAACTTTTCCATTTACTTATCTGTATTGCGGTTGGACCAGACGATAAAGGTTTTGGTTCAATATAACCTGTATATTTCTGATATAGAAACACAAAGGAATTTCAACCACAATTGATTTAAAAATACGATTTCGGTAATTTATATTCAGCCTACTAAGAAAACAGCTGGCGTTAATTAAAAACATTTTTTGTTAAAATCTTCGTTTGCGTTTGTAAAATTTTACTGAGTATTACAGATAAATATATATGAAAAATTACGGTTAAATCGCAAATAGAAAGCTTTTTGCTCTCAAATCTAACCCAGAGATTTGGCTTATTTTCGTAATATTTTGCCATTAAACCGGGTGCAATTCCATAGTGCGTGGTATCGACAATGCGATATTTTAGGTGTTTTTAATGAATTTAAGATTAGTTCATTTTATATGAATATGAAGAAGTGAATTTTGTATCTCCTAAGATCTTAACTTATCATTTTGTATATGTTGAATTGGCGAAAATACGAAAATATGCAAAAAAAAATAAAATACAAATATGTATGCATATACTACTTTTAGACGCGGTACAGCTCGCGAACTATTATCGCTATGATATACAAATGTTTTGGAAATTTTCCCTAAATATTCCGATCTAAAAATCCAAAGTTCATATGTATGTATACGATAGGAACTGATTGTTTAAAAAATATTTGATGAATTGCGAACTACTCTTAGAATACATTTTAATTAAGCCCACATTAAATTATTCAATAGGATAATGCAATCTAGAAGATAAATATAAATTTGTGGAAAGTAGGTATTTGCAATACTTTTATTCAAAATACAAATGCATTTTAAGTTTTCTATTCAATAAATTTTTGTACTCTATAATTTTGCTGTTTTGTAATCAATATTAAATCATGCAAATTTTCTGATTTTTTCAAGACTTTTGGCAATCGGCACAATTATATGATTTTTTTTTTAAATTTTGGAAAAAGTTCTCATGTTTTTAGTTTCTTTGCTAGTTACATTTTGAAGCTTGATAATAATACTGGGTTCTGATATTCTGCAGGTACGCTCTGCACATGAATATAGAAAATAAATAAAATTAGTATTGTGTGCACACAAGTATAAAAAAGGATATATAATCGATTAATAAATCAATTGACATGAATTGCATTAGCATTCGTTAATCAAAATTTAAAATGTTTAATTATTTGATCAAATAACAGAAAAAACCGTCTGCTAACCGAAGATCAATTAATCTTTCTGTATACGCAATGTTATTAAATTTTTTTAATTGGGAATGAGACATTTTGGATTCTTTAGATTACAAACATTTTACTCTTGTTATTAAATATGTTTATTATATTTCCAAAAATTGTATTTGTTGAGGGTTTGTTTCGTATAACACGCATTTCATTGGTGCTAATACCATATTTTTTAAAAGTTTCAAAATTTTTACTTTATAAAACAACTTTTAAAAGTTGTTTATTTTATTTTAATTAAAGAAATAACAGAAAAGAAGATAAAAACTTATTATAGTTTATGACAATCGCAATACAAAGTTTTTGTAAATTCTTGCAATTCGTTAAAATACTTTGCACATAATTCGACAGCCTCCATCCAAGATCCCCAAGAGCTACGCAGGAATTTGTTTATTCATAATTTATTTCAATATATAAGATTTAAGCAATAGATATAAAAGATTTGTTAAAAAAAGATAAAAGAAAATAAAAAAATAGCTTTTTCAGTATAGTTAACGATAAGAAAAATTTTTCATTTCAAATGATCATGCAACGCATGCCTATTTACTTAATCTTAAATCGAAACCTTATCCTTTTAAGCCGCTATATTTTTCTTTATTACATTGAAAACTGATAACATGATGCAAAGTTAAACAAAATTTTATTTAATAATATAAAAAAACTAGAACTATCATTCAAAACATGAATTTATGATAACATACTATGTAAAAATATGCGAAAATATGCACCAATAAATCAATGTGATTTTGTTTCAAATTTGATGAGTCGTAGCGACAAAAAACATTTGCTTACAGGAAAGTTCAAGTGATACTTCATTTGGCTCCAAGTAGTTTTTCTGTACTATTAATTAAGGACCGGACAAGTTTAAAATGGCCCGAATGTTTTAAAAAGGTATGCAAAATGGCACCAACACCTTTTCGAAAACGTTTGCTTGCTCAAGTATGTACTTTTAATTTCTAAAAAATAATACTGTTTATTTACTTTTCTTTTACACTCTAAGAATTATATACAAGAAGTATTTTGTCATTGATCGCGTTCATAAGACGTAACTGTTGCGCAACCGTTGAGTGTTTGTCTTAGAAACGCAGAATTGAGTAGTTCCGCTCCACACAACAGTTTAGTATTTGCTGCCATTTTTTCCATAACAAATTTTTTCGCTACGATTGGTTAACATGTTGTGTTTAGCTCCGCAGCTGATCAAAAGAGTTCTGCGCTTTTATATTATAATGCAATGCCGTTTTGTTATGTGGCGACTACAAATTAATTTGTTTAATTTTGCATTACAAATGCAATAAAGTAACGAAAATAAAGAAATAAAATTAAAATACAAATTTCAATAAATGTACGTCGGTTTATTATGGTGTCTATTTATATTAATTACAAAATTAGTTCAATATAAGATTCAAAGATTTTTTGAACACAGTGCCGGCTTAGCGTTGAAATATAAATACTATCGGCGTTTATTATTTTACTGAAGTATTTTTCTGTGCATTTTTATGTTGTGCATATTAAATTTGTGGTGGAGACTTTAAAATAAAAATGTAAACGTCCTGCCAAGAAGAACTACATTGCAAATTCTGTGCTGTCCATACTTTTTGGAATAAGCCAAACTAATTAATTTAGAAAATTTAAATTATTTCTTTTGCAGGATTTTTATTTATTTTCAATTATTTACATTAAACAGCTGTTCATTATCTAATTATTCATCATGCCGTTTCTAAGACGTAACTGTTGGGCTCAACAGTTGACAACAGTTTCACAACAGTTGAGCTCAATATCTACGTCTTATGAACGCGACCATTGATTTTAATTTTTCACAGTTTTTACACTGATGTCCTCAATGGTTATGCAATTTCGCTTTAGATATTGTACGATTTATACTTTAATTAGTGCTGCCCGTTAGCAGGTATAACCATGTAATTGCCTACTAAAGTTGTATTTATAAGGCAAGTTAATAAATGACAATATAATGTGTATGATGTCAACTTAAACCGTCATCAGCCGATGGCGTTCTAGTTTCCAGTTGTTATTAGATAATCACGCTTATTCCAGTTGGCGACATCGACGTCACGTTAACACAATACCAAAAAATTGGAACTGGTATACTCGCTCTCGAAAACAATTTTGTGCTACCGGCAGTCTATTTCTGTTCTCTAAGGTCTAGAAAATGACATGAGCCTCTAAATAGTAATCAGTTGTTTTCGACAACGGATAGACAAGCCCCAATTTTTAGGTATTGTGTTGGCGTGACGTCAATTTCGCGAACTGGAATAAGGGTGAATATTTGTCATCTAGTGCGCCAGCCCAAGTTTAGTCCAAAGCACGGAGTGTGTGTATTCTACGATACATATTTCTCGAAAAACCTTGCAAATTCTCGTTGCAGTTTGAAGAACATTTCTTTTCCGTTACTTTGAATTTTAGTGCCACGAATCTTGCACGCACGATTGATAAAACTGTTCTTAATCATCGCTGGATTTTTATGTTTGTTAAATTTAAGTCTACACTTTAAGTTTGTAACAATATATTTTCAAAGGCAAATGAATTTCTATTGTCACATAAAATAGTTATATTCATGCCACGCATATCGATTGGGAAGTTTTATTCAATTTATGAAAAATAATTATTCTTTGTAGGATTCCTTAATAAATTTGTTCACACGGTCAACAGCTTTTAAAAGTTGACTTCGGTTTGAAATTTTGTAATGCTTGAACACATAGTAAATTAAAAAATAGCACTCGCGAATCGGCTCTTAACATTTTCGAAAACGACAAGTATGAAATTTTTTGGTACTAAATTTTATACATAAAAAGATATCTGCTGTACAATTACGAATTTTGCAGCTGAATGCTTTAGAATTTACTTTATAGAGTTCTGATCCAAAAATAGTTCCATAGAATATAAACAGACTTTAAAAATGGCATTTTATAACAAATTGGTTGAAAATATGATTCCTAGTGAAATAATTTAACAAAAAGCAAATGGCATAGAAAATGTCGCGCGGGAAAAAATTCTATAAAAAATGGTGAATCATTTTGTCTCTGACACCACAGGTCTAAAATGCGTTTCTAGCTTGCGGAAAATCCATAATATGTTATAAGAAGCTCTTCATAACTTTGAATATGAACTTTATTAAATATTATTTTCGATTACACAAATTTTAAATTACAAATTATTATACATATTGCATATATAAAACATTGAAATACTGCATTCATTAATCAGAAGACTAATTACAAAATAGCAAATACATAAATTTGCTTAACGCAATTTTTATACAAATTTCCATTGAATCACTACTTAAGGTACGGACGGTCACATCTGACAAACATTAGCTCCAAATCCATTCACTCATTTTCGCCAAGCATATGTATTTATATTTTTTTATTTTGTGGTCTTACTATGCAAATTTATTTAAAGTTTCAGCAAATTCGAAATACTTTTCAGTCGCGCTTAAAGTTTCTTTCAAGGTCGACAGAAATTGTTTACTCAGGGGTCATTAATAATGAACAGTCATAAATATTTTTAAAAATATCAAAAGATTCAAACGCAATTGCGAACAAATTTCTTTTCCATTTTGTTGCTTTTGTTCATTTATGTATTTTGGCCGATTGTTCCTGCAACCTTTTTAAATGTTCAATAGTATTTCATTTGTGTTATCTAAATAGAGGATCTACATTAATGTGCGGTCATTTTACGTTTACGCTATCTTGTGTATGCTTAATTTATAAAACCGGAATTAAAATACATCCGGGCAATTTGCTTTAATGTGGCCATTATGGTTGCCATCGTGTGTTTGGAACAGTGCTGCCAGTTTAGACTTTTCGAGGCTTGATTTAGACTTTTTTCTAGTCTTTTAGCCTCGAAATTTACGTTATAGTTTTGTGGCTTTTTATTATCTTAAATTTAACCTCAAAAAGGCTAATTTTTTTTCTCTGCTGAACCAAAAAAATCACCTTAAAACATTAAATGTACAAACGTAAGTACAATGGCGAAAGCTTTTAAGTTAGAAATGGCCCAATGTTGACTCAACAGTTGACTTCTGTGATGTGAAAATTTAAGAATGCGTTGCAAGAAGATACATTTCTTGATTTATTTAATCTAGTATTTAGATATCTATAGAATCCTCCAATAAAAAGTTTCATTTTGATGTGTAAAAAAAGAATATTTAATAGTAAAGATTAGGGTATCCCATTCATAATGGAAAACAATATCAACCAAATGACCGCCACGGCTACGCTTGCATGATCGTATTCTCATTATTAAATTTTTCATAACTAATTCGCTCATTTGCTGCTGAATGTCTACGATAACTTCACTAATTTATCTTTGAGGTCTTGAATCGATTATGGGCCATATATTTTAAGAAGCCCCAAATAAAAAAGTCTAAAGGGTTAAATCACAAGATCTCGGTGCTTCTTCCAGAAATCACACGATCAGGAGACTTTTCACTTAAAAGAGCTATTAAATCATTATTACTCTGGCACGTAGCGTATATACTACTTGAATATATTTAGGTAAAAATGCAATAATTATTACATTATGCATAAATACCAATATTCTGTCATATTTTTGATCCGGTACTGAATTCAAATCAGAAAAAATACGTGATATTTATGTTATATATTGACTTATATGAATTTAAAAATATGCAGTTATTTATTCGTATTTTTATGCACTTGAAGTGTATTTGTTTGAATCACTTTTAATATGTTTAATAAATAAAACGTTGAATTATGAATTCAATTTTTTAAAGACATTTTTAGCTTTTATTTTTGGGCGATTTAGCTTTTTCTGGCCTTTTTGAAAAGCCGACTTAGCTTTATTTTTCTCTAAGTTCTGGCAACACTAGTCGATAGTATCCACTGTAAAAAGTGGTGTAATTATATCAAATACGGTGTTACGATGCTGTAGCGATCTTGAAATCAACACTGATGTTCCAGTTCTTTTAGTCTGATGATTAAAAATTTTCTAATATATCTTTCTTGATAAATGTAATATGAAGATATTCAAATTTCTTATTCTAAAAGCAAAATTTAAATCTCGATCGCAAAAATGTTGAATGAAGCCAAACCAAAAACAAAAATAAAAAACTACATTCATAGCCAAAGATCGATAAATCGACTTAGAATTAAAGAATTAAAAAATGAAGCTACAGTTTTGAACCTAAGCCAAGCAATACCATTCTTAAAGAAAAAATTAAAATAAAATAAAAAATTAATCTAAAGTAAGTACACTGAAGACAAAATTAAATTGATTAGAATCCAATGGCGAAAGCTTTTAATTCAGAAATAGTATTTCCTTACAGTATCAATGAGATTGAAAACATTTTAGTGCCATGAAAATATTTAAATATAAAGAAAGAAATCGGACCAGAATTAACCCTTTAATGTGACAATTTTTGTTTCACTGCAAAAAATCATATTAAGTTTATTTTAAGCTGACAAAGTTTTTTTCTTTCAGTAGTCTTTGACCTGTAGGAGGTCAAACTGTAAAGTCGGCCTAGAGGCAGAGTTGGGCACTCTCGTAATAATTTAAACAAAATGTTGAATTTTGATGTAAACTTTTTAGAGGTTGAAATGTGTTGTTAAATTTGAATCAAATTATATTATGTTTCTTTAACATTTTGTGATTTACATACCGGCATTTTGCACATTTTTACCGGAACGATCCAAAAATACACTCCAATGCCCAATTTGATCAAATCGAACATTATGCGTTGGAATGTTTACCCGTTCTTCAAATCTATTACGAGTCATCGTTTTACTTATGGGCGAAAAAGTAGTGTAACTTTCGTGTTCTTTTTTCTTTAATTACTTTATGCGGTTTTCTCTTAATGTACCTATTGAAATAAATAATTAACTTTGCGCATAAGGACAGTAAAAAAATTTAAATATGTTGCGAAATATGCATTTTGCAAATTGGCCATTAGTTTGTAAGACATGTTTAAGCAGCTACATGACGACATTCTCACCTAATCCAAAACCAGGAACTTTACGGATTGCCTTGCATGTGGAATAAATTGAAATAAGTATACATCAGACGAACAATGGCACCAGTATTTATATCCGAACCTTATCGGTTTTTCTTTGATGAACATCTTACAAGAACGTCTTCCATAATATGCAACCATCTGTTCATCAATAGATAATTTATGCGAAGAAACTTCTTATTTATCATGTTGTTCAGTGGAGTTACTTTTGAAAAATTATCTATATTTAAACTATCGTTACTTACACGCGATACCATGACGCCACTCAAAATATGAAAACACTTAAATAATAACAGCTAACAATTACGCTGTTTTAAATAGCAAGTTTGCATTTGATAATTTTATATAATTTGTATATCGTTAAGGCCTAGTGTTGCGTTTTCGCATCACCGATATATCCAATCAAAAAATAGTGGTTATTATATATTACTTTTTTTTAATTTCCAAACGTACCCAAAAAACAAATAAAATTAAAATAAAAAAACATATTTATAATAGAAATCCAAGAACAGGTCGATTAGATATTACGTTAAATTTTATTTCACTTTATTACAATGTCATGTAATCACAAAATGCCTGAAGGGAGGATTAAGTGAACGTTGCGAAAACGCAACGCAGGGCCTTAATGGGTTAATATAATTTTTCTTCGGCGATGCTTAAGGATTTTCTCCTCTGAGTACATCGAAAAGCGGCTTCGCCAAACAGCGGCTTTGCTGAGTAAAGCTTTTCTATAAAGTCAGTATTTGGCTGGATAGAAGGATGTTTTTCTCTGAATAGAAAAGCCCAACGTAAGCCCGAGGCAATGGAAGACAGAACGTTTTTAAAAATAGAAGACACTTTTCGATACACAAAGCAGATAACTCTTTATAACTTAAGGGTATAAAACAATGCAATATCAGCGAAAAATTTATTTTCACTAGAAGAAAGTTTTATGATATTCAATGTATTGTTTTTTAAAGTTTTCTCTCCTAATTTAAAAATATATGTAAATTTTAAACGAGTTAAATTTTACAGATGAAGACTTTTGCTGTGGATTGTCATCACCTGATATGGCTTCAGAAATACATTCAAGGAGACCACATAAACGCGGTTTGTTAATTTAACTAGTCAATTTTAATAATTAGCCGAAAAATAAGTACTCAAATACATACTCGTACATATGTATTTTTTTTTAATTCCTGACATTTATAATCACTTTAAAGTTTTGCTTTTGAAAAAGTTTTATAAGTTTTTTTTGCAATTTGGTTTTTTAATTTATTTTCCTTATTGTTTGCAACGATAACACCTGCAACCAAAATCCAGTTCGAAGGACCATAAATATGTTGTAACCGGTAATTTTAATCCACACAAAAATATAAATATGAAAATGAGGAAAAGTTTATATCCGAAAAGTTCGGCCGTTAAAAGTATTCAAATCAAAATGGGGACCAAGTTCGTGATAGAAACAATACCATCTCCGACTTCAATGACATTTTGCATTGTAGCTCTAAGTTTTACAGTAATTTGCTTTACAAATATTTTTGTTGAATTTTTTCCTTGATTTCTTTCAGTTCTTGCCCAATAATTTCTTTCATATTTAACATGAACTTTTTTTTAATAGTTTTGATGACCCAATCCATAAAAAATACACAAAATCAGTTTTTTCGTTATTTGGAAAACTTTAGCTGTATCAAATTCTTAAATCAGAAATTTTAAAAAATATTGAAAAAACTGTCTTTTTTGTAAATATAAAAATTGAAATGTATATAAAAAACAAGGCTTCAAATTTATTAAGGAGAAATTTTTATGACTATTTAGAAATGCACCGACACATACAGCTTGCGCGAATGTTACAGTTTTTAAACAAAAAACACAATTTTTGAACGCATAAAAAAACTGCACGCTTTTTTCAAATTATTTTCAATTTTTATCATAGACTATTTTATTTTAAATAACTAGTAAAACAGTATAGACTCATATATATAAATGTTACCTGTAGAGTTTTTCAAAAAGAAAAATACAAATTATGGCACAGCATTTTTGTCATATTAAAAAAGTAATGTTCTGATCATTTATTTTAGTCTTTTGTTTGATTGATTTAAATTACGAACTTATTTTTTAAATCCATAAAAATTGTTACCATGGTGCTAATAAGATCTACGATATTTAAAGTCCAATTTTAGTTATAAAATTTTATTTTTCTCGTTTTTTACTTCTTATATGTGTTTTTCATTTCTTTTAAATAAATTATTAAAATTATTTATATATCTGAATAGTAGTAATTCAACGTAATTGACAAACAACTACATACAATTTGTAAACCTTTATAGTTGCTACTATTTTAATATTATCATTTACCTCTGATAGATACCATTAAACTATTTTTTATTCGGTACTCACAACAATTTTGGAGAAATATGCACAAAATTTCATATAAATGGAGACAAGTTGTCAACTTTGACGCCTTTAAACCCAACCTGTGGTGCAACAGGTGGGGTTCAAATACAATATTAGAAAAGTTTACGACTTCTTCTATGCAATCGATTCATACAAATCGGCTCCCCTATTTAATTTCACGCCACTGTGTGTCTTAAATGTAATGTATAGTAAGCAATAAGCTACAATTTTTTTACAGCATTTTATTTTTGTTTCCCAACTTTAGAAAAAAGTTTAGCTTCCACGGAGTCTGGTTTTATTGTTAATAATGCGCTGTAAATTTGCCAAAATTTCATTGATATTATTCCTTTATTAATTTTTATGTTACGGTACGGTATGGTTGTAATAACAACATCCGTCAGCGAATAATTATCTTTCCCAAGTTGTTTTAATTTTACGCTTTCCTTTAAGAAACAATTAAAGTTCGTGTACAATCAAATGCAACGTCAATAATTGATATTAATTGCAAACGATCATAAATCTGTTTTCTGCAAAAATGTGCACTATGTCGTCATGGCGTGGTCCAAATTTAACTACCTCGGGTAACTGTTAAATTTTTTAATATACAAGTTTCAGCAGAAATCATTAAAGAAAACTTGAATTATTATAGGAAATTCTCACCTATCAAGTTTCAGATAAGTTCTAGCCATATTGTAGACGTTATGCATTCATTACTTTTTTTTGTGGAAAGCCCCCTAGAAAGAGTTAAGTTAGGCAAAAAAATTTTCGAATGATGAAAAAACATATCGACTTATGGTATGCATTTTCTTAATTAAAAAACCAAACGCTTAAAGCAAAATCTTTGTTGAACGTACTTTTAATTTTTTTTTTAATTTATTCTTCTTTTTAATATTTCTTGTTTAATTTCGTCTTAATATGTGTTTGCTTCATTTTGCTTGTGTTTAAGGTCTGTGTTTGTAGTGTGTCAATCCACAGCAAAAATTTTATTATTGGTTTTTCTTAATCAAGTTTTTAATTTAATTTCTTTACCATTTCGTATATGGCAAAATTATGTTCATTTACTTTAATTTTCGTATTGGTAAATTGTGTATCTTAGGACATGTTCGTTATAGTAGCAATATTAAAAAAAATGTTTTTGAAAAAATATGTATTAATCAATTTATTTTTCTTCTTCTTCTATTTAAAATATATACATATAAATACCAACAACAAACAGGTACTCTTACGGTTAATGTGAACGTTTTACTACTTAGTTTAGCATCACCCGATGAGAGTAGTCTGGTAACTATAATTTATTCATAAATCTTTTTATTTTTATTAAGTATACGAACAAATTTTACTAAACTTATTTAAATTAATTCAATATTTTTTTATATTTTATTTGGTAAAAAAAATAAATACGTTTAGAAATATGAAGTGGAATTTCTGTTAAACCAACAGTGGAATGATCCTCGTTTACAATATGGGAACAAGTCACATTATGATTTTCTAAATGCCTTGCATCATCACGATAGCATTTGGACACCGGATACTTATTTCATTATGCACGGCGACTTTAAGGATCCCATTATACCCATGCATTTTGCTTTAAGGATTTACCGAAACGGGACCATTACGTATGCAATGAGGTGTGTATACAAAATCTTTTAAATTTGTTATGTAGTTTCATTTCGTATATTTTTCATTGTTTTAATTATACATACATATGTGAATAATTTTGGGCAATTATTTAAAATTTCTAGTTGTAGAGTGTTCTTTAATATATGAATAAATGTAATACCATACATACATATATTAAATAATGTAGATTTAGATTTAGATTGATACATCTTATATACCTTTCACCATAGTATGGAGCGACGAAAGAAGTCACAATCACGAATATTCACGCTCACGAAATACGAAAAAAAAATTTTTAAATTAAGAATTTAAATGAAAAAACTACATTAAAGCAAAAAAATCGTCACTCACCGTCACGGACACACGCTCACGTGATGGAAACAAAAAATTAATCATGAATGATTGGTTCTCATCTCTATTCCATAGTATAGGCTGACTTCATAAACACAGCTTGCAAAGCAACACTGGAAGCATGAGTTTACAAGGCATTATCAAAAAGATTCTTCTTCGATTAAATGAGGAAATGATTTGAATATCGCCAACTATTACATAAATCTGTTCCAATATTAGCTTCATATTGAAAATAATTAAAGCTATTAAAAATTCTTAAAAAAGAACAATCTTTTTCAAATAAAAAGTGAAAGTAATAAAAATAACAAAAATGTTTAAAAATTCTTTTAAAAAAATAGCATATTGAAGTTGGCACGGTTTTAAATCCTGAACTTCCAATCATGTTTATTTTTTAAAGAATTTTATATGCATGTTAGTTATTTTGATTGCTTTTACTTCTTTTTTTAAATCTTTGTTCCACAGCGAACTTAAAAAAACACTCCACAATCTCATTTATAATATATTTTTTATTAGTCTTTGTTGTTTTTCTCAATTTTATGAACGAAGAAAGTTTATTTTTCAAAAATATCCAATATTTTATCAGATAGGATTTTGTACAGTGATAAAATAATTATATAATGAATTCAATAAGTTTTCGACGATTTTATTTGATATGATATAATAAAAATACAAACAATTAAAATATCTTGACGGTGTAAGAAAGAATTTTAAATTATAAAATATAACAACATATTTTAATTTAATTGTTTCTTTGAAACTCGTATGATGTACGTATGTATGTAAACTAGTGGTATACTGATAGTTGTCTTTTTAAAATTTTGTTAACTTTTCCATTTACTTATCTATATTGCGGTTTGACCAGACGATAAAGGTTTTGGTTCAATATAACCTGTATATTTCTGATATAGAATCGCAATCGAATTTCAATCTCAATTGATTTAAAAAATACGAATTCGGTCATTTATATTCAGCCTGCTAGAAAACAGATGGATTTAATTAAAAACATTTTTTAATTAAATCTTATTCTGCGTTTACTAAGTAAGACAGAGAAATAAATATGAAAAATTACGATCAAATCGCAAACAGAAAGTTTTTTGCTCTCAAATCCAACCCATCGTAGTATTCATAATATTTTGCAATTGAACCGCATCCAATTCCGTAGTGCGTGCTATCGAGAATGCGATATTCCGCAAAACTATGATTTCCTAGGAGTTTTTAATGAATTTCAGACCAGTTCATATTATATGCATATGAAGAAGTGAATTTTGTATTTCCTAAGATCTTAACTTATCATTTTTGTATATGTTGAATTGGGGAAAATACGAAAATATGCAAATAGAATACAAATACGTTTGCAAATACCATTTTTAGACACGGTACAGCTCGGCGAACTATTACCGCTACGCCCTACAAATGTTTTAGAAATTATCCTCAAACATTCCGATCTGAAATTCGGCCAAATTTAAAAGTATTTTTTTCGGTCAGTCGTTCCAAATTTCATATATACATATGTATATGTTCATATATATATATTTCATATGTACATACATGATAGGAACTGATTGTTTGATAAATAGGTATTTGATGAATAGCGAACGATTCAACCGATTCTTAGAATACATTTTAGTTAAGCCCACATTAAATTCTTGGATAAAGCAATCTAGAACCTAAATATAAATTTGTCGAAAATAGGTATTTGCAATACTTTTATTCAAAATGCAAATGCATTTCAATTTTCCTATTCCAAATACAAAATAGTTTTTAGTAAAAGTTTAATTTTCTGAACAAAAAATTACTTTTTTAGGATTTATATGAATGTTTTAAAGAATAAAAATTGTTTTTCAATAGCTTCATAAACTTTTTAATTAATTATAGTTAGTATCGTTCAATATACTATCGACATTTTATTATCTATACATTTCAATGGTTGCATTTCTTATATCAGCTGCAAGCAGTTGCTGCACTAGTTATGAATTGTGAATAAGATCTATAACTATCTGTGAACTATTTTTTAGTTTTTGCTTTATTAGTTTCGATTAAACGTGATTTCTGAATCTGCGCCATTATAACTATATAAAGCTTTTATATGTTATGTTAAAAATATGAATTAATAGGACCAGCGTTTACCTTAGATTTTTGTAAACGTAAGATATAAACATACTTAATTAAGTATCCATAGCTCAGGTTCTTTTAATTTGTCAAAAATAAAATAAAAATACAAATAGATTTATGTTTATTATTCTTTCCTATTTATTTAGTGCACTAATTAAAAATAAATACACGAAGTTCCCCATGTTTGATTTTTATACTACTGTCCTTCAATGGTTTGGCAGTCCTCAATTTTATAGCTACGCAAACAGTTCCAGACGGTTCTAGGATGAACGAGATTTTGTTTATCTTATATTTTATTAGGGTTGCCAGCATAGAGCACTAACAAAAATATGTATACATTTGGGTTAATATCGGACTGCAGAAATTATATAAACAGGTAGATGAAAAACAAAATATTTGTATTGTCATAATTTTTTTTTGCTATATTTTAACAAATATTCGTATTTAGAGAACAGGTAATATATAAAACTATAAAAACAATTAAAATTGTAGCTACCATATACATAAATACATAGGCCTATAAAAATGAACGTATAACACTTGAAAATAGTACACTTTAGCTAAATTTCACATGAGATGCCTGTTTTGTGACCTTTTTTGTATTTTAAATCATAAATATACACGTGTTATATACCAATGACAGATACATAACTGTATTTTTATATTTTATATGAATTTAGATCATTTTCAAAAATAAATAAGACATTTGATTGAAACCCCTAAAAAATTAGCCATATTTTTTGGGATTTGAAAATTCATAAAAAAATTTCAATTTAACATAAGAGAATTGCTATGTTTTTTAATAAATATTGAAGAAATAAAAATTAAAAAATTATATTTAGTACAATTTTCATGCAGGTATATTAAATGCATCTGAAAATTTGACCGTTTTTAGTAAATCTGGTGGGTTTGCCACATTTTTGACCGGGCGGGTAACAATAAAAAGTCTGATTCATTGTATTAAATATATCTAATGTAATTTATAAAAAAATTTTAAAACTAGATGGGCATTATTTTTTCTTAAGCGATTAATTTAGAATTTCGTAAAAAAAATTCTCCATATTCGTCCAATGCTGGATATAGCGTGCATGCTTTAATCGACTTAAATCTTTTTCTGCGTTCTTTTTTGAAGTCTAATTATTTGATATATTGAAAAAGAAAATTTTGGTTTTGAAAAAATATTGAGAAAAACGTCGAACAATCAAGGTCTATTTTTGCCAAAATTTAGCCATTTTTTTCATTTAAAAAATTTGCTTTGATTTTTTTCACGACTACATGAATTGAGATCAATTAAACATTTTTTCTGCATATTAATAGAGATTGTATTACAAATCATATAACATTTTTTTTTAATTTTATCGTTGCTATTACCGGAGATATTGCGGGCAAAGTCAGGGCGAAAAATTAAAATTTAGAAATTGAAAGCCAAATATCTTTGAAAATATTAAAGAAATTTTTGTAAAATAAAATGTATTTTCTTTATCTATTAAAAAGCTTTACAAAAAACATGCCTGCGGTAGTCAACTTTGACAACCTGTAGCCCACAGTATGTTTCAACAGAGTGCATTAAATTAAAAAATTCTAAAAGCTTAGGTCCTCCTCTATGATTCGTACTTACATTGTTTTGTAAACGGATCGAAAGTTTCAAAGATACAGATTTATTACCTTTTTTGTAATTGGCACCACTGTGCAACGTAAGATAACATTGCTATTCATGACAGAACGTTTAGAGACGATATATGTAAGTAACTACCACCATTGTCAGCACTAGGCAGCAAATAACACAACGCTTGCTGCTTTTGTTATACTTTTTAAATTGTTTTCATATTTGTGGCAGTAGTAATTTTTTATTGACAAGGATGTATAACATTTTTGTTAGAGTAGCAATTTATGCAAAGGTAGCGCTATATTTACATATGTCCAATTAGTGTGACAGTAGCGTTAAAGAGAAAATAACTTACGATTCTTCTTTCGTACCTCAAATTACATGCATATGAATTCTATAACTCGAAGTGATTTGCTTATTTATCAACTGGTCTGTTCCATACACATTATTGAAGTGCATTATTTTGAATTAATTTTTTTATTCGTGGGATCCCATCTTAAGCGGAACGGCGAGTGATGACGAAGGTTCTGTGGAAGAAACTTTTCAGTAGCCTTTCAGAAATTATTTAGAAAATTCTTATTGAACATTGAATTTTTTATATTTGGAAGCAATAAATGATGAGCACTACAAGGCTTTGGACAATTTAGAGTCATCGCTTATTGAAAATAAAAAAAGTAAATTTTCAGTCCCTAATTTCAGAATATTTTATTTCACTATAGCATACTTATTATACGTTGTTTTCAGTAAATGTCTGTTTTAAATAAAAGAAAACATATTTATGATTTAATATACAGACCAATAAATTCTATAACTCGAAGTCTCCGGAAGTCGAAGATTTTTTTGGATAATGGTGATTCGAGTTATTGAAGTTCGATTAAGTTAATTATATAAAGGAAATTTTTACTCGACAATAAACAGAAAATTCATTTAAATTTAAAAGGAACGCTATTGTTTTCGCGAAGATGTCCGTAATGTCAAGTGTCTGAAATTTTCTCAAAATTTTAGTTGATTTTTTCTAGTTATGATGCTGCTGCAACAAACAAACTCTTTTTCTACATAAAAATTCTTGGCATTTAGAATTTTTCTGACCTAATTTCCGTTAAAATATATTTCAATCTTTGAAGCGGCGGTGATACTCTCTAGCGAGAAAAAGCATCATAACTTCTTATAAATCGTCATAAATCCTTCATTATGAAAACTTCTTTGCTACAAGCGTTTGAAAAATAAAAAGGTAAAATTGTGGGATGGGTATAAACTTTTGTTGACTGTTGATTCTTGTGTAAACGTAATGGATTTTCTTTAACATTTTATTGCGATGTCGTTTTACTTCTTTGTTTTTTTATATTAAAAGACTTTAAAATGTAAATTTTACGCGCATATTTGAGTAGATTCATTAAAATACAAACATAATAATTTTTTTATTGCTTTTCTGCTACTCCATGGAAAATATTTTCAAAAGTTCAAACAGTGCTGTTAAAAGTGCTGTTTAAAACGGGTCACTTAATTAAGGAAAACATATAATACTTTTTGTTTTACTACCACTTTACAAAATGATGTCTTGATTATCTAAATTTTACACGGAGCTCGTCAAAAAAAAAACAATAGTAACAAATCTCAGCAAAAAAAGCCCGAGATTTATATGAAAGTATAACTTATTTATCCTTCATATACAATTATTTGATCTAACAATTTTAATCTGTTCATTTGCAATGGATCATGTAACAGTAAGGGGTTGGATGCATGTTGGACATAAAAACTATTTGTTTGAAAGTAAATTGTCAGTTTTATAAATTATTTTATTTTGAAATAATTAACTTAAAAAATTAATAGTTTTACTATGAAATACAACTAAAATTCGTTTAAAAACAGCAATCGAAGTTAACTCACAAATTATGAAAATTTTAGATAAGGGTAAATAGATTAAAAAGTTAAAGTGAATAAAACTAGGAGTACCTGTCCATAACATTCTCCCACTCGTTAAAATACTTACATACGTAAACGGAAGTGTAAATGGTGGCAAACGAGCTTTTGGAAGCTTTGGCAATTTAGGAATTACTGGTGATGCATTTAAATTCTTGCAGAATCGACAGCTTTTTCGTATTTTTTTAATTACTCTCAATAGGGAAATGTAAAAATACTACTAAAATGTTGTAACAACAGTCTCGTATCATAGTGGTTTCGTGATAAAATAACTGTATGTTTGAAATGATCTGGTATATCAGGAGTCAAACCAATTATTCCAACCATTTTGTCACCAATATAGGGTGAACATTTATATAAATCACTTGACTTTTAAATCATTCCATGCTTGTTTGATAAGGTAACATACTCTTCCTTAAATCAATCGAACTATATTGTGCGATAATTTACATTTTCTGCCATTGCATATAGTGGCTTAGATGCTTTTGGAGTTATAAATGTTTCATTTCTTCTCCTATAAATTCTTACCTTTAACTTGTTTATAAACATGTAACGATATACAACAGTTCGAAGTAGTCTTTTCCAAGATGAAAATCTATCAAGTTGATATCAATTACTTCGTGATGTACCATAATCAGTTTGTTTCAAAGTTCTTCTGAAACTTTTATATTTTTAAATTCAGAAACAGTCTTCCATTTTGTCGCATCATCAGCTACATTGTCCTTTGTAGGATTTCTGCAATGCGAAACATAACAAACTGTTTGTAGTTTTTAGGATCTGCGTTTAACCAGTAAAGAAAAGTATTTGAATCGGACCAATAAACACGTTTCTCAAGTTGTATTTTTAGATTGCTGCATATTAAATTTCCTAAGCGAACACCCAATACAGCTGCCATCAATGCCATGCGTGGTATTGATAATGGTTGCTTCGGCACAGCTTTCGCTTTTGCACAAACTAAAGATACTTAAGATTTATTTCCTAATATTACAAGAAAATATGCAACAGCTGCGTATGCCAATTTACTTGCGTCAACAAATATATGCAGTTGAATTGACGACTTAGATTTAATTAAAAACCACCGATGCAGTTTGACATTTTCAATATCAGGCCAAATTTTAACCCATGTCAGCCATTTTTTGAAAACATCATTATTTACTTCATCAGTCCAACTTTCAGTTGTTCTTCAGACTTCTTGGAGAAATATTTTCAAATAAACAATATATGCAGTTAGGAAACCAAAAGCATCAAAAATTGACATAAGCGTTCTTAATACATCGGTTTTTATAGGACGTTTTAATTAGATAACACATCTTTATTAACTCTATTCAACTTCAAAGATGTTGACACCACATTCCTAATACCTTTTCTGTAGTCATTTGAATTGAATTGCCACCAATCTGTGTTTTGCTTTGCTCTTCTAACTCACAAAGACTTTCCAATACGGCCTTTGAATTAGAATTTGTATTTTTAACATATTGTGTTGAGCTTGGTGAACATGCGGCTCCAAAAGTCATTACTTGCATGACATACACATTGGGAAATCTATCAGTTTCTTCATTTCTAATGATAAATCGCTGGGCATTTTGATCTTCTTTGCGAATAAGTACCTGGTTAAACATTTCTTGGATGTTTCCACAAATGATAAATTTCTTTAAACGTAATCCAAACAGTACAGAGAGTAATGGTTCCACCAAATCAGGTCCTTTCAATAGCATCGAATTTAAGGAAACTCCTTTCATCTTTGCAGCAGTATCCCACATCAATCGAACTTAACCTGGCTTGTTTGGATTCAAAACGTCAAAATTTGGTAGGTACCATGCCATTCCATTTGGTTCTTCTACCATATTTTTCTGTAACTTTCCGGCATACCCTTTTTCAATCAGTTCTTTGATTTGTTGTGTTATAATCGGGATGTGTTTTAGATCAGTTTTCTTTTCGAGGCATCGACGACTTTTTAATGCCATCGGAAAACTATTTGGTACACTTATATTGTCTTCCCTCCAAAGTAATCCAGTCTCCAAACCTTTTGTCGATAATTTTAGTTGTAGATTCAATTATAAATTTTCCACGGTTGTATTCAGATGAACATAATACGAGTTTTTCCAACGTTTGCTAACGAACGACATGTGTTCGGATACAATCTTCTCTAACTTTTCCATTTAATGCTCACAGTTGCATTTACTTATACTGTGGAATCCGAGTGTTTTTTCAGTAGACGCCGTATTTCCACCTTGAATAACACATCCTAATTTCGTTTTTGGTGCGGGTGCTTCAGTAGTAGCACCTTCTACTTTGCATACATATCCATTATTTAAGCAAATAAGAATTTTAGGGCAGACTTTATCATATGATGAAATAGGAATATTCTTTAAATGATGACAGGTTTCTAAATCCTTTTTTAAAGAGTTTGTTCTGGTAGAGAAACGTTTTCAATGCTCCGTACATTTGAAAGCTCATAGCTTTTTGAATTTCTATCACGACCTGATATGAAAACGTTAACTTCCATAGATTCTTCTTCAATACGACGAGTCTCGAAAGTCCATTTCAGACATATGTGGGTTGTTAATGCAGATCATCAGGGAACTTTACCCAAATATTTCTTAGAACAACTGGAGATATTATATTATACTTTCATTAAAACATACAAAAAGTTTAAACAATATCAAAGTTGTAACAAGAACTCAATAATCAACCAATTGTTTTTGTTTTCTTACTTTACCATTACTACCTAGGCAGACTTTTTTTCAACTATAATTGTAGTTGTAAGAGGTTTGTAGAAAATGTAAAAACAACAACTGCTATACTTTTCATTTGTTTTAATGAAGGTTTAATATAATATATCCAGTTGTTCTAAGAAATATTTGAGTAAAGTTCCCTGAAGATCTGCATTAGCAACAGTGAAATGCGCATAGGAACAAGCTATACCCCTCAATAATCAATTGCAATCTGTTTTCAACAAAATTGTTAATGTTTTACTGAATAAGTAAAATATTAATTTTGGGAAAAAGTGCGAATAAAAATTTAAAATACTAATATTTTGCGATTCCCATAAAAAAGCACTAATTATAGGTTGTTATGTTGCCTTTTAACGCAAGTTGGTTGCATATGTCTTCTTGTATAGGGGTGACATTGGAACAATCATCCAAAGACACAGACGTATTAATGGATATACAGTTGTTATATAAAGTAACAGGTAAGATTTTGAAAAACGTTTTTTCACAAGAATTTGGAGTAGAATGAGTTGTCACGGTATGACTAGACTTAAATTTGTGCAGTAACTTGTGGTGTCTAGCCTCTCAACTTTTTACGGAACACTTCTTATCGGAGCAGCGATAATAACCATGTCTCTGCAGACACAAACGACAAAGTTGCAGCGAATTTACTTTATCCCATCGTTCAGAAAGTTTCATTTGGGAAAAGTTTTCGCATGCTTCCACCTATTCCTATTATTGCAAATAACGCATAAGCTCGGTTCTGTTGTGTTTTCAACCTTATTATTATGTATATTACTGGATATCTTAAAAGAACTAGTTGGTAGGCTTACTCCACCTATAGCTTCTGTAAAATCGAGCAATCACTTTGAAAAATTAAAGATGTCAGCATCTCTAATTGATATATACATGGCCCAATTATGTTTGGTTTGAGCTGGTAACTTATCCACGAGTTCTTATCAAGTATTAAGTTTGTCTGCCTTTGGAGGAGCTTCTATTCTAATTTTTTCTAAAAGGGAATTATGTATTTATAATTTCTGGGCATCCAAACATAATTTTAAGCGTTCGAATCACTTTTGTCACATTTTTAGGTAACAAAAGCTGAAAACTAACAACGTCAAATGCTTTACCTTTTAAACATTTTTATAACCGCAATAGCTTTTCGGAATCTGAGTACCCACAAATCTTTGTACCTTCTGTAAATGAGCTGATAAATAACGGCCATTCTTCAGATTTTCCAGTAAAAGTTGGCAAATCAACAGAAATTACTTTCCACGTTGAAAGTTGACTTTTTGTCAATATCTTATTCTACATCTTCTGTTTAATTGTTTTTCTGAATAGCTTCCTTATGACATGATTTGTAGTCATTGTATAAACGAGCTGCTGAAATACGCCTTGATTATTCCGTCTGCTCTTGAAGCAATTAATATAAGTTTGAAACCCAATCCTTTGTACGAGATATGGCTTCGCTACGAACGCTTCCATAACATTCGTCAGACCTGGCAAGAATATCAAAATTTCTTTGTAAGAATCGAGACTCTAGAGCCCTCTTCTCATTAAGACGCTGAAGTTCTAAGCTAAGAAGACGCTTTCTTGAAGATGAAACTGAACATATGGACTCTGTCTTTAATTTAACAGCAGAACGCTCACATACTATTTTATTTTTTACTTCTTTCTCTTTTCAATTATAACATATCCAGTCATGGTTCTTTACCGAGGCGGTTACATATGCCAAAGTGAAATACCATGCATCGCATTTGTCGCATTGAACCATTTCTTCGTTATCTTCCAAATTGCATAGACTACAGTTATTTATTTTACGATCTGGCATTTCGTCTACATTTATTTGTTCGGCAGAATCCATCTATCTTTCCAGATTCATTTGGAGGTGTATGAAACATTAGTATGTTTATGAATTATTAATTCTTGAAGAATGTTGGAAATAAAAACTATTTGTTTGAAAGTAAATTTTCATTTTATAATTTATTTTATTTCGAAATAATTATATTAAAAAATTAATAGTTTTACAATGAAATATACATGATCCAATTATTAGATCATGGAAATATTTTTTCCAACTAAAATTCATTTAGAAACATCAATTGAAGTTAACTCAAAAATTATGAAAATTTTAGATAAGGGTAAATAAATTAAAAAGTTAAAGTGAATAAGACTGGGATTACTGTACCGATAGATTAATAGAAACAAATTTGGTCTTGTTGTTTGTTCATTGAGCTGCATCGAAACTAGAGATGGGATCGTGAGTATGTTTTGGCTCACGTTCATGCGCACTCATGTGAGTGGGAAAAAAGACAACCGTAGTTACGGAAACTCATGCTCATGAATTAGTTACGATAAAAAAAAACTAAAAGATAACTTAAAACAATCAAAAAGTTAGAATAAAGCAAACAAAATCACGAAACAATTACGTTTAAAATCTACTCATGCAGGCTCAATTTATTTATACTAACGTTCATGCACGTTCACGTGATTGAAATTAGTCACTTAATTCACTCTAATCATGTGAGCTGTGCCCATCTTTACATGCATTTTGTTGGTAGAAATCGGACTTTAATATGTTACATGATGCTTAATTGGAAGAATGTATAATTTTTTATATTCATTAGGCTATTTTGTTTTAATATTAAAGATGGATATATCAGGCGTTAGAACTAATGGTAGGTTAGGATCCGACTTGTCGGATATTTTCGGGGTTTGTGAAGACCCTGAGGAGCTGGAGACAGTTGGAACACATTTTATGTCACTAGGTAGCAGATTCTTAGGAGAATTAGGGGATGTTTCGAGATGTGGGCTCGAGAGCCTGATTGGCTTTGTAATGGGAATGGCCTGGCAACGTCGCAAGAGACTGGGTACAGGACTCGCATAGGTGATTTGTTGGCAGGGTTGTTCTCTTTCCCTTTGTCCCTTCTCCAACCTCTTTTATATCTATATCTTTTTTTTTCTTCTCTATACAAAAAATAAGGCAGCATAAAGGACCTTATTGGTCTACCTACCTGCATGTATCAGAAGGGTTTTCTGATACAAGTACAGAGAAACATTTGACATCAATTTGTTGAATAATATTCCAATCGATAACATTTGTAAAGAATTTCTTGAATTAGGAAATACTTTTATTATTGCTCTTCATAATATTAGTAGGTGCTAGGAACTCAACACATTTTGAAAATTCGCTGTCAAAATCATATTCGCTGTCAATCACATATGGTAACACTGTCTGCAATAGACTGGTTTGAACTTGACATGCTCGTTCTAAGCAAAAGTCTATGATCAAACTTATGCATTTTAAATGAGTTCGAACAATGGTTTGTGGCTAAAACGACGTACTTAACGAGTTCGGCCTACCCGTACGATTCAAGCATATTCGAGCAGTATATATTTTTCTAAACACATGCATATAATTCATTTTCAAAAAACTTTTGTTTGTTGAGGTTTTTTAGCTAGTCTATATATACAAAAGTTTTTTTTGAAAATCTTTGAAAGAAGATATCGAGGCAAACTCGGTTAATAAATTTAAAAAATATATTTAATTTTCTTAAATAAAGTTTAAATAAAATTGCTATTTACAATATTATTGTGGAGAAAAAAATCAACTTACTAAAAAAGCCAGCAAAAGCAAACTCACAAAAAAACTAAACATTTTTTATTCATAATGAAACATTTCATATATTACACTGTGTTACAAAAAAGAACGAAGTCGATATACCTGAGATGTGATATTTTTTTCTTAAATTTGCAGTTCCGGGTAAAAACCCGTATTTTCGTACCTCTTTGCACTTATAGGTCTGTAACTTAGTTGAATATTAACCGATTTAAAATTTTAGAACGGATTTATAAAGACTAATGCCTTTAAAATGATGTATATGATGTTCATGTTACTTCCAAAAACATGTTAGTAATTTAACCGCAAAGGCATTTTCCGTTCAACTTTTTCGCTATTTTTCATATTCGGACATGTTTTTCTTGCAGTATTTTGTACGAGAACCTATTTTTTTATATACATTATATGAAAGTATATTTTGTAAGAAAAAAAAATCTAGTTTTTAAAATTCGTTCAAATCTAATTAATTTATTAAACTTTTTATAAAAACAAAATATCTGCAAAAATCTCTACCTCTTTTAATAAATATGTTTAGTTTTTTTATATTTTAAACAAAAACTATGTAACAATAATAAACCAAAAAAATAATCATTGATACATCGTTCGTGTTCGCCAAACTTTTTATATTCCAGAACATTTGTTATTCACACAAAACTTTATATTCCATTAAATTAAATTAGTATTGAAATGGATGTTTTTAAAGATGTCATAGTTAATAGTTAACAGTATAATGGAAAAAAGCTGGAATTTTTATATAGTTAATATCTTTGAGTTAATATATTTGAATAAAGTATAACAGTGATTTGCAACTTGCAGCTTCAGGCTGTAACAATTGAATTTAGCATGTTAGTTAGCATGAGATATTAACTTTATAATTATTAATATTCAGCTAAGTTACACACCTATAAGTGCAAATGGGTTAGAAAAACCGGATTTTTACCAGTAACTCCATATTTTGGGGGTGTCCCGGAAATTCCAAATATAGATTCTTGATCTACTCGACAGCACCTACAAGAAAAATAATATCATTTTCAAGGTATTCTGTTACACATCTTTCGTTTTACAAAGTTAACTATGCATTTCGGTTATTTTTTATGAGCGTGGCTAATTTCTTCATTTTTTAAAATAAGTTTTCAAAAAGTTTTTGTGTTGCGGGCATCGGGTATCGAAAAATTTATTAATTTTTAAAATGCCACAAAAAAGTGATATTGTTATGTAATCCAGTTGATTTATTCCAACGAGATTGGAGCTAACGAAAAATAAATAAGCGTGTAGAACGTATAATTCTTAAAAAAATCAAACGAAACCACAGAATTGATATTTCTAATTTTGTGTAAAAAGATATTCGACAGTTCATTTTAAAACTTCAGCCACTTCAACTTCAGCTTTTCTACTGTTTATCTGAATTTACTTTTGTTTTGATGAGCAGGATTTCCCAAATCGAACAATAATAATACTATCTTTGTGCACTACCCCAAAAATAAGTTTTAATATTCTGCCTCATTTTCCACATTCTTGTTATAATAGCTAATTATTATATTAGTGGTATTCATTCTAAAAGATCCAAACATAAAGCCGCTGCCACCGTTCGATGCGCACTCACGTCTACTGAGGTCAAAGCGATTCTTCAATGTAAGGATCACGAACTTTTTAGAAGCAATTGAGGCATTTGCCTGAGAGCCATTTCAGGTCTCAGAATACTGCAACTGACATCTTATGATTCGAATAATTCAAATATGTTTAGTAAGGCATTATTTAAGAGCTTTCATATTTGATTTAGAAAAAAACACTTAAGACTTAGAGAAGTGTATGATATCTTTATTTGAGTCTATAGGATATTCTATATAATTTAAAGTTTAAAGATGATTTCATGTAAGTGTTGACCGCGTCTACGCCTCAAATATTTCGATTATACGCTGGTTCCAATTTCGGCATACTCTTTGCGTCAACCATTGCGAACTTGAGCCTTAACACAACACCACAAAAAATAGTCTAAAGTCGTTAAATCACACGATCTAGATGTTCAATTGACTGGCCACAAACGTGTTCACCGATCTAGCTTCTTCAAGATATTTTGAGATACGAATACGTCGCAATAATGGACCGATATACATATATTTACGAATTGCAAATGTTTTTATTTTTTTTAGTACTTTAAAATGTTTTTATTTAGGAAAATTTTTATAATTATATTAAAATCTCTATGATTTTCTACATTAGACTATATTTTTTTTATTAATTTAATTTTTAATGTGTTTTTGTTTTCAGGCGACATTTGATATTGTCCTGTCAAGGAAGCTTACACATATTTCCATTCGATGATCCGAAATGCTCATTTTCAATGGAAAGCAGTAAGTACTTATTTTCCATATTTTTTATTTTAAATAATACATATGAGTAGACATTATTCTGGAAAATTAGATTTACATATTGGGATCCTCAAAGTATATAAATGTTTGAACGAATAAATTTTGGCGTGCCCTGTGGATTAGTCTGAAAATCGCAGGTCTGTGTAATTTTTCAAACAAGTCAAATACGCTTTAGTATTTGTTCTGAAAAAATGTTTTATTCGTCAATTAAAATAGTTCTAGAACGGTAAAATTAAAGATATTATGGTACTTGTTTTAAAAAATATGTTGTCCTTTATTTTAAAAAATCCAAATTTCGCACTCTTGCAAAAGAATTTATATTTTTTCACAACATGAAATCATTGGGTGGACAATGCCTTGGCGACAACGGTATAAACTAACTTCATAAGCTTTGGACTTTATATATTTGTGCCTTTGAAAAAGTTGTATTGAGTAAGAAATATAAATATAGCGAATATTATAATATTCATAATTATGAATATGTGGAATGCATGTACCCAATTATTTTGATGATTTGGAATTCATTCATACAATCAGCAATACACTCCATAATTGTATCGCAGCGTAAAAGTGTTCAGACGAATCGAAAGAAAAACGATGAAAAACTATTTTTTATAACTATATAAGAAAATGAAATGAAATGAAAGAAAATGGAAATCATTCCTTTGGCTGGTAGCGAGTCGCCTTTTCTTTATTTTACGGTCCCGCTCCGACGGATATATGAGTGGCCTGTAGCGGAGTTGGAAGTGCGTTATCCAGTTATTCCGATAAAGATTTTACTTGGAAAGAAAACATTAACTTACAATTGATCTGTAACAAAAAAAATATAAGTGTCAAAGCAATATTTTTTTTTATTACGCAACACCGATCATGTTTCTAGTAAAAGTTCTTTGATGCATTACATGATGCACTTTTATGCATCAGGAGGATTCATCATAAGCCATCAGCATGGTATGATTTGTTGGAGCTTGGCTGCCGTGGTAGTGGAACCACTCCAAGAGCCACCCAAATGACTATTTTGATTTTAATCTCCTTGCCCATGGATACACTATATATTCCATAGAGCTGTCACATTGAAGGTGACAAAATCGCCTTTAAAATTACGTGTTTGTTGATTTAATTAACAATTCTCAACGTTAAAATTTAACTGACATTATGTTTGCGACCATAAATTGTTAGGGTTAGTTTAGTCACAGGCATTATTCATAAAAATATTTATAGGAAGGGGCAAGGAGAAAATGTTTGGTTAGTTTTATTTCCTTTAGACGTATAGTAATTTTCCGCGACTTTATTTACTTAAAAATTAAATTTTCTTCATTTCTTCAAAAATAGTTTCATACGAAGAAGCTCAA
The DNA here is from genome assembly GCA_956483585.1 of Gymnocheta viridis. Taxonomy (NCBI): domain Eukaryota; kingdom Metazoa; phylum Arthropoda; class Insecta; order Diptera; family Tachinidae; genus Gymnocheta; species Gymnocheta viridis. The sequence continues at coordinate 57,162,461 of OY101444.1, forward strand.
ATAAAATACATTTGGAAAAACGATGAGGACACTTTACGCAAGAGCCCCTCGTTGACAACATTAAATGCATACCTGATTAAAAATCAAACAACCGCCTGTGATCAAAATAGCTGGAGAGGTGAGTGTGCAATAAAAAAATAAAAGTTTTATTTATTTTATTTTTTTAATACAAAAATAAGTTTTACTTTTAATGTTTAATTTTTTTGTACCCCTCACCACATGTGAAAGTGTTGTAAATTTGTGATTTGTACTATATTCATTGGCGAACCGAGCTTGAAGCCGATCATGAGAATTTGTAATCTAATCGCAATGTCGATTTACAGTGCGATCGAATGGTGATGAAACACTCCCCAGGTATTTACGATGATAAATCTCTGTGCGGTTAAAAGGTTGGCGTGTCTCGTAGATACTGTGTTAACTTAGATAAACATCCAAAGGGTGCATAAATCTAGTTTTCTCCAATGAAAGAAAATAAAGTGCATTAGATAACTGGCTGCAGCGACTATCACGGTAACGAAATGATAGTTGAATTGTCTAGGTGCGCTCCACTACTCCCAACACTTTAGGGAAAATAGAGTGATAAACATTAATTGCTCAATGGTCGCGTCACTAGTAAGCACTGAGAACTGCTGACTGCAAAGAAAGCTTTATATGTTTCTCCATGTACGCAACACAAATAATCATTGATTAAAATTCTATTATACATAGAATAGATCTTTGTGTAGTGCATGTGTATAAAATACCGACTGCTTCAAACAAAATTATCTTTTTAAAAATTTAAAAATTTCGGGCTTTAACGTCTAACAGAGCCAGATTCTTATAATAACATGTGATTTGAAAATATACATGAACTTTTTTATTTCACTTTGATCACTTCGTATCTAATTCTCCAATTTCTGCATTATATTTTATTAGGAAATATATTATTATATAATATACACAGTTTAAGTTCAAGGTTGGCAACCGAATCGAATAACGGTATTCGGTACTGATACCGTATCGTACAGATTTTTTTATTTCGGTATTAGTATTTAACTATATCGGTATCGATGTAAACAAATACTGAATCTTGCATACCGATATATAGCAGAGTTGACTAAAACATAAAACCAAACAAAAAAATTTAGATTTTGGTCCCGTTTAATATAGGAAAAATTTTCAAAAACTGCTTTTTATATTAAAAAAAATATATATACGTAATTAGTTCAACTATTTTTAGGTTTAAGTTGAATGGAATTGTTTTGGTCAAGTTCAAATCTGACTTTACCAATTTCTTTTTAGTTTAAGAAATTGTTTGATAACTTCAAATAATTTTTTTTTATTTAGAAATTAATATTAAAATATTTATTCATCATACTAGCGGAAAGGATAAGTACCGGTTCCGATGTCGCTACATCGTCTCATCAGCGCTTTTTATTCTTTATGGTGTAGCAACTTTGAAATCACTACTGATTTCTTATACCGAAACGTAATTATACTTGTATGATATCGGTTATGAAGGATGCGGTATTTGAATAATGGTATTTTGCAACCGAGGTAAATTGCGGGAGCGGTATTGATATTGGTTTTCAGTAAAAGCGTTATATATTCGGTACATGTCGCTTCTTTATTGTAACGTAGTCATATCTCAAAAAACGTGATTTTTGAGTTAAGAACGCACAATTATTCATGGTATAATAGTTCTCCATCTTTTGTGAAAAATTCATATAAATATCTTGTTTACTCACCTCTTAAGCGAAGAATATTTATTTTTATTTTTTCATTGATAAAATAAAAACTCGTTTTAAAAATATCTAAAGATGTAGATATTGGGCGAAGTAAAAATAGAATAACGCGGTTATATCTACTAAGATAGAAAAAGGCGAACAAACGAATAGCGTTAGGCTACAAAACGCTTTTACTATAAAGTAAAAACCATTTAAAATTATCACTTACATAAGTCGCATTAATGTTCAAGTTGGAAAAATAGTTAATAACCAAAATAATAAGCCCCTCTGGAATCACTTTTAAAGTCGGAAAAGATAAACAATTTAGATAAATTGGTAAAAGACATTAAATTCATGCCAAAATATGAAAATGTATCCAACTCCGAAAAAACAACGAAGTCGTTTAATTTATTTCGCATAAAATTCTTCTTCTGGCAAAATATTGTTTACTGAGAGTTTTCTGCAACGCGATTCACTAAAGGCAAGCAAATATTCTGCAAAATTATTTCCTAGGATATTTATAGAAAAAAACAGCTTAACTTAGTCCGACAAAAATTTAAATTAAATCAATTCAAATTTGAGAGTTGTCTGAACAAAATGATCTTCCTTCCTTTCTCACTCTCTTGAGGTTGCCGCATCAAAACGCTATCGATGAAACCTGCTTTAGAAAACCACAAACATATCACATATAACTATATAAAGCTTTCTCCAAAGCATATTTGGAGAGCTTTTTACTGCACTTTGGTGAAGGGTATATAAGATTCGGCATTTCCGAATACATGTGCCTCTTTGAATTATTTTAATTGAAATTTTTAAGTTTTTTGTTGTAGTATTTTAGCTTTTAATAAATATTTTGTTCAAAATATCTGTTATCTTAACTTTTTGCTGTTATTTAATTAAGCTCACATGTCTGAGTTTATATTTTCGAATTGTATTATTTTTTTTTCAATATTTAGTAATTACAATTTCTTTTATAATAAAACAATATTTAGTTTTTATTTTATTTCAATGCATATTTTTTCAATATGAACAAATTTATTTTCTTAACAAATTCGCAAATAATTTAGCCAAATCTTATTAAACAAAAAATATATTTAATTGCATTACAAACAACATGTATGTATGAGTAATTAGATTATTTTTATTAGAATATTTTAGAAAGAAATTCAATTGTTTATTTTGAAAATGGATTTTAAATTTTAATTAGCTTTTGCCACACTTAATATGCAATGGCTGCATACAAATTTGAGTACTTGAGATTTTCTTCTGTTCGGTTATCAAAATTAGAATGGCTTTGAAATACAAATATTCTTTTTTAACGATAATATTTTTTTAAATAATTTTCCTTTGCTAATTTTTATATTAAACATATAAATATTTTAAAATATACATTAATATCTAGATTGTTTATTTTGATTTTAAGATTTGCTGTTTATTTATTTCGTTTTTGGCCCCTAATTTGGTACAAAATCGTAAATAGCTCTAGAGTGAAAGTAAAACAAAAAAATTGCTAACGAAGTTTAATTAAATTAATTAAACACTTGCTTGTTTTATGTATATCTATGACTTTCTATAATTATTTCAATTTCAATTACGAAGGGAACTACAGCTGTCTTAGAGTCGATTTAATATTTACCAGAGATCGAGCATTCTATTTCACCACCGTTTTTATACCTGGCATTATATTGGTGACGTCATCATTTATAACATTCTGGTTAGAATGGAATGCTGTACCGGCTAGATCCATGATAGGTAAAACAATCCACCACCACCATCTAATATCATTTACCAATATTTAAAATAAAACATAAACAGAATATTACAGAAAACCACCACAAATAACATAATAAAATATGTACTTAGTACAACAACCTTTAAACCAACTTTCAATTATATTCAAAATCAATAAAATTTAAATCGAATTTTCATTTCGAACCATCAGAGAACCTACTCAACACCATTTCCTTATGTCACATTAACAAAGTATATAATTTATCAAATTTTTTTGATCTTGTCTTATAATTTAATTTTCCCACCGCTGCCTCAATATTTTAATAACTTATTATTTCGTTGTTTTTTTTAATTGGTTGTTTCCTTGTATTTATTTATATTTTTCTACAAAATCTGTAAGAAGTATTTTTTATTAGTAATACTGTGCCTGGTAGCCCCATATAAAATTTACTAATACTTTGTATCAAAAATAAAAAAAAACAAGTTGTTTTTCAATATTTTGATACTAAACATTTTCATTTGAAACATTTGCTTCTTTTATATAAAAATATTACATTCCTGACCCAATGAATTGTTTGTTTCTATCGCATTTTCTTTTTCTTAATTATCCCTTAAGTAATTTGTGGTTGATATTGAATTTTATAATACAATTAATATAATAAGAAAATTAAACTTATTTCTAAATCACCATCAAAAAAATGCAAATTCTTTACGTTTTTACGTTCGTTTTTGTGTTATTTGTTTTTTTTTTGGCATGAATCTCCCTTCCATGTAATCTCAACTTTTATTTAATTAAACATATTTTAAACTGAGAGCAAAACTGAAAAAGTAATTGTGTTATTTGCGAAAAGTGTAAGGAAATTTGTTTACAGGTAGAGCAAAGTTAGATACAGATGCAGGGGTGTGTGTACTAGGAATCGGTGGGATATTTAGTACATTAGTTATAGAATAATTACTTTTATATGAAATATTTTGTAACGAGTTTATCATACTATACAGTTTGCATTGTGAAAGTCCAACGTATTCAACTGCACCGTTAAGTTAAGTGCAATAATATTATTAAGAAGGACTTATTCATACATTGCGAAATAAATTTGCTATATCAAACAAAATTCTCAATAACTTATTTTAACACTGAATATTACTATTAGCATTGAGTATTAACGATAAACCTTTTTCTTCGGAATTGCGATATTCGTTTCGATCACTTAAACGATTTAAATATTTAAAATAACTAAAAATATTTTTGATGGGAAGTAGTTACCAATAATTGGGAAGTCTTTCCGATCAGAAATTGTTTAGTTCTTTGCTTTATTTAAAAAAATGTTAAAATGTTTAGCGGATAAATTATTATTTATCGCATAATTTAAGTAAAGTTTAACTTTAAGTTGATTTATTCAAGGACGTGCTAATAAAACTTAACTCAAGGTAGATAAGTTACGGTAAAATCGATTAAAAAAACTACGTTTGCGTTCGCTAAATATCAAACAAACTCAATATATAAAATTTATTTTTTATTTTTTTTTATATAAAGCTGATTATTTTCAAAAACGACAATCTAATTACAAAGTTTTCTAGAAGTAAAATTAATATTAAGTATGCATATTTTTATTGGAAATTCTTAAGAAGAACTTACATAGTGACACTTTCGAAGAATAAAAACGCGATTTCTGAAAAGTTATTTAATTATTTTTCATACAAATTTTCTTAAAATACATTTCAAACCTAAATTATTTTTTTATGGATACGGCCGTAATAATACCAACAACAATAGTAATAAAAATAAATCTAAAATTTAATCTAATAAGTATAAAATAATGTTTTCGTACTATTTAAATAGTTTTCGTACTTTTTTCACACAATTAGAAATACTTTGGACATATTGAACTCCCATCACTGTTTCGATGTTTCATATGTGTAAATGTAAAAAACACATGACACGATTTTAAGTACTCTATAAGTACACAATCATTTACATTTACCATACATTTACGGTCGTCTAAAGAGGCCTTTAGGTTTGAATCAAATGTTATAAACAAAATACTCGTAGTAGGCTACTGTCGTAGCTCGTGTAAAGGTTCCACTGGAATGAATTGGGGTTTGCTCTCAACGACCGTTCAATCGATCTATATAGCTATTATTCGCCTGATTCTTCCGTTTTGTGCTCTTTTCGTAAAACACACTCCAACAATATGTCCAAGAAGCTACATCACGACTCATGGAGTAATGATGCCATGTTTAGAAGAAGAGGCCAGTGATGCCAGTAGAAATTTAACAAAATCCCTACATGTCTTAAAAGAAAAGTTACATTTTTCCCTACTTTGAAAATTCATTGATTTTATGAAAAAATAACATTTTATTTCGGGTTTTAAAATTTTTTACATTTATATTGCATGACAAAAAATTGAATAATAATAGAAAAATAATATAAATTTGTAATTTTAACAACCTCCAATATCTTCTTTTGTGCCATCGTATCCTCAAACTACTGTACTAATTACTTTTCTTCAAAAATTATTTAATTTTTAAGGGAAGTCTTTGGGTTAGCTTGAGAGCTGTTGTACCATTTTTATATAATTCTATCTTAATATATATTTTTAAAAAGACTTAATTCCAATATCAAACCAAAAAAAAAGTATTACAAAATTTTCAAATTTGTTTTTATTTTTATTTTTCATACAAATGCTATTCCCAAGAAAATCGAATATTTCTTTGCTTTTCGTTGTCTCTTTATATTATTTACCAAAAGATGGTTTCTTTTTGTATAAAATAGCTTGCGTAATACTGTAACAAAATTTTAAATTTTGATTTTTTATGTATTATTACGTTTGTGGAGTGTTTTACGCAATTACACCGCAATATAAAAGGAAAAAAGCAAAGTTTTAAAAATTCCCTGCATTTGCCTTAAAATGAGAAATCTGTCCCTTTTTCCCTTCCCTCGAAAATTTCCAATGAATTCCCAACAAAAAGGAAAATTTCCTGTTCTTGGCATCACTGGAAGAGACATGTAATTTTATACTGAAGGCTCCAAAGCTCTCGATATAAAAGTGGCTTACTTACTGATCACTGCAGTAACTTTCGAACGAAGAAGCTTACAGAGTGAATTTATTATTAACGACGGCCAATATCTTTCTCTGCTGCTACTTAGCTCTTAACGAAAAGGAGAGTAATACAGGAAACTGCTGAGCCTTGTTCATCACTACGGGTGCTACCAGACTTAGAAAGAATGGGTCCACTGATATTTTGTAGATTTAAAATTATGCAATAACATAGCATAACTCAGAAGACAAATATAGTATTGGAGTCTCTGTGAACTGAAAGATGTCTTTTAGGAAGGCACACATAACGATTAAGTTCAATAAATAGATTTCGGTCGTAATTATCAAAGTATAGAAGAGGAGAAATATATATATCACATATTTACATAGGAGATTTTTATAAAGTCCCAGATATTGTTCTACAACTAGAGTTCTTCTTATCCCAGACTTTTTCATCACACGGGAAATCATTCTATTAAAAAACACATTTGTGAGATGTATTACAATATTCATTCATTCATTTATAAATTCAGTTTCTGTTGAAAAAACTCTTAAGAACTAAAATAAATAAAAAAATTAATTTTACCGTTCTTTTGATAGGGTCTTTTTAATTTTAGTTACAAATTTCCCGGTGCGGGAAAATTTATGTTAGCTCTCAACTAGGATAACCAGCTATTTCATTTGCAAAAAGTAAATGTAGGAAATAAAAAAAGTACATACAATTTAAAGAAAAAGAGTACACTGCCATTTTTTAAGAAAAATTCATAATGTATGTATACATAATATTTATTCATATATTGGTACATATTCTACAAAGTAAATTTGCAGAATATAGTTGCACAAAAATGGCGCCGGTAACTAGACCATATGTCCAAGATGTTATTAACAGTATCTTAAAAATGTTTTTGTGACTGACTATACCCGACCTATGCCTTCGTATAGGAAGTACCAACGTGATTGTCAACGAAATTTCACAAAAGAACCGTAAGACTATACGGTTGTCCGTGGCAAATCAGTCAACCAGTGCGAGCGAGACCAAAAACTCTCGAAGGCCAAACAACACACGCAAGCCTGCCCTCACTTAAGAAATAATTACGATGACGCGAGAGCTGTTCTTCAGCCCAGAGCTGCTTAATGACTGATATACATAATATATAAAAATATTACATTTTAACTTATACACTCATACCCCGGTTTGCGTCGTTTCAAAGTTGCGTCTTTTTAAAATTTTCGCGATTTCGATGTTGCGTGGTTTTTCAGTTTGCGTTGCATGGCTTCGATGTTGCGTCGTTAGTGTTTCGATGTTGCGTCTTTAGTGCTTCGTTTTGCGTTGTTAATAAATGTTTGTATGTACAAAGCAAAAATAGAAAAAGGGGATTTCCCGCCGAAGTCGAATGCAAATTTGTATGTGAAAATTGTCTACAAGTTTGTCTTCGTTGGTAGTTTCAAATTACATTTGGTAAAGTGAAGTCTTTTATTTTAATAAAAACTATTATCACACAAATAATAATAAAAAATTCGATTTTCTATTGAACATTTTTTTAACTAAAATTATGAGTCTCGGAACGAATTAAATGAAAATTAATGCAAATGTATGGAAAACTGTGCTTCGGTTTGCGTCGTTTCAGCTTGCGTCTCGTTTTTCCGGTCCCAAAATGCGACGCTATCAGTGGTATCAGTGTACGGGTTATAAATAAGATTGTTTATCAGTGATGCCAGTTTAGCCTTTTCGAGGCTAATTTAGCCTTTTTTCTTGTCTTTCAGCTTCGAAATTTACGTTTAAGCTTCGTGCCTTTTTTTACCTTTTTTATTTTAATTTTAGCCTCAAAAAGGCTAAATCTTTAATTTCTGCTGAACCCATAAAATCATCTTGAACCCAAAAAATTAATTCAATATGCAAACGGAAGTACGCTGAAGACAAAATTAGATTGGGTCTTCCAATAGTAAGTTTCATTTTTATATGCAAAAAAAGGGTATTTTTAAGCGAAATCATCGGATGTTTATTTATCTGTAAAGAGGAAAGTATCCCATTCATAATAGAAAATAATATCAGCCAAATGATTGCCATGAAATTTTCCATCACTATTTTGCACATTTGCAGCGATAACTTCCTTAGAGGTCTTGAATCTATTGTGGGCTATTGGCATAGACCATATCTTTTACCTAGCCCAAAATAAAAAACAAAAATAGAATGCCAAATTTTAAAGACCGACAAGAAATGGACAAACCTGGGGTTTCCTCAACACCATGGGCTACAACACTGATATTCTCAGATCAGCGACGTACATTAGTTTAATTTTTCACATCACTGACGTGTCCCAAAGGCTAAAATTTTTTCGAGTTTCACAATTGCTGACAGAGAAGAATGTTCTTTACGACGACGCAAAAATGATTTAGTTTTGCGAACGGTGACCGCGAAATTTTTACCATATTTTTTATGAATTTCAAAAATTTCAATGTAGTAACAGGTTGAGTCATGACAATTGTTAAAATGGAATGTCTTATTAGATCACTCCGTAGTATTACCTCTTAGTGAAGCTAAGGTTATACAATTTTTAGTACCATGAAAATAATTTTGAAAAAATTTTAAAAATCGTGCTAGAATTAAAATTCTTAATTACTTTTTATATATTCAATGATCTTTAAAAATGGTGATTTAATAAAATTATTAGGCGCTCATGATATTTATGCAAATGGTAGTTCCAATTCTACTGGCGATGAGGAAATTATGATGCCTGTTATATGCATAAATAATAAATGCACATAAAAGTATATAATATATTAAATGTATGTATATTTTTTTGTTTGCTTAAGACACTCGAACATAATTAAATAATGATACAATATTTATTAAATCATGCCTAAATACAAATATTCCGTTATATTTATTATCCAATACTGAAATGAAGTCAAAAGAAATACCTAATATTTATTTTATATATTGACTTACATATAGGAATTTAAATAATCGATACATTATATGATCATTTAAAAAATCGTGCAGATACATACCAGGAAATCGATAAAAATTTTAGTTTTATTTCTCAGTTAACAACAATTAATTCCGACCAGTTGAAAAAATTAATGCACATGAGTTCAAATCAGAATGTTTTCATTTGATGCAGTACTTAAAGACGATAGCAAAGGAATCAGCAAGTTTAAGTATATCATAAACTAAGGTGCTGCTGTAATCCAAGTCGCATGGACGTTTAGAAAATTTGTATGGAAATCACTCAAAAAATTTAATGCTTTTCATATAAATTTTCTGATCGTCCAGGCTACTTGGATTACAAAAACCTCACATAATAAAGTCCCATAAACTAGAGGAAACTTTTCCAAATGTTGAAGTTGCTTAATGATTACCAATTGTAATGGAGAGGGTTCGTTTTCACTCCTTCAGAGAATATAAAATGAGTTACGAACAATAATGTTACAAGAAAAATATAAATATTTATTCTTTTTATTAGTTTTTTTTATTTTCAGTGGGACCTCAAATTCTAGAGTGCCCTGGGGCCCTGATATACCCAAAGACGGCCCTGCTGCAGAGTAAATTTTCGACTTATTCAGCAAGCAGAACATTTGATTCGAAAAAGAATACGTTTTGCTTCTAACAATTTCATTACATTTTTAATGTATGTACAATATCACTATAATCAAACATATCAACTTCTAGATATTCAATATTATTACCAAAAAAGAAATATATAATGTGTTTCGTATACAAAATTTTTAAATCATTTCTTTGAAAATGTTGGAATGTTTGTTAGTTATTTTCTGACCATACCTATCGATTTTTAGCGTGACTTAGCTTGTAATATCGCAATATTTGTTTTAAAACATATAAATATCTAACGATTTTAAAGTTTTGCTAAAAATCGCCACAAACAGTAGTTGATAAGCTTCAAAAGCTTTCTGAAATTCCCGTCAAAAACTCTAGCTACAATACATATATAATTACTTGCAAATCTGCTGGTTGCCGCATGTGTAAGTTACTTTCTACCACAACTAAACGAAAGTGAGACCGCTTAGTTCTCGATGGCAATAATTACCTCTTTATAAATAGCGAATTTATGAATATTATATGTACAACGTTACTAAATATGAAAAGTGCGCTAATTAACAACAAATTCAAAATGTAGTTCTTATTTATTCTAAACAAAGATTTTAGAGGCTTTTCTGTCACTGATATAATAATAGGAACAGTGTATGAACACAATACTTCTCTGTTTGTTTATCACTAGAGTGCAACCAAACGATCGGATTTGGTGTCCGAATTCGCTAAAAACTTAAGTTCAAATGTTTGTCGTTTGGTGAACTGTTCGAATAACGAACCTTGCATACATTTTTTGTACAAATATCATCAAAGATACACTGAAAACCCCGTAAAATATTAAAGTACCACGGATCCAAAATCAAAGTTTTCGTGTGTTATATCTTAATAGATATTGATATTCTGGTATTTTGTGAATTGTATTAAATAATAAATCTTGCATCTCCACCCAAAATGTAGAATAAGCAAACATGTAAATAACAAAGTAAGAAAATGAATTAATAAAGAGTCAGTATCATTTTGAACTCGTGCTAATACACTACATATGTATCTAATAGCCCCATTCAGAATCTTGTGCATTTGGAATTGCATGTTCTTGCAATTGTAAACCTTTTTCATTAATCGTGATCAGTTTTGTTGGTTTAGCTAGCAATAATTTCTTGCAAAATACGAATTTTACACTTTATTTACATTTACATATGTAGGAATGAGCAACGAGGGAACATTTCGGTATTCCGGTTTGCAATTAAGTTTTGCATACGCAGGGTGAAAATATATACTACTACCTTTAAGAGTTGTTTATTTATACAAGAGTAGCAAGTGCACATCTTTGTAGTTTCTCACTGTATAGTAAAAATATGCTTCACCACTTTGCAAATGCTGCGTTGCAAGACTGTTTGCACAAGATTGTTAATTGGGCTAATGTTGTTTTTATTATATATACGAAATCATTAAATTAAAAATTTTTTATGTTCATTAAAAAAAGTTTAATTTAGATTCACCATGAATTTTTTAAGGTTTGATATACAATTAATTTCATGAATTTTTACTTCTACCGACAGTGGTCACAGACTGGCTGCATCGTTTTTGAGTGGAAAACTTCTTTAGGCACGTTAGAAAATCTTTGTATATAACTGTTTTGTATAGAAAGTTTTAGTTTCCTTATAAGTAGTTAAAAATTGCTAAATCTAAAATCGTTTCAAACTATACGTGAAGTTGTTCTTGGTAAAAGCACGATCACCGAACCCTGTTCAATTGATGCTCAAGTTACAAATGAAGAGTTTTTAAATATGTATTTCAATGGCGGATGTGGATAAATGTGGCTAAAAAAAACATTAAAATACGTTAGAATTATAAAAAAACTGTTGACCTTGTAGGCCATCCCTGGAGCTTCCCGCTAAACTCAACCTCAAAAATGTATTTATTTTCTATTACTAAGCTAATTTAGATCATAAATACGGTAATTGACGCAGTTTTTCAATTCCAAAAAAGTAGATCAATATATACCGTTTTTTTAATTTATCTCTCTAACAGATAAATCTTATCTATCTATCTATATTATTAATAGGCAAACATGAACAGATATCGGAAAGATCTTTATGTTTTTAATGGGGATTTTACATAGATGTGGACAATCTTAATTTTATTTAAATCGATTTAGTATTTTGGGAGCTATAAGCGTTTGAAGTTGCTAACAATACATGCATAATTATTACACATACAAAGTGTGTATGTGTGTTTGTCCAATTTGCTTTGTGTAGAAATGAGACAGATTTTTTTCTGTATGTATTTTGTAAAAAGAAAAATATAAGTAGATAATTTTAAGTTGCTTATTTAGAATATTTGTTGTTTTTGTGTTTAAAAGTATATATTTATGTATGTAAATGGTTAATATTTAATTACTAGATTGCGGGCGATTCGCCGTCGACCGCTGGATATTACTCGTTTAACTAAATTTGCGGCAGTCTACGTTTTTTTTTTTGAGGTTAAGAGCTGATAAGGTTTTGGATTTTGATTTATAATAAACATTTTTCCGCAAATAATATTACTTGTTCTTGGCGATTTTAACATTCCAAATGGGAAATTGGTTAAATCCTTTGATTGTAATTACATGTTTCCAATAATTATGTCTGATGTTATACATTCCCTTCAAGGATGTGGGTTTTTCCAACTAAACCGTATAACAAATGCACGTGCAAATCTTTTGGATCTTGCTTTCCTATGGAATTTCGTCTTCGTAATACGTTGCTAGTGACTCATCCTGTGGGCATTCACCATCATCCTTTTGAAATTGATTTATCATTGTCGGATAATATGATTTAAAAAAAGATTTGAAGCCTTTTTAATCTTACTGTTTTACTCGCACTAACTATACTGAACTTAACTATTTGTTATCCAATGTTAATTGGGATTCTGCGCTTTCTGATAATATTGTATCAAGCTTTTATAATATTTTGCATAATTTTTTTAGTATTACTGTTCCAAAAATTAAAGTCTACAGTAATAAAGATCACCTTGGAATAATCAACACTTACGAAATGCTAAAAATAAGAAAAAAAATTTTTTGTTGAATATAAGAGAACTGGTGCTCCTGTTGATTTTCGTAAATATACAATATTGCTAACAATCTTGCATACAAAAACTATATAAATCGCATTAAAAACAGATCCTAAATCTTTCTACAAATTAGTGAATTCTAAGCATCGCTCTTCAGGCTATCCAAAGCATTTAAGGTATGGCTCCTTGACTGCTTATGATGATGTTTCAATAAGAAATATATTTGTTGCCTTCTTTTCAACAGCGTATTTTACTAAGTCTGATGATACCACAACAACTTATCCTTATGCTACAACTCATTCTTGTGGGATTTACTTTCTGCTTTTAAATATTGAAGTCGCTGAAGAACTCGTGTAGCCAAGGTATTCCTAGCTGTATCCTTAAAAACTGTGCTGCATCACATGTCCGTCATCTTATAAAACAAATCTATTGAATCGTGTTATTTGCCATCAGTGTGGAAAAAATTTTACACAATCCCTTTATTTAAAACCGCCAGTAAAACTGATCTATCTAATTACAGTAATGTTATAAAATTTCTTCCCTTCTATCACAATGTTAACATGGTTTTCGTAAGTCTCGCTTAACTAAAACTCACCACTATTGTCAATGAAGGGTTTTCAAATAAAATGCAAACTGATGTGATATACACCGATTTTAGTAAAGTTAACCACAAACTTTTATTGCACAAATTATCGCTTATGGGTTTTAGTTACTCTGCTTTAAAATGGTTAAACTATACTCTATAACAAAAAATTCAATAGGTCAAATTTGGAAATCATTCAAGTACATTCTGGTGTCCCTCAAGGTACTCCCCTGGGTCCAATTTTGTTCACGGTATTCATCAGTGATCTTCCTACTGTTGTCTTGCATTCTAAAGTACTGATGTACGTCGATGATGTTAAAATGTTTAACTCTTTTAACGATATTAATGGACATACTTTATTAAGTGCCGACTTTCAGAATTTTCATCAATGGTGATTATGTAATTTATTGGAGTTAAATATCTTGAAATACAAGCACATGTAATTTTTCAGACACAATCCGATCGAGACTTCTTATTATATTGATACAGCTATTTTATATAAAGTTCAAACCATATTGGATCTTGGCATACTGTTGGCTCTGCTTTCGTTATTACATCTTTATAAAGGTAAATAAAGCCTCTGGGGTCCTTGGATTCATGAAACGCTGGTCAAAGGAATTTCTAGATCGTTATATTACAAAACTTGTATGTAGTTCTCTGGTTCGACCAATTCTTGAGTATAGATTAATTGTTTGTGATCCTTGTTATTCGATTAAACAAACAAACTTATCGATGGCGTTTTTACAGTTGGAACAGTTTATGTAATAATGCATTTTTATTGCTGTAGTTTTTTTTGAATATGTACATATGCTATTTTTCAAGAAAATTTTCAAAGCATATACTTTTTAGGATGTCTATTTATACTATAGTTTTTCGTTATCAGTGTTGGCAGAAAATTAAATGAATAGAATGCTAAATAGATAACAAACAGCGTTGGTATCTCTAGAAAGAACAAAAGCTGTTCCAATAAAAAAACGCAAAAAAATTAAAAAAAGGGTAAAAAAGCACCATAAAAAACATTTTTAATTATTTTGGTATGCCAAAACATATAAAACAATTTATAAAAAAGTAAAGGTAAATACCCAAAATGCAATTTAAACTTTTTGCTTCAAAATAAATAAAGGACTTGAGATCAAACAGCAGAACTTATTAACAAAATCGCAATTCATTTAATAAAAGTAAAAAAACGTAACAAAACAAAAACAGGAGTAAAAGAATATACATGGAACATGTACAATCGGTACATATCGATCCTTAATTGCAAAGTTGTCATATCTCATAAAACATGATTTTTGAGTTGAGAATGCAGAATAATTCATCGTATCGTTCTTCATATTTGTGAAAAATGCATATCAATAAATATAGTGCTTACTCGCCGCTTGACGGGTGAATATTTTTTTATTTTTCCATTGAGATGTGTGTAAATTTATCAAAATTTAAATATTAAAAATGTGTTGGCTTTTTAGTGGGAATACATTTGGTTTGGATTAAGCATACATATCGTCGGTCAGAGTCTGACACCATTTACGGCGGCGATGGCCGCCTTACTGTCAGTAAATATCCTCAGAGATCCTATAATACCTAAGCCATCTTGCCGCCCGCGTGATAGCAGAGAAGTCGCCATTTTAACAAAAATTTCGAACGTATAAAGATGCGAAAAGCACCAAAAAATACCCGAAAAGCACCAAAATGCCATCACTGATAACAAATTATGCTTAAATATTGTACATTATACAATTTTTTCGTTTTTTGAGCATCCCTCAATCAAGAAATAAAAGTCACTGTTCAGGTAGAAATATACAATTAGCACGACGTCGTGGTTCCAATTGGAAAAAGGGTAACAAGTCTGTATCTTTGAAACTTGCAATCCGATTACAAAACTATCTATATCATAGAAGAGATTCTAAGCTTTAATAATGTTGAAACATGGAGCACCTTGATGAAACATACGGTGGGCTACAGGGTGTCAAAGTTGACTACCCCGAGCAAGGAAACCCTTGTTAGCTTCATACTTTTTACAAATAAGCCATTTAAGCCAAATTAATTGTATAAAATATATGTAATATTAAGTGAAAAATATGTTAAGCTCGTTGGGCGTTTTTTTCTTAAGGGATTAATTTAGAATTTCATAAATAAATTCTATATTTGTACAATGCTGCATACAACGCGCATGCTTTAATCGACCCACAAAGGAGTATTTGAGCCAAAAAGCTGGCCAAAATTATTAAACGTTTTTTTTAATTAAAAGATTGTGTTTTTGATAGTTCTAGGTGTAATTTGATATAAAAAATCTAGTGGTAGTTTTTGCCACAACCCCTCTCTCCACCGTCACTCCCGTAGTAAGTAACAAATAAACAAATTATCAAACAAATATACAAACGCAGATTCATTTAACAGATTTATAATGTTTATCTTATATTATTGAATACTTAATACACGAAAAACTTATTGTAGTTAAAAACGTCGCACAATTTTATATCTAAAAACTTCAATTTCTCGTCAATAATAATAACTATAATCTTATGTAAACTTTTTCCATGTTATCTTTCGAAGTTACAAATCGCTTCTGGTAAAAATTGTATGCAATAACCCATATTTGTATTTTTATACGTATAGTTAGTGAGTAGTCTGGTACCTGTGTGATCCATGTATTTTTTATGTACCTGTATTTACTTTTTTTAATATTTGCATTTTGCGAATTTATACTTCTAGGCAGGTAATCATATTGTCAAGTGTTAAAAATGACATAAATAACATTTAAATCAAAATTCAACAGACACAAAAGCTTACGATGTCAAAAAGTATATGAAGAAGTACCTGATGAGCTATAAAAAATTAAATTTGAAAATTAAAAAAAAATCGTTAAAATTAATGACACAAACTTGCGCAAATTTTTTTTTTATCTCAAATTGAAGATTCTAAATTTTATTGTAGTATAAAACTAATTTCTACATTTGCTACCTTCACTTTTAAAATCCTTTTTTTAATAAATTTAATTTTTTTTCAATTTTTAAACGAATTTTTTCAACATTAGTATTCAATATAATTTCTTTTTTAAATATCAAAAATAGCTGTTGATGAAATCTTTCAGTGAAAATCAATGTAATACTCTTATTCGTCTAGCCACAAGAAAAATGTCATATAAACGTCTTGAGACTGAAAAAAACGTTAAAAGCGCGTGTAATTTTCTTCACTTTCCTGACTTTAGCAGTGTCTCAGATCTACAAATCGCAACAGAAAGTCTTAACAATTTACAATATGATGTAAAATTTTTTATTATTTTTTGATTTCTTTAAATTTATTTTTGCCTTTTTGACCAGCTTTTTGGCTCAAATACTCCTCTGTACAATCAGCAAAAACGTATCTCTCAATTCCTAGAAAATTCCATTCATTTTATAAGCGTCTTTTGGTGATAATACGAGTAGTAATGAACTAGAAATTGAAGCATATGATAGAGATATGATATTTACATTAACAACATTTATATAAAAAAGTCACTATCTAGACATGCCTTAACAATATTATTTGTTGTTTTTATTTCATAATTCATTTTTTGTTTTATATTCGCTAAAAAAATTTTTATTTTCAACAAAAGTTAAGTTCAGTTGACGTTATTAATTGAAAAATTCTTAACTTCAATTAAAAATGTATTGAGACAAAATTCCCTGAAGGAAGCATGGATGGGGTCAAGTGTATTCATGTCAAAATTTTTGTAAACAATTATGGTGACCTTTTGGTGAATTTAGTAGGTAGAGAAAATATTTGATGATTAAAAACGAATCATTAATTTAAAACGAAAAGAAGGTCCTTTTATGTAATTTAAACATAAGAAAATTATACCTCAAAGAAGACTGTAAATTATTTCATACCTTATTTTACTTTTAAATACTATTTTAAATAAATACTTGTACCTGTTTGAACTGAATTAAAATAGTATTGGTGATATTGTCAGTATGATTTTAATGTTGACAACGTGAATCAGTACAGTTTTATTTTTAATATTTCCCACAGTGCGGTGATGTCGTCAATAGTAAGTCAGTACAATCTTACTATAGACATTTTCTCCTTATGGTCCTACGAGAACTATCTAGTCAGTATTAACGCAGTCTATTGGTAGATTTTTTAGGACAAGCCTGCATTAAATGTCAACACTAAATAATATTAGTTTGTTTATTATTTGTCAGTAGTACTGGTGTTATCGTCAATAGATAATCAATATAATTTCACTATTGACATTACCTGCAGGCTTATGTTAGAGTCATATTATTTATTTAAAAATTCATTGAATATACATAAGTATTTTTTTCTGGCTGAATATAATTTTTCAATAAAATGTATTCATTAAATTCATACTCCCCCTATAAAGTATGTATACTAATTTTATTTATTTGATCGGAGCGGCAATTCCCTCCTGGGTTTCAAGGATTTTTTAATTTATGTCTCGATATCCAGGGAAATGAAAAAGTCCGGGAAAAAAGTTCTAGGTACAACTAACATCGCTACAACATTTTGTTTACACAATACCGTAAATACTGCCCCAATACTGTAAATTTAAAATTATACTTCTGCATTTACAATGTATTCACAATGATGTCGCAACGTTTTATATATAAATTTAAATATTTATAACAAAGACATTATGTATAAACATAGCTATATACTCGTATATCTGCATATACATATGTATGTGCATGTATATATTTCTACAAGACAGACATTTTCTAAAATGAATTAAAAGCAAATAGACAAATTTCTTCATGCTTCTAAAAATTATTCAAAATGTTTAGCAAATAAAAATAACAATTTTATGGTTAAAAATGGGTACTTCTAAAACACATCAGTGTTCAGTTAGGTGTAGTTTTGTTACACATATTTAATAGGTTATATATCCATAATATTATTAGACAATTTTATTTGTTTACACAATTAAACTGAGTCAATATGTATAATAAAAAAATGTGACCTTAAATTACCTATTATGACTTTTTGATTTTAGCTGAGAGTGTTGGCTGTTGAACAAAACTACTAAAATTGCTTTTCTGTATTATTCCACTTTAATTTTTTATTATTTATTTATTTATTGGTATATATTCTGCAAAGTAAATTTGCAGAATATAGTTGCACAAAAATGGCGCCGGTAACTAGACCATATGTTATTAACAGTATCTTAAAAAAGTTTTGTGACTGACTATACACGACATATACCTTCACATAGGAAGTAGTAGCAACGTGGCTGTCAACGAAATTCCACAAAAGAACCGTAAGACTATACGGTTGTCCGTGGCAAATCAGTCAACCAGTGCGAGCGAGACCAAAAACTCTCGAAGGCCAAACAACACACGCAAGCCTGCCCTCACTTAAGAAATAATTACGATGACGCGAGAGCTGTTCTTCAGCCCAGAGCTGCTTAACGACTGAATTTTTTATTATGTTCATAAAAAAAAATCACTTGCGTTCTGTTTATAGTAAATTTTTTTCTTTCCCCAAAAATTTAAACATTTATGACTTTGTATAAGCATTGCGGGTTTTTGCCTCACCGGCACTTATTCTAGGAAATATTTCAAGAACTCGCAGATAAAAAAACCTCGTTGACAGTGCTAAGTCGAAGCTAACAATATCAGTTTAATTTCACATATTAACAAGTGCGGTTGAGAACTCTTAAAAAATAAATGTGCAAAAAATCTAAAAAAATAATCTAGGAAAATAGCTGGGCAAAAGATTTCAAGCCAAACATGGTAGTATCTTTTGATGAGGAATATGGCGAAAAATTGTGTTTGATGAAAACACAGAACTCATGTACATATGTTTCTTTAGCAAAAGTCAATAGTATCAGCGGTGAAGCATGCAGCTTGGGTCGATTTGAAAAATCGATGCTCATTATGAGTCCTTTCACCATGATTTTGGTGCACCGGAACCGTCTGTTATAGAGTTTGTTAACACCAAGTGAGCCGAAATAGAAAAAAACTAATTGAGCGGATTTTAAGCTCGGACGTCTAGGTGAAGCTTGTGCGAGATATGTGCAAACCCGTGTTATCAAGGAAATGAGGAAGTAATATTTTGAACAAAATATAAGCCATCTTTTAAAATCAACCATAGAAATGTTTCTTAAATATTTTGATTAAGACGAAAAGAATTTGCTACTTCATAATACGAACATCTATGCTGCTCAAAACATTTTCCATTTCCTTTTTTCTTTCGGCCTACCACACAACTCCTCAAGCACAAATGTACTGATCATCTGAGCCTGAATTGTATAGCAAGCTCAAAGCTATCAAACAATATTTACTCATAGTAGATAACACACAAATCGACTTCACTGATCATCTCTTTGCAAAAGTTCGCCCGTTAAGTACTTTGCTGGATGGAAATAAGTATTAGTAGAAATTAGTAAGAACCTCTCAATAGACAAACAAATCTTTCCTTCTTTGTTAACACATAAAGTAATACGACTACAGTTCTGTTTTTGATAAAAACAACAAATTATTTGTAGCTCGTAACACAATTGATTTCCAACTTTGTACGCAGGCAATCACCTAGAATCCAAATTTTTTCGGTATTCTTCTCGAAAGAAGAAACTAATTTTAATTCCGCATCCAAAACTCACAACAGAATAAAACATTCTTATTCGGTCGGCAGTAAAAAACATAAACCTCCAAATGCCACACACGCAATTTATGAATTAAAAAAACTCAATGTTGATATATAATCCAAGATCTTTGATAGTTTGCATTGTACAAAAATAATATTAAAAATAGTTATTATATTTAAGGCCATTATTGCAAATTGCTTTTAGCAAAAGTTAGAATTTTGTCTGCTCGATAAATAGCAAAAATATAACATTTCTTTCACTTTTTTCAAAAAAATTGCTAATTAAAGTTTTCTTAAGACAAAAATTTTCACTCGTAGCTGATGATACAATAATTTCTAATAAACTCACTATTTCGAAAAATTATATTGGAAATTTTCTACGAAATGGCAAAAAATGATGCACTTTTTTCTAGAAAAGAAAATGCCATAAAACTTTTCATTTCAAACTTAGTAAAAGATTTCTAAATTCAATAAATTTGGTTGCTAGACAACTCATTTTACTGAAGAAAACGGGGTTTCTCATTAGTTTTAGTGTGAATAAAGAGCTCAAACTGATATTTAAAATGAATTTCCAACAAAAGTTGGCCTGAATATAAACCCTTTCGTGTGTTTTTTCGTCGTCGCGAAGTTGTTTTCATGTATGTATATCATAAAAAATTAAAAAATTTATAAAACCTAAAAACTCAAGACTTGACGAGTTAAACTTGACATGTGTGATCCGGGTCAGATCGTCTAATATATATTTTTTTGTATATAATGTTGAAACTTTAGACTCCCAAAGAAAATTTTTGGAGTTACATGACTGTAACTTGAGGACGACGATATGTGAAACTGAATATGTAGTTATGTGCCGCTCCTAAAAGTATATAAAAAAATCTTTATGTAGTTATATACAAGCGTATCGCTCCTTTATTGCAACGTTGTCATATCTCAAAAAAGTGATATTTGGGTTAAGAATGCAGAAATATTCGTCAAATAAAAATATCTTGTTCACTTACCTTTTGAGGCGAGAATACTTTTTTATTTTTCAATTGATTTGTGTGCAAATTAAATACTTTAAACTCGTTTTCTAACGAACGAAACATGTGTTTAAAACATTCGTTTCGTTTAAAACACTTCCGTAACTTTAATGTTGCCGCACCTTGATTAATTATTTTTATATTTACAAATATGGATGACATTGACCAGGGCGAGATGGTTTCGACGGCGACCAGCCGTTTGACAATAAGTAGAGAAAGGAACCTGTTAATTGGCCTCCAAGGTTAATTATTATGTGTATTTTAACTTCTATCCCACTTTTTAATCGTTTATGTTCCGCTTTTAGACAAAATTTTCCGGTGAGAATGAGTAACAAATTGTGTTTCTTAATGATTGTGCCAACTAATCCTGGATTTTTATTATTTATTATATTTTTTGAGATTTTTTCTTGCAATAAATAATTGTATTGCAAAAAATGCTCTAAAAATTAAATACCTAAGCGATCGTGCAATGCATAGAAAAATGTTAAGATCATAAATAAAATTATTTTTGATGATAATAAGTTATTGTATAAACACAACTGCGACGATCGGCGAACTTCGCACAGCGTACCGAAGTCGTCCGCAATAATTCGTTTCACAAATTCATCGACTAAATTTACGAATTTAAAATTCTTTATCAAATCTCTGATTTTCTTTAGATATTTGTATAATCTTTGGAAACAATGTTATACAAATAGCACTTTCTTTCACATCATTGATGCTAATATCACTGATATAAACAAATCATTTCTATTGCGAAAATATTATAGAAAAAATTTACAAAATCAGAAACAAACCTTTTGAGTTTTTTGTAGGAAGCAATTTTGGTTCTTTTTGCAGATTGAGCTACTTTGAATCATTATTTTACTTTGATATCTTTTCGATGTTAGCGGTTATTACGAATTTTCCTAATAATCTGTTTTTTCTGAGTTTTTCCTATTCTTTTAATTTTTTGAGATATGTGCTTAATTAAAAACTAACTTAATTTACTAAAACATTTGAAAACTAAAAACAAAATCAGTTGCTCTCTACCAAGTTAATCGTTGTTTGTCGACGTAAGAAATAGGAATAAGTCGACCGTAGAGTTGTTCGAACGACGAATTTTAGTCGACGTACTGATTGAGCACATTTTCTGGCACTCATATCTGTTGTTTTCTACGACGAATATTTGATACGAAAATTTTTTATTACTTATAATATTAATTAGTTTACTCAACTTAGAGGAAACTCTATGTTAGAGTGACTTTAGTCTACCATATTTCGAATTTTATTCATTTAAATTCACAGGTTCGGGTAGTGTCATGAAATTGGTTAATTTGACGTCAATCGTGTTGTGTGGCTGGTATTGTCTGAAGATTTGTACTTTCAAATTAAATTTTTACAGTCTGAAGCCCTTACCACTTAACCACCGACCATAGAAAATATTGATAACACAAAGTCAAAATTTATACAAAGGGGGAGCAAATTTCGTCTGGAAATCATAATAATATTTTTATATTTACTATATTGTAGCGGTAGAAGATTATTGTGAACATGATATGCAAAAAGATTTGCAATTTCGTCTTTACAGGATTGTTGTAGTATAACATTTTTGTAAGTCGCGATTTTTGTCTGGGTAAATTCACTTCGATTTTCTAAAAATCGAGTTTGCGTTAAATCTCTGATGTTGTGTGTGTGTGTGTGTATGTACATTAGACCTGGCTCAGCTTATATGAGACAATTTTTGTTGGAATTTTGAATGAAAAAATTGCGACTTTATGCCAAAATTTATGTAGCTGATTTCAGGCCGATCGAATGGTGCCAATCCGTGCCATAATGAGGTCAAAGGTCAAAATTTTGAAAAATCACTAAATATATATTTTTTTCATTTTAAATTAGAATACCGCTTATAATTTGTTAATTAGTTTAAGTATACAATGCCAACAGGATCAAGTACATTTATTTTACAATTTTTAATTGAGCTATTAGATGCAAAAAAATATTTATAGAAATTAAAAACTACTAGCAATATTTAAAGCAAAAAATATTATTGAAAATTTCAAGGTAATTTTTATGTTCAAAAATTTATATTTTTCAAGCACACTTTACAACTTCTACGTGTCATCTGAATGGAATTCGCAATATACATACATATGCATTCTCTTAATAAGTATCTATATTCCATACTGGTTCAAGATCGCAAATGCTATTGAAGCGCCTAATAGAGATATGCAACTGATAAAAAGGGTTGTTGGGTATTTTGATACAAATATATCTACAGTGCTCTTAGGAAAAATTCGGAATCATATTTGATATTTATCAGAGGAAGCACTTGCACTTGCATTTTTCGATCCACAACTTGAAGCAGAAGGAAAGAAAAAGACAGTTTCGGCATTGGAAATAGAGTCCGATAACGGTGATGATGTTGGTATTTTTCCATCTAAAAAATTGTGTGCAAGCGTTGATGAATTGCAATTATTCACATCCATGGACTTAAGCTCTTTGTGACTATCAAAACAAAACAATTTTTTCTTCTTTGAAAATATCTATGGATTTCTTACGGTTTGATCCGTCAAATTGGCCTAAGAGCGAAGCATTTTGTAAAGGGCAGCAGATCGTCAAATGCATTTCTGTTTTGAACGATACCGCCGAAAGAAATGTTAAACTAATAACTGACTTTAACAGATGCTTAACACACAACGAAGCCAATAAACAGTATTTGTTACATATTGTAGAGAATTATTGTAAGGACTTCCCAAGCTAAAATCTTCATAAAAATAATAAGCCAATTTAATAAAAATTAAAGAAAAAACATTATATTTATAGTATTTGTTGTTAAATAAAAATGATAAAATACAAAAAAAGAGTATTTTGCTGGTTTTTAAAAATATTAACCTTTGACCTCATTATGGCACGGGTTGGCACTATCCGATCAGCCTGAAAATTTGCTGCATAAATTTTGGTATCAACTTGCATGTTTTCATCGCTACCCACATTACAGTTTCATAAAAAAGATTTTAACGCCAGGTCTAATGTGCATATGTATCTCTCGTAGCTTATGAACGGCTAGAGAATTTTCAGCAATCTAAGAATTTTGGCTTCGCTTAAATTTCGTGTAAATATGATCCGTATTGGAATAATATAATCAGCTCTTAATTCTTAAAAACAAGGTACACTATTCTAAATCGTCTTGCCAAATTTATTTTCAAGGTTTTGTTACTTTTTTGAACGTGAACGCAAATATGTTTTGAATCGGTTAAGTGTTTCGTAGTCGAAAGATTTGATGAAAGCGGTTTTTTTATATTACTCTTATACGATATACAGTTTACTATGTTTTTCAATAAAGAACGTAACTACTTTTTATATTAAATTTCAACGAGCTTTCGGGACTACAAGTGAAAAATAATTTAAAAAATATTTCGATACATATTAAAACATCGATATTTTTAATCGATATTTGTGTATGTACATATATCGATGCCCATCAATATCAGATATATATTTTTAATTTCCTATTCTTAGTTGCAACCATGTGTTTAATACATGAAATATTTACGGAGTGACGTTGGTCATCATAATTATTTAATGGATTAATTAAGAACTTAAAAAAAAAATATTTTTCTTATGAGTTTAAATTTTTAAACACTCAGGAATTAATTCCTGAAGATGATACTCATTGGAGTATCGAAATATTGAGAACAAATACTTTTAAATAAACTGTAATAATGAGAAGATTAGAACTAAAGAGAAGTTATAGAGATATAAATTTGTTTGATCTGGCACTTAACTGCGTGTAATGTATTGTTGTTTGTATTATTTCTATGCTAAAATCTAAGTTATAAATTAAAATAAAAACAATCTATGTATGTACTAACTTACAACTTTTGATGATATGTCAAAATGGTGTCTTCTTCTGTATTCTGTATGTATTCTTTTAAAGGTAATTACAGTTGTCTACAAGTTGAGTTAACATTTACCCGTGATCGTGCGTATTATTTTACAACCGTATTCATACCTGGCGTTATATTGGTGACTTCATCCTTTATTACTTTCTGGCTGGAATGGAACGCAGTGCCAGCCAGAGTTATGATCGGTACGTAAAATACAACTTTCTTCCTTCCAAAAAAATAAATAACTATACATACAACATACTATATATTGTTTTCTCTCTCTCTACTTAAATATTTTGTAAATGTAGCAACTAGATAAAAATACAACAAATTGTTTAAGCAAAAATTACTGTGTAAAAAATTATAAGAAGATTTTTCATAAATGCATAGTTTATAGTTGTTCTTATATCGTTTTTATTCGTTATCAGTCTATTCTTCCCTTCTTATGTATGTGTGTACATACATACATACATACACAAATCAAAAAGAATAAAAATACTTGATTAAAATTTATAAACATTCAGTATGTATGTAGGTACATAAGGTTCCTTGGAAGCTGACTAAATAGAGTCTTAGGTTAAAAGTTTTGTTTTCCATGTATTGTCTTACAAAAATACAAACCAACCAAACAACAAAAACAAACAAATTTAGTTTAATGTTTCAATTGTTTCATTGTCTGTCATTCTGTAAGCAACACGCAGCAAAATCTATAGTTTTAATAAAATTTGTGAGTGTTTTTGAGGTTTCAACTATTAGTGTAAGAAAAAGTTTATTTTTGTTTTCCGTTTATGTTTAAATTTTTGTGTAATTTGTTTAATAATATCATTTCAAGTACAAGTTCTTTGGAAACTCAATAGAAACCTTTCTGTTAATTTATCTAGTTTCCAGTTTCCAGCTTTATCTCATTATTTAATTGTTTATGTTTTTTTCGTCCAATCAGTTAATGTTTGATTTTATCTGCACATGCATGACCTTATTCCATTGCACACAAACTTACACATAAGCATTTACATATAATCTCACATACATACATACATATATCCCTCATCATTATCAAATTCTCGATTCCATATAGAAATATATACATACATACAATATGTATACACAAAGTAGGTACTTAATACAATAATTTTAGCATAATAATAATTTTACTTAACGTATTAAGTAATATCTTTCCCACCATTGCGTTGCGCGAAGAGTGATATTTACACTGAAATACAATTTTTTTTAATTTCTGACACACGAACTTCTGGCATCTGAGTATTTTTCTACCCGTTTTGTTGCCACACACAGAAAAATACACAATGTAAAACCAGCGAAAACAAGCTTGACTTTACATTTTTCGTTAATGATTTTGCTTTTTAGTCGTTTCGTGTTAAATCAAAATGTCTATACGATATTTTGCAAACAATAACAACCCATTTCAATATTACATGCGAGTCTACTTGAATACAAATGTATCCCATATAAAAATAGTATGACGAATACTGTTGAATCAAAATTATTTAAGTTTGAAACAAGATGAAGTTCATTTAATATGTAAGTAATTATAATGTTGAGTTAATACGATTCAATAATTGATCTAACACGAAATTACTCTAATAATAAAACGATAGCCATATTAAAATAACACTAAATGTTTGTTGGTTAAAAATGATGCCCGTAATTAAATAACCCATAAAAATTTTAATAACAACGATTTCTATTATGTATTTACTTTTTTAATATTTATTTTATTTACATACATTTGGTGCTAACGCCAAATCATCAGTAGACCTTAAACCATATTTTTTTTAAATTTCAAACCTATTATCGTATACGAAAACTTATAAAAAACAAATAAGAATTTCTTATAATTTAGTAATTTTTGAAATTCTTGTTGAAATTCGTCGAATACTTATTAGCAATGTTGATTTAAAATGTAGAAATGTTGTCTTTACACTACTCAATGTTGATTTCATCAAATCCAAAGGTAATTTAACGTAATAATTTTTTTATTTTACTACGTAGCTGAGGTGTGTGAATTCAATAGTGCACCATGTTATTTTAGCTACGAAAAATGTTTAATCTAATATTTGTTAGTTTAAATTTTAAGTTTTAAACATTGAATCAATATGAATATATGTTAGCTTTCAACAAAGTCAATATGTTTGCAAAAAATTACATGACATGAAATAAACATTGTTTAATTTTGGTTTTACATTGATGTTTTTTTCTGTGTGCAGTAGTTTATAAAATTCGTATTAATTTTTTTGGGCAATAACTTAATAAAAAAGGAAAAACACATTAACTGAAAATTCTGTGAGTATAAATTATGGCGTGTAAATTAAAGAATTTTAATAAAGTGAAGCAACACAGGCCCAATTGCTGCGGATGGCGGCGAACCAATAATTCAGGTCATCAAGAACACTGGCAGCATCAGCTGCGATATTTTCCTCTGTCCGCACTCAATGTATGTATGTTGGTCGTTTAATGTCCATTAATTTAAATTTGGTGCGAAATTTAGTCAAAAGATTCCGATTAGCCGCCCCAGAAGGTCGCCCAATCTGACGATAAAATGGAAGAAGTGCACAATGTACTTTGTCAACCGAGCATGGATTTTGATAATGGAATTCAATAATTTGCAAGCGTTGTTCATTTGTAAGTCGATTCATGTTCAGTTTGCACTTATTTGACAGCAACATGTTACGCAAAAGCATCTGAGCCTACAAAACCAGTGTTGCCGAAAAGAAAGCTCCTAAAAAATCACCCTTTATATAAGTTACGAGATTGTAATCACATCTTTCCAAATAGCTTTTTAAATATGGTATAAAGTTGAAATGTTCCCTTTTTAAAAGATTGCTTTTTATTTTGTGCTTATAAAGCATGACATCGAAACACCCTTTCACTTGCTGTAATATTGAAAAAATATCGTTTCAATCCGATTTTTTAGGTTTCCGATATTTTGTTTGTCATATATAATTACATGATTTTTTTTAAATTTAGTGTTCTTTAGGACCTTATTTTCTTCTTCCAAATTCCCTACTGGGATTGGTGAAAATCTTCGTTTCTCTCCCGCGTACCCGGTAGTTCCCGAGAATATTAAGAAATGTAATTTTTATATATTTTTATAGTTTTGTATGAATAATATATCAAGTAACTCAGAATTGATATGATTACTATAAAAGTTACATAAAAAATTAAATAAGAGGATTCAAAAACAAGGGCGATTATTAACGTCTACGAATTTTTCAATGAAAGCCCCGAATATCACTGCCAAATAACAAAATACAAAATATAGGCACTAATTCCTTAAAATGGGTTTTAAAGCGAGATTAGAGAATCTTTCAACCAAAGCACTAAAAAGACCATGCCCTTTTTGCAAGGAATTTTGCATTAAAAAAATATTGATCCTTACATGAACTAAAAATCATATATTTTTATATATATTTTTAATAGAAAATATGCAAATGACTTATCTTTCTTACAGGAAAATAAAGAATTGGGATTCAAAATTTATAGAAAGTTGTCTTAATTTAATCACTAGTTTTTGTGCGATAAATGAATCCGATTTTTCCATCACGTTCACTCTTTGGGTAATCGCTGTTTTGATATTTTAGACATTTGCTATACAAAACGACCTTACTTTTGACTATTGGCTTGTTGATGTACGTCATAGGATCTCATGGGGAAACTGCAAAAATATCGGAAACTAATTTCCTTCAGCTTTAATCTTATATTTGAAATTCGGTAAAAACTTAAAAAATTTTCATAATAACGTAACGTAAAAAACTTAAAAAAAACAACATTTTGAGGTCACTAAAGAGATAAAATAATAATAAACTTAAACGTTTAAAATCATTGATGTACTGCAAAGCCATACATCTTAACGATTTTACTGGACGGAAATTTTTTATGAATTTTCCTATCACGTACGAACTGGCAAAGCTTAGAGACATTTCGATGATTAGAAATGTATTGACATTTCTTGATAATAATAAAATGTGGAAACTAGGATAAGTTATCGAGTTATTTTCTCCATATTTTAAAACATTTTCAGTGGACTTGCACTTTTTTATAACAATTCGTTTATTGTCTTCTTGTTATCGTATATTTAAAACATATAAAAAATTATTTTCTACCAAACGTTTAAGCTGAGAATAATAAAATGTAAAATACATAATTTTCGATATCACTGCGGTTATACGTACATCAACAAAATTAATATATAAAGGAGGAAAATTTTGTATGGGTAAGTTGTCTAGAAAAGTATACGTGATGGTAAAAGCGCAAAGCAATATACATTCCTATATTCGAAGGCTGTTATATAATTATTGTTTTTAAAATTGGTTAGGATACAAACTAACACTTTTGAATGTTCTGTAATCCTAATTTGTAATTTTAACGCAATAAACACAAAGCTAAGTTCTCAATATTGAATAAATATTCGTTACCTTTTGTAAAAATAGCCGTAATCCCAAACTTCATAATATGACATCATACATTTGTTATGAAAACTATAAAGTAATATATGTATATATTTACATACTACATACTCGTATTTTGATACGTATTCGTATTCGACAAGATCGGGCGAATTTTTCGCGTTACAAAAAATTCAAAAAGTATTAAGAATCATTAGATAAAGGGAACAAAAATATTAAGTTGTAGGAATTTTTATTAAAACCCCTTTATTTTTAATTTAAAATAAAAATATTAAACATCCTTTACAACTAACATTAAATAAAGTAAAATCTTTTGTGTTCATATCACGTGGAATTAATAATCGAACGTAAATATTCCCTCGATATAGGTAAAATAAGTTAGTATTTTTACGACCTCTCACACGTCATCGTGTCTCACATAGACAGATGCTCGTTTATTGCTTACGGATTCTTCGGTAGCATCTAATTTGATATGTATCGAATTAGAAAATGTGCAGTATCATACGCTCTTTAGTAATTTTAAATAATTTCATTTTATATCTTCGATAAACAATATTTCATTTTCTTAAACCGAAAATTTGCTGCTGCCGTTTTGAAACCGCTACTCTGTTACAAATTAATTTATCGGGTGAACTGGTGTCTAACTCAATGCGACTTATTATCGGGCAAATGTTTTGGAAGGTGCTTTAGAGCGGTGGGCACGTAAACATGGTCAAAAAAGCATGTTCTACACTTCATTTCGTCCACACAATGGCTTCCGAATTCGCCAGATGCAAATACGATGGACTATTCCATCTGAGCCATTTTGGAGAGCAAGCTGAGCATTATACCAGTATGGCTGCGCTGAAGAAAGCCATTGTACGGAAATTGAACCAAACTCCGCAAGATCATTATTATTTATTATTATGTAAAGACCATAGGAACCGCGACCCAAAAGTTCTTTTGTGCAGCCCGAGTGTTCAATGAAGTAGATTAAGTCTACGAATACAGTCAATTATCCTACACAGTGAGATATTGTAGGTTTCACTTGGAGTTTTAGAGATGCCTCCAGGAACTTCATTCTGCGCGCCGCCACCACCGTATAGTCACAGAAAATCTGCTCCGGCGTTTCTTCTTGCGTTTCGCTGAGTCTGCATATTTTAGTCTCAGAATTACCAATGATAAACTGGTGTCGTCTGAGACCGCAGTGCACGGTAAACCACCCCGTTAGCAGTCTGAGATCTTTTCTGTCCATTAGCAGTAATTTTCGGAATTTGTTTTGGGGTAACGTAATGAAACGTTTAGCTTGTCTAAGACCGTGAATGGCTTCTTAGGAACGATTAAATTCCATCTGAGCCTAATTGTTATTCTGTTCCGTGACATATCCTTTTGAAATGCCAAAGATGGGTTCTGGTCCTATAAGCCTACGTTGGGCTCCTCTGTTAGCTAGACAGTCAGCCCGTTTGTTTCCAGCATGGTCCTCATGGCCAGGCACCCAGCATAACGTCAGTTTATTGTGAGCGCCAAGCTAATTTAAAGATGCAGCATAGTCCATGATAACGCCCGACCTGATCTCATAAGAGATTATGGCTTGAGCGCTGCCTGTTTATCTGACATCAAGTAGATACAGATACCCTTCTCAAGTATTCCCTAGTACAAATGAAAATGGCATAGATTTCCGCCTGGAAGATCGTAGGGCATTTTCCCATGCGAATGGCCCTTTGGAAGTTGGGGCCATATATGCCCGCTACCGTATCTCCCTTTTCCTGTTTGGAGCTGGCAGTGAACCAGATCTGGTCGGCATCTTCGTGTCATGGAGTGTGGTTCAGCCATTGGCTCCTTTCAGTAATTAGAACTTCAAATTTTTTGTTCAACGCTAATACCAGTTTTATTTTATTACTTACTTTAATGTATGTGTCGTTCAGAAACTGTCCTAGAATGCCCATGTATCCAACTAGATCTCCAGGTTTCACCGTATAGATGTTTGGTAACCGAAGTACGCTCCTGCGGTCCTCCTCCTTCACTATTATTTGCAAAAGGGGAATGTGCTGGATGACACCCAATGCATGTAAAGGACAGGTTCTCATTGCCCAGGTGATCGAAATACAAAGGTCATAGTCAAGGCTAAAGTGAATGGACTCTGAAATTTTTATTATTTCTACGTTTTGTAATTTGAACAAATAAATAATGATTTCACACAAAAAAAATTGGGAGTTTGAATAGGTAACACTTCAATTGTTTAATACGCAGTTTTTTACTCACTGACGTTTTTAAGTACTGTAATCCTGAAAAAAATTTAAGCTACATACGTCGTATATGTAGAGAAAATGTAGTAATGTGGAATGCAATAATTCGAGATAAATAGTAATAAGGGATACGATACATCAACGTTCGACTCTTAATGAAATTAGCTAAGGCATCAACATATTGATTAAAAAGTTCACCCTTGTTTATAATCGAGAATATGCATGATGCGAAAAATCAACACAGGGTTTTAACGATGATAACATGGTATACATTTGCGTATTTTTAAAAATTTTCCCAAGAAAAGCATTTTTGTTATAACTTGCATAAATTTGCTTATTACGCAGATTGGCAACTCTTTTTAACAGAAATTGTTTGTGGTAACTGACGCAGCTCTACATATGGTCTCCACAATGCGATCATTAAAAATTGTTTACTCAATATTGTTGCATGTTACAAGTCTGCCTTATGGGTTGCATAGAATTGCAGATTTTGTTCGCTTACATTTTGCAATGTTAATTCACATGTTACATATTGCAAAGCCGTTTTTCTTAAGATAGAACTACATACATACAAAGTATGTAGTATTTCTCCAAATAAACTTATTGGCTGAGTTAATTTCCAGCGCCCTCAATGTAATACATTCTATGTACCAAAGTATGATCAATCCCCAAAAGCTCTGTACCATTTGGTTAAGGGCTGCTATATATTATTGTGACAACTTTACAGAAATGAACAGGGTCTTAAATGAGCATTCTGATGATGAGGTAGAGTCGATATGTAATGCACAAGCTTTATTTAAGAATTCATAGTTAAAAACAGATTTAGCATACATTAAATATAATTTTGAATGTATTTGCTACAGTACATGAAAGTTCATCCGTCATAGGAGATGTACAGAAAAACTTCAAAATATTAAGAATAAAATATTTATTGGAAAACTTAACAAGGTATTTAATCGAAATGTTGCCCTTCAAACGTCGACCAAGATTAAAAACATCATATACAGTAACATCGACTGATGTTAAACGTATATTTTAAATATACTCTAAGGTGCGACAATTGATGATAATTTCAATTTGAAAACTTAAAAAAATATATGATTACACTTTGTTATAAACATTAGTTTAAATAAGACTGATTAAATATTATTAGTTTGTGTTTTTTCGGGTGCATATTTTTGTGCATATTTTAAAGTTTTTTGGAATATTTGCATGCATATTTTAATAATTTTTGTGCATATTTAAACTTGCCGTGGATATTAAAATTATGATGATTTTGTATGTTTTCGAATTTAGTTTTATTTTTATGTAAGTTGATATGTGACAGAATCAATTCAAAAAATGCATCACTGTAATACATCTGGTGCATAAATATTCAGAAAAGCTTCTTTTAACAGTATTTTGTATGTCAGACGTATCAAAATGCATCACTTATGTATTTAACACACAAACAACAATCAAACATGCATTCTAAAATTGGCAGATTCAATTGATTTTTTTGTCTGAACAGCAAAAAAGCAATAGTTACAGCTGCAAGTGATCTGCATCAGCTTCGCAAAAATATAAAACATGAGAATCAGTGCCTCATTACCGAACATGTCCCAAATAATAATAATGACTTATGTGAACAACTTAAGGTTACTCTTGCATAGCCTGTCATTATTGTAAACTTTATTTTGGAATTTCCACAGCAAAGTTGCCTAGAATTCTTCATCAAATCATTTTCCCTTATAATTTTTTTAAATATTTTGCTACAGCTGTTCAGAACTCTTCGTAGAATCAATTGTATTACCACTCTACTAATTTTTGTTAAAAACAATTGTCCCACCATAATGTAAACTATTATTAGGAACAAAATTTTCCCAGAATTTTCTTAAGTAATTGAAAAAAAGTCCCAGCAACAAAATTTAAGCCTTCCGAAAGCAGTAAAAAATTCGCAAAAGAGGAGGCAGGATAATTCAATACCTCACTAATATAATGAAAGAGAGAAATTAAAATTAAATGAGTCCTGAGGGAGAAGGCGTTTCCACGCCGATGTACATATATTATGGAAAATATGCGTATTAAAATATCTTCAAAATTAAAGGCCTCGCTAGATGAACGTTGCTGTAGTCGTACCGTACCGATCTGCTAGAAACGTTTGTGCGTTTAAAAAAGTGTCATGAGGAACAGATGTTCACAACACAGTGATGGAAAATAAAAAATGTTGAATTTTTAAAACTCACTGAACAATAATATTATTCAAAAATAGTCGAAAGTACCCACACACCATTTAATATACAACAGCTTCACAAATATCACGTAAAACGTTATGAATTTCTATTTTATGCAGATTGGTACGTTCCAACTGCAAAACAATAGCCCTATTCACAATATTGTGCATTTGAGATTGCATATTTCTGCAATTGTAAACCTTTTTCATTAATCGTGAAAAGTTTTGTTGGTTTTGCTTGAAATAATTTCTTGCAAAAATAGGAAATTCACACTCAGCTGTGAAAAAAGATTCTTTTATTTATTTACATTTACACATGCATGAATGAGCGGTGAGTGATGCATACGTAGAGTGAACATACATATATACTACTACCTTTAAGTGTTGCTTATTTATACAAGAGTAGCAACTGCATAGCTTTGTATTTTTTTTTTTAATAAAGAGAAGTAACACTCAGGCATTTAGTATGCCTACCAACCCGTAGGTGTGTTACCTTCTTTAAGAAAGGGATAGTGAGAGAGGACAGATGGTGAAAGTGAGAAAGCTTAATTTATTTTTTACAACTCTGATATTGCGCGTTGTGTTAGTTTTTAGGTCAGTCTTGCGCATTAAATGTGTTTTTAAGCTGTTGTAGCCATTTTATTAACTATTTTACTTCGCCGGCGATTTCGCTACAATACCGACGAAGGAAGGCGCTGTGATGTCCGCTAGCATACACCAATTAATCAATTACTGCCGGTACTGTTCAGTGACCAGTGCTATGCCTTCATCACTTAAACAGTCCAACAACAACAAATACAAGTCATACTAATGCACATCTGAAAAAATGCTGGATATTATGACTTGCCTGAAGCTGGGCTCGAACCCACGTTCTTAGACATTATTTGCTTTGTAGTCAACGCGCTAACTACTTCAGCCAACAGTAAAAATATGCTTCACCATTTTTCAAATGCTACGATGCAAGACCATTTGCACAAGATTGTTAATTGGGTTATTGTATTTCGGTAAGCATTTGCATGGGTTTTAATGTACCAAACCTGTACAGCAACGTTCGCCTAATTCTACCTTAAGTGAGTTCCATTCAAAGTTCAGAGTTAACACAAAAAAATACTAACGTGCAAACGTGGGTTAAAATTAAAAATAGAAAAATGGTTTAACTTTTTTACAGGAAAAAGAGTTTGTTTAACTTAATCACCAAAACGTTTAGTTTAAGACGTGTAGACAAATAGAGCCACATCCATTTTGTGTGACTTTTTTTTGCAAATTTTATTCACCTTAATAAAAACGTCTTACATGGCTGAAGTAAAACCTTAAGGCACAGTCGTGCGTTATACGTCACTATTTTCAACTGGTAACTATGTTGAAATACAGGTTTTGCTGCGTCCCATTCTGTACGTCACCGGCAACGCAAAGTACTCAAGTTTGGCAACTTATAACTTTTAAGGTACGTTGAGTACTTTGACAGCTATCAGTTTTTTTGTTTTGTTTTTATTAAGCTTTTTGTGCTGTGCAATTAAAAGAAACTCCAGAATATCCTCGAATTCCATTGAAAATGTGTACTTTAATCAAATCAAACTGATATAATATCCGTCAACAAAGTATTCATTGTGCCAACCATCTCCGCCTTTACTTTAATGTCAGTCGGAAAAAGCAACGTATAACGTACGACGGATTCTATGATCCTCTTCCTTCAGCCTTTAGTTTTGTGAATGAGTAGGGAGTGGCAAAAAACACTGCATATCCCATGTATTTTATAAGACAATATTTTAACATGCACACATAATCACCATTAAAAACATCTCAAATATTAAAAAAACCTTTAGAAAATTTGCTAGTTTTTTTGCTGTCGCATCGAGCGATTCACTGGCGAATCGATCCCAAATGGATGTGGTTTTAATGAATAACGTGTGGTATCGACAAACGCTTGGGTATCGGAAAAAAGGTGGCCGATTTCATTGGAGCAAATTATATGCTTTGGACGTGAAAACAATGACATACATGCCAATTATAGAATCAGATCACAAAGGAACTTCTGGCAGTCGGTCGAGTACCATAAAAATTAACTTTGGAGCACAGTACATGAAATTAGTACTCCACATTCAGTCGGGTAGAGGTAATATAAATACTAAAAAGATCAGAAGATCACTTGATATGTATATTTATACTTTGGAAACGTATTTATCCGTACCTCTGGTGTATATTACTCATGATTACAGCTGTAAAATCTTTAGAGGATCAATGAATTGTTTAACACAATTCGACTGGAACAACTGAGTAAAATCAAATTAGTTTCATTAACTATACGCATGGCAGTCGTATTTTGTAATAGCTCAGTGTAATTTCTGGGAGCGCATCAATAATTTGTTATTTATGATTTGCCAAACATCAAACGATTTTTCATTATTATTTTGAAACATTTTTAGATATTAATACATATTAGAAAGATTTTATCAATAAGGCCCACAATGAGGGCTAACATGACTTCACATGATGTAATAATTGGCGACTTGCGAAAATGGTATATAATAAAAAAAAAAAGTCTTTGAAGCCCAAGTTTCGGAGAAATTGAAGAGAAAAATCCTAAAAACAAGACTGAAAAAATTGGCTGTAATGTGGTATTTTATGTTCTGTTAATGTGAGTAGTTGAAATAATGTCCCCAATTTGTTTCTGTA
Organism: Gymnocheta viridis; assembly: GCA_956483585.1. NCBI lineage: Eukaryota > Metazoa > Arthropoda > Insecta > Diptera > Tachinidae > Gymnocheta > Gymnocheta viridis. Next base: position 57,199,136 of record OY101444.1, read on the forward strand.
ATTAAACAGGGATTGCAATCAATTTTAACTTCATAAAAAATTTCAATATTTTTCAGGCCACTTCGGTAGCCTTTTTATCTAAAAATATAGATTTCTTTTTGTTAACTTTGCCTTTCCTTTCCTTCTTCTTTGTGATGTCTGAGCATAATTGGCATACCTCTCTAGCCGCCTTAGCCTATATCATATTAGCCGAACTCGATTTTGATTCAAATAATTATAAATAAAATTTTGGTCCTTAATAAATTACATTTTTGTTATTTGTATTTCATTAATAAAGTACTCTCTTATAAATTTAAAATTAGTTACTGGCTTACTTAAAAAATTTGTTTTCAATTGTTGCAAAAAAATTCAAGGATAATATTCATAAATTATTTTGTTACTGTCTAGTTGCATAGCTATCCAAAAACCAAATCGAATTATGATTTATTAATATTCTGAGATATATACACATCACCCAACTCCTTCGAATTCAATTAACAATTACAATTGCAAATTGAAAGTTGTATAAGTGAAGGTAAAAAGTAATTACCATCCCTATGTCTTGTTGGACATACTAAATAAGTCCCTGATCAAGCTTACATTGTAAATATTGCATATGTGTTCGTTTTTATAAGTTACTAATTTTTATTTAAAAAATAACTTAAGTCATATTGATACATCCGCGAACTTTTTAAAAAAATTCATCCGTATTTTTTTACTTTTTGTTTTAGGCAAATAAAATTGAGACCACAAACTAAAATGCACATACATACTCGTATGTATACAAAATCAAGAGGTGCATACATATGTATGTATGTATGTATGTATACAAACATTCAAATTCAATCAATTCACCCTCATACATTCCAAAATAATAAAACCAAATAATGCAAATACTATTATTGAAAACTATCAGCAGCATTGAAATCAAACGAGTATTAAAAGAAATCTATTCAAATAATATACATACATAGTACATCAACAATACATACATAATTGTGCTGTACATTTCTATTACCTTTTTAACTATTTAGAACTAGTTTTAATCGATTTTTAATTTCTTTCTCTCATTGTTTTTAAAATCAATATCAAAAACGACAACAACAATTTCAATTACAATATCATCAACAAATTCGACAACGTTAAAAGGTGTAACAACCATGTTGAATTTTTTCACAACATCGAATGGTTTCCGCAGCACACTACCAGTAGTCTCGAATCTTACAGCGATGAATGTATGGGATGGCGTTTGTATGTGTTTCATTTATGCGTCCCTTTTAGAATTTGTTTGCGTCAATTATATGGGACGCAAGCGACCACAACACAATGTTGTTTATCGACCCGGAGAGAATCCTGTTACACAGGTAAAGTATACAATCAAACAATGAAATCTATTCTAATTAGAACAAAAACCAATCAAGTACAGTTAGTTAGTCTATTTATTTTAATATGTGTGTACGAACCTTATAAACTGCAACAATCATTTTATGAACACTTGCAAACGTAAGAAAAAAACATAAAAAATAAAATTAATGATTAAATTTAAATACTCCAAAAATATACATACAAGTATTGACAAACAAAACGACTATTTACATATTTATTTATTTTCCTTCGATCCCATGCGAATTTTTATTTCATTTCTAGATACCAATATCGTTCATCTTCAATTTTTCTTATTTTTCTTGAGTATACTTAAATAATTAAAACTTTTCAAATTTTGTATGAACGGGAGTGCTACGTCCAAAAATGGTATCAGCGTATGCTTGGTTCTTTGGGACCCTAAGGAACATTCAAACAAATCAAAGCAAACAAACATTAGTGGAATAAATTTTTTTGTTATGAAAAATTATGATTTTTGCGATTATGACCTTAAGAAGTCTCCTTAGGTTTTCCATCCACATCTGTCTTACGCTGCAGTCACACCATCAAATTATTTTTCAATTCTCATTCAAGATTTTTACAAATACTGATTACCAAAATTCACAAAAATTTTTACTCTGACGTAGGCTGTACGCAAATTTTTAAGCAATATGCCATCAATTTAAAATGTGGATGAAAAAACTGCAATCAGCTGTTTTCTTGACTGTAATTTCAAACACTCTATTGAATGAAAATTTGCAAGCGAATTCTCGTCAAATTTTGAAAGTGTGAGTGTATTGGTAAAAAAAGTGAGAGCGAATTTAAAATTTTAATGAAAATTTGATAGTGTAACTAACTACCAAGTTAGCTGATTAAGCAATTTGTTTGTTTCCGATAGAATGACGCTTCTCCATGTTTGTTCAGGATATTTGTGGTGTCTATTGCCATGAAGATTTCATGCTAGAGCCGCATGGGGGATTTTGACTGACTTCGTAAACGCAGTTAGCAAATCAACAACGAAAACAGCTGCGCAAAAGTGATCTGTCAAATAATGCAATGAAAATTTCAAACATTTATGGATGCGTAATTGTTTTGTCGTGTGTTTCCTTTGTTGTGTTTAAAAGGCAGAAGGCACAAAATGTTACACATTGAAATGGGACCAGAAAGAATAAATAGTCGTTTTATTTGACATAATAATATGTATGGGCACAAATATCTTTGTATATTTTTTGAGGTCATAAAGATAATTGCAAAAAAAATATAAATCAGAAAAAAATTAAGAAACAACAACCGGATCAAAATCGAACAATTCATGAAACAACAAAATCAATCAGACAATCTTTCTATATTTCCTTCTCTCTATATCTCTCTCTCTCTCCCTCAACAAAATCCTTTCGTACAATCTTATCTTCTTTTGATAAACAATCAATCTATCAATCAATCGACTCTATTTATATTTCCCTTTATCATTTCTTTTTGTTTTATCTCTCATTTGAGTTCATTTTTAAATTTATTTCAATTGTTCGTTTCCTAGAGATCACTTACAATCAATTAGTTCACACTCTCTATAAAATATTATTCTGTACGCTCTTTAGATATATATATATATATATTAATTACTCTCCCTCTCTATCTTTTTAATATATTTATCTGTTAAATTTAATTATATAAACAATTTATACCTTCTCTTCTTTTTGATTTGTATATGAAAGAAAATAAATATTTATACATATATTATTTGTTTTCCTAATAATTTTCTGTTCACTTTGCGATAAATTATTTATAAACAAAAAACATTTCAAAGTACAAGTAGCATTTTGTATTTTAACAAATAAAATCATATATACAGTCAAAAATAATTTATGTGTTTCATTCTACATAAATATTACATTTAAATTATAATTAAATATTCTACAACACCAAATTCAATTCTTTTCTCTTTTTATACTTGTTTTGTTTTAGTTCCCAAAAACAAAACTTTTCACATTTTATTTTATTTAATTTTGTTTAAGTTTTTAGATTGTTTGTTTTGGTATGTGTGAAATGTTTTATTTTTTCCTGTTTTAAATATCTTTTATATTGCAATAAAATAATAGATTAATAAAATAATTATTCTAATTGTTTTTGCATCAATTAATCAAATTAATCAAACAATAACAATGGAATTAAGATAACATACTTATATAAATTGTTTTTAATGTGTTTAATGTGTGTACGTGTTTATTAAAAAAATCTAATTTTTCTCCTTTGAGTTTTGTTTTCTGTCTTATAAATTTTTAGTTTGTAACATTTTTGAAACAAAAAAACTTTTAAGAACACATTAAATATTATAATGATAATATTCAAGCTGACTTCAAAATTGTCAAAATTATTAGGTCCACTTATTCTTAGCGTAGAGGACTTAGGTCTGTGTAAACATTGTATATAAAATTTTAACAATTAACTATAGACAAAAACTAAGTTAAAAAAAAAAAAAGCGTAGAGGACTTAGGTCTGTGTAAACATTGTATATAAAATTTTAACAATTAACTATAGACAAAAACTAAGTTAAAACTTGAAATGTATGTTAACATTAAACTTATTATAGTTGTTGCCATATTTTTTTTAGCTCCTAAAAGTTGAATTGCATTGGGCTTGTACCGTATTTGTCAAAAAAATTTTTAATTTGTTTATGAAAGACTCTGCGAATAAAATGAAAAATAGTTCGAACGGTTATAGAGATGTAACATAATGTAACCGGAATGTATGAATCGATTAAAAATAGATTTTCTATACGTTTTTACGTAAAATATTTTAAAAATATCATCAACATGATTTAGAAAATCACTTAAACTGAAAATGCTAATAAAATACAAATCAGTTCCTTTGTATAAAAACGGAAGTAAAATATTATATTCAGATTTTTCCATAATTCAAGGAGCAAAACTACAACAGATATCTATACAAATAATTTTTAATACATTATTACGAAAACTCGATGCGCTGCAAAAAACATGATGGCATAGTATCCTATTGAAACATAAATTTATATTCAAAATTTAAGCAAATATTAAGACGCGAAAACTATTTATTTACATACACATGTAAATCAGTAATTTAGGTCATTTAAAATTTTTAACCAAAACGTATATATATTTTACATATACGGCCATATATATTTTTATCAGGGTGGGACGATTTGTAAGCAAGTACGTAAACGAATGAGTTTTTATAGTGCACTTCTCTTACTTACATACGTTTTGTTACGTTGCTCGTTTTGTACTGTCAATTACATTACAATCTAAGCGAACATGGTAGAATAAGCTACAACAACACTGCTTTTAGGTTCGAAGCTGTCAAAAAGCAGATAAGAAAAATGGCAAAATGATTGCATTTTCTGTTCTATAAAGAATTTTGTTTCTTTTCCTTTTCTTATTTGCATTTGAAACATATGTTAAAGTGTGCTTTTTTAGTAGTGTGGGTGTGCGTTAGTAATACATAATCAAATTTTGACAGACCCGAACCCAAAAAAAAGTCCGCTAACGCTTCGACACTACCTGTATTATTCTACCATGGTACAAAAGAAAGTTATTTTATTTTAACAATTGAATCTCAATAAAATTTGTTATTAATTAAAAAATAAAAGGAAAAATGTTTCCATCTATTGAGATACACTTTGATAGTGATTCAATTGAGAGTGATCATGTGGACATTCGTTTATGCCGCAGAAATATTCGGGATTGGATCTACTGGAAGACAAAACAAATTCTTCTTTTGATGAAAATGCACACAAGTACTTTTTTGCTTGTCTGTTTTTGACAGTATTGACAATTGAAATTGCAATGTAGAAATCGCAAAGAGTGTTACTCTCAAAAACTCAACAACACTTGACGTTTGTGTTATAAAACCGAAAAACTAATTTTCGCACTCAATTGGATAACATTTTTGAGAAACTTGTGATGTAGGAACATGCCATAAGCCGTAGATTTTTCGATAGCTTTTGGCATGAGGATTAAAAGTTCAACTACGACATATTAAAAAAATCTTTTACAATTTTTTTACTTTTTCTCAACTTTTATTTTTGAGATTTTTATTCTTGGGTAATAATAATAATAAAATTTTTCCCATTTTTAATTTCAAAAACATAAGGCTTAAGTTCATTAATTTGATTTTTAATATTGCTTCCTCTATACTTGATTATTTTTGAATACTAATTTGAATATTAAAATAATATTTGACGCCAAAAATGAATTGATGATTTTTTCAATACTCTGAGGTTTCACTTCCCTCACGAGCACTTATTGAGTAATGTGAATTTATCAGGAAGTTATTATGCCAGTCCTTCAGAAAAACATTGAAGAAGACGTCTTGCAATCAGATCTATTAAATCTTAAAATTAACATTATAATATAGATAGAGTATTTTTCCTTTGACAATCTCAAGTCCATTAATAATGCTTAGGCCCCTTCTAAATTATACTTTAAAGGGAAGCATTTCGTGGCGTACGTATGCTCTCTTTTATACCGGTCAACCGTACTGCATTTACTATCGCCACTGCCTTTTTGACGTCTGGTTTTGCCAATTATTAGTACTTTAGATAACGCTACCATCATCCACTATTTTAAATTTTCTTTTAAAGATTTTACCTGGCTCCCCTTTTTTGGCCATTAGGTGTATGAGGTTTTTTTAATTTAAGTTTTTTCACATTGTGCATAATAAAAAAATATATATTAAAATTTTATTCTACAGGAAAACTTTCATAGCTCGAATCAACATTATCCGAAAAAAATCTTCGACTTACGGATACTTCGAGTTATAGAATTTATTTGTTGAAAAAAAAATTTTTTTTAAAAGTATTAAATGGTGAATATGTTTTTTTTATTTAATTTAAAGCAGACACTTACTGAAAGCAACATATAATAAGTCAAATATAGTGAAGTAAAACATTCTGAAATTTTTTAAATTCTTTGAAATAAGATATTGAGGCATATCTCGATTGATAAATTTACGAAATTAGTGACTGAAAATTCACTTTTTTAATATTCAATAAGAAATTACTCTAAATTTTTCAAAGCCTTATATTGCTTATTAGTTGTAGTTTGCAAATATTTAATGTTCCACATGATTTTTCCACATCATTTCTTTAAGGCTACTGAAATGTTTCTTCCACCAACACCTCGCCATCAATCGCTGTTTTGCTTCAGATGGGATCCCCTACAAATCCAAAAATATTAAATTAAAAACAATGCACTTCAATAATGTGTATGGAACAGAACAGTTGATAAGTAAGCAAATCACTTCGACTTATAGAATTCATTTGCATGTAATTTCGTTCGAGTTATGAAGAACTTCCGAGTTGCGGAAGGAGAATCATAACTAATTTTCTCTCTTTACGCTACTGCCAATGAATGTGGATCAAGTTAGAGAAAATTATAGTTATAGAAGTTCGAGTTATGGAAGTTCGACTGTATTTACAATATAACAAAATAGAATAAAATATTTATTTATTTTATTTAGTAGTGAAAATGTTGTTAGTTGTATTTAAATTTTATAGAAATCTCTTACGCCCTTTTTAGATATGACAAAATTAATGGCTAATCAATTTAAAGAGTCAGAAGTTTTATATTAAATGATTTTAACTTCATTCAGTTATATCCTTTGTTGTTATAATTTTTTCTTCTTGCTCGCTTAGGCCATGATCGGGAAGCCAAATTTACTTAAATTAGTTAGAGTATTGAGCAACAAATATGCACAGCTACTTTAGTTATGTTCTACATAGTTTGCAAAAAAGACCTAAATGTAGAGTGTCTAAAAACGACCACTGCTGAAGTAGTGAAGAATCTGATGAACATTTTCTTATTTGCTTAGTGACCCGACTATATATTATTTAATCGGTTAAGTATTGAAGGAATAAGAGGCTCATAAAGTTGACACCACTACAATTGCTAAAAATACACACGTACACGCATTCACTATTGGTTCAAGTACAAATTTCTACGGTCGTTCACGCGTCGTCGAGGATGTCTTCAAGACATGGCTAACTGAGAATATGAGCAAAGCAATCAGAGTGTTTAAGAGTACCTACCATACATATGTACGAGTATGAATATAAGTAATAAGATTTGTTTTATAAATGTGCGTGTTTGTATGCAATTTTATTTCCTTTATTGGCTTTTCTATGGAAAAGGGAATAAGTTATGTAGTTTTTTCCCCTTTAAATGAATGAAACTAAAATAGGTATACGTTTAAACTGGTGGTCGAATTCCGACCACTAGGCGTATTCTAGTAAATATAAATCTCTGTATGCTTATGCGTGCTATATAAAGCTGTTCATGTGCGAAACATGGGTATTCTAAATTTAAGCCACATAACTGAAGGGATTGTTCCTGAGATTTATTTATTGTCATCGCAAACGCTAAGCGAACAGGAAATGCAAACGTTTGAAATCAAACGACATGTCTGTCGTTTTCACTGGAATGCGTGGTAGCAATACATCTCTTTGTCTATATTATTGTTGCTTCGTTAAGATTGTTCAACAATTTTTTAACAGCAAGTTGGGTCCCATTACAAAGTCTGTGTGGGTCAATATTATGCCACCTTTTAATAGAAGCACATATGGTGGGAAGTTTGGCAATTCCAGCGAATCAAAGGATTCGACAGGATAATTAATCACATCCTCAACTTTTGTTACAGTATCGATGGACTTATAAGTTCTGGCCAATTTTATTCAAAATTTCAATATTCATCAAGTTTAAGTGAATGTTCTTAGCCGCTAGTTCTGTTCAGATAACCACTTCGTGTTTCTGAAATTTCCATCGATATTTGGGTACACGCAGTTAATTAAGTCGTCAATAGATTGTGTGATTCGGCAAAAGTCAAGTGGAAATGTTATGACATTTGTTGTTGGATCGGATGGCATCTTTCCATTCCCTAAGTCTAGCAATTGCTTGGAAAATTGAGAAGTTAATGCATTATTTTTCAATTGAACACGCATATTGGTACTTAATTTCATATATCGCGAAACGAATAAAAATTTAAGGCATTCATTTAGCTCATCAGCCGGTGTTGAGCTTGGAATAACATAAGTAAGTGTTTGTCGAAATTTACCAGGTAATAAAATAAGTGCACCTCCAAATAAAATCGAATTGCTTCTGTAATGTCCAGTTTAGAGCCTCCAAAGATTTTTTGTGTGTCATAGTACATTCATCCCAAACTATAATCTTTTATTTTTACAGCGATTTGCCCATGGATGTTTTTTTGAATATTACATGTGTAATCTTCATTTATTTGCAATTTTACTTGTAATTTAAGTGCTGAATGCGCGGTCTTCCACCATTCAAAAGTGTGGCCGCAATGCGGGTAGATATCGGAAAATTAATAATTACCCTGTACGTGAGTTACCCATCTCCCCCACTAATAACCTCAATATTTTGCGAGAGATGTTAATTTATTGTAAGAGTAATCCCTATAAAATTTTGAGAGCTTAACTATTGTAGTTGATCTGATATCGGAATATTATTAATTATTTTGCATGAAGGGTACCCGTTCCCGCCCTTCTATACCACAAAGATTTTGCTGAAACAACACACATCATACTTAGAGAGCCTCACTCTTATACTAGCTGTATAGATATATGAAAAACATTAAATACCTAATGTGGGGATCCGTCTCCAACCACTGATACCCTCAATATTTTGCAAAATATTGCAATTTGTTCTTGAAGTAATCCACACAAAGTTTTGCGAGCTTGACTATTGTATTATTGCTGATATAGGAATATTAACAATTACTTTGTATAGGGGTAACCGTTTACCCATCCTACACCGCCAGTAATTTTACGGAAATTGCACGTTATTATAAGAATAAAACTCGTCGAATTTAGAAAACTTCACTCTTATATGAGTACAGATATAAGAAAATGAGTTTAATTACTCCTATGGGGGTACCCGTTTCCCCTCCCGATACCTTCGATATTTTTCTGGAAATTTCAGTTTCTTCTAAGATCAGCTCACAGTAAATTTGGAGAGTCTCACTGTTATAGTTATACAAATTGCTTTGTATGGGGGGGTTGTCCTATGCCATCAAAATTTTTCTAAAAAGAGTATTGCCTATTTGAATATCTCTGTCATCAGTAAGACAGTTCTGAAATTTTAAAACGATCGGTCGCACCGTTTGGCGTCCTATAAGGAACATACAAACAAACACACAAACTCAGATTCATAATTCACAGATTGAAATCGGTGACTGTTCCAAAATATTACAAGCAAAGTTAGTTCTGAGAGACATAAACATACGTAATACCTAGTTCAAAAAAATTGCGTCGATTTGCTTATTTAAAGAAAACATTAACACCTACACCTAAAGCAAACAATAGAAAATGATTTCTTTTTATATATAATTAAATATTTAGCAAAGAAAAACAAAAGGAAGGATGCGGTTTTTTCAAAACTATGTAGTGATTGTACTCAGTAATGTCAACTTTTATTTTTGTTTTACCGTACAGCACAAAATGACGCCATTTTATAGAACGAGTGGCCAAAAATAGAAAGAGTGGTCGTACATTTACTTAATTTTGCTTTACCTGTAATATATCCTCAAGTTAAAAACGCAATAAGAGTTGAAGAAATTATGGAATATTTAGGTACTTTCTTAATTTCCCCAGGTAAGATCACATGATTGTCGCAATGCACCAATTTTTGGTCTATTCAAATGGCAATCATGTTATTTCAGAATTTACTGGCTCATACGGCAAACCCAACAATATTGAGCTTATTTAGCCCAACCAAATGAAACCCTGGAGCGGCAATCATGTGAAAGTTTGATAGGCAAACATCCACCAATATAAGTGTTACATACACTCCAATATATATTTTGTTCTCGTGCGGCAGCTGAAGAAAACAATACGCGTCAATGTTAACTTTTTTTAACAATATTTTTTTCTTGTGACCGTAGAACAGTATTTGTAAGTAAAATTAACTTTAATTGTTGTAAACTTTATAATTATGTATAATTGACTTGCAGTTTTAATATAGAGTTCAATCACTGTATACTAATGGATGGATAACATTTCTTTTTTTCGTTTATTTTATAATCATTATGATAAAATTTATATTTATATAAAAAACTAAGTTTTACATCTACCACAACAGCTGTTTCTCCGAGTTGCAGTATATTAGAACAATCGTGTGACTTGAAAGCGGCAATTATTGCCGCTTAATCGTTTTGCGCCAACCAAATTTATGTAAAATGAGGCAATCATGTGACTACAGAGAATTTGATTGGGACAATTTCTTTATTGTACCACAATTCAGCACAATAAAATTGTATAAAATTGGTGCATTGTGAAAATCGTGTGATCCTACCTTTAGAGTGGATAACAATATATACATACGAGTACATATCTCTCGAATGACTTTGAACTCAAAAATTTCAAAAAGCTCTACAGGCCACATTTTCAACAATTTTCAATAATTGTTCCAACCCTTATTTATCTTAAGGACGCATCCTCTTTTTATTAATCCAGAAACTTGATTTTAATCGCACTAAGGAAATTGGTGATAAGAAATAAATCCTTAAAACAATAATGAACTACGTCCCTAAAGTTTCGAGAGCTAGTTTGCTATGAACTAAGTTTCCAAATTTAAAAATTAATCAATTCTCTAAAAATCACTGTTTTGCCCTTCATTTAAAGGCTTAGGAACTAAGTTGATTTCTGATTTTGGGAGATAGGAACTAATTCTATTGGCAGAAAAATTACACAGGTGGTCGCATGGGGTCTCAGCAGATTAGGACTTATTTTAATACATTACAAATAAATATGCAAACACAAAAATAAGTCTATTATTAGAACCGTTCTCTATTTTCTACGTCATAATGACCATCTGACGTTCTAGAAAATAACTTTTCTTTCAAATCAAATATTGTACTTTTTATTTTGTTTTTGTTCTCCAAAATTAAAAAAAAAACAAAAACACAAAAAAATATAACTTAAAATACGAGGGCGGATCAATAAATCCGTGTGAAACTGTTTTTTGAAAACAAAAAATATATTTTTCAACATAATCTCCTTTTAACTCAATACACTTAGTCTAAGGTTTCTCCAGTTTTTGTATCCCTTCCAAAAAATAGGATTTTTCGAGGTCCTTAAAATAGGCATTTGTTTGGTCAATAATTTCATCGTTGGAGCTAAATTAATTTCCTACGAGCCATTTCCTTAGGATTGGAAATAGGAAGTAGTCACTAGGGGTTAAATCCGGAGAATATGGCGGATGAGGTGAAAGTTCGTATTGCGGTAACGGAACTCCCCCAAACAAAGCTTTGAAGTTGTCACACGTTTACGTTTATGGACAATTGAGAGTAAAGGCGGCAGCAATCTTGCAGACAACTTTCTAAAACCCAGCTGATCACTTAAAAACGAAACCACACTGTCATATGAAAAGCCTATGGCATCAACAATCTCACGCACTTTTACTCTTCGATCGGCCAACACCATATCGAGGATTTTTTTCGATATTTTCGGGTGTACTGACCTGAATTGGCCGTCCAGAACGTTTAGCGTCATTTGTGCTTGTGCGACCACAACGAAAGTCAGTAAACCACTTTTTTAACCATTGATATCGATGATGCAGAGTCCCTATAGTATTTATCGAGCTTTTCTTTCCTTGGTTTGTATAATGAGCACTCGAAATTCACTTTTTTCCATTTTTAGAAAAATACACGAGATTGTATGTTTTGAACATGTTTTAAACGCAAAGTAAATGACGATACTTGCTCAAAATTTGACAGTAGTCTATCAACAGGTGTTACTTGATGGGAACAGTGTTGCGTTTCATATAACTACGAGGGAAGTTCGAAAAGACACGGGCCTCGTATTTATAAAAACGATAGCCTACACTTTAACATCTTTTTTGTACATAAATTTAAAACTACTCAGCAGTCAAGTCAAAAATCCTATCAGATCTTAACATAAAAAGTAACGTCAACAGTTGCAAATTCGGGAGTTATCGTTGAAAAAAATCTAAAAAAGTGTTTTCGCAAATCAATTTTTGATGTTAACAGATTCTTTTGAACACGCCAACCGCCTCAATCGGTTCATTGGTTCGAGAGATATCGTCCTCAAAATCTTCAAACAAAGAGTTATTTAATAACACCAAAAGTAAATAAATTTTCAATATTTATTGAAAAATTTATAAATTTTCGACAGCTTTCGCTTAGCGGGAAGTTTCTGGGATTACGTGTAAATGATAGTTACATATTAAAACTGTGCCATTATTAATTGTTTATGGTACGATTTTTATCTCTATTTACAAAAAACCATTAATAAAATAATCGGCACTTTATGGAAAAATTTTTTAAGTCAGCAATGGTTTTACTTTTATAAATCTTACTGTAATATGATTAGAACTACATATGTATTTTCATGTAGATAAAACTAAATAATAGATATCTAATTAGTGACAACAAAAATAAAAATGTTAATCTTTTAGGAAATCTACGAATACTCTCATCTGCGAATATCTCAGCGGTCGTTGCATACAAATTTTGCAAATTTTCTTCATTTTGCTGTCAGCTTGCGATCATTTTTATCCACGTTTTTCTGTAATCATCACGCGCCATTCCCCTCCCGAGAGTTAATTGCTGCTATTAAGCAAACTTTGTCTTTAGCTAGGAACTCGAAAAGAAGGGTTAAATTTTTTCCTACGATAATTGGTAAAAAAAAATTAAACCGATTTTTAATAATAAAGAAATAAAAATGGATGTAGTTGAGATTTCCCCAATTTTCTCTGATGCATAAGCTGATTCTGACTAAGTCACACAGTGAACTACTCCTCATTTTAGTTGATACTAAAAATATATCAATACTTTGGGCATTCAGCGGCACCTAATTTAGTGTTATTTTTATTTTACTCAATTGTGGAATTAACTTTTACAAAAATTTCTGTGTGGTATATTTTTCCCATCTTTCAAAAGTTACTATTCAAAAAACATTTTTTTAAATTATTTTTCTTACCACATTTTTTTGATCCCGATTAGTATTGGAAAGTAATGGAAAAGTGGCGCAACTTATATATTTAGTCGATTTAAGCTCATCTTAATGTTTTAACCGACTTTAAAAAAGAAGATAATTTTTTAATGTATAATTGCAATTTGGTCTCATAGAAATTTAAATGGAACCCGAACGAAGAAAGTTGCCGTTCGAACTAATGACTACCGCACAACTTTTCCATTTATTGAACGATTTCCTTAATTTTTTTAAGTATAATTTTTATCAACAATATTATTATCTAACAATATCAGGTACAAATTGTATTGCTGTATTTGAGGTTGTTCTTAGAACTTACTATACAAAACAATATGATTAGTAAGCATAAGTGTTTCAATGAATCGCTTTACGGCGTAAACAACATTGGGAAACGGCATTACAATTAACAATGAGCGGTTCAGTGATGCGATTACGATTTTTTATGGCCTGAAATTAAAAAGATATGAAATTGAACAATCTGTAGCTTCAGGAGAATGCCCCTCTTTAGAGTTTTTTGTGAAGAGCCGTTAAAGACCTAAAAATCTTGTATAATTGCGCTAAACTAAATCGTGTTAAACAGTTCATTTAATTTTTAAAACTATACTTATATTTGAACCACCCGTTAAAAAGCCTTTACCGTAAAGAATTTTTGATGATTTTAATTTATCCGATGAATTAATTAATTACACTTGTGTTATTTTAAAACAACAGCCCATAAGAGGAAATTTTTAGTTTTGAAAAATTCAACTCATTAATTCAAAATTTATTCAAATTGTGTAAAATACAAAAGAAAATATCCTACAGCCCATTTTACTTGAAGACGATCATCAGGTTCTCGTAGCCAAAATTTGAAACGTAGCAGATTAAATGCAACCGAAGGTTCTGTAGTCTCCAAAATCTTTGGCATATTTTAACTAAAAATATATCGTAGAAAATTTTGCGGAGAAGCGGGTGGCACGTCACGTCGATGTTCTGAGATGGTGGAAAATGTATGAGCAAAACGCATATAAATAGGGTTGCGATAGTCTAATACAACAAATAAAAGTTTTTTAAATTAAATTTTTAGAAAATAATTAATGTTTATAAGTAATTAGTCGAACTTTTATTAATATTTTTATATATTGAAACGATTAATTTTGGCTCAAGTTCAAACCCGAATTTACCCATTTATTTATTCTAATTTTTTTATTTTTAATTTTTATTAGAAAATTTTTTGGATAAATGCATTATTATTATTTTATTAAGAGAGTACTATATATAGAACAATTTTTATTATTCATCATACTAGCAGAACGGATCAGTACTGATTTCGAGGTCGCTACACCATCTCATCAGCGTTCTTTGTTCAATTTTACCACTTTTGACGGTGGATACTAGTGATCAGGAATATCAACTATTTAACCGTATTATTTAACAAATTAGGATACGAAAAGTACAAACTTATTCATTTTCACATGTCAAATCAATTTCGGTTAGTACGAAATCCCATCTATGATGAATAACTACTCTATATATTTCAGTCTCTCTTGCTTATTCAGCGCCATTGGCTGCTTAGAAATAAGCGGTACTTAATCATGTTGTTAGGTTTCTGTCATTTGTAGTTGAATTTCTTTTTTAGTATTCAACCGACTATGACCAATATTAATAAAAGTTCGACTAATTACTTATAAACATTAATTATAAATAACGATGGCACGCGTCAAAAATCTACATGTTTACTTGGTCTTGCTCTTGCTTCGAAGAGCGCTTTTTACATATGCATGTCTTTTCGTCTTATTGCGTCATCCTATTTTATGATCGTTAAACTTCGTTGCTGCTTATGTGAACTCGTAAGACTACAAAAATCTAATTTACATTCGTCCAAAAATTTCAAGGAGTGAAGATTTTTGTCAGCAGAGCAGTAGCTTGTCTGAAATTATTTATCATTTTATTTTCTTCTATAATGTCTTTGCTTAGAATTATGAAATATAAACAAAATGTATTCCTTTGAATTTATTTTTTCATAACAATTTTATTGAACATTTTTTTTTTTAAAGAACTTAGAAAAAGCTAAAGGTTTTCTTCCTTGAATATTTTGATTTTCTAAGTATTTTTGTATGGATTTTGTTTCAATAAAAGTAATTTCAATATTTTATACTTGTATTATGTAAATTTGCTATTTGTCAATATGAACTTATAAATACTTTTTCCCATTTATTTTGCGATTAGGCGCACGGTGGAAAGCAAAGTCAAGAAGCTCAATTTATATGATTAAAAATGTTGACTATATTATAAACGAAACCATTTTGATCGCGATCTACACAATATACTTCGATATCAACGCTCTTTGAGAATTTGAATCGATTTCGAATGATAAATATTCCACTGAAAGTGATTTGTTAACATACATTTCATATTGTCCAAAAACTAGAGCAAAGACAATAAATACTTAGATAGATAGCTTGCAAACAAGTGTTTTAGAAACCCCCTTTGAATAAGTAACTAACATATTTTATATACATTTATAATACTAATATAGTTGTTGTTTAAATGAAATTTTCGATTTAGTCGTACTGATAACAAATATTAAAAAAAAAATAAATAAAAAACTGAAAATATTTATTAACATTGTTCCCAATTTCAGTGATTTTCTTTAACTAACTGCGAAACTAATAAAAAAATAAAATTTAAATTTAACTGAAACATTCATAACATCTTCATTAAAACTTTAACCGACCCCAAAAAAGCAAAACTACAAATTAAATTTGTTTTTTATTTACAATTTCTTTTTATGATTTAATATCCAAAATAGCTAATTAATATAATTAAGGTATAAGAATCACAGTTAAAAAAAACAACTGAAAATAAATTTCAAATGCATATACATACATATTTGATTTAACATCAATCTTAAAGTGTGTTTTAGTATCAACAATATTTTATGTAAATTTTCCAGCGTCTTCCAGCGGTTCTAAGCAGGATTGGAGTCATTCTTGCAAGTCCTTTGGTAAGCTATCAAATCATGCACATCCTCTTTTCTATTCAAAACAACACACAATCATATGAAATCAAACTTTAAAACAAATCAAAACAATACATTTTTATACACAAAACGAATACATTATAATTAAAAGAAAACATAAAATAATTGAAATCTTCCAGATGAATTTAAATTTCTAACTCCTGCGGTGTCATTATCAACCTATCAGCCATCGATTCATCCATACATCCAGTCACTTGCAAATCACATAACATTGAATCACTAATCTACAAAAGAAAAATGCTGCTAATATTTTAGTATTTTATTTGTGAAATTAAAAATCAGAATTAGTTTGCGGAAATACTTGAAAGTAAAGAGCTGTTAAATATAAATTGAAATTTAATTTTTTATAAAAAAATGGCATGTGGATTTCGCTTGAATTGCAAAAGGATTTTTATAAATTTTGCGTTTTTTATTAAGTTGATTCCTTTGTAGACGCACGCTTTAAAAGTACTTTAATTTTCCTTTAATACAAGACAAGTTTATTAAATGCCGTTTATAGTTATTTATTTTTTATTTATTAAAACAAATATTCTTTGTTTCTTTTTCTATACGATTTCAACTCAATTCAAGATTAAGGACCATATTTATATTTTAAAATATAATTCTTTTGTTAATGTTTTCCTTTCTGAAACATATTGACCATCTAATCCTTTCATTAAAAACAAAAAACAAGCAACAAATTTTAATTAATAATTAATAACAAAAGAAAAAAACACACTTTAAGGTCACTTATAATTGGGAAAAATGTTACGTGCGTATTTGTTTCAATCGTACTTATTGTATTCCGTAGTAGTTTTTAATTGTATGTAAGTAGATATTTAAAAAAAAAACTTTAGTAAATATATATATTAGTTAAACTTTTAATTATATTAATTTAGTATGCTTACATTTACAATAATTTGAATTTGAAATCCATAAATTTAATCAAATGTACACTGCCATACATACAAAACATGAAGATACAATTGTATTACAGTCTTTGCAGCCACGGAAACATACTCTTTCGAACACGCAGAGTGAAACGGAAATGCATGCCCTTGGCATAGTTAAATTGTGCGTGTGAGTTTCTGCAAACAGGTACTGCAATTGACTAACTGGTTCCTTAGGTTTTCGAAAATAATTGGTGATAATAACTTAATCCCTCTGTAATTGGTATAAAATCCATAAATTACAATGAATATATTTATCTACAATATTACTAGCAAGAATGTTTAGTTATAATGTGATTTTTTTAATTATCATTTTTATTTGCGCTGTAATTGGCTTCTTTATTATTATAATTTTTTTAAGTATTTCTGTCATTTTGGGCATTTCCACATTTTTTTAATTCATTAGAAAGACTAAAATTAACAAATTCTATAAACTAAATTAATAAAATTAGTTTGGTTGGTTCGTTTCTCCAAACGATCGAAAAAAAGCCTCAAATAAATGTAAATATCACAGATAACAACTTTCGCTAAAGTTCCTCAGGATATCCACTTAAAGATTACAAAGTTAATTAAGGATATACGCTGTCAGAATATAACGTACTGTGATACCGATAGCCAAAAATTACAAATGTAAAGCAAAAAGAAATCACAGAAAAGGATTAAAGCCTTCAGAAAGTTAAATTCTTGTCCACACATTTAGAATACAAAAAGAGCTAAAAGTGTGTCCTAAAACCTTTCTGAGCGGCGGTAGAAAATATGGCTTCAACGTGTAAAACGAAATCTTGTATCATTTTGCATGATGCATTATAACCCTTATTTATATTGGGTTCTAGTAAACAGCACTCACTGAAGACCTGCGAAGCGTGTGACCAATCCAGCGCCATTCTCGGTTTAAGATATCAATATGGATCGGCCGCTGATTTGTTTGTCTCCAGAGTTCCGTATTACAGAACGTTGGCAAAATATATAAAGGACGTATCTCGATTTTAAGCTTATCTGACGTATTTGGAATCGTAATGCCAAAAAAGATTAAAAGCGGGATTTCGAAAAAAATCATTCTAGTCAAGCAAACGATATGGTGTTAGCCCCCAGAAAGCTTTTAATATTCTTCGGAGACATCGATTAACAAACATTTGTAGAGTGTATTCTGTCGTATTCCACGTTATGATACAAGAGTTTAAGATACCGATCTTAGTGTTCTTTGATATGGCAGAAGATTTCCATACTGACGGAAGGGCACCGAGTACGTTTTTGAGATTCAGTACAATATATCTTTGCTGGAGCCACCTGTGTTTGTAGCAAAATTAGACTTCGTTTAGTTCAATGTTCTTTATGGAGTTTACTGTTTTGCAACGCATCACCTCACTCTTCTTTACGTTTCTTTTTCGACCAGATTTTAGGGGCTCTGTCTCGATACGTATAATCAGATGCATATGTTTTGTTAGTTAAAAAATGGATAGGAAAGCATATTGGAATAATGCTGTTTCCATAAATCCATTTAATCTTTCACAGATGTTGTGAGTTCACCTTCGGTATTTCTCATCGGTCTGGTGTTCGAAAAGATTTTTCCAGTTAGTTTTTTGGTGATGCTATCAAAATCCTTGGATCCGCTGAGGCTTTTTGTGCATCCGTGCAAGTTTATTATACCACACTCTCTAATCATTTCGGGCGCTACGCTTGAGCAGCTTGTCTTCTTGTGCATTTGTATATCTTAGCGAGGATTTATCACCGAGTATTTTGATTGCGTTTAATTTTTCTTTTTGGGGTTTTCTTTTAAGAATGAGGATACATGTGGCATCAGACATTCAATGCGTTTCCTTAGGTACTTTGAGAGCGATGTGATTACTCCAACAATTAGATGATGAACTGAGTTGCAATCAGCTCCTCTTTTAGATCGCACATCCAGAACGCTATTGCGCCAGGTCCTGCTGATTGCTATGAGGTCGGTTTGGTTTTCTGCCTCATTGTTAGGCGATACACACGTTATCTTGTGCTTTTTTTTTGTGAGGGAATAAGGTTCCGCCCATTACAAGATTTTCGTTGCCGCATGCTTAAGTGAACAGCCTACCGTTTTCAGTCATCTTTCCAAGTCCGTGTTTACCCATAACACAAGGGAACAAAATTAAACTTTTTTTGTGTGACTGGAACTTTATTGCAGTTTTTTACTGATTTGATCTCTGATCTCAAATGTAATCTCCATTTTTCTCCATCAGCTCGCGTTACAGGTACTAATTGTATTTCTGACTTTTTTCCAAAAATTCAAATTTCAAAAAATCATAACTGTACTCTTCATTTAACGATTTTCAAACTTGCTGTTTTTTCTTAAAGATGTAATTGTTAACAATTGAATTTTTGAAAATCACAAAAAAAAAATGACTGACTAATGGTTGATTAAATAAAAAAAAAAATTATTTTATGATTTCTTCACGCTCAAAGTTGATCGAGTGAGAGCCAATTGTCCTTTTTTTGCTTTGTGAAATTTCATATTAAAGTAGCATACAAATCGAGTGAAAAATTAATGAGTAATGGAAAATTCTGTTACAACATATTTTTCGGCTTTTTTGCTTCTATCTAAAAAAATTAAAATTTTGTATTTTTAAAAATCATGAAAAATCCAAAACAGGAAAAAGTGTAAAGTCTTTACTTTTACTTTCACGTGAAGTCAGATAACCTATGAACAAAATGAAACATAAAAATCGATGAACGCGTTTCGCTTTTATTTACAATTAAGTGAAGGTACTTCATTTCGAAGTGAAGGAAAAAACGTTCATGACTTTAAAAAAATTAAGTAATAAACAAAATGTTATCTCATTTTAATAATTGCAGTAGCAAAGTAAAATACGTCTATAAATGTACGTGGATGCTGACTTTCTGTTCTTGTTCCTTTATGATAGCTGGTCAGTCTCCAGTCAATTAAAAGAAAAAAATAAAGCACACCTTTTTTATTGATGTGTGTCATTGGCTACCTGTAACAGATGATTTTTTATAGAAATTCCAACCACATTTATGAGTGCATATTATTTGAAAAGTTGTGAAAAATATGAAACGAAATTGTATGATCCCTGGTTTTAGAAGGCTGAATCAGATGCGTCCGTTCATAAGTACCTGTAAGTAAAATTGTAGATAGAATTTTTTCTAGGTACTTCAGCAAAAAGTTACGAAGTATTTATAAGGGCTCATTCACTCACTTTTTCTTATTCAACAAGTATTTAAAAGTGAATAAAGCCACAATAATAAAAGCGCAAGTCCAAGAAAATATAAATCATTTTAAGCTTGAACATTTAATTAAAAAAGTTAAATTTTGTTCCCTTTTGTTGAAAACTATATTACTTTATACTTCAAAATTGTACAATGTCTACGTCAAGAAACACGTGTAATATCAATACCAACTGTTTTTGTCACATATGCGGCGAATACACGTTTATAAAAAATATAAAAAGTGTGTCACAGTTCATTAAACAAGAGTATTTTGACTACTTCGGAATTGCCATGGAAACCTGTGACAAGTACTGGATTCCTAAAACTGTATCTAACAACTGTGTAGAATATTTAAGGTTATGGGCAAACGAAAAACGGACCCATTTCAAGTATCAAACATCAATGATGTGGCGGGAACCTTCGAATCATCATAATGATTGTTATTTTTTTACGCTGTCAACAAAACATACTGCTCTAAATGGATTTATCGTAACGTGTTGCCTATTACACAACCAGTGCTGTACTCTAGTGATGATTCAGAACCACAACAATCTACATCTACATAAGTACTGAAAGTGGATCAGCTGACTTCCGTTTAGATATTTCTTCTGAATGCAATCAATTTAACCAGGAGGAGCTTAGTGATTTAGTGACTCTCTTAAAAGACATCTGAAATTCTAGCTTCTCGATTAAAGCAAAAAAATCTGCTAACCCAAGAAACAAGAATTTCATACTACCGTAACAGAGAGAAATACTTACTTCCAATTTTTTCCGAAGACGATGAATTCGTTTATTGATCAGATGTTCCTGGTTTAGTACCAGCGACTATTTATAGATCTCCTAAGCGTAGCCCACAATGTGTACTTCTGCATAACGGTAATAAATTGGGTTCGTTGCCGATTGCACATTCAACTAAAGTTAATGAACAATATTCAACTATTCCCCCGGTTATAGATAAAATATAATACAATGAACACCGGTGGCTAATTTGCGTGGATCTGAAAATGGTGAATTTCCTTCCAGGCCAACAAGCAGGCCACACAAAACATCCGTGTTTTATTTGCTTATGGGATAGCAGAGCCAGATCTGAACACTGGAGTATAAAAGACTGGCCTACGAGGCAATCTATCTTTCCAGGAAATAACAATATAGTTAATCAACCACTTGTGCCTAGGGATCGCATAATACTTCAACCTCTGCATATCAAGCAAGGGCTTTTGAAGCAATTTGTCAAAGATCTCAACAAAGATGGTGATTGCTTTAGATATATCAGTAGAAATTTATAAAATTTGAGTTGGAAGAAACTGAAAGTTGGCATTTTTGATGATGAAAAGGTTAATCATTGATGAAAACTTTAGTAGTTCCATTGAAAGAAATACTTGGAATGAATTTGCTTGGATAGTGCACAATTTCCTGGAAAAAGGATGAGCACTACTTGGACCATGTGGGTAACATGTTGTCACATTTCCAGCAGCTTGGTTGCAATATGAGCATTAAGGTACACTACATACACATTCTTTAGGATTGTTTCGCTGAAAATCTTGTAGACTTCAGTGAAGAACAAGGCGAACGTTTTCATCAAGATATTCGTACTATAGAGGAGCGGTACAAGGTTCACTGGGATACCAATATGATGGCGGACTATTGCTAGAGCATTCAAAATATCCCTTATAAACAAGATAATTTAAGAAAATCGTATAAAAGAAAATTTTTCAATGAGTTGTAATTACATTATAATATTTGTGTATTAAAAATTTTTATGTTTCTTTAAAATCCTCTTTTATTGATAAATTGAAAAGTGTAGCTGATAGACAAAATCAAACTTAATATCTGAAGTCAGTGGCCTAAAAGCAATTACTATAAAACACTTATTACATAAATAGAACAGCAGCAAACACACACATATTAAAAAATATTATTTTTGTGTGGAAATCGCGATTTTTATCAATTCAGTTTTCTCAGTGAATTGTGAACAAAATCAACAGTTGTGCACCGATTACAATGAAATAAAGTTCATTTCATTCGAAATATGTTCAACTAAATGTTTTTAGACTAAAACTGCAATTTTTGTCGCATTATTTTTATGAATTTTTAAAAACTAAAATTTTTATTTTTCTTACTAAATTGGCTTTTTTCAAAACTTCAACGATATCTCTGAAACTAATGGCAAAATTTAAAGCCATTTAAAGACGTGCTTAAAGATAATATTGTTGACGAGTTTTGGATTTTTTTAACTGAATACGGTGAACCGTTTTCCAGTTATTCCAATATATATAGTGGAACTGCCCTAATTTTGGACATAACGGTATATCGCGAAAAGTCGAGCTGATCGAAAAAAACGAAGTGCAGATTTGGATTCAGCGTACCAAAGAACCTTAAAAACAACATTCAGTTCACAACCAACTTGTTTCCTTGTGTAATTTGTTCTCGTTCTGTGTTGTCGGGGCGTATCTGTGCATTAAAGTCGCCCGTGATTACATCGATGTCACCGCGGGGAATCTCGGATAGGACTCTATTTAAGTGGCTATAAAACATTTCCCTTGTGGTATTTCTGATGTTTCAGTCGGTGCATAGCACTGCACACAGGTAAGATTTCGGGCCCTTGTGCGAAACCCTTGAAACTGTTAGGACCGCTCAAAGGCCGCTGACATAGGCAGAGGAGAACAACCTTATGACTGGCTAAGCAGGAAATATTTACACTGAGAAAACGCTGACATAATCAGAAGAGAAAATTATTAAGACTGAGATAGAAAATTTTTTTGCCATTAAAATTTTCGTATACACTTTTGAGAGTGTTTCTCCCGAATTTATGAACAGGTAATGCTTTAAAAAGTAATAATATAATTATCCTGTACTTGGTACAGCTTCTTAAACGTTATGTGCTCCGAACCGTAAGTAGCTTGTTATTTTAGTAACTTTACAATGGATGCAAAGGATACCCGATATATCGGTTTTGCGGACTTATCGGTATCGTTGATATTTTTATTGACTTTCTTTTCAAATTTCGAAACATTAACATTCAATGCAAATTATTTTTATGACTAAACATTAGAAAATTTTTTAGAACCGTTGAAATATTTTTCTTTAACATCTGTAGTTCTGACAATCATACGAGTAGTTTAGAGCTTTTGAAAAAAATATTAGGGAGTCTGAAAAGATACCTAAGTTCTCCTCATTTATCAAAAGACGTAGATCCTCTTATTTTCTAGTGCAATTACATATTATAATCTTCAAGTAAGAATATAAAATATGAGTAATACATAAATTTCGCATGAGTAGTTTAGTTTTCAAATGAGTATTGTTGCATCCCCGAAAGTATTGTCCACTGAAGGTCTCATTCAACCATAATTGTGAAATCGTCTTTCTCCATCAAATTTGAGAATACTTTGATTTTTAAACAAAATATTAATAAACTCTTATGCTTGAATTTCATAAAGCATTAAAATAAACGAGAAAACGCGTATTTTCCAAAATAAAGAACTAAATTTAAAAAAGTATTTGATTTGCTGGTTTTTTTGGTTTATTGAATTTATATAGGAAATGTAAGGATGAGATATAAAAAAGTCCCCATCTATCTGATAGCAATTATTTTAAAACATTTATGGGATCTAAAGGAAAACGTATGTACATATTTCGTTTGAAATATTTGAAACTGAATCATGAAAACGAAAAAAACTTATCAACACGTAGCGAAAAATGTGTAAAACTAATTTTTGAACAACGTAATTTTAACTGGCTTGAATTTACACCATTTGCGGTGGAATTCATGTAATTACCTTTTAAATTCTTTTTTTTATTTATTTTTATTATTATGTCAATAGATTTTTACACCCTTACTGACTAAATATGACTAACAAATATAGAACTATATATAAAAATAATTGGTTCAACAATTTAGATATAAAGTAATTTTTCTCTTCAGTACATCATTACTCTCAGCTAAGTCCATAATATGGTAGCATTTATTGAAGTTAACAGTTAACAGACGAAAAGAATCATTATTAGCATATACAGAACGGTAGTATTTTAATGCCAAGAGTTCAAAATTGCGGGTAGGTCTTACAGGAACATTGAAGCTTAGTTGACTAAGTAGGAACTCTGAATCAACATCACCACGAATCAGACACAGAACAAATAAAGCACTCAACATCAATCGTCGACTTTTTAGTGTAGGCAATTTTATCAGAGCAAGTTTGCTATGATACGGCGGCAAGACATAAGAATTCCAACCAATACCACGGAGACAGAAAATTAAAAATTGTTTTTGTACCGATTCAATACTATTAATATGAATAGAATAACAAGGATCCCAAACAATTAATCCATACTCAAGAATTGGTCGAACAAGAGAAGTATATAAAAGTTTTGTAATATAGAGATCTAGAAATTCCTTTGACCAGCGTTTCATGAATCCAAGGACCCCATAGGCTTTATTTACCATTATAGAAATATGATCACGAAAGTTAAGCCTATGATCCAACAGTATACCAAGATCCAATATGGTTAGTACTTTATTTAAAATAGCTGTATCAATATAATAAGAAGTCTCGATCGGATTGTGTCTGAAAAATGACATGTGCTTACATTTCAAGATATTTAACTCCAATAAATTAATTCTGCACCATTGATGAAAATTCCGAAAGTCGGCACTTAATAAAGTATGTCCATTAATATCGTTAAAAGAGTTAAAAATTTTAACATCATCGGCGTACATCAGTACTTTAGAATGTAAAACAACAGTAGGAAGATCATTGATGAATAAAGTGAACGAAATTGGACCCAGGTGACTGCCTTGAGGGACACCAGAATGTACTTAAATGATTTTTGATGTAACATTCCCAAATTTGACCTGTTGAGTTCTTTGTAATAGATAAGAGTTTAACCAATTTAAAGCAGAGTGACTAAAGCCCATAAGTGATAATTTGTGCAATAAAAGATTGTGGTTAACTTTATCGAACGCCTTACTGAAATCTTTGTATATCACATCAGTTTGCATTTTATTTGAAAAACCTTCATTGACAATAGTGGTAAGTTCCAAAATATTAGTTGTAGTTGAGCGAGAGTTACGAAAACCATCTTGACATGGTGATAGAAGGGAAGAAATTTGATGATATAGGTAATCAGTAAGAATTTTTTTTAAGTAGTTTTGGAATTGCATTAATTTTAGCGATACCTCTGTAATTAGATACATCAGTTTTACTGCCGTTTTTGAATAAAGGAATTATATACGATTTTTTCCACACTGATGGCAGATAACACGATTCAATAGATTTGTTATATAATGCAGTAAGAGGCGCAGACAGTGATGCTGCACAGTTTCGAAGGATACAGCTTGGAATACCATCAGGACCTGGGCTAAACGAGTTTTTCAGCGGCTTCAAGTTCGAAAGTACATTTTCAATATTTAAAAGCGGAAAGTAAATCCCACAACAATTAGTTGTAGCATAAGGATAAGTTGTTGTGGTATCGTAAGACTTAGTAGAATAAGTTGAAAAGAAGTCAACAAATATATTACTTATTGAAACATCATCATCAGCAGTCAAGGAGCCATACCTCAAATGCTTTGGATAACCTGAAGAGCGACGCTTGGAATTTACAAATGTATAAAAAGATTTAAGATTTGTTTTTATATTGCTTTTAATGCGATTTATATAGTTTTTGTATGCAAGATTGTTAGCAATGTTGTATTCAGATCTTGCTAAAGCATATTTACGAAAATCGACAGGTGCACCAGTTCTCTTATATTTAACGAAAAATTTATTTTTCTTATTTTTAGCATTTCGTAAGTGTTGATTATTCCAAAGTGGTCCATTATTACTGTAGACTTTAATTTTAGGAACAGTAATACTAATGAAATTATGCAAAATATTATAAAAGTTCGATACAATATTATCAAAGTTATCACCAGCAAACACAGTATCCCAATTAACATTGGATAATAAATAGTTAAGTTCAGTATAGTTAGTGCGTTTAAAACAGTAGGATTGAAAGGGCTTAAAATCTTGTTTTTTAATCATATTATCCGACAATGATAAATCAATTTCAAAAGGAGGTTGGTGAATGTCCACAGGATGAGTCACAGGCAATGTATTACGAAGACAAAATTCCATAGGATAATTAACGAAAGCAAGATCCAAAAGATTACCACATGCATTTGTTATGATTTAGTTGGAAAAACCCGCATCCATGTAGGGAATGTATAAAATCAGACATAATTGTTGGTAGCATGTAATTAGAATTAAAGGATTTAACCCATTTTACATTTGGAATGTTAAAATCTCCAAGAACAACTAATATATCGGATATGTTTGATTGATTCAGAACGAAGTTAATTGCGGAAAAATGTTTATTATAAATCAAAAGAGACGAGTTAGGTGGTACATATGAACACGTGACAAATAAGTATCTACAACCAACACGAATTTTAACGGCAATAAACTCAATTTCATCGTTGTCATCAATTAAAAAGTTATTATTTATAAGTTCACATTGGAAAATTCTAGGACGGCTATTAAAACACCACCACCAATTTTTCGCATACGATCCTTTCTAAATATTTGATATTTAGAACATAGAATTTCATTGTTATGAGTACATTTTTTATCACTCAGCCAAGTTTCAGTAAATACAATTATATGATATGAAAAATCAAAACTGTTTGCAAGAAGATTAGTTAATTTAGTGTTAAGACCTCTTACATTTTGATAAATAATATTAATGGGATTATCTGTCGATAGTTTGACAATAATTGAAGACAATAATTGTGGCAAATGAACAGTGTCAGCTGTTGGAGTATTTTTGTATTCATATTCGCGAATAAGCGCATTAGGCGGCCAAAAATCTTGATTCACAGTTGTATCAAAATAGTCTTGAAGAACGTTTATTTTAAAAGATGCTTTATTTCTTGGTTCAGAGTATTTAAATTTTAAAACAGTCATATCGATATTGAAACCAATCTTATCCGTTATATATTGTTTGATATCATCAGTAGATGTACAGGATGTAAATCGAGCAGCAAAAATCGTTTTCTTTGGCGAAATAACTTTAAGAGTTGAAGTGTTCTTTGACGGTGTAAAAACGGGAACGGGGTGAATTAAATTCATTGAAACTGATGAACTTTTTGAGTTGTTAGACGGTTTAAAAACAGGAACGGGCGGATATAAATTCATTGGGGCCGGTGAACTTTTTGAATTACGATTTGAAGATAATGGTGAGGCTGATGATGCATTATTGTTCAGTAAATCTGATGAGGGTTCAGAAATAGTCACAGGACTTTTTTCAGTTAATAATGGGTGAACCAGCGATAAGGAAGAACAGGTAGATGAAGATGCAGATAATAAGTTTTCAGATACATTTTCGACAGTATTAGCATTAATTCGAGTTGTTGTAGGTTGTTTATTTCTTTTCGGTGAGCACGGAGCATTTTCTAAAAGTTCTTTATATTGTGAAAATTTTTTAAAAAGTTTATTCAGGTCATTATGAATTTCAGTAAACTGAATATGCGTGTTTTTAAAAAATGAATAAAATACAATATCAAGGGCAATACACTTTTTGCAGCACCAGCGCAGACCCTTATCTTCACGCAGATTGTCTGCGGTTCGTGCAGCCAAATCAGCGCATTTAGAGTGATAAACAGAATCACAAAGCCAACAGGATACCATCAGGTCCTCGGATTTATTACGGCATTTAGGCTTAGAGCAAGACGTTGTAAATTATTAATATATTTAAATAATTTGCTTTTATGTTTAAACACACGAAGAGAGAGGATTAGGTGTAGAATGCATAACAGTTTTATATCTGATCAAAAAATAAGATTTGTTGTTGATTGTTACTCTCACAAGTTATTTAAGCTGAGCAGCAATTAATGTTCTTGTTATTTATGATTACAGTTTTAAATATGCATTAATTGTTATTATTGTATTTTTATATTTACGAAAACAAACACTACAAAGGTTCAATATTGTTGTTTTTATTATTTGTCTACTAATAATAATAATAATAATAATAATGTGTGCACGTAGATTTTGAGAATTTAATTTGTGGCACAGAATTGGTGATTGTTTTATAAAAAGTCCAAGTTTTTTTTTTGTTATTTAACACAGTTACGAAAATATTTAAAAGTTTTAACAGCACTCAAATAAAAGTACGTCTTACTCACACGACAGATCGAATCCATCGATCTTATGAATAGTATGCATCGCAAATCCTCTTATAGTAATATAATACTGTGCCCGATTTTCAGATCTCGGCTTTCGTATAGTTTAAATATATAAAATAAAAAAATCCGATTTAGATTTTCAAAATTCAAAAATAACCGGTTATCTGGTTTTTGTTATTCATGCGAATTTTAAAAGTTTTGAAAAATGCAAACGCTTGCATTTTTATAAGTTCATTCGGTGATACAACTTGCAAAAAAAATAAAAATTTTTAAATTTAAATTTTATTTTCCATACAAATTACACTTTGAGTCCTATTTTAGAAAAATTAATTCCTGAATATGGTACTTATCAAAATATTAAAAAAAATCGTTAAATTGGAATTAAATTTCTGTCTGCCTCGCAACAAAAATCAGTTTTAGAAGAAAATGTACTCAGCGAAAATCAACAGAGAAGTTATTCTATGTTTTAATAACATAAAAAATTTTTTTTCCAGACTTAGTGCCACCGAAAATATAGAAAAAGAAAAGAATTAAAACTCAAAAGACCAAACACTGACTCGTATATTTTCCGCGTCGTAAATATAAAAAAGTACAAAAACAGTGCAATAAGCACTGATTCGACAACGCTGACAGCCAGGACAAGTCTAAAATGGTAGGATTTTTTATATATGCATATTTGCAAAATCGCACCAAAAAGGGTTTACAATGCAAAAAATAAAATTTAAAAATTTTGGTTCCATAGCACAATTATAATTATAATTTTTTTTATATTAAAGAGAAATTATCTTCTATTATTACATAAAACAGTTGCGAAGATATAAAAGACATGTTCCACATCAGTATATTTAAATCAGATACCGATATATCGGCGATGCTTAAGGTTTGCCGATACATCCGTGTCGGAAATATCGAGTGCCTGTCGTTATAAAATTATCGTGGTTTAAATTTTATTTATGAGAATGTGCAAAAAAAATGTTATTCAAATAGTATGATAACAAATAACTTTGGCGCAGATCAAAGTTTAGGGATTTTCAAAAATTAGTTGTAATTCGAAACCTAAAAGTTATTAAAATTAAGGCTTTTTAACTAATCAAAAAATTTCTGGCTAACATTTACACCAAAAATATATTCTCTTTATGTAAATAAATATGTAAAAATTTTAGCTTTTATTAGCTGAAATCAGAAAGGTTTTATAATTATTTGTGTTGATACCGTCTGTATATGTTTTACTTATTGCATTTTGCGACTTTTGGGTGGTATTATAACTTTGTGTCCGGAATCTTTCATTATGTTTAATGTTTTTTTTTCCCTCTATATAAACTAACAACATAAGAATTTAGTCATGTAAATGACGCTCTACCATTTTATTCAGTTCTAAATTGCTTACAACATCTACTTCACAAATCTATACTAGTATTGTATATTTAAAAAAAAAACTCTAAAAAACACAAGTGACTGAAAATTTTAGGAAATCAAGTATATTTAGTAGTTGTTATAAATACGTAACTTTTTCTTTAAACTTAAAAGATGGTCAATTGTAAAAGAAAAACCTTCTCCTCAGAAACTTTAAACAAGTTGCTTTAAGCTATTAAAATAACAAAATGATTAATTGCTTTGAGAGTTTGCTTGTTTAGAAGTACGAAGTGAAATATGTTCAAATATGACTATGAACAAAGCAAAGAATTTCCCCTAAAACATTTTGAATAAAAAGTGCTTCTTCTCATCATAATCCAATTCAGTATTAACTTTTGCATTTCTATAAGTATTTCCAATAACTCATGATTCCATGATGATGCATACATTTTCTAGCATTCTTCCCTTAAAACATACTACTACTTCATAGACAAAAACTCAAAAACAATACCAAAAAATATCATCCTGTCAATATTATATTTGGTGTACCAAGTAACTGTACAAAAATGTAGGAAATAATAGAACGAGAATTTCACGCTGCTTTATCGTCTGAAAAGGCTGCAGCAGGTGTCTCGAGTACTGGAACAAGTGTAGGTGTAACGCCAACGCCATCAGAACCTTTGACAAGAGTTCATTTTTATCAAGAGCCATCTGGAGGAATAATAGCCACGGCCGTTCAAAACTTAAGATCCAGATCACTGAAACGAAGATCAAATGTTGACAAACCCAATGAGTTCGCTACTAAAGAAATACCAAGTTATGCCTACCAACACGTTTACACTGAGCCTGGTGGTATAACAACATTTTCCGCTTTGCCGTCTATAACAACTACAACTGTAACCATTGAAAGCGATGCCACCGATAATGGGGGCGAACCACCGAAACTACGTCGTACCCAGTCAATGTCGACCAATACGCCACCATTGATTTGCAAAAGTGAAATTCAAACGGCTACAAGTCTTGGCATTAAATCAGAGCCAGTACCAGAAACCAAACCTACAAGCATTGAACAAATTCCTATTAAGCCACCTCGAAAGAAGTCATCACGTTCAACTTCGCCCAGCACTCAATATGAAGCAATACAAAGGGAAATGCCAGAAATAATGGAAATTGGCGGAACCAGAAATTTTGTAAGTCGGAAAAAAACTCATGCCACACTGAATATAAAGTGAAATAATTCCCATTGGTAAATCTTACTTGTAATGGAAAATTCGTGCTTGTTGTGTGTTGTGTTGCCTCTATTTATATTAAAATAAAGGCGAACTTTGAACTTTACGTAACCTAATTTGTGATGAACTTATATTACTTATAATTGTTATACGCTTACAATTACTAAACTAAAAACTATTTGCAACTAACTCCCGCAATATTTGGCTTTTCATTTTTGGCTATGGAAGTCTTTTAACTTCTTGTTTAAAAATTTAACACAATTGCTGGTGAAAAACTAATTGTTATTATTAAGAAAAATCTTTCTAACCGCCATGAAATATTAAATTAAAAAAATTTGTGTTAAACATTAGTTGCAAAACAATAGCCCAATTTACAATGTTGTAATGTTGTGCATTTGAGATTGCAAATTTATGCAATTGTAACTATTTACACTCAATTATGAACGCTGCTTTCTAAAAAAAGATTAATTTTTTACTACGCTCAATCTTCTTTGAATTCTCTAAATTGGTTGTTGCAAAATGAAGTGTAAATATAAACTACAGGTTTTTGTGTTATTTATTTATACAAGAGTAGCAAGTGCATATTTTTGTATTTTGTTAGAGTAGAGTAAAATTATGCTACACCACTTTGCAAATGCTACAAGACCATTTTCACAACATTGCGAATTAGGCTAATTATTATTTTTAAGCTTTTAAGAAACTAGAATTGCAGTCGCATATATAACGTAGGTATCACGAAATAAATTCCAAAAAAAAACTCTCAATAAAATACGTCCCAACACAAATGAAATATGTCTTAATACAAAAAGCCAATATCGTAAGAAAATAGCTCCTATTAACCTATTGAAATACGACCCAACAGAAATGAAATATTTTGCAATTACAATTATCCAAGCTTTCTTATTTTCGGAAATTTTGTAAGAAAAAAGTGCCCGCTTTTATCAAAGCTTTTCCTTTTTCCTCTGAGGAATGACCATGACGTATACATTTCCGAAAAGTTGGTTTTTGAACTTCTGTAGATTTAAGTAAAAGAAGCTAGTCTTGGTCAAAGCACAGGGGAGAAAATCTTTGCGTCTAGCCGAAGTCCGCCAACGCAGAAAGATTTAAGTAAGCGAAGCCGGTTTTAGTCATCACTCATTATCACCGCTAATGCTGTAAACCTGAATTAAGCGAAGCTACTACCGGTCATACTTTAGATGTGAAAATTCTTGCTTGGCAGTGCAAAAAACTTTAAGTAAGCGAAAACATTTTTGGTCATATGTAACTCTAAACAGAAAACTCTTCCAGCCGTCCGAAGGTAACAAAGCAGAAAATCTTTAATAAAAACATAATTGCGGTATTCAGTGCTTAGTGCGTTTTGCATTGCAACTCCTTGCAAGTGCAACTTTTTTGTCATTGATAGTGACCGTTATTTTAAAGCAACATTGCAAAGTTTACTTTGACAAAGTCTTTTAAATTTTCTTTTAAACTTTGTTTCTCTTCTATACACGCAAAATTTACTTTAAAAAAAAATGTCGTGTTTGTTTGTTGGATAAACATGCAAACCAGACACACACATGAAACCAAATACAAGTATGTGTAAAGGACGAACGAAGAAGAAAGCAACTTTGCGAGTACAGCAAAGTGTGTACTCACCCACTTTCTTCTTTCCTTTATCTCCATCAAACATAAGACTTTGCAATGTAAACTTTGACCGTGGAAAAGCAGTCATAGCTTAACAATTTTCGACCATTAAAAAACACAACGTTACAAAAATTCAGCTGGATTATTGAACTGACCTGTATTATTGGATCATGTTTACCATCAACAAATAACAATTTTTTAAATTCACAGTGCAGTCTTCCACTTCTTATTTGATCTTTCTCCTTTTGTTTGTTTTATTGCATCAGTCGAATCTATTGCATTTAATTTTTTTTCTAAATAAATAATGTTCTTTAAAAATGACTGCTTTAAAAGTGAGTGATGACAACGCAATGCACATAGAAAAAAATCTATACCATTTTCAGTGTTGCTAAAAATAAAAATTACAATAACGTGCCAAATGAAAATTCTAATATTTTGTTGTTGCATTGCAAAGAAAAGCTACGATTATTTTCAAATCAAACACTGAATATGCGCCAAGTTTTTGATTACAACATGAACAACTTTGTGAAGTGCAATTTGAAGGAAAATGATTAACTCACAGAGGGATTAAACAATTCCCAACCAAATATTAAATAATAGCCAATTTAAATATTTCGCCAATTTAAAAATCCCCAACAAATAAATTATATAACTTTCAACAACAGGCAGCAAAATGGAATAATTCCCACAAATCCTTAGGAATTGTTTTAGTTAAGAGTTATTTCATAATGAATTAACTCCCAACAGAATAAAATTTAATAACTCCCAACACGCATGGAAAAGAATTGGTTAATATTTCATTTATTCTTTTGCTGTTGCTATTTCATTTGGGAGTTATTTCGTGAAGCCTATAAATTATGCTTATGAAAATGGATCATAATATTGAAATCAACTTGAAAGTAAGTATAAAAGTTAACGCATCGTTATTGTACAATTTTTGATTATTTTTCTATTACTTCATAGATAATGTTATTACTTCAGTTACTAAGATGCCGGATTGGAAAAAGAAAGAGAAGAATTACACAGAATTATCAAAATAAAAATTTATGTAGCTCTTCTCTCTTTCATTTTTGAATTAATTCGCGAATCATTCATGCACTGAATTAGTAAATTTTTAATTGATTCTTTTCACGCGAAAAAATAAATTGTATAAAATTTGAATCAATTCAAACGAATTAGGCAGAAATGAATTGCAATTAATTTCCTAATTCAAATGAATTGCACTTCGTTTCCAGATCAAAGTGAATCGCAATTTATTTGAATTGAATTGATTCTGAATTAAATTAAAATTTAATATTTTTTATATATTGAAACGATTAATTTTGGCTCAAGTTCAAACCCGAATTTACCCATTTATTTATTCTAATTTTTTTATTTTTAATTTTTATTAGAAAATTTTTTGGATAAATTCATTATTATTTTTTTATTAAGAGAGTACTATATATAGAACCATTTTTATTATTCATCATACTAGCAGAACGGATCAGTACTGATTTCGAGGTCGCTACACCATCTCATCAGCGTTCTTTGTTCAATTTTACCACTTTTGACGGTGGATACTAGTGATCAGGAATATCAACTATTTAACCGCTGAATAAGCAAGAGAGACTGAAATATATAGAGTAGTTATTCATCATAGATGGGATTTCGTACTAACCGAAATTGATTTGACATGTGAAAATGAATAAGTTTGTACTTTTCGTATCCTAATTTGTTAAATAATACGGTTAAATAGTTGATATTCCTGATCACTAGTATCCACCGTCAAAAGTGGTAAAATTGAACAAAGAACGCTGATGAGATGGTGTAGCGACCTCGAAATCAGTACTGATCCGTTCTGCTAGTATGATGAATAATAAAAATGGTTCTATATATAGTACTCTCTTAATAAAAAAATAATAATGAATTTATCCAAAAAATTTTCTAATAAAAATTAAAAATAAAAAAATTAGAATAAATAAATGGGTAAATTCGGGTTTGAACTTGAGCCAAAATTAATCGTTTCAATATATAAAAAATATTAATAAAAGTTCGACTAATTACTTATAAACATTAATTATAAATAACGATGGCACGCGTCAAAATCTACATGTTTACTTGGTCATAGTTGGTTGAATACTAAAAAAGAAATTCAACTACAAATGACAGAAACCTAACAACATGATTAAGTACCGCTTATTTCTCGGCAGCCAATGGCGCTGAATAAGCAAGAGAGACTGAAATATATAGAGTAGTTATTCATCATAGATGGGATTTCGTACTAACCGAAATTGATTTGACATGTGAAAATGAATAAGTTTGTACTTTTCGTATCCTAATTTGTTAAATAATACGGTTAAATAGTTGATATTCCTGATCACTAGTATCCACCGTCAAAAGTGGTAAAATTGAACAAAGAACGCTGATGAGATGGTGTAGCGACCTCGAAATCAGTACTGATCCGTTCTGCTAGTATGATGAATAATAAAAATGGTTCTATATATAGTACTCTCTTAATAAAAAAATAATAATGAATTTATCCAAAAAATTTTCTAATAAAAATTAAAAATAAAAAAATTAGAATAAATAAATGGGTAAATTCGGGTTTGAACTTGAGCCAAAATTAATCGTTTCAATATATAAAAAATATTAATAAAAGTTCGACTAATTACTTATAAACATTAATTAAAATTTAATTAGAAAAAAATGTGTGTTTCATTACCAACTCATTTGAATTAAATTGATTGAAATTTGAATTGATTTTGTATGTCAATCACTGTCGTTTTGTTATACAATTATTTTATTATGTAAAAGACAGCATTTTTCTCGTTTTGTATATCACCTAGTGTAGTCTAAAGACAAAATTTTCTTAGATATAAAATTCCCATGATATCGGCAGAATAGGCATTGAATTATCTGTGAAAATCCTACTAAAATGGGAAAATTTTGTTTATTTCCTAAAAGAAACTTATATTTTTATTTCTATCAATTAGTGTGAAAATATTATTAAATGTGTATTTAACAATCACATTTTGTTTATATCTCATATTTGTATATTGTGGAAAATTGATTTTTTTTTAAATTTTTCTATGGAATTTTAAAGATTGTAGCAACTTGGAATCTCAAATTTCTATGCCTCTATTCCAAACATTCCTAAACATGGATCTCTTTCAGATAATAATTTTGAAAAGTTATTGTTTTTAAAGGTGAATGAAATAATAGCGTATTTCAAAATAAAAGTCAGTTCCTAAAGAAACAAATTCCAAACACCATGTTTTCTTCGCAAATCCAGGACATATCTTTTATATTTTTGTACTGAATATTTTCATTTTGGTAGGAGATATTTCCATTTGTCATATCCCCTAGATCTGCTCTTGAATTTGATTGATTGCAACTCATGTTTGATTTCATTCAATTGAATTGCAATTCATTGATCTAATTCATTTGAATTAATTCAAAATCAATTCAATTCAAATGAATTGGAAATGAATTCCAATTCACGTTGATTGAATTAGAAATGAATTGCAATTTATTTGACAAATTCATTTCAATTAGGAAATGAATTGCAATTCATTTCTGTCTAATTCGTTTGAATTGATCCAAATTTCATTCAATTCTTCTATGTTGTAAAAATAATTAATTAAAAATTTACCTAACTCGTAACGAATTTAAATAAAACGGATTAAACTTATTTATGTTTGAATGAGTATATTTTTGTTTAATAATTTTTATGCATTTTATTAGATGAACCGCCACGCCACATAGATCGCAAATATGATGGTAAAATGACGAGTACTGCAATATCCTGCCTACTCTGTTGAAATTATGTGTATGCCGCACTTCGGGTCTTCAAAGATATTTTGCTCTGATTTTGAAATTTAGGTTTTTGACGTCGTGTTTATTTTGTTTTTGTAAATATCATTGCAAAAATATTTTATTTTTATTTTTGAAAAAATATTGAGACAAAATTTAACAACTAAGTTTTATTTTGTTCAAAATTTAACCACTATTAAAAGGCATTTCAGAATCCTAATTTTCATAATTCATTATATGTAATTAAAACAGAAATTTAATATGTTATCGAAGAGATTATTTCGAATCCGAAACTAATTATTAATAATTGTTTTAACGGTATTGGTGAAGAAGTAGAAAACCGTAAAAAAGTCAACGTAAAATTATTTATTTAAAAATTTTAAAAATATATTTTAAAATATCGACTATTTTTAAAAAGTAAACTTTGTCATCATAATCCCATTTTGTTTGCCATAACTTTTACAAATAAAATTTTTCAATATGTTCAGTCATCAGTAGCTAAGAAAATCCAGAGTTATTGTTGTTAACGGCCCCACTGTGCACAAATGCAATACAAAACTTACCACTGCACGCAGAAAAACTCAGCGTTTGGTCCGCAGAGTAGGGCAAAATATGTGCTTGATGTATTTAAAATACTTTTTCGCATGTATTTTAAATATAAAATTCAAAATAATTCAAGTCATTTATTTGAAATAAAGCAAAAGTGCATTAAACATTTCCAATACAAATACAAAAAAACACCACTAATCAGTAAAACAAGTATTTCTTTTCATGAACAAATTCAGTTAGGCCTTTCTAAATTAATTTAGCTATATATATTTTTGAAATAAATTATGATTTTTATTTAAAGGAGTTTATAAAATTATCTGATGGTTTAATAAATAACATAAACAAATATGTAACGAAAACAAACAGAATACAGCAAATTCATTTAATATCGTTTATAAACAAGAAAAATTATTATTCATTGAATCGTGGCTATAAAATATTATACGCACATAATGTTACATTCATACGTCAGGCGCGAATTCACCTGAAGGAACATTTTTATTAAAACATAAAATTTATTTAATATTTCTTAAAGAATTAGGGTTATTGTCTATTTTCATACATATGTACATTAAAGGTATAACCAAATTTTGGCCCTAGCACTACGCGATAGCGAATATTGTGTTATTTACGAAAACAATTTCTTTGGACAATTAAGTCCTATAATAATTAAGTAGCTTTTAATTATTAAAGGGCATGAATACATTCATAAATAACTTTGAGTTTTTTGCTAAATGTACATATAAGAAAAAATAAAAAATTATTTTTCAACTTTACCGGGTTTTGTGGATGACCTTTTTTGAAAACCGCGAAAAATTAATATCAGTTTTTTAATAGTTTTCAATGGACTATTTCGACTATGCTAGGGCCATTTTGATATTTGCAAAAATGGGAATAAGTTATGCCCCTAATGTATATATGTATATTTGAAGAATTTACATGGTATCATAAAATCATATGTCTTAAGTTGAAAAGGTAAAAATA
The DNA here is from genome assembly GCA_956483585.1 of Gymnocheta viridis. Taxonomy (NCBI): domain Eukaryota; kingdom Metazoa; phylum Arthropoda; class Insecta; order Diptera; family Tachinidae; genus Gymnocheta; species Gymnocheta viridis. The sequence goes on from OY101444.1 coordinate 57,237,315, forward strand.
TATGACTGTTGTGAACAAACCCTCATAATAAGAAAAACTAATATTCTATTTAACGTGACAATCCAAAATAACGTGTAACTAAAACAATGCATATCTTCATTGACAAGTCCGTAATATTATCAACAATTAAAGAAAAGCTTGGTTTTTTTAAATATAAGTATATTACATTTTTACTTGTCTGCTTTGCGATATAGTCAGCTGCTTGAACCGACTTTGTCCTTCCTCATTTAATGAGTTTCGCTACAGAATCATGCAGTCAATAAAGCTGGTTAGTAATCCAGTTAATTTGAATTTATTTTTTAAGTCTGTTGACTTGTGTTTGGTGAAATTTTTCTATGAGTTGGCTGAATAACAAATTTTTAAGAGAAAATAAATAAAAAAAATAAAAAATAAAAATATTTATATATGTAAGTGATAAAGTTACAGCCACACAAATTACGGATGTTTAGTTATACTCATTCGCACAACATTCGCTCTGGATATAGTAGCTGGTATAAATACTACGTTAAACATCTGTAAGTCGCTGGTATTAATAATGAACACCAAATAAATAATTTACAAAATAAAGCACAATGTAATTTTTTTTTATAAGAAAGGTGTTATTTAAAATAAAAAAATCTTTTTAGTATAACTATGTATGTACATATATTAGAGTGGGTCAATTTATATTTATTAAAAAAATTCACCAAGCTGCTGCCCAAATCGTAATCCTCGACGAATTCTAAGAAGGTTTACCAAGAATCCAAATCGAGCTTCCGATTTTTAACGAGAATTTTTTTTCGTACTTTGTGTTTTTTTAAATATGCCTAAATAAAAATAAAAAATAAAAACGTAAGAGTAATTATATTTGAAATGATCCATCATAGCATAATTATGATCCCCCTAATTTTGTATACGGACCGCGCTGTAGAGCAACATATTTTCTCCATAATTCTTTGCGACATTAGAAATAGAATATAATGCCATAGTTGTTTCTCATATTAGACATGAGATTGTATTGTACCTATCAAAAACTTGATTTCATCCCAGCATATTTTCACGTATGTGTATATACATTTTTATGCCGATCTGATGACTTTTATTTTATAAATTTCTCATTACATGATTAGCCTTTTATTCGGCAAACAGTATTTTTCATTCCCAAGGGGAGTTAAAACCAAAATTTTAAAGATTATTGGAACATAAATATAAGACCATCCTAATGCCTCTAAGTAAAAGTTTTCATCTTTGGGTTTTCCTGATTATGAATCATAATATTCATATCTCGGGAAGCTCTTATGATAAGACTATAAAATTTTACCCATAAATATTTTCAAGTTTATTAATTTTATAATTAAGTGAAGCAAAGTTATGAAGAGGCACTCACCGAAAAACGTTAAAATTGTACATGATTGTCACACAACCACTACGCTTAAATAAAGGGGATAAAAATAACATGATATTTTTGCTTCTATGATAGTTAGAAACAAGCCATTACGCATCGCGAACAAAAAGCTTGTGACATTAAAGCAGGTCGGTGAGGAAGAGATATTCTCTGTTTTGGTTACAGATCAGTTTCCGGAGAAGCGTTATTTTTGCTGAGATATCAAACACTCCAAACATCGAATGCCGCTTTTGAAAAATACCTGATACGCCAAATTTTAGTGAATTTCATTAGTTCGAACTTTGACTTCAATGTAAGTTTCCAAAACCGATTTTTCATAATTGTAACACGAAAGGAAACAGAACCAACTAACGCTTTCTACGCATTAATTGAATAATTGACAGAGTGATTCAATAAATATCACTGAATACATCAAAAACGAACTTATCCCCTTTTCGAGAGTTGTATATTGCACAAATTATTTTATTTTAAATTTAATTTTGTTTGTTTTCAAAAATCATTAAAACTTAAAACATTTATAGCATAATACAGACGCTCCAAATTTACAATGTATTGCTCGAGTTTGTTTTTTAATCTCGTTAATAACAAATTGTTTAATGTGAAGAGCTTATTTTTAATTGTAATAATTTTTCTGTTTATGAAGCATTTTTTTATAGTTTCATGAAATTTAGTGATATATTTTTGAGTTTTAAATACAATGTAAGAGCATTTTCTTCGTGTACATACATATAAATACACTAAGTCTAAATTATAGTTCTTAAAATCACTTACATTACATTGGTTTTAATGTGCTTTGAGTGTAAATGTTTGCGCGGTTAATGCCTATTTATGTCTTTTTGTCTAATTATAAGGACAACACCTTATATTTTTTAATTTGAATTTCAAATATACTCTCATACACACATTATTTTTTTTTTGGTAATTAAGAATAACTTTAGTAAGTACTAATGTGTTTCTTGTTGTCATATTGTATTTTGTTCTTGTCATTATCATTTAATTATGAGCATTAATGTACGCTGTAGTTGATGTCGTTTTGGTGAATGAATAAATCAAGTTTTTTTCATAGTAAAATGCAGGAGGCTACACAAATATAAATACTTCTCGTCAACAGAATAAATAAAAATATTTAAAATGTTATTTTTTATCTACACAACTACCTTAGGTGTTTCTTAAAAAAAATCATTCATTAATTCATTCTGCTAGACAATGATGTTACATGTATTTACTAAATACGGCACGGCTCTTAAAAGGTTTACGAAAAACATTAAAAAAATTTTAAATAAAATTGAAACCGAATATATGTATATGTACGTATAAATTTATGTATATAATCTTTTGATGAATTATTAAGAATAAGGCCTAGAAATAAAAGTTGATTTGTACTGAAAGATATTGTTTTCGAAAATGGCGTTGGTACAATGCAACCGATGTTAAAAGTATGTAAAGAGCAAAGCATTTAGGTTATTTTGGATAGATTCTTGTGCGTACAGAAAGAATCCCGCATTTTGTCACTCTATAAACATAGAAACTAAAAATCAACAATTATCGTGTTTTTAATTAAATTACAGTACTATATATGTAGACTAGAGTGATCGATTATTCGACATTTTCCAGAAACCGGGTTTCAAATAATTCGAATACAGTGTAGCCTCGTTGAACGCAACACCCAATTTCTTAACATTGGTGACTCTGTAAACGCAACTTTTCCAAAAACAAAGCCTCAATTAACGCAACTTTGCAGAACAAGTAAGGCTTTTTTTTAGTTTGGTTTTTGATAAATAAATTCAAAACTAAAACGTTCTTGTAAAATCTTATGCTTAAGTGCAATAGTCTTTTTAATTTGCCGTTATTCTAAGAATGACAAATATTTTGTGCGTATTACTTCTGTTTTTGAAATCAATTTAGTTTAAAAACTTCTTTGTTTATGAATGACAGAGGAGAATAGCTGTTCTTTGGAGGATATAATGGTATTGCAAAAGATTCGTGAAATTGCAGTTGAAAAAAATATGACAAGCACAAAAACTCAGCCGAAAATTTCAGACTTTTTCCCTTAAAAACATGAATCTTTAACTCGATAACAACCAGTAGTACAAATTAACATATGTACATACATTTGAATGTGTACTTTATTAATTTTTTATTAAATGTATATTTTGTTTTTCTGTTTTTATTCCTTATTTCAATCAAATAAATACGATTATTAAAAGCTAACCTTAGATATTTTTTTTTATAAAATTCTTGATTGGTTTAAAATGAGCTTTTAAATAGAAAAATATAACTATAAATTTGTGACTTGGTTTGCGCAACAACTCAGTTATCGCAACAGCCCAAAATTTCTATTGGTTGCGTTCACCGAGGTTACACTGTTTTTGAAATTTTGAAAAACCCTGTTACGCTTTCTAAAAGTCAGGAAAAACCGGCCCATCGGTTCATTTGCGTAGTTTCATTTCATATATATTGGGTATTGTATTTTTGATGCTCTTTAGGGCATCTTAGACCAAAAACATTTGAATCTGTGAAACCTAGCGTGCGATTGATACAACATGGGGCTTACGGGATCGGCTACCATTAAACGATTTTTGTTCGTTGCTTAATGTCTGTGTCATCGGAAATTTAGATCTCAAATAGACCGGGCTATGCGTAGTTACGGCCAGCATTTAAAGTAATAATTTTTAGAATATAGATGTCGCGTTAAAATTTAAGATCGAATATTTTATATTTGAAAAATATCTCCAAAAGAATTATCGATATTCTAATAAACATATTGTTACGTTTTAACCGTTTCGTAAACGTCTCCTTGAAAAGATCCTTTTAATATGTAAAAAAAATAAAATAAAAACACAGTTTTTTACTTAATACCGTTTCTTTAACTTGATAGCACCCCTGTCGGAAACTGAGTTAACTTTAAATTAAATTTAATATAACTATTTCGCAACTAGTGCTGGCTGACACTTGGATTACTTTTCCATGGAATCAACCAACTATTTTAATATAGCGATGTCTTAGACGGTAGTCAATTGTCCGACCCTGCATTACTTTCCAACTAACTTAAAGTTAACTTTCTAAACGTTAGCTTTCAGTTAACTTTTTGTAGCTAGCTGTGACCTAACTGCTATTCTGTTGGCTACAAGTACGTTTTGTTTTAACTAACTATAAGTTAGTTAGATTTAAGTCAGCCAAAAGTTAATTGTTAACTTTTTAGCTGAAAGTCTAACTATTATTTGAAATAAAATATTTAATTTAAAAATGTTGAAGGGTTTGACGTAATTTTTGAAAAATAATAATTTATTAATTAATAATTTCAAAAAGTTTTACTTGTTGAGGGTTTTAGCTAGTCCATACAAGTACATACATGTATTTCATTGGTGCTTAGATCAAATCATCAGTAGACCTGAAACAATGTTCTTGAAAAGTTTCAAACCTGTTATCTTATACAAAAAAGTATAAGCATAGCAGGCTTTAAAATTAAAAAAAAATCACAACAAACGAATATTGCATTGGGTAGTAGAGAGCTTAAAATTAGCCCACATAAGTTTACTTAAAGTTGGCTATTTTTGTAGTCAGCTATTCATAATACGACAGGAACGTTAAGAATAAAAATACATGAAGTAATTTGTCTTTGTCTTGTTCTATTACTTTTATACTACTGTATCCATGATTATGCAGTCTCAGTTATTTGTGCTGATTTTCCGCAATCAAATGCAACTCGGGTGCGGCAATCGTGTGAACGGTTGATAGGCGACCATGCGCCAACATAAATGTTAATAATGTACCAATATTTATTGTGTTTTCGTGCGGCAATCAAAGTATCCAATATGCGGCAATTGTTTTGTGTATCGTAAATTTATTTATATCAGTGATGAAAATCATTGTCATGAACGATTCGATAGACAATGAAAATGATTGCAATGTATATTATTGCACTCCTGCTGATAAGTTAAACAAAAACGTAAAAGTCGCGGACACCGCTTTGGCTGTAGGGGGAACCCATGTGTTTCGGAATGCTCATGCTCTGATTATAAAGATTGGTACAAGCGGGAGCGAACGTGGCATGAAATTCAAGAGATGTGTCCTACTGTTGTGTTCTTAATCCCTTTCGCTGGATTAAATATTGAAACTAGTGGCTTATGGTCAGTGTACAAAATTAATTTTCGACCATACAAATACTGATGAAATTTTTGAACTCCAAAAATAATAGAGAGTCCTTCCTTTTCAAGTTGACTGTAGTTCTATTGATGATCGTTCAAAGTCTTAGAAACATAAGCAATAGGACGTTCTTTGCCATCCAGATAAATAGGTATGTCAAATAACAGCTCCAAAAGTCCAGCTTTGAAACACACTTCTGTTAAACTTTTTGGTTATGGAAATGCAAAAATTCCTGTTTTGGGTTCAGTTGTGGTAGATGTTCAGATTCAAAATGAATGCAAATATTTGGAACTTATTGTAGCTGATTCTAATGAATCTAGTAATATTTTCGGATTAAATTGATTGATGATGATTTCAAGGTAGTTCAAGTATTTAATGTTGACGCAAACGCTAATTTAATATCTTTATTTAATGAGTTCAAGGAACTATTTTCAAACGAGATAGGCTTATGCACTACGGAAAAAGTCATATTTACATGAAACCAGAGGCTAGACCAACATTTTGTAAGCCAACACCAATTCTTTATTCAATTTATGAATCTTTCAAAAAAGAAGCAGAAAAATTGACCCAGTTGGGAATATGGAAACCTATCAAATTTAGTCAATGGGCATCGCCATTAGTTATCGTACCGAAACCTAACAATGCGATTCGAATTTATGCAGAAATATAGAAATTTACCCAATTCCACGAATTCGTGACCTATTTCACAAACTTAAGAATGGTACATCATTTTCTAAGATATACCTATCAGATGCATATTATAAATATAAAAGGACGAGGAAACACAACAGCACAAAGACTTCAGCGATGGTCCTTAATACTGTCAAGCTATATTTATGAAATACGGTACAAAAGCACTAAGCAACATGGTAATGCTGATGCCTTATCAAGATTGCCCTTTAAAGGAGATACAGATTTTGATGAATATATTAAAATAAATGATATATCTGCAGATGAACTTCTTAACAATTTTCCACTAGACTCCCGAAAAGTTGCAGAATATTCTAAAAAAGATGCCACTTTAACTAAAGTTCTTTCACATGTGATGAATGGTTGGCCTGATAAAGTTACGAATAAAGAATTGTTACCGTATTTCCCTCATCGTGTTAATTTAACTCACAATAAAGTATTTTAATACTGCAAACGGATTACAGTCGTATTGTTACTCCAAGGAAACTCATAGAAGAAGTTTTACAATTAATTCACCAAGGTCATTGGGGAATTGTTCGCATGAAGCAAATGAGTAGACGTTATTGTCGGTGGCCAAGTATGGATGACATATCTAGTATTGCACGAATGGTAGAATAATACAAAACTGTCAAAAAGCACAAAAGAAAAATGGCAAAATGCTTGCATTTTCTTTTCTATAAAGATTTTTGTTTCTTTTCCTTTTCTTATTTGCATTTGAAACAAGTGATAAAGTGTGCTTTTTTAGCAGTGTGGTTGTGTTAGTAATACATAAACAAATTTTGACAGCGTCGAACCAAAAACAAAATCCGTTAACGCTTCGACACTACCTGTATTATTCTACCATGATTGCACCTACACATACATACATTGGGAGATTGCAAAGCCAAAGAAAACAATTTGCATGTAAATTTTACATGCAAATTGTTTTTTACATTGTAAAACAAAACAAACTAACAACTGCCATAACAGCTGTTGCCGTTGCCACAAGTTAGAAAAATCATATGACTGGGTTGCGGCAATTATTGTCACAAATTCATTTTTCGTCAATCTGTGGCAATCGAATTTTTATAAAACGGGTCAGTTATGTGATTGCAGTGTACTTTATTGGGACAATTTTATTATTGTGCACCAATTCGGCATAATAAAAATTGGTCCCGATTGGTGTATTTGCGGCAATCATGTGATCCTACCGTTATATTTTAATTGTCATTACCAGTTGTGTTGTAATAGCGTATTAAGTTCATGTCTACTTAAGCCGTTATCAATCAAGGGCGATCTAGTTTCTAGTTGCTATTAATATTTGTCATACAGATTTCTCGAACAATCTCGCAAATTGTTGTTGCTGGTTTATAGAATTTTCCGGAATGTTCCATTTCCGGTATCTTGAATATAAGTTACCGATCTTGCATAGATGGTTGATTAAATTTTGCTTGATTATTGCTGTCTTTTTATGTTCGTTAAATTTAAATCTACATTTGAATTTTGTAACAATATAAATATTTTTAACTGAAATATATATTTGTTTTGCTTTTTTTGGCTTTCGGCAAGGAAAACATGTTTGCAAACTTTTGTGACCGTTACGATTTTTAGTTTTAGTAATTAAATTTAAATCATCACGCATTTCTAAAAAGCATGTTTTTGCATGTTTTTATTAAATAAAATAAACTACAATTTTAGGAAAAAGTATGACTCTTAAATTAATCATATTATTTAAGCTTTATAAAATTTTTACGTTTTACTTAATTCCTTTACACAAACATCTTATAAAATATTTTGCAAACTTTTAAAAACTTTGGCACAAATTTATTTATTGACCATTCACATAATCATTGCGACTGCTTCTTATATTATTTGTAGTTGCTAAATATCCCTGTCATTATTTTCAGATTAATTTTTCTAAACTTCATATTTAAAATTTTGATCTAAGTTTTATTTTGTATTTTTCTTTTTTGTTTATCCGCAATAATCATCGTTTTGATCTTCATTCCGCATAATCGTACGTAACTATTTATGTATATAAATCTTCAGAAATTACGGACGTAATTTGAGATTTGTCTGTCAGAAAGATGAACATTTCTTAGAGTTTTTATCATTTGGAGAGTTTTCTTTTGTAATACAAAAACTAAATTAATTAATAAAATTATGTTTTTTACAATACATGAAAAATATATAATTTTTATTCGAAAAATAACATTGTAGTATTTAAGTTTTTTAAAAACTCGTTTTCTGTTACAACATTTGTATACATTCTGAAACCACATATTTTTGACCTTCTACATTAGTTCTGATAATTAATATACTGAAAGAAGTTTCCTCATGTTCCCAATAATTTTGACATTTATTTGGAATTCAACTAATGCAACGCATAAATAAATAAAATACGTCTTATTGAAAATAAAGTAATAAAATATTCTAAATAGATTAATTGATTTTTAATTACCCAATGTTAACAACTAATTAAGCAAATTTAATAAAATTCTTAGTCAGACTACGGTTTGACTACTTTGCTAAAGGTATTATTAAGTGAGAATTTTTTCTTCAGTACCTTAAAAAATTTGATTTTTCTAAGTATGAGTATGTTGCATTAAAGAGACATTATAATTAATATTCCTAGTGGAGCAGCTTTTGAAAAAGCTTTGTGTATATTTTCTAAAGATGGAAAATGGCATTTACACCTAAAAGGGTGTGTAGATCTTCTAAAACAAATGCTAATAAATACATACAGTAGGCAACAATACAATGGAAATATTTCCAAATGCTCAAAAATCCCAAAATCCAAAATAGTTCTTAAGTGATTTGTGAAATCTTCACTAATTCGTAATTCTACTTACATATACCGGAGGCTGCAGTGAAATGCAAGATCATGTGTTTCATATATAATGGGAATATTTCTTAGTTCTAATAAAGCTATAATACACCAAAAGAAATAAGTTTTAGTTTATTTCACATAATTTTTTTAAGCTCTGAGCTCCCGTTGAGAATGGAAAATTACAATATAATTTGATACATATTTTTTTGAACTGCAAACCTATTTGTAAAAAAGAAATACGTTTTCATTTTATATGAATAAAATCTTTAAGAAATGTCAAGAATCAAATCAAAACATTAAAATAATTATAAGTACGTTGTTTACACTGCTCTTACGTTAATACCATTTTAAAATTTTTTTTTAATATTTGACACAAATGCATTCATCGACTTTATGATCATTTTCATTTCGTTCAAGCATTTAAATACATTGTTACATTCATTGTACTACATATGATACATATTCACATACTTACAAATCCGAGTACAATTATGACATTAGTTTAATCCATTATGTACATATATATATATTTGAAAACTCTTTTACAGCAGTATTTAGCAAAGTTCTCATGCCAAACTTAAAATAAAAATTCAATCATAATATCATAAACATTACACATTTTTACAAAATTAAAAAAAATAAATTACTATATGCAAATAGATATATGCCTAATTGAAATATAAATATACACTGAGAGTATTTAAATTATAAAATTTTAAAAGTTTTTTAAAACCCGAAATGAATATTTAATTATGTCTTATTATCTTCAATTATGGAGGGCCTATCATAAAACGTAAAGGAGATCCATATGGGAGAGTTAAGACTCTCTTGGTCTACTGACTTTAGTATAATTGAATATGCACAATTAATTGAACTGATTTAACCATATCATACATGGAATTTGCAAATCGACTGTAATCGTTATCGTAATCGCAACTTATAGTTCCATTTATTTCGAATTGTAATTGAAGTTTCAACAGATTTATTGCGATTGAAAATGTAACCCATGGAGCTAATTACGGCATTCGATATCGAACAAAATCCCGTCGAAAATTTTTTGAATTTGTATGGATATTTCTCTTCGTTATCGAATGTCGTAATTAGCCCCCTGTTTTAAACAAAGATCTTATGTAAAATGTCACTTTTAATACAATTATAATACGAGAGTTCTGTTTCAACGGTATGATCCGATGCTTGGGCTACAGTAGGATCATCGGCGCCACATGGCGTGTTTTGTCGGCCTGTAAATCACAGTACGCATTGCAGAGGTATGTGGAATAAACTACCTGAGGAGGTATTTGCGTAAATTTCAACGTAGGAAAAGTCAAACGGAATATGCACAATCACTACTCCCTCTTTCATCCTTCCCATAACCTATTTTTCTAGTTCGAGTACAATGCGGAGGAATCCCTGAGTACTAGTCCTCCAAAATAATACCACATATATATATAAATGCAAGATTTAACTCATAAATATTAAAAAAAATATACTTTGTATGTTTAGGAAAAATGAGAGTATTAAGAAAATTATATTAATAAATTAATAATTATTTTAGTTTTTTAAATTTTTAAGCGCACTATTTGCCACACAATTAATATTTTCCATTCATATGTTAAAATATTACCAGCTCTATTGAAAACAAATTGAAATTGATAATTCTGTTAATATTTTATTACATATGTATATAAAATATTAATTATGGGAAATAGTGCGATTAAAAATTTAAAATACTATAATTTTAGTAATTTACATAAAAAGCACCAATAATTATTTTATTTTCAACATAGAAACTCATCCAATATAGAGTTGGTTTACTTTATAACATTCAATGGTGATATTATATTTTGTATTTTGGGATAAATGTTACATTTATAGTACTCCAATTATGTGTTTAATAAAACAACTCAAATAAAAAAATGGACTTAGCAGGTTTAACTTCTAATCCGATAATATTGTGAAAATTTAAATTGTTAAATTTTAGCATTATTGTTATTCATTCGAGTAAAACGATTCCTAAAATATTATTTTCAGAAAATCTTCTCTGTACACGTTGTTGAGCGAGTGGGAAGAATGTGGTAGCAAATAAATTTTTGTATATGCATTATACATTAAATTTATAAAAAAAATTTAAAAGCTCACGTAATTTGTTTTGTACATTTCCAAATTTACAATTTCATTTTTAAATGGGTAACAAATTACGTTTTTTTATAAAGGCCTGGTTAGCCGCCCGTAAATGTAGAATCGTAAATGTAGTCGTGTCATCTGATCGTACTATCTGTTACATGAAAAAGCTATGAAAATCCTTACCTGACCGAAAAGCCTCTTGGCCGTAATGTACTCTTACCAACCTGTATAAAATATAATTTCATTACGATGTTTGTGAAAATGCAAGTTTGTTGAATATGATTGCGGCACAGTAGCCCTTTTTTGTACATTTTTAAATTTGATATTTGAACCACCTTAGTTGCTAAATTTGTAACATACAGGGTGTATATTGAATAAATTTAGTTTTCTTAATCAATTTATTTTTCTTTATAAAATTTAACAAGAGGCTGTCAATCGTATGTACTTATATTTTTCAGAATTTAAGTGTCAAAGTTAAAAATATGTATATATGTACATGTGTACATACAAACAAGTGTACAAGAAATTATTATTACATAATATGTGCCGTATTCATAAAAAATAATTTTTTTTTATTATTTTATTCTCGATTCTTATAAGCTAAATGAGGTACAATGTTATGAGATTTTACTTAAAGGTCTTTCACAATATAATACTTTGGATTAAGACTTGTCAAAAACTGTAATAATACGTGCAAGTGTGATAGTTTGAAAGCAAAATGTTATTAAAATGACAAATAATACGATCATAAATTTGACTTACCATAAGACTTTGCTATTTTTAGAAATTTTTCTAAACGACTCCCGCCGATAGCGTGCCGTCCCTGATAGTTTTTTTGTCATACACAGGCTCAACATTTGAAATGTGTGTCACACCCTCTCTCAAAATTAATGAAATTTTGTGTTATTTAATGTTGTACTTTGATATATAGTATATATACTTTTACTGCTAAACATTTTAAAACGCCGGCACGTTTTCCGACTACATGAAACTGCTCAGTCGCCGCTTATTTTCTTCTCATATTTTTCATTTTACTTGAGATCTGATAAATTATTTTTCTTAAATATTAAATGGAGTCGATTTACAGAACATGTTAACAATGTTGTAACAATCTTGTTGGTAATAAATAAAATGATTAAGTTCCATTCTGTCAATTTAGCTATTTAAAAAATAATAATTTCACATGAAAATTTTTTGCAAACAAGAAAATATTCATACAAAAATTTGTTGACATCTTTGACTACAGATATTTATATGCGGAAAACAAATGAAGGGAAGGTCAAAAACTTCAATTGCTTAAAAATCCAATATCTTTTTAACTGTAAAGAATTACTCATCTTTATATTCTTATATTCCTTATAAAACATTCCTATGTCAACATTTCTGTAACCTTTTTAAAGAGCATCGTGTATTATAAGGAATTAAGCATTTTAAATGTAGTACGATTTCTTTCTTTAGTTTTAATTATTTTCATGGTACTAAAAATGTTTTCAACTTCGGCGTTACTGAAAGATAACACTACAGGGAGTTCTAATCAACATTTTTATTTTCAATACACCGACATTTCATTGTAATGTTGTTTTCGTGGTAGATATAAAAAACATACATTAAGTATCTCAGTCATGATTTGTTTTCAGTAAAATATAGAAGGATTTCAGGCTGTTGCCTTTGCAATAATTTGGTTGTGATTGGATGTCTTAGTAACTCCGAGATGTCTCATCCGATCTTGTAAAAAATTGTTTTAAAAACACATTATGTATATGCCAAAATGTCCACACGTATTACAAGGTAATCCCCTACCACGGGCTTTTAGACTTTACAACGCTTTTACCATCATGCTTGTTATTGTCTGATATCAATTAGGTTTATGTTGTCCTTAGTGAGCTTGTAGTAATTGAATATTTTAAATATTACATATTTTTCTAAACGCACCAGCCTTGTACCCATTTTCTGTTACTCCCGCGTCGAGAAACTTTTCGATTGAAATGTGTGAAATGAAACACAAATGGCGTAAAATGATACAAACAGCTGTTTTTCTCACTGAACTGTGCCTGTAATTTTTTTTGCCGAGTAATAGCTGTCACGTAAGCAAATTACTAGCCAATTTGCAGAAAAAGTGTCTCTGTAAAGTTTTTGCGAGAAAAGCTGCCACTTTCAACTATCAAATATACTCGCAAACAAAAAAACGGTGAGATAAAATTTAAAAAATACAAAACTTATTTAAAATGGAAAATGTAATGAATAATAATACGGAAAATAAAAAACTTCTTTATTTTAATTTTAAGCGCACAAATATTTTTTATTTTTATATTTTAAGACAAAATTTCTATGCAAATTTTCCTTAAAAAACATTTCAAACCTAAAAATTTAGTTTTTATTTAGGGTGCAAAGTACTATGGTAAAAAAATATTTACTTGTGGGGAAAAAATTTCATGTTTCTGCCGTGCCAAATAATATCTTTTTTGACAACATAAAATTTTGACGTCTGTGAAAACAAGCTCATGAAAAAATTGCTGCTGCGGCGAGGCAAAACATATTGACTACAAGCCGTCGGCTACCAACAAAATTTAAAAAAAAAAATTTATTATGCACTATATAGCGTCCACAACTGCGTTTAACTCTGATATAAAATGAGAGAGAACGTCGGCCGAATAGCAAAACCAAATTGTAAAAATTTATCTTCATATCTTACAAGAGGAACACGTATTTTTTCTTTTGTTATAAGATTTCATTATGTGCAATTACTCGTTGAGTAAATATATACCATATCTCCAAAACTAGCCTATTTATTTAACAATATTTATTAATAAATAACTTAAAAACAATGAATTTTAGTTAGTTATATACGCACATACACATTCACTTATGTTCTCATGTACATGTACGCTTTTTGTCATTTCATATCATAAGATTGTTGTGATAAGATTTATTAAAACAACGCTCTCAACATACCTTTTATAACACTGCAATAACACTAATTTCAAGTCTACAGTAAGATAATTCTCTCTGCGATTGAAATTGACGTTCCTTGATAGAAAAATATCAGATATTATGTCAGGTATAGACTCTATGTTGAAAAAATTCTTCGTTTTATCGAAAAATTAGTGTAATGTACAATTACAATCGCAAATTATAATAAACAATGCATTTTTAGTCTCACTACGTCTCACGGCGACGGCTCGAATTTTCAAAAACGACGGCGGTGGCTTACTTTGTTTTGTTATACCATGCTTCTCATTTGCTGCTTGTCAAAAATTCGACTAGCCGAGCTAGTGAAATTTTATTCACCCCAGCAGTGTCAAAACTTTCCATTCCAGAGTACTTTGCTACTGATTGTCACACACCCTTATTTTCAGATATCTTGTAAACAACAAACATTAAAGTCGCACCATAAATTATTTTGTACAGCCGACGGTTGTATTTTCGCCGACGTCGTTGAAATTTGTTTAATGTTAGTATATTTTGGTCGCCGTCGACGACATTTGTGACTAGCGTTCTCAACGTACAAAATTTCTCTTCGGCTTGGAGTTGTATATAACGACATTTCTAACGTAACGACGTAAGCTCTTTTGATAGTTTTCGACATGAGTTACAGACACACCTTTTTCTCACTTTTCGAGAAACGATGGATTATTTTGTTTCACATCTTTTCGACGCCAGAAATTTTCGCCAAAGTTACAGAATATGGGTACTGGATATCTTCTTTTAGCTCAGACAAAACTTGATGACAATTATCTTAAAAAATTTAAAAATGTCTGTAAATGGATCAATTAAACGAAAGCAGAACGTCATGCCAAAACCATTTATTCATTAAAAAAAACCATCAGATCAGTGTCGAGAAAATTATTTACGAGTATATGTATTCGTTTTAATAATTTTTAAATGAGTTTTATGGCCCATATATGTATAAAATATAGTGCTTGTGCTATTTAAATAATAATATAATTTTTCCAATCAAAAGGAGTTAATTCGTAAGGCGTTCGTGCGATTACGTTAGTTAAGTAGTTTTCGTTATATGTACATAATTTAAGTACAAATAGAAAAACTTTTATGTTAATAATTCCTTAGTTGTAGACCATGTGTGCATTAATAGAATAAATACATCCATGTTAAAATTTATAAAAATACAAACGTAGTACTGATTCTTGGTCTCAAAAAAAATCAGAATAATTAAGAAAAGAAAACATATTTCATTGAGTGCATACCCGACCATTACAGTTCATTAATTATTTTACTAATGATTTGTATGCCAATTTTTCTTGAGATATTTCAAATATTCCTTCAGTATTTTTTAAAAATGTTCCAGCAAAAACAGAAAATATAAAAAAAAGATGATAAACTAAACTCAAAGTTGCTTTATTTCTGATAAAAGATCAATGAACTTAGCACGTGGTTGTCATAGGACGAATGTTATCTAAAGAGAGTGGTAAGTCCAGTACTTGTAATAAATTTTTGGTATGCTGCGAAATTAATACCTTCAAAATACCTTCCGAGATGTTGTAAACCAAGTTTATTGATTATAATAATGAAATATTTAATATATAAATTTAGGAGCATTTCTTCACGTTTTCGATTGATATGCTGACATTTTTAAGTTTAGTTGTCATACTTTTAAGAAAAAAATTTTGGAAGTTTTCAGTTAATTAAAATTTGATAAATTTAAATAGAAAATAATTGATTCTGCCGTTTGGAATATAATCAATTAAAAGGTGAAAATATGGATCCTCGTTATAAGATTTTTATGTTAATAATAAATATAAAATTAGTGAAGAATCTATAAATTATTATTGTCAATTAAGAGTTTTTTTTTGCTTAAAAATTGCAAAATAATTAAATATATTGTAATAATAAATACTTCTCAGTGTATATAAATCCATAATCATTTTAATAGTGTATTTTAATAAATATATGTATGTAGTTAATAAATATTCTTAAATTATGCAAATTTTTAACAATGTTTGTGTGTTTTGTTCTCCCTTCTTCTAATATTTTAATGCTTCTCTGAAATGACATTAACTAATTCAGCCAGTAAGTATCAATAGAACTAAATAAATTTAATTACATACATACTTGTAAAAAAGGTTTGAGAAATATTTTTTTCAGTTTTCAATTAATGTGTTAATTTTGTTAAAAAAAGTAAATAAAATATGTAAATGTATGTGTTTATTTGTTTCATTTTTTCTCTGTCTATTTTTATTGCTTCTTTATTTTTTTTCTGCTATTTAATCTTTTTTATTTTTAAACAAATATTAATGACTAACAAATTTAACTGCAATATCTTTAATTTGTAAATGTGTATTAATAATGAATTTTCCAAATGCCAATTTCATTTAACTTTCTATTTCTATAAATATACTTTAATGTCTCTTTTTTATTGTATATAATTATTTCGTGTGTATGTGTACATAATAAATTTGTACCTCTAAATTATATGTACATGTAAATTTTGCATTGCTAAAACTTTGTAAATATGTCTTAAAAATCCCTCCAAATATCTTGAACTATAATATTAACATTTTATGTTTGTACGTGATTATTTACTTCTAAATATGAAATTATAATTAAAGTTATTTAAATTTACTGCCGTCTATCAGGGTGAAAAGAAACGTGATGTCGGTGGACCCAATGAAATTGTTGCATGTACCACATGTGGCGGAAGCAGTGGCAGTCCTTGTACACATTCAGTCAATAATGGTTGCGCAACAGAAGTAAGTACTTTGAGTTTAACAGTTAAAGTAAATGAAATAAGTCAAGTTCTTTGAAAAGTGTATGAACTATCTGCCACAATTTAAATCTTATATCCTTCACCATTAAAACATGGAAAACGGATAGATATATAGAAGTGCCATTCCGCGTTTAATTCTAACATATTATGGATGTTAATCTGTCTGTCTGGCTGTCCGATGTTGATCCTTATAAATAGAGAAGCCGAATTTACAATGGCAATCTATCCGTCCGATGTCGAAATACATCCTAAGAAAGTCTCAGTTAGCTCACAATTTTAAATTATTTATCGATCATAAATGACTGAAAAATAACCGAATCTAATTTTTCCTTATGTGTAGTACTTGGGTCAGTATGCCGTAAGGAGTTGTATATGATGAAGGATATACGAAATTCGGTAAAGCCGAATATAGCACTCTTACTGGTTTTAACTAAAACTATTTAATTTGGTTTATTTTTAGACTTGCTTCGTACAGGTGCGCAAGAAAGAACCTCCACATCCAATACGTATCGCAAAAACAATAGATGTAATTGCTAGAATAACTTTTCCTACAGCATATTCCATTTTCTTAATATTTTTCTTTGTACACTATAAAGGATTTTCATAAAATTAAAAAAAAAACAAATATAAACAACGCAAAGCAACAAATTATTGAACCAAAAAATTATACAAAAGATACCAAACACTAGAGCTATTTAACTTATTGTAACTCACAGCAAATAAACCAAAAATAAACAATTACCACATTGCAAAATAAAAAACAAACAATAATGATTATAATTGAAAATATTACTTGCGATTGAAAATTACTCGAAATTCCTTAAAAAAAATAATATTAAATTAAAATTTTAAATTTGTCCTTAAAAAATAAATTCATACGATCTGAAAAAAATTATATTTTAGCATTCATATGAGAAATTTGTATAAATGCTGCTTTCAATGCAATTAAATTACTCGTAGATAAAAAATAATTTGCATATTCAGCCAAATTTCTTAAACAAAACTCAAACTCAAGTTAGGGTGAACAGCTCAGGAATAATTGAAAAATGTTCGAGCAAAAAACAAAATAAAAAACATTACCAATATTTAATATTGTTTGTTTAATGTGCATACATATATATTTTAATTTGTAAATAAAATAATTATCTTGAAGTTTGATGGGAACATAACTAAATTTTATTCAGTTTTATCATTTATTTTTTTTAATTGTAAAACTTACTAAAGCGATATCAAAATTTTGTATATGGGTCATATATACAGTTCAGGAATGGTAAATCGATTTCGAGTCTAATCAAAAATCGATATATTATAATGAAATCGATTAGTGGGCTTTTAAAATAGATTTTTCGACGATTTAAAAATCTTGGCAATTCTAGATTCTAATTTGTTTTTAACCCATGTTTTCAATTAAGTATAGTATCAGTAAGTGAAGTTTGAGAACCCAAGCTTGTACTTATGTTGACTGGGAATTCACCTTAATGAAACAGCACGTTTTCTTGTTCAAATTCTTTAAACTTTTGAATATACTTTTGCATTCAGACTACGAAACTATAATTGCGCCTTCCAATCTGCTTTCATAGAATATGTGTTCTGGATTTGGCGGTAGGTTTGGACTTGAGAAATTTTTAAAAGGTGATACATTTTTCTTTATTGCCAACTAATGATATTAATGTTATTAGCAAACATATGAAGTATAAAGTTCTCAATACTTCTACTTTCCTATGTCAACTAATTTTTTGACATGACAATCATGTCTTCACTTATAAACAAAGATTTCAAAATGTCAATATTAAGATGTAACACAAAACCTTGCATTTTGAGTTGTTGTGTTTGAAATCTAGTGGTTTACTAACTGATCTATTGCAGAAGATCAACACACAAATTAAAAAAAATATACACTGCTTCGGTTATCTACTGTCTGAGAATCACACGCTCTATTACACATCCCGACGGAGAATAAATTAATTGTTTATTCACAAGTAAGTAACTGAACAGCCACTCTAAAGTAATGCTGGTGATATGTACTTAATGATCAAAAAGTATGCTATTCTAATCGCAACCATTCTAATCATTGTCAAGTTTTTGATGATTTCAATTAATTAATTAATTAAAGATGATTAATGCGTATAAGCACGATTATTTTGTAAATAATTTAAAAAAAAAATTTCTTAAAAATTACTCTGCATTAATATTAATATATTTTATTTTAAAAATGTATATTATTGAAATTATTTTAAATTGCTACAAAATCTTGTTATACATTTTTACATTTACCCGAATTGAAAATGCGTTTATACAAATTTTCTACAAAACCGTTCGAAACTACTTTATAGAT
Organism: Gymnocheta viridis; assembly: GCA_956483585.1. NCBI lineage: Eukaryota > Metazoa > Arthropoda > Insecta > Diptera > Tachinidae > Gymnocheta > Gymnocheta viridis. The sequence continues at coordinate 57,256,528 of OY101444.1, forward strand.
AACAAACAAAAAACTTAAATGAAGATTACAAATAACTCATTGAAGCTCAAAACACATAAAATATATAACAAAAATATAAATGCACCATTTTAGAAAACTTATCATCAAATACAAAAATAAAATTAAAAAAGAAAAAAAAAGATATGCAACTAAGAATTAATTGAATTACATTCTAAACATTATTTTTAAAAGTAACAAAGGGAAACACAAACAAGGTGATAAAATCATAAAAATAAAAAAAATTATTTAAATAAATTATTTAAAAAACGACAAAACAAAAAATTTATATAAATTTATAACTTATGTAAAACCCCACTTATTTAATAAATTATAATATTATTTTATTCTTAAATCTAATTATAAATATTTATCATACAAAAAAGAAATGTTAACTTGTTTATTTAATTAAATACTATATAAGTTAATTAATTGAATATGTTTATTTAGCTAAGAAAAATTAAAAATGCCTATAAAACAATTAAATGAAAAACATAAAAAACATTTAAATTTAATTAGTATTTTTTGACTGCCTTTTTTAAATATAAAATGCAAACAAAAAATCTTGAAAATACAAACTAGATATAAAGTAGTTACCATATATTAAAGGCCTTATTTTATGAAATTAGGAAGCTTTAAATTCAATTTATGAAAAAAATATATTTTTGCCAAACAGAAATAAAATAAGGTCACTGTGCTTGAATTTGAAATTTTTTTTGGTGTAACAAGCTGGGTACCCAAATGGCAAAGATAATTCTTGTAGGCTTAATTTAATGTATTTAACCTTTTTTGAAGTTAACGCTCGTATTCACGATATTCATGACTTAAAGTTATGGTTCTTAAGATCGTAAAAACGTCATCTTGCGATACTCTTGCGATGATTTTTGAATTTGAATCGGCTGAATAAACGCAACATTAACACCGTGTTTTTTTTCTGAAAAATCAATTCGGCTTGTGATCAAATCAAAATCAAATCAATTTTCGTGAAAAAAATTTATATACAGTCCAATTATAAATATTCTCAAGGAATTTGTTTCATGAGGAAAAATTTCTCCAATTAATTAAAACTCCCTTCTGTTTTGTGAGGAAATTTTTTTTAGGGAAAACCCAGACTAAAGAGTAAAATGATGAAATTTTTATTCATAATTTCATGAGGAATTTCTGTTTATAATTGGGCAGATAATGTAATCTTTATAATTTCGTAATTTTTGTCATCTAAACTCTATAAAATATATAACAATATAAAGCACATTCACGACTACAACCTGTAAAAAATAGAAAACATTTGTGTAGGTTGTTGTCCATGCTACTTTTGTCGTGTAGGCAAATTAACCCTAGCTTGGGCACCATTTAAAACAGTTATAACTTATATATTTACAGTCCTATATGGATATGGTTTGGACTCAGTGACTAATTTTTTATGTTTTTCGTGTGAATGGAAAAAATATAAGAAAAAAATATATTTACCGTTATTTGTTTCGATTTTGTCAGTTTTTCTTCATTATCGAGCACTATTTACATTGTATGTAAATAAATTTTTTTCATGTGTTTTTCAATATAACACATTTTATTTTATACATAAAATTATTGGTTTACAAAACAATAAGTGCTACAGGAATATACCAGTGTTATGGAAATAAAATATTAGTATTTTATACATTGTGCACATTGTGTTTGCACTTTGCTATATTCGATGCAAGCCGACTTTTTACGTTGTTGAGCGTTTTCCTTTGCACTTCTCTTGGTAGCACAAATAACAAGCACCTTTCACTTTTGAATGCCCACGATCATCTTCGTCTGGGACAAAATCTTCCATTGTGGAGATGTTCAGTGTATGCATAGAGACATTCGTAAGCATTCAGTTGAACTCTTTGTCCGAAAATATGAAATAACACGAGGAATTTTAGCTCTTTTCAAAATCGTTGGGATACACAATTGTCCTGCCAGTTGTTGCAAAAATAAACGCTGTCCAACTGTTTTTGCTTATAAAACAAATAAAAAAGTTTTCTTGCCGTTAATATTTGAAAAATAATTACCTTTCTTTGTAGTAAAATGAGAAGGCTAGTTTTCTGGGTATATTATGCTGTGCCTGTATATCCTGCATATTATAAAACAAAGCAAGCGGCCTACGATTTGTTATGCGTTTTGATGTATACTGTCTTAGCATATAATTCATTACATCAACAACTTCCTCTGTCAGATTATAAAATAAAATTACATTAAATTTGTTTTGTGTCTGAGATTGTTTCATCATATGGCATTGTCGAAAGTAAAACGACTGCTTTGTTCTTCTTGGGAACATAGGAGCAAATGGTCCTGTGTTCTCCATAGCCGAACATGCTCGAATGTTCCACTCTTTGCGGTGATGGCTTAAACTCCGAGGGCAGACAGGTTTTATTTTATGAAAAAATTGTCCTAAGTGACATTGCATCCGGTATTTGTATACTGTTCTACTTAATCTTTCACAACTCTTTCCCCTTAGTTTTTTCCCCTATCGTCACCTGATTTTCCTGTATATATTTTCCCAGTTAAGAGGTTGTATGATTTGGCATCGCAATCCCTCTATAGCTTTATGCCGTATTTGGCGGGCTTGGATGGATGTTTTGCGTGAACTTGGTTCGGTCTGCAAAAGGACAGAGATTGGGACAGCTTGGTTTGTTATAGATCGTTGCTCTCTTGTAAATTGTTGATCGAAACGAATAAGCTTTAAAATGTTTTTAAAGCGTTTTTCTGACATAGCTGCTCGGTATAATGGTAATTCAGTTTTTTGCCGGAGAGCTAAATGCCTCTCATTGTTGGAGTTATGACTACCCATTACTATCAATATAGCAAAAAATGTACTAAGCTCCTCTTTAGATACATCTTTACAAATATATTACTCTAAGATTTTTAGTTTCTGGGGGCTGGAGTGATTCTTGGGGGGTTGCCCAACCCCAAAAAGGGTTTATCCACGCCAATGCTTATATTATGTACTTCTTTATACCAAAAAAGCAAATAAGATAGAAATAAATAGTAATAACAGAAGGTTTACTCGTATTTACAAATGTAAATAGTGCCCAGATTCGAAGAAAAAGTTTAGTGCCCAAGCTAGGGTTAAACTAATTTATATTTTTGTTGGTTGCGAAACAAAAAAATACAATATAAAGAAATATGTAGAGCAAAAAATTTTTTTATTGTAAAACATAAAAGAAAATTACAAAATTTAAATGTTACAATATAAATGCAGCAAGTGCTTTTAAATAAATAAATTGATTTGTTTTATTGTTATATACATATAATCAAAACTAGCAATTGTATTTTTATAATTTTGAGTGAAGTTTATGCCTGGAATCGTGATGTTACTCGGCTTAAAACCTAATCACTCAAAGTTTCATCATTAAAAAAATACTTAAATTCTGATTATATAATAGTATCGTAGTGATGTAAGAAACTTTTTTCAAACACCAAAAAAGATGAATGACATGAAAAAGATATATTAGAATTCTTTTTCGGCAACACTGAATACATATATCCAAATTTAAAATTTTTCCGAAATACCAAAGAAGATAAATAACATGAAAAAAGATTTCATATAAGAAATTTTTTGTCTTTAAGGCAATACTTAATATACCATATGTTGAACCATATCTCTTAGTTTGCGTAAAAAATGGATACAAATAAAAAAAATATATGTACATGTGTATGTTTTATAGAATACACACTTATAAGAAAAAAGTTTCTTATGTCCATATACGTATGTATATGTTTATAAGAAATAACTTTCTTATAAACAAAAATTGCTTATAAGAAAAAAACCGCATATAAAAAACAACTTTCTGACATTTTTAAAGAATTTTCCACAGAATTAAAGAATTATTCACAATTCATAACTAGTGCAACAACTGCTTGCAGCTGATGTAAGAAATGCAACCCTTCATATTGGAATGTATAGATAATAAAATGTCGATAATATTTTGAACGATACTTATTGTAAATATTTAAAAAGCTTATGAATCTATTAAAAAAACAAAATCCTAAAAAAGTAATTTTTTGTTCATAGTTTGTATATAAATCAATTAAAATAAGGGGCTGTAAAAGTAGACTTATTCAATAGAACTTTGTTGAAGAAAAACACATCTCTAGCGTATATTTTTTATGTACAGATGTTTTTTGGACCCAATAGGAATTAATCAGCTGTTTGAATATATTAGTATTCATCATTTAGTGAAGCTGTATTCACCCATAACTAAGTGCAAACTTTTCGTGCTGAAAGTAACCAACTGTGAATAACTTAAATATGTGCTTAAAAAAGTTAACACTTATTGGTAATTTCTGAATATTCGCCAATGTGTTTAATGCTTAACACTACAACTTTTAGCAACAAAAATATCACTTTACTCTAAAAAAAAATTCGAAAAAGATTACAGAATCTTCAAATTATGTTTATATTCAACCAAATTTGCTATATTTAAATTTAAGAACTATTCCCAACGTAAAACATTTTGTTTCTATGGAACTAAAAAACCAATATTTTAACTATCGAAAATGTCACGAATACGAGCGTTAAGTTCCAAAAATGGTTTGCACCATTAAATTCATCGTAATCAAATTAGCTTTACTAGTTGGATGCCCAGCTTGTTAAAATTTACGAATAGCACAGTGTTATCAGCAATTTAATAAAGCTTTTCAATTTTAATACACGAGTACGTTAAACTTCTTTGCTCTTTCCTATGAAGTGGACGTTGGAGTACTGCAAATGTATTATATTAGGATGGCTTCAAAGTTACCACCGAAAATATATCAGTTTTTTAATTTTTCGTGAACTATTTTGCTTCACACTCGTTACATATTATTTCAATATGATTTTACTTTCAAATAAAATATTGCACTTAAAACATCTATGGATCAAACTTATTTAACAGGCCAGCCTAGTTATATCCATATTATTTTAAGTTGAAAAAAAATGAAGTTCACACTCCACCAATATGGTTTCTTTATTTAACATCCCCATACAAAAAGTCATGCATTGCAAGTATCGACTTAATAATGTGATTATTTAGCTTCTAAATATGCAAAACAATGCAGATAAACAAGGTAGTAGCGTTAGCCCAGCTGATTTACCTGACTAAATGTCAATTGTGTAAAACTAAATTTGCGTTGATAATATACTCATAACAACATGGTTGATGTCAAACTGCCAAACATCACGAGATTTTTGACATTTGTAGAGGTTCAACAGTGCTAACAGTGTCACCTGGTTTTCTATAAGTTTTGGCAGTTAGTCAGGTATTTTTACAACAAATTTTGTATTCTTGTGAAATCTCTACTACCTGGTGCAAAACATGAAAATACCATTTTTCTACTCTATTGCCGAAGTATTTAATTGTATGACAAAAATGTGTAAAGCTTTAGCTGGAGATTGAATTGCCAATATGATATTCTCACATTCTAAGCAAATATTGACATACAAAGTAAACTGCTGGTTTATTTAAAAGTATTTATTTATACAGGGTGGCCCAAAATGAACGAAGGGGTTTGAATTGCTTATAACTTTTTTATTTAAGACATAATTATAAATTTTTTTAATACAGAATATAAATGGGGAATATTTTATGTTTAGTTATGATAATTGGCGGAGGCCAATTAATATCATTTGTACGCGAAATAATTCGTTCACCAAAGATGTCTCGTAAAAGAGCCATTGTGTCCGTTGCAGTGTGTCCATCTTGTTGGAACCATACTTGCGGATGGTTTTCCACGGCTGGCCTTAAAAAAATTTCCAACATTGTTCGATATCTGACACCATTAACGGAAACGGTGACCCCGTTTTTATTTTCAAAAATATAAGGACCAATTACCCTTTCCGATGAAACACCGCTCCAAACCGTAAACTTAGGTGGGTGTAATTCTCGCTGTTGAACTACTCTCGGATTTTCCGTAGCCCATATCCTGCAGTTTTGCTTATTAACGAACCCACTTAATTGGAAATGGGCTTCGTCGATATGCACGCTGAGTCAAAACAATGGATCGTTGATTTGAAAAATAAAGCTCAACAATTTGGGCACGTTGTTCAACTGAGTACTGCTCCATTTTAAATTCCCCAAGTTTTCTTTACAAAATACTGGAAAGGAAAAAAAAATTATAATAAAAAAGTTATAAGCAATTCAAACCCCTTCGTTAATTTTGGGCCATCCTGTATAAGTACTTTAAGGTAATTCAAACGGTATATAAATTGTCATTAAAAATTATGTCCACACAACTTATAGTTGTACAACGGCAAATCACGAGGTAAATAAGCACCACTAATTACTTTGGAACGCATGAAAAATAGCATCCATTAATATGCAAAGAACTGTTGCCGGGTTATTATTAATAGCAAGTCACTGCCAAGTTTTTGGTAGGCGTACATTAAATACATGTTACAGATATAAAGCAATATTTGTATGGAATATTTATTATAAATAGGTTTGTAGCAGACTCTCCACAATAATCTTTCGAAAAGCTCGATTCGAAGAAAAGAATTGGCTTTAAATTTTATGCTGAATATTAAATATTTTAATAAATAAAAAGTATATCAGATATACTTTGATACATAGAACCAATTCATAAGCTTCGGATGCGGCAATTTCAGCAACGTCAGTTAAAACCTCGATGATAATTATCAGATGTTTATATAACAGATGTTGTGCTATTTATTCATTTCGTTGTTTATCTAGATAAATTTAAATACTACGGTTTTATTTTTTTATTTTAGCTATATCGGATTTCTGTCCATAATGGCCTCAAGGTTTGAGAACCGAATCGGCCATTCAATAACATTTTAAAACTACGTATTTTGTTATTATTTCTTGTACAAAACAGGTTCTAAAATGACAACAATTTGAGAAAAACCTGTAAAATTTCGTGAAATTTCAATTCGATCCACTGCAGGCGGTGATTTTTGTAATCGATCAAAGCAAATTATTACATTATACGACGCGTAATTTATTTCCCTTTTAAACAATTCATATTTTATTTAAATTCACCAGCCTTTGACTCTAGACGGCACTTTAAAGAGAGGTTACCTTGAAAAACACAAATGTACCGTGATTTCGTCAATGGCCGAAATGAAAAAAGGAAACTATTTTTTCGTCTTCGGCACAGCATAATTACCTTAAAAAAGGCAACAAATTTAACATACATATGTATGTATATTTAAAAAAAATTTGTGATGTTTAATTTTGTACCCTTTTTTTATTTCATTATGCTGTTCTCTTCTCTACATAAATAATGTCACCTTTCTGAAAGGTGAATCTACAAAATTGCTTGCCAAACTTGTATTCACTAGAACAAAACACAATTTATGAAAAAGTGTACGCCCTATTTTTAACAGCTGACAGCTAAGGCCCAATTTATACGAGAATTTTTAATCATGAACTTTTTTTACATTTCTTTAAAAGTAACTTCTAAAAACTTCTTACATTTACACTGTGATTTATAATTCATGAATATTTTTGTTGATTCTTCTTTATTGGCTAATTCGTATTTTAACATCAGCGGTTGGTATACAACAAAATACTATATACAGAAGCACCTCTGCCTTCACTTTCAAAACATAAAAATAATAAAACATAACATCAAGCACAAAAATAAATGCAAAAACCTAAATTTTTCTAGAAAATATAAGAAAGGAATATCATGCATCAATATCCATAGTTTAACTTTTTTCTTGACAACGGTTAAAATTTATTCACAATTTATTTAGTTTATTTTCATAAATTATGTAAATAGAAATATACATCTGCCAGATCGCCTATTTATTGACTCCAAGTTTCAGCGATTTTTTAATTTAAAATCTTTTTTGACAGCCATTTTATGACAACGAATCCAGTAAGATTCTATGTCACTCACAATCTAACATTAAAAATTTAATGTTTTCTAATAGTTGATCTATGAAACAGAAGAGAAATTAATTTTAAAAACGACACTTTAACTTCCCAATTGGAGGGGTTTTTTCCCAACTTCGTTTGGTAGCACTAACTACAAACAAAAGTCAACATTGTCGACTTAAACGGGGAATAAAGTGCAATCCCTAAGTGCATTCGAGTACCCAAAAGTTTTTTTTAATTTTTACTGAACTTCTACTAAATTCCATTCGTTTATCCAAATTACAGTAAATGAGAACACAAACTGAGAGCGTAAAGTGACAGTTCATGGCTGCGTGTTTATAAATTTTTACTGCAGATATTCCTTGTAGTAAAATTTAGTAAAACAATAAAACATTTGATTCAAAAGATAAACAAACAAAAGTAAGAAAAGAGAAAGTATAAAATTTGTCAAAAAATTATTTTAAAAAACCAAACTGAAATAAAAATAATAATAAAAACAAAAACAGAATAATTATTTTTTTCGCTAAGCGTGTATATACTTTTTAAAGGGAAATGATTGCTCTAGAGACCATTTTCGTTGTTATATTAATTCTTTGGAGTTGTGAAAGTGTTAAGTATATGGTTACTTAGTACTCTACTTGTTTTTAAGGTAATCAATATCAAAAACAAATAATCACATATTTTTGAATAAATTTAATCATACACTAATTAGGAAAATCAAATAAAATAAAAATAAACATAAGGAAAAGATTACAGAAAATGATTTATTTATATTTTCTTAAAATATTCGTCTTATAATAAATATTGCATGGAGTACCAACAAGAAAAAGAGTTGCGTAGTCAAAAGTGTAAATATATTTCAAAACTACATATTTATTTGCAATCAGCTGTTTCCTTAATCTTACGAATCTTCATAATTTTTCCGTTAGCGTACTTTTTTGAGCGACCGCTTTTTTTGAGAGCAAATTTTTCAGTTTACTCAGTAATTACTTATTTACTGCATTTTACTGCCAAAGTACTCGAAAGCACCTAATGCCTTCCACCTTTAGTGAGTGTAATTTTTTTTAGAATAAAACACACTACCCTTTTAGAGAGCTAAACAATTTTAGAAATGTTGCATTTTTTTTGTAGAAAAGAAAACACCATTAGATTATTTAAAAGCTAATTTTTCTTAACAGTGATTAAAATAAGTTCTTGTTTATCAAAATCATTTAAGAATTAGTAAACTTACAATTACTTCAACAAAATGTTAAAGCGGCTGTAATAAAACTTTACAATCGATATGATATATACGAGTATATGTATATTTATTCCTTTAACTCCCACTGGAGCATAGGGCGCCCAATCGATATGAGGAGCAAGAAATATTAATGGCTGAATGAAAGAGGAATACAGGGCCGTGACAAATTCATTATTTTTAATTGTATCTAAAGGTACAGTCACACTTGCCAAATATTTGCCGATAAAAACGTGACCAGCAGAAAAGCTGAATTTGCATCTTCTTTAATTCCAATATTTTTTAAAATATGGGCTCGCATTTATTAAAAATAATATAAAAAAATAGCATTTTGTGGCATAATTGACTTAATTTTGCGATATAAAAACCAAGTTAAATCAGAACTAGTGGTTACGTTTTTGTTTTTGACAAATGTTTGTCAAGTATGACCTTACCTTAATACTAGATATTTTATTTGATTTGATGTATATCCTTTCTCTCTGAGTTCTGCGTCCACGTATTTGACGGTCTTCCTCTTCTACGGCTTCCCTGTGGGTGCCAATCGAGGGCAGAGCGCGCTATGTCGTCTTGTAGTTTTCTGAGGCTCTTGCTTCATGGCCAACACCCATACTTTTTCTAATTTTATTTGGCCAATATACCCGCATGATTCTTCTAAAGCAGCGATATAAGATGGCTTGAAGGGTTTGCAGCTCTTTCCTCGGTGCGTTCAATGTCTCACAGCCGTAGAGCACCACTGATTTGATGCATGCATTAGTTATTCCTATTTGTGTGTCCCTCGAAATTTATATCTAATTTATACGAACTGAAACCTGTACGACCTTTGTTTATCGTATATCTTCAGCTGAACCGCCGAAGCGTTCCACCTACAATGAATGATTGATGGCAGTTGAAGTTAATGCGTATAGTTTATATTTTTGGGATATTTATGTTCAATCCGAATTGCATAGCAAATTGCACAACATCATTTAACATTTCAGTTATGGCTGAGTGTTTGTGGGCAAAGAAAACAAATGTCGTCGGCGTAGTCAAGATCGCTAAGTTTGCCATTTATTCTCCAGATAAATTCTTCTGTTGTATTCGGGCACTCGCGACATCAACCCATCGTAGGCAATGTTACAAATCAGTGGAGATAATACGCAACCTCGTTCCACGCCCTTTTGTACATGTACTTGGCCGTTGAGAAGCCGACCATGTGTTATGCGACATGTGGCTTTGTTGAGACGGATTATTTTTTCCGTATCCCCTTGCACTATAGTGTCTTGTATGTATCGAAAGCTTTTTCGAACTCTATGAAGCACAAATAGAAGTGGTCGACACATGATTGGTGTGCGCGGAATCCAGCTTGTGCATTTCGCATACTGCGTGATACGCAGTCTGTCAGGCGCTTATTAATTATATGCGCAATTATTTTAATTGCTTTATTATGCTTAGTAGCGTGATGCCTCTCCAGTTTGTGTACTCTGAAAGATTACATTTTTTAGGCAATAGAATAATTGTTCGTTCGACGAGCTCGGCGGGTAGTCTTTCGTCAGACCAGACGTCTGTTAAAATTGGGTGTAACAGTTCTGCGCTTAACATTCGATCTGCCTTCAGAAGCTTTGAATGTATACTGCCGGTACCTGATGCGCTGCATATATACTGGACTGCGCATAATACTATGAAAATACAGGGTCATTTGTTTTTCGGTTTCCCAGTGCAAAAAACAAATGTTCAGATTGATTTTAAACTATAAATATTAAAGGAGAAATTAGTTCTTTAGAATATCACTTGCAATGAATGCAGTTTGAGGGCCGAGGGCACTGCACTGTTTATAAAGTTTCACAAAGCCTAAAAAAAATTTATTTTTACAAATATTTTATTTTATCAAATATCAAATTTGAACAATAGATTTTGTAAGTTTGTAATATTCCATAATTTATTAGCACTCTATATTATATATATTATAAACTGCAGAAGTTCTTCTGTTCATATTTTCAATTACTTTACTTGTGTTTCCTAAGATTTGAAGCAATTTATCCTTCAGTTAGTCATAATCATTATGAAATGAGATTAGTCGTTATGAATCAAATTGATATTTTTAAGTAAAACATAAATTTTCTTTTAAATTCGAATACAATCGTATAATTTTTTATTTATAAATATGAATAAATATTAATTTAAAAATAATTAAATAAAAAATTGGCAATAATAGTTTTTGTCTTTCTGTGTCTATTGTAATCTGAAACTAATGAAAAATATATTGCAATATTTTTGCCCGAAATCGAAAATTTGCCTCATATTAATATAGAGAATTCACTTTTCATGTGAACTAATATAAAAATATCAGCAAATCTAACAGCGTGGGTGCAGGTATCTGCTCAAATATATTATCCATCAACTGCCACTAAAACTCTTAAGCATAACTCAAACAATTGAATAAGGAAGCTATTAATAACTTTAGAAATGCTATAATGAAATTTGGTAAAACAATAACTAGCAAGATTCTTTTTAACAAAATATTTTCAGTTACTATTTAGTAAATTTCTTATTATTTTGAAATTAGACAATCTGCATTTTCATTAAATTACAGCGTCAGATCATTGGCAAACGCGTTTATCTTTTTGTATTTAAACCTATATTAAGTCCGTGGGGAATGTAAGGGAAAGATTATGAACTACATATTTTATTTTTGTTTTAAATAAATTGAAGCACTTTTGGGTGCCTTGTGGAAGTTTTGTAAAACCAGGCTTGACAGCCATAAGCCATTATCGCTCGAATGCGATTATAAAACAATATCTTATTTTCAAGGTTGAACTTCGACCTCCCACTAAATATGGTATAAGTGGCACGTCCGCACTTTATATTGAAATATTGTTCAAACTTACGTTTTTTATCTAAAATAAAACCAAGATACTTGATATCATCTTTGATGTGGATGACATTTCCCCCCAGTGCAATATTTTTGTAGGAACGCACTTTGGTGATTTATTATAAGGAAATATAATTGTCTGCGTTTTGTTATAATTTAATTTAATTTTTCACTTTGTAAAATATTTTGGCTTGCCGTAACACTTTCTTGCATTCTCTTGATTATTGCATTAGAAACTTTTCCATTGCATATCCAAGCACGATCAGTAACATAAAGTGCTGCTTCCTTATTTCTGTGCACCTCCACATCAAGGAGTACAGTATTAGTGATAATACAGACCCTTGCAGCAATCCCGCTGGAATTGTTTTTCTCTAGAAAATTCACCGACAAAATCAATTGTGCTGAAGCCTTAGCTATCCCTTTGATTCTGATGTTTAATTTATCAATTAAATATGGATATGTCCGCAATATTTGGAAAAATCTGGCAGCAAATGTGAAATTGAAAATTATCGTGCTACGGAGTTGAAAATATCATATCCCGTGTCAACATGGCTTTCAAAAAAAATTTTCTACAACAACAAATCTTCTTCACCTTACGATTGGAATAAATCGTGGTTTTTAACAAAAGATGCAAACAGATGTTATCTGCACAGATTTTAGAAAAGCATTTGACAAAGTTAATCAATAAACTTCGAATAATGGGACTTAGAGATCTCAGCATAAAATGGATATATTCGTACTTAAAAAATAGATCACAGACAGTTCCTTTCAAAAACACATTTTATAAAAGCCTAGCCGTAGCCCAGGGTAGCCATCTCGGGCCGCTACTATTTTCATTTTTGATTAATGCCTACAACAATAAAATTTTCATCTATCCTGATGTATGCTGATTAGGTAAAACTTTTTCTAAGTTATAATAAATTTTTGGATCAAAAACTTCTTCAAATGGCCCTGGACTCACTTTATGAGTGGTGCAACGTAAACTTAATGGAGCTTAAGTTGAATAAATGTAAATTAATGCGATTTGGGAGATCTAATCAAATTACTGCAAACTATTTTCTTGTTGATCATCCATTGGATTTGGTCGACAGTTTTCTAGACTTAGGTATTTTACTAGACCGGGATAAATTATATGCTGAGCAAAAGAGTTTAATGACCCGTACATTGGGAAAGCGTTATACATGTTACTGGTACGTCCGATTCTAGCATATGGATCAATAAAATAGGATCCTATTTATCAAATTCACTCTGATGACATTGAATCGGTGCAAAAGCAATTCCTGTTATTTTCTCTTCGAGGATTACGTTCTCACCCAGTTAACTTGCCTTCTTACTCTGCTCGACTTTCCCTTATTAAGCTGCCTATTTGTAAGAAACGTAGAACTATGCTGAATGTAAATTTTCTCTTCAATATTATTAATAGTGATATCTGCTCTGGATTTTTGATCAATGAAATTTCGTTTAATGTCCCTCAACGTACATCCCGTAATTTCATGACTCTATCAGTAAAAGTTGTTAAAGCTAATTATGCTGCTGCCGATCCTCTTTGAGGAATATGTCACACATTTAACCAGTTGTATAGATCTATAGACTTTTCACTAAATGCTAATGAAGTAAAAAATGCGATTATAAATTTTCTAAATTCATAACAAATTTGTGTTGTATGTTATTTAATTGTGTTTTATTTAATGTTGTGTAATGTAAATATACATATATCTGTAATTGTCTGGCAGGAATTGAATTCCATAGACAAATAATAATGAATAAATAAATAAACTGTTCTTTAAAAAAACATTGTATAACATTTTGTAAATCTGTTGGAAAACTCAACGAATTGAGTTTATATAACAATTCATTGCGCCAGATGGTATCAAAATCATTTCGATAAAATTTACCACTCGCTTTATTTAGTGTAGTTAATAATATTATTTTGGTCTGCAAAATCTTGTAATCTTTTATGAATTAGTTTTTCAAGGACCTTGTCATTGTGTGATTTTTTCCCTTCTTATGAATCGGTACTAGTTTCGGGTTTTTTTTAAGTACGGGGAAAAAACCATTAGTTAACCAATAATTAAATATTTGACTTAGTATTTCATAAAAGCAATATGTCATTTTTTTAAGAAAAATACTATTTGAACCATCTAAGCCCGGGGCTTTGTTAGTTTCTAAAAGCATAACAAATGCCTCAACCTTAATGGAATCTGTATATTGAATATTATTACTACCAATATGAGTATTATCATCGAAACGATTCACAAAATCTGTGTTAGTGTTATTGATGTTAATAGTGTACGAATTGCTGAATGCATCAGCATTACCATTACCTTTTTCTATACCAGTTTTCATTTCTATGAATATTTAAGAAATCAGTTCTTTCCCCTTAAAGTTTTTCTTAGTTTCCAGAATTTTTTGGATTCACTTTCCACCCAAACTCTAATTGCTGGCCAGTCTGCACGATTAGACAACGTTACGTTAGGTTAGGTTGCTCACTTGGGTCCGTCAGTTCGGTCCCATTGCGATACCCTAGACCCAAGACAACGTTACTGTGTTAAATTTATTTTGATATCTATAAATGGAATAAAAAATCAGAACATAATCTGCCTCTAAAATATTTGAATATGACTCTAGGTTTTTAAAAAGGATATTGGAGTTATATAGTAAAATATCTACCGTAGTGGGTTAAGCTCTGGTCAAATCAGGCAAATGAGCATGGAAAGTAAATGGAATAGTTTGCAAACAATCAAACAAAGGTCTTTACCAGTTGTGTTATTAGATACACAGTTCCAATCACCAAATATGAAAAAGTCACAAGAAAAATGTGTGAGTATGTCTAAGTCTGCCTTAAAGTTCGGGGTATAATTTGGATTATAAGCAGCTGTAAAAACAACAAGTGGCATCTATGGAAATTTTTCAATACTTTTTGTATTAATTTTAGGGAATGAATGAAGCAAACTTTCACTTAAGACGAAAGAGATAGAATAAGAAAATGATCGTTTGTATCCAATAGATCAGTTGTGACTAATGGAAGGTTAACGCCCACTGGTAAGTAGATGCTGATTAATAAAAAATTGTGCGAAATGGAAAGAAAGATGTATGTAGGAGAGTTTTTCTTTCTCTGACTTTTTTATATATATATTTTTTAATTTTTGCAGGGATGATAAATGTGAAAACCAATATCGTACCAACGAACTCTTAAAATCGTACTTTTTCGACCCCAATAGTACTAAATAATTTTTTTTTACTTTATTTTAATAAACAAAAATTCAATACAACAAAAACAAGAGGTACTTTAAATTCATTGGTACATGTAATTACGGTCATATAAAATATTAGTAAGGTACATTCAAATAAATGAGATGATTACAAACCAGTTGCTATATTATAGTTGTAACAACAAGAGTTATGTGTTTTTAATAAGTCTTTTCTTTGGATTGGACTTGAAACCGTTGTCACATACAGTCTATTTCGTTCCTTTGTTTGTATAATATTTTAGCATATTCCATATTCGCCGAAGAGTGTGGAATGTACAATATTCCCTCGGCTATTCTACTAAGATCTGGAAAGAATACTACTCTGGACCAAAAATAGAAATATTTTCGTTTTTTAAGTTTTGTAAATCATCTATATCCGCCAAAACTAGAAACTCTTTATTAATAGTATCATAATTTGCACTTTCATTGGGAGCATTTTTAATAAAAGCGGTACTATACTGGTGGTTTTTCCTGAAATTACATTTTCTGGAGTAAATTTTACTAGAAACTTTAAAATTTCGTCGTCAAAGCTAAAAGTTTGAAAATAGTACCAAATGAGCCACAGGGGTACCATCGTACTTTTTAGATTTGAATTGTACCAAAAAAAGTACAATTGTACCAACTTTATCAACCGTGATGCATATACATACATATCAGGGATGCAAAAGTTGGTACAATTGTACTTATTTTAGCACTATTTGAAAGTACAAAGTACAATAGCACCCCCATGCCTAATTTAGCACTATTTCATATATTTTTTATATTTCATATATTTTTTATTTTATTTCGTTACACGAAAGTATTTTAAGTCATTATTCCATTATGGCAACTCCATGTTAACCATTCGTTGTGAATTGTTTTATACCCAAGGCGGAATTATATAGATGGTGGCGATTCTAAAACAGGTACATTGCAATAACAACTGACATCTCAACCATTATGTTAACATATACAAATTTTGACATACGAGCCTCAATTTGTGGAAAAAAGTAGAACACCTGTTTAAATACGCCTTGTTTTGAACGAAGGTATCAGAGACGAAAAATGAACTAAATGAACCGATGTTTACTGATATTTAAAGAACTGCTGGAGGAATACTATCCATCCCACATTCTTCTGCAATATGGAAAGATTTATTTTCGTTTCAAAATTTAATAAAAACAAAAGAGAGGAAATGGTTGTTTGTTTCGACTGTCTCTAATCTAATCCAAAAAAAAAGGATTTGAAGTCATCTAATTCGTGCTGCTACAATTTAGAAATGACTAAGAGTTTGTTACCAAGAAGTATATCATAAAGTATAATTTTATATTCAGATCTCAACAACTGATAGTCTTTTGTGTACCTTTTCGAATTAATCATTAAATTTAATTATCAACTTTGTCTACATAATATACTCGTACAAGTACTTAGTACAAATGAATTTCAGTGTACCTTTTTGTTAATTGTTAAGTTTTTTACACACATATATGTACAAACGAATTTTTATGTACGTTTTTAGTTAATTGTTTTAATCAAATATATTTAAAAATTAAAAAGTAAAATCGGACTGAAAAAAGTACACTTTTTCTGAAAACTTAGTACAATTTGAAAATTTCAATTTGCATCCCTGATACATATCGTTGCTTTATTACTACATATTCATATCTCAAAAAGCTAGTTCTTCAGAAAACGAGCTTAAGTTTTCACTTTACACACACCTCAATGAAAAAATAAAAATATATTCTACCAGCCCTCAAGAGGGGACTAGACAAAATATTTGTTTATAATTTTTCACAAAATGAGAACTCAAAATCACATTATTTTAAATGTGACCACGTTGCAATAAAGGAGCAGTATATGTATGTATGTTGCATGCATTCTTATGTGGAGAGTGAATTTAATTAATCCATTTTATTACATATATGAAATATATTAAAAGTTAAAAGAAACAGAAAATTATAGAAATAAATTCAGTTTCTTTTGAGACATAGGAAAAACTTAATAAAAATTTCATGTGAGAGAAAATACACAATTGATTACAAAGGACTTTCTGTCTTTTACAGGCTACTTCGAACAATCGCAATTCTCAATTCCCGTTTAATGTACAATATCACTATCACCAAACATTTTAAGTCTTTTCTGAACTTAAAACTATATGAAGTTGTTTTTGACAAGTACTTATTTTATTATTGCCAAAATAACATTAATACTGAATACAAATGATTTTATTTTACATTTTGAATAAATTTGCAATTTTATTAAAAAAATTATTTATCATGTTTTACTATTTATATTTTTCTGATACCAAGTATACTTAAGAGCCCAGGTGCTTATAGCACTGTGCAACAAATATCGGGGCACCGCCGCCAGCCTCAACAACTCCAATGGGAAATAAAAGTTTACCATTAATTTAACAAAGCTGCCAAAGGGTTTTGAAAAGTTAGCTCGAATTTAATTTTTATGGCCTCTTGAAGTTGGGCCATTTTTTACAATTTTTGCAATATTAGTGAAAAGTGAAAAAAGCGTACATATACATATATAAAAATACTAGAGTACGCCTAGAGGCCGAAATTCGACTGCCAGGTTAAACGTATACCTATTTTAGTTGCATTCATTTAAACAGAAAAAGCTACCTAATTACTTATATACAATAAACCAAATAAATTAGCATACAAACACGCACATTTAAAAAAAAATCTTATTACTCATATATACAGTAGAATTCATTTATAGCGACCGTCAAGGGACCGAAATTATACGTCGTTATAACCGAACGTCGTTGTATCCAAATATGTGTACACAATATTTTTAAGTTTTTTTTTATCATGTATATTCATATTTATTGAGATTGGAAATAGTTTAGAATTGTGGTTTGTTTTCTATTTACAAAAATTTCTTTTAATAATTTACTTTCAATAATTTCAACGGAACTATATAAACTCTCTGATATATCAGAACCCCCAAATCGTAAATACTGTTTTAATGTGTGCACCGCACTCAAGGTTTCTGTCCTAGTTGGAATTTTGATTGGCTCATCTTCGTCATCTGGTTCAGTATCGCTGTGAGTTTCATCATTTTCTTTTGTGTTCTCCACTATTTCTCTCAAAAAATTTCTATAACACCGCTGGTAATTAAAAAGTGAATGTTTATGCGTCCATCAGCTTTTACGACTCAAACTGGTTTGAATATTTCTTCTTTGTCATTTGCACCTCTGTTTGGGATAGTCGAAAACAAATTCTGTGATTCCCCGCAGTATATGTTTCTTTATTTAGTATTGGCTGACGACAAAAAATGGAATGAAAAAAATAAAAATTAGTACACAGAACTTACATCGTCGTTATAACCGAATGTCCATTCCAAAGCAGACGTGCAAATTGGTCGTTAAAAGCAGATGGTCGCTAAAACCGGAGTCGTTCTAAGCGAATGCATGCGCATGTACAAACTATTAAGAACCAAACTTGCTTTGAAAATCCGTCGTTATAAACGGATGGTCGTTATAACCGAGGTCGCTATAAATGAATTCTACTGTATATGTATATGAGATGTTGCTATTGCAACATCTCTAGCTTTATAAAAACCACAGGCCTATGATTTTATTGCAATTTCACATGAAAAATATTCGCTCTGAACTAATATGTAAGATTTCCACATCAATGTAATAAATGATCAAGATATTAGTGAAAAGTGTAAGGAGTTATTGCAACTTTGTCAGCTATTAAAGGAAGTGGTAAACTAAGCCGCCGTGTGATTTATGGATCTCCTCTTGATGATTCCATTAATTCAGGAAAGAAAAAAAATTATGCTATTATAGTGATTATTTTGAATACGAAACTGAAATAAAACTGTAAAACACTTTTTAGTTTCTTGTAATTAAATTTAATGTATACATAAAATCAATGAGGCGATGAGAGCAGGAGTTGTCTAAGCCACAAATATTTAAATTTTGAAAGTGCAATAATATATCGATAGATTGTAGTTGAAATGCTGAATCGACAGTTACTCTCATGTTTTTTAGGTTAAGCCACTTTTGCTCTAATTGCTTAAAATATTGTTGATGTAATAAAAGTTTGTCATTTTCCAATAAAAGTTATTCATTTCAAAACAAAAGGATTTATTTAAATCAAAAAGCCATAGTTCCAAACCTAATTCATTTCAAAATGTAAAAACTACTACAAATCGAAGCAGAATTTCTGAAATTGTTATCTAAAAATAAGCTGCCATATACTCGTAGATATATGAACTTACATATACATATATGATTTTAATTATTCTTAGAAAACTATAATAATACTACAACTATGTAAAAATATATCAATTTATTCGTTTTGCCAAAAAAATTATTATAGCATCATTTCGTTTCGTTATGGACCGGCTCAAATGTATGCGGTTTTGTATTTGAAACAGTAATGATGTTTGAGTAAAATCTTTCCAAATGAATGACTCGGTTGCTAATTTCGGGTTCCTAGTTTTTTTGAGTCATATCCCAATTTTCATCTCCAAACACGAGATACAATCCACGATTTGTTGCGGTAACGTAAATACATGCTGCCTCAGTAAGTAGTAAAATTTGGTTTTCCCGTCTTTGGAACCGGGATTTTAAAGCCATTTTAAGAATAAGTCGAAAACCGCATTCTTAAAAAAATCTGTTTTATTGATAATCTAGTAAAATGTTTTCATTTCACATTATAAAACAGGGCTGATAGACAAAATCAATTACTTTTAACAACTTAAACTTTTTGGGAAAATAAACTCTTGATAAATTCTAATTCGCATACTTCAAAGTCAATGTTGCCAGGAGCTGGAGGAAAAAAGTCTTAATCGGCTTTTTAAAAAGGCCAAAAAAAATCTAAATTGCCCAAAAATAAAAGCAAAGAAAAGGTTAAAAAATATTATTCATAAATCATGTTAAAAATTAATCAAACAATTGCACTTCAAGTACATAAACAAAGAAAAATTTATAAAAGTCTACACATTTTAGAATTATGTAATATAAATCAATATGTGACTTCAATTAATATTGGATCAAAAATATAACAGAATATTTGAGTTTGGCATGATTTAATAATTATTGCATCATTATTTCAATATATTCAAGTAGTACATCTGTTTTAAAACTAAAAATAAATAAAAAATATACATACAGTGGAATATCCCATAGGCGGACACCGACCATTACAGCAGATTTGACCGTTAACGGGAGGTGTTCCCAGGTTTGTCCATTTCGTGTCGATCTTTGGAATTTTGCATTCCACAAACGGCACGTAAAAAGTTTCGTGACAGTGTGAGTTCTCGAAGAGCCGTTCACAAATCTTGTGATTTAAACCTTTAAACTTTATTTATTTGGGGCTACTTAAAAGATATAGTCTATGTCAATCGCTCACAATCGATTCAAGACCTCAAAGATGGATTCGTGAAGTCATCGAGGACATTCGGCAGCAAATGTGCAAATCGGTGATGCAAAATTTCATGAGAATAATATGGCCCAGTACGCGTAGCCATAGCGGTCATTTGGCTGCTGTTGTTTTAGCCTTGAAGCCAAAACGAAAATTTCGAAGCTAAACGGCAAGAAAAAAATTCTAAATCACGCCTTGAAAAGGCTAAATTGATTATGATCACTAATTTTAGTACATAGTTTTTTTTATAAATGAAATCAAATTATTGTTTAAACGGAATATCACATTTTAGCTTGCATATGTTTGCAATTTTATTAAAATAAAAAAAGGTTTAGTTCATCCTTCTTCGTGAGTCTTTTGCAATAATTAGAAAATTTTTGGATATAATTAATAGGAGGAAGTAATATTACTATAGCAATGACAAAATAATAGGGATTTTTTTATGTTTTCAAAACAAACTTAGTTTATGCCACCTAATATTAGTTTAATGTTTTGCAGAAGCTCCTCTCGTTTGAATTACTTCCTCGCATCATCGCTTCAATGATTTCACAAGATTGGCGCAGATATCCGGAAATGCTGGCAGTGCGACGATCCATTGTTACATATTTAGTAAAATATTAATTATTTTATTTAAAATAAATTCCAATTGAAACTTTATTTCATCATTCAAAGAACATTGTTCCAACTTTGACGGCCAAGGTCTTGCCTGGCAAATTCCAATCTATTTATATATTTCATTTAAGAGGTACTTTTCTTGGACTTCGATTCACAAATTCAGCTTCTCATAGTCCATTTATTTTTAAGGTTCGGAGCGATAATTTTTTGAGTAACGAAAACTTGCCAACGTTGTACGCTTTCTGCTACTGGTTTTGATGGTTTTGTTTGAGGAAATCACATCAAACGCTTTCTGTCTGTAGCAATCCATTGTTTTGCGCAATTTGACTAATTAATAGCATTTTGAATTTTAATTTTCATATACCATTTTTCTTAGCAGCTGTAGTAGAAAATCCACGACTCATTTTTTCCTGATATGGAAATAAATTCAACTCAAAACTTATCAAATTATATTTAAGCTAGTCACTGCTCATTAACTTTTAGAACTTTTATGTATATTTTCTAAAAAGTTTTATGTTTAGTTTTTCATACTATATTTGATAGCATTTGATAGTGAGATTCATCAATAAAAGTTCAACACAAAAAGCTCTATTAAATGTTATTAGGAAGGAATATATAGTCCCTATTATTTTTTTCTAGCACTGTATATCTTCACTTATAAAACAGGCATTTGATTTTGAACTTTCCAATTATTGAAAATTTAAAATTTTTAGAAATGTGACACCTTTTCACAAGTACATATTTTCTGTTATACTAATAACTACAATATTCAGGTCTGTTCTGAAAACCGCGTGGTTTCAAATCACCAACTGTTTTAAAATCACGTAGACGATTTGATGCTGTTCTGCAAATCACGCGATTTTACGGTTTTCGGCGTGGTTTTAATTTTTCGAAAACACGAAAAAACAGCTGATTTTTTATATTTTTTGTTTGTTTGTTTATATTGTTATTTTCTTAATTACAATAAAAAGTGAAAATTAAGTAAATAAAAATGCCGGGAGCTACTTTATTGGTAGTAATTGCTTTAAGGAAACAGCATTTAAGAAACGAGCGTGTAAAATTAAATTTTGTTTTAAATAAAGAACAGGAGATATAAATTCCATATATCTTACATGACATTTAACAACCGTGTCACTTTGGCAACCTCAGAAATATCTTCGAAAAAACTAACCAGCTGACTGCTAAGGAGAAAAAGTAAATCACGTACATGGGTAAACAAAGCAAAGCAATTTTTTACAAAACATGCACTGTTCTCAGAAATTTTTTAATATTTATGTTTTTATGTATATAAAACCTAATTTTATTACAAAAATAAACAAAAAACACATCATTTTATATATATAATAACATTTTTATTAAATTCTAAATGAAAAACATAGGAAAAATAATGAAGTGATATCAAAACGCCAGTCATTTAGCTCACCGGTTTAAAATCGCGTGATTTCAATATATTTTATGCGCAGAACACCTTTTACGTGATTTGAAATCACTTTGACAAAAAGTGATTTTCAGAACACCCCTGATTATGCTGGTTTTATTTTCTATTTTTTTTAAACAACTCTATGTAAAGAATATTAAAAATAATTTTTCGTTAGTGATTCATATTAGAAATGGGCACCGCTCACGTGATTAGCGTGAATCATTCGTGATCACGCATGATCATGCATATCGTGAGCAGGTTTTTGTTTTTATCACGTGATCGTGCATGAGCGTGAGTATAAAAATACTTAACGTGAGTGAGCGTGCATGAGTAGATTTTTTGCGTGATTGTTTCGTGATTTTTTCGATTTTGGATTTTTTTCATATTTTTAATAGATTCGTGGTTTTCAATTTTGTCATGAAGATATAAAACGTTGTGCCGGTATGTATCAATGTACTGATGTGAACGAATGAGTCAAATTAGCAGTACAAGTCCGAGTTTCGACTGGCGAACATTTGGAAGAAAAACATCTGCAATTCTTTTTCGTTTTTTCATTCGCGTTCACACCGACGAATAAGACCTAGAAATTTAAAGTTTTTAGAAGAAAGCTAAAGATCTTCCAATTCTGCAAAAATTGGCTAAACAAATATTTTATTTCTTAATAAATCTATTTATCTATTATCTATTAACGCTAAAGTACAAGATCCTACTTAATCTTAATATTTTACACAGATTGCTTGTGAGTAAGAAAATTAATGATTTTAATCAAAATATTTTAAATATGTACATATGTACATAATATTAAATTTCACTTAAAAACTTTAAAATAAGAGAAAATTTATATATTCTTAAAGAATTTTTATATTGTATTCAATTGTCAAATTTAATTTTAACTACAAAGTTCGAAATCGCATGATACATGTGTACAAAAATACGTGTAAGACATGCGTACGAACCTTACATTCGTACGCGTTTTCACATTAATATATAACAATTTTTGGCCTTTCAAAAGAGGTACCTTCAACTTATGCATTGTGCTTAGTGGGATATAAGTTATAATTTTTTAGCAAGTATTTGTTGCGAAATAATTGATCACAAAGTTTTATGATGCACGCTGCAAAAAACGGAAGTAACTGTGAAGTTAAAGTGGGTTTTCGTAATTTTTTGGGATTTTTGCATAATAAAGTACACAAAATAATGTTCCTAAAAGAAAGATAAATAAAAAAAGTCTAAAATAACTTATTTGCAGCCAAAAAATTTTTTCGTTTTTTGTCAGAAGACATGAACCTTTTGTGATGTGAGTCATACATAATTTCAATGTTTCGAAAATAGTAAACAAAAATTGTTCTTGTTAAAATTGAAGTGAATTCAATGTATAAAAATATGGCTTTCGATCTGACCATCTTCACTAACACTAAAGTATTTATATGAATACCTAAAAATGGTTAATTTCTCGTATGAGGTGGGGTAGGATTTGTTACAAATTTGTGCGTAATTGATCGTCGAAATACATTTATTTTATATTATAATTATATATCTAGTCTAATATTCCATACAAAATAAATTGGATCAATTTCGAAAAATTTTGTTTGGTGGACTGTTTCTAGGACTTACCCATCCATATATCAAAATTGAAAAATTGTATTTCAAAACTAACAAATTGTTTCGGAAAAGTATATTTCTGAGTTAAACATAATTTTACGGTTTTATTGCAGAATTTTCTAATTGTATATTAGATTTTTCTATTTGCATTCAGAAATTTTATTGTATAAATACTTATAGGTTGTGTTTTTTTCGTGAGCGTGAGTTTTCGTGATTGTGACTAACTTTTTTCCACTCACGTGAGCGTGAGCCAAAAATATGAGGTCGTGCGTGAGCGTACATGAGTGGAATTTTTTGATCGTGAGCGTGCATGAGCGTGAGTTAAAAGTCACTCACGATCCCATCTCTAATTCATATATTGTTCTTCATAATTCTAACGCAGCTTTCCTTTATATTTAGAATAATCGAAGATAAAATTTGGCTTATACAAATGGGACTATCCTTAAGTATACCTTTGCAGTATAACTCTATGTAAATTATCACGTGTAAAAAATTGGAATAACCCAAAATGTTATAAATAATTTTCATATAAAACTACAACATTAAACGCCGTTGTTAAAAAGTTCTAGTAACTTTAAAAGAAAACCCTCGAAAGCTAAATGTACCAAAACCGCCTACGCTTTATTAGTTAAAACAATTATTAACTAAAACAATATAAAAAATGAATAAACATAGTATGTACATATATAGCAGGTAATTATTGAAACATACAAACTATTAAATTAATTATTCGAGACAGCTCTCGATATCTTTTTTCAAAGAATTCTAAAATTTTTTTTTGTTGGTGGTTTATACAGTTTATTGGTGCTAATGCCAAATCATCAGTAGAAAAATTTCAAACCTCTTATCTTATACAAAAACTTTTAAAAAACCAATGAGAATTTTTTTAAATTACAAAAGTATAAATAAGCATGGTATGCTTTGAAACTTATTCAAAAACCCCAACAAACAAATTATATTCGAAATGAATCTATTTTATTTTCGTTACAACCTTTATACAATAAAATATAAATTTAATAATTGATTAAAGTGATTATTTTTCGAACAAGTTGGCTGTTAGTAGTTTTTAATCCAAAGTGATTATTAGTTTGGCTAAAGTTCGTATCATTTTTAGTCGAAAAACAACGCTGTTTTTGTTCTGCCGTGTAAGTTGAAATTAATTTTTGTTAAAATTTTCCCTTGTTCCTTTGGAATATTGTCTCATGTCCAATTCTTTCTGACTAAAAATGTTACGAACATTAGCCAAAAAAAAAAATAATCACGTTGGATTAAAAACTACTAAAATAGATTAATTTCGAATATAATTTGTTTGTAGGGTTTTTGAATAATTTGCAAGGGCTACTATCAGTGGTGGTATCTCTAGAAAGAACAAAAGCACCGTAAGCTATTCCAAAAAGGGTAAAAAGGCTATTCTAAAAAAACGTAAAAAAGTAAAATACAAAATACAATTTAAAGTTTTTGCTTCAAAATAAATAAAAGACTTGAGATCAAATAGCAGAATTCATTTATTAAAAGCAAAAAAACGTAACAAAACAAAAACAGGAGTAAAAGAATATACATGGTACATATCGATCCTTTATTACAAAGTTGTCATATCTTAAAAAAAAATTTGAGTTAAGAATGCAGGATAATTCATGGTATCGTGCTTCATATTTTTTGAAAAATTCATATAAATATAGTGTTTACTCGCCTCTTGAGGGGTGAATATTTATGTATTTTCCCATTGAGATGTGTTTAAATTAATAACTTTGAACCGTAGTCATTTATCAAAATTGAAATATTAAAAATGTGTTGGCTTTTTAGTTGGTTTGGATTAAGCATCCATATAATGGTGAACAACTTGGTTTTTCAACCGGTTTTTTTACAATACGAGTGTCGGTTTTTTCTGAATGATGATTTTTTGAATGTCGAATATTATAAATTATAAAAAACCGGCTCAGTCGAATACTTCTCGATTTCTATATTTTTTTAATAAAATTACTTTTTACTATACTAAAACTTTGACTTCAATGATCAGTACTATTTCATAGTTTATGCGAATCTATAAATGCGTAAATCATGCACTCATTGATCTGGGACTAATCCCACTTCAAATTGATATTAGAGTTTTATCAGATCTAAATGACACTCTTAAAACGTTAGAAACCTCAATCAGTTAAAAAAATATGCAAAATCCAAAAAGCAACATAAAATGCCTTGAAAGCATTTTAAATGATTTCATATATTTAGACAAATGTCAAAAAAATGATAAACTTCATAGATTATATATGGCTTTGCCAACTATTTGCCCAACAAGTACATTGAGTGCAAGATCATTTTCAATTTGTAATTTCATAAAAACAAAAGAAAAAAGAGATACTCTCCAAAGCATTAAAACTTTATTTTAAAAGATTATTTTAGACGAATTAAACAATTTTTTAGCAATTTAATTATTATATTCACAATATTATAAACATATCTATTATATTTATTTCGATTTTATGGGCTTATAGATACGTATGTGCTTCACACTTGTATAAAGGTGTTTTCTTTCGAATCGAAATACAAAGTAATCCCCAGCAGTTGATGATATTAATCTAAGGTACTTACTTAATGGAGAGTATTTACTCATTTTTCTATATATGTACATATAGGTTATATAGGTACATATATCTTATACATATATGTGTATATGAAGTTAATTTTTTTTAATAAAGATTTTAAACTTATGTATAATAATTTTCTCACAAATAAAAACTGGTTGACCGGTTTTTCCTGAATTTACAAAACCGTAAGTGGGTTTTGTTAAAATTTCAAATATTTGAATTATTTGAAAACTGGTTTCTGGAAAATGTCGAATAATCGATCACCCTAACGCATGTGCTACTGAAAAACTTTTTACATATAAGGAAATACCTTCAGCATCATTTTTTTCTAAGTAACTTAAATGTTTTGGTTTTTTTAAGATATGATCATGAGACATTAAGGAGTGATATTTAGTATATAAATTTCTGTGAATTCTAAATAATAAGGAATCGATTAAAAAAAGGGAATTCAAAGTCAAATGAAATTCATGAAAGCATTTCAATCCATTGTTATTTAATTTTCGTTTACTGTGCTATCAAAAATATCCATTTCGTCGTTGTAATAAAATATTGAGATTTTTGGATGATTCGTTCGAATTTATCTACAAATATTTAAAAGGACTTGAAAATTGCTACAACATGTATTTTCAAATTTTAAACCGTATATAATATGCAGTAACGCTTTTACTGAATTTAAAGATAACCGGTTTCTAATTTTTGTTTTAAACAAATTCATCAAATTCATTCAACCTCAGCAGAAAAAATTCATGGTTGCTTAAAAATTACTATTTACGCTTAAATTTTTGTACAAAATAGCACAAAAGGCACTGTGAGAAATTGTGAAAAGCACTGTAAATACTCGCTTTTTAAAAACGGGAATTTAACAAAATTTCGCGCGTACGAAGAGGAAAAAACAAAAATAACCGAAAAGCACAAAATGCCATCACTGCCTACTATGCTTATTTATACTTTTGTAATTTTTGAAATTCTCATTGGTTTTTTAAAAGTTTTTGTATAAGAGAAGAGGTTTGAAATTTTTCAAAAAATATGCTTTAAGGTCTACTGATTATTTGGCATTAGCACCGATGAAATGCATGTATAAAGAATATCGAAAAAACCCCTCAACAAACAAAATTTTTTGCATTATTTGAAACATACAAACTTTATAAAATTTTGATAAAAAATTGTAAAATCGTCTTTAAGTTTGTAACAAAATAAGAAACTATTTATAAATTGTATTTTATTAATTTTCTTAATACATTTTATTACTTAAAATTGTTGCATTAATAGCATACTCGAATCTGACTAAAAACTATATATTGATAATTTTTATTTATGAAATGTTGATTTGATAAATTGCATTTTCATTGTGTATGTTTGAATTTTAAACTAATACTCATATGCTAAGCTTTATGACAAAGTAAGAGTTATAACAAATCGCAATTTTTACATTGTTCAGAATATACAAATTATCTATTGTAATAATTTTATGATTAGTCACAAGACTTAGATTACATTTGTAAAGCTAAAATCCCATTATCGGCGCAAGCAGCAAAATCTGCGGCAATTTGTATCGTCCAATATCGGCGCACATATAAAAACAATATACAATTTATTTTTGAGCGGTCCCATTATCGTCGCATATTGCGACAGTTATTTTCGGTTCATATCGGCCAAACTGTGACAATAATCGGTACAATGCTATCACACTATCGTGCTTTATTGGGCAAATTAAGTTATATGATTTTGTTTATTTGCTTGTTGGCAGACACAGTTCAATTTTCGGAATAGATTACTATGGAACACATAAATCTGCTTTGGCCGTATATATTGTGGGGTCAATGTTTAAAAACAGGAAGAAATGAAAAAATAAAAGAACACTTAAAAAAGAGGAGTGTATGTGATGCTGATGAGAGTACCATATGGGAATTTCACTTCATACATTCAAAAGCAACACCTTTCGAAAAGCTATTAAAGTATATCTGTATCCTTCGGTATTAATGAATTTTATTAAAACTTATAACACAGCACGTACTTTTTCTTCCTGCTGTTTTATAAACAGGTATTTTCAAAGCAGGGACTGCAAAATCAGTACAACTGCAATGTTTCGGTAAAATCGTTTTTTTTTGTTCAACAGTACAAATGTTCTATTTAATGTTTAAATATATGTCACTGGTTCCTCCTCTAAGAAGAGTCAACTAAAAAATTTTCAATATTCACTTTTTACAAGAAATCGATGTACAGTAGTCATATCTACCCACTGTAAGAATCTTACATAATTTTTTCTACTCTTTCGCCAAAAAATATAGTTGTATCCCTCTTCGTGATATAAAAGTGGTATAAAAAAACACAATTTTATGCCTCTACTGATTTAATTTTGAGTTGACTATCTTTAGAGGAACAAAAATAAAAATTAAAAAAAAATAATTTTTGGTAAAATTAAACTCAAAAAAATTTAATTTTAATTGAATCGGCACTGATTGTCGACTGTGATTGGCGGATAAAAATTGGCGCATATTTAACATTGTTCTATAGAATGTTCACATTATCGACGCATCAAGGTTGATTTTGCACAATTTCGGCGCAGATTGTCGCATTTTAAAAAATTGTTTGCATTTACAGTATCGGTACATGAATTGAGACAATAATCGGTACTGGCGCCGATAGTGGGTTCTTAGCTTAAAAATCTTCAATCGATTAAAATTAAATTCAAGTGTACTATTGCGTATAAAGTATTAGTTCAGTGACCGAACTATCAAAGAAAATTAATATACCTTAAGCACAATAGCTCGAGTGTAATAAACAAAGTAGCAACAATATGAGTACGCTACACAAAATACGAGTAAAACTCATCAGTCTTTAGAATTGCATGGAAACTCTTTAGAATTAAAAAAAAAATAACGAACAAAGATGGAAGCTTTAATTCAACGAGAACGAAAATTATATAAACTATCGCAACTAAAGATGTTCGAAATAGTGAAAAGGAACTGCAATTATATTCAAAAAATTTTGGAGAAGGATTCACTCACTGCAATTAATAATATGAAATTTTGAAAACGATGCACTGAATATGAACTTTTTTACAGATTCTGCTTAATTTTGATTTACACGGAAAAAAATTCAATTTTAGAAATGTTCAAGGCATTTATGCGTATTAGAGTTAAACAAAAAAATAGCTACTTTTTTGCAAGGTAGTCATATCCGAAAAAACGTGATTTTTGAGTTAAGAATGAAGAATTATTCATCGTATCGCTCTTCATTTTGTGTTAAAAATTTATATAAATATCATTTTTAGTCATCTCTTGAGCGGAGAATGCTTTTTTGTTTTTCCATTGATGTGTGTATAAATTAAAAACTTTAAAGTCGTTTTCTGAAGAACAAGATTTTCTGAGATATAACTACGTTGCAATGAAGGAGCAACATCATTTATAGCTAATGATAATAAAAAATGCTGCATATTTTTTGGTTACCTGCTGAAAATACTGAGCGTATGAGTAACAAAATATTTCTTTATATATAATTTTAATATTATTATTTAATTGTGTGAGATTTATTTATTGAATAAAAAAAATTAAGCACTCATAAAAATTATTAATTTTGACAACGATACAGTGTTGCATTTTTGAGTATCTTTGATTATATACAAAAATGTAGAAACAATTTACACATTGTTCGGTGTTCGGCGAAAATTTCACCGAACGCCGAAGTGCGAGTGATTTGATTCTTAATTCTTTGATTTCAAAATTAACTCAGATTTATAAATGGTCTCTCGTCCGAATTGGAATATTTTTAAATATTCATTTTTTACATAATCAAATGCAATTAATTTTATTGCAATTAATTCAATTGCAATCAATTAATATATGAATTGATCTCATCATATTGATATCATAAAATCAATTAACGGTGTCAAATGCAATCAAAAAATTAGCAATCATCAACGTGATTACAATTCGAGGGTGCTGTTGGCTGAAGTAGTTAGCGCGTTGACTGCAAAGCAAATAATGTCTAAGAACGTGGGTTCGAGCCCAGCTTCAGACAAGTCATAACATCTAGCATTTTTCAGATGTGCATTAGTATGCCATTGTATTTATGTTGTCGGAGTGTTTAAGTGATGAAGGCATAGCACTGGTCACTGAACAGTTCTGGCAGCAATTGATACTGGTGTATGCTAGCGGACATCACAGCGCCCTCCTTCGTCGGTATTGTAGCAAAATCGTCAGCGAAGTAAAATAATTAATAAAAAAACTGGCTACAACAGCTTAAAAACACATTTAATGCGCCTACTTAACATCAGAGGCGCTGCAACACTGATCTAAAAAACTAACACAACGCGCAATATCAGAGTTGTAAAAATTAAGCTCTCTCTCTTTCACCATCTGTTCTCTCTCAGTATCACTTTCCCAAAGAAGGTAACACACCTACGGGTTGGTAGGCATACTAATTGCCTGAGGGTTACTTCTCTTTAAAAAAAATTAAATATATTGCAATCGTTTACACTTTTGATCAGTTGTTATGTCGTCGTCGTTCTGCCGGAATAAAAAAAAATTAATTGAAAAAAACGAACATGAAGAAGTTGTATGCAACAGCCCAGATGATGAGTTCGCAAATTATTTCGAGTTATAGAATTGATATGTATGTGTTTTCGTTCAAGTTATGAAGAACTTACAGTTGTGGAAGTTCGAGTTACAGAAGGAGAATTGCAATTTACTCTCTTTTCTTGCTATTGCCAATGCAATTAGTTCGATGTAGAAAAAGTTCGAGTTACAGAAGTTGGAATTATAGAAATTCTACAGTGTATTGTTTTCTCTGCTTAGTTTGTTCGAATCTTAGTCTTACAACCATAAAAAAATTTAAAAATGTATAGTAACACAAAACGATATTAAAGTTCCTGGTAAGATATTGAGTTAACTGTATGTACCTGCGTCCAAGAGCCATTATTTTAATATTGGCAGTGCCCCTTTAAAATAAGTAGATCGTGATTATCGATTTGAAAAACTTAACAATACTATCCGCTTCCTTGTGAGCGAGGCCAGTAAGCACAATTGTAAGCTTAATTTATACAATCATTTCAAGCGTTCTATTGTTTTGTTGTGCCGCAATAAGGCGCAGTAAAATTCTTTTTTTACTTGCTACTATAAGCTCACAATATTTTAAATTGTAGGTGCCCCACTCAGCTGTGAAGAAAGAACACTGTCACTGTCAGTTGATCAAGAGAGGCATGAACATGATTGAAGTTAAAGAAGCAATCGTCTTCTGGCTGATTTTGCGAAAATTAAATATTTTTAATTATTTTCTTATTTTAAAGTCTAGTGAGAAATTAGAACAATAAAAACATACAGAGAAAAACAAATTGAAAAATAAATGTTTATGCTTTTTAAAATTTTCACTTTTTAAATTTCTTCATAAATTTTACAAGCAAATAAAACTGCATATACAAACCACTTTAAAATTCTTTGAAAACCCCACTTTTTGTTGATAATTGTGTCTAAGAAATGTAAAAAACACTTCTTCGAAGCGCTTTTGTCTGCATACCCATGCATATTCGAATCGGTTTAGACAAGTTATTCACAACTTTTGTAATTTCGAAATAAATACACTTAGTTTCTTCCAGGATAACTGCGGAGCATGATCAACAGATACTATTTCTTACTTAAATTTTTATTTATTTTGAATTATTTTTCGCTATTTGTTATGTACTCGTATTTGAATGATTTTTCAAATCATTTTTATTTCAATATTTTTGTTTTATTTTTTACTTATAATTCAGTTCAATACGAAAGGTTTTTTGTATGAAAATTTCAACGACCAAAGAACTTTTACATCGTTGTTTTGACTGTCAGTATCAAAACTCCGAGAAAACAATATATGTACATGATTTTCTTTAACGCAACTACCTTGAATTTTAAGAAGAAACAAATTATTATTAACTTCTAACTCAAATATCAAAGGAATTTACATTAAAGTGAATTCGCCATTAGAACAATTTCGAGATGTGCACAAAAGTATTCCTTTATTTTGTCCCTGTTAATTTACATCAAACCAAAACACAACACAAAGCAAAAGCAATAAATCGACAACGCTAAATCAAATTTTTGAGAAGTAAATAAAATACGTTGCAAAATCAATTAAATATCCGACCAAACTTGGCTCTAAAACCTACCAAAATCCTTCCGAAAAGACCAATTTTTCTTAATATTAAAAAACATACATGTATTTTTCATATAAAGTATAATTTTTATTCGATAAAGTTTAAAAAAAATAAAAAAATAACAGTAATGTAACGAAAACGAAGGATGTAAGAACATAAAAAAATTTATTTACATACTATGTGCGTAAACTAGAATTACTATTGACCATTCCCAATATGTAACATATAGTTTCACACTCACAATATTTATATGTTATGAAAACAAATAGTAAAAATTAATAGCCTCAAAATATTTTTTTTGTGTTGATATACATACATACTCGTATGTCCATATGTATATGCATAAGTAATTACTTGGTTAATTATTCAATTATATTTATACATACATACATATGTACATATTTACATACAATTTTCACTTTTTAGAAAAATCTCTTTTTGCTGACCACACAATGCGTGCAGCATTATTTTTCATAAGTTCTTTACAGAACATTATACTGTTAATTGTATTTATTCCTCAACTTGGTTTTAATTAAAAAGTGTTGAAAACTTACGTTCAGCAGCTGCAGAACCATGTGGAAGCGAAAGTAAATTAAATACAAAGCTAGCAAGATCTCCAAAGTTTCTGATTTAGTCCATTTTTAATTGAATTTATTTGGTCCCAAAATAAATCAATATTTAAGTCTGCGGAAAGATTGATTTCTGTTAAATTTTAAAATTTAGGGGTAATATAGGCAAGTCTTCTTTAGACAACACTTTAGAATTAGTAATTATTTGTAACATCTTAATGTCTTCACGATTAAAGTCAAATCTAGATTTTATTTGATTTAGAAGCTCAATACAAAATTTAATATGTGTCGTTTAACTTCTAAAATGTCGTTCGAACTAATATTTTTTTCAATGTACATTTCAGCTTTTGTGCCAATAAAAATATTTGAAACATCAATATGATTACTTTTATTATTGGAATCGACTTCAGCATTATATGGATGTATCAAATCTTTTTTAATAAAATTACTCAAAATAAGTAAAAAATTAGACTTTAAACTGGAATATAAATATGGTAAACGAGAACTTTCTGACTGGAATTCTTTGCTGTGATGATTTATTACGGGTAGTACTCGTACATATGACAAAAATAAGAAATAACATTTGACTTTATTAGACATATTTTCTGTAAGTTCTGCAGTTCTTACACCATTGACTTCGTAAAAACCTGATACAAAATACAGTCTCAAACGCCTCAAGAATAAAATAACAACAAAATTTCTTTTGTTCTTGTTGCTCATCGTATTTTTTATACATTTTTACAAAGAAATCTTTGACATTTGCTTTTCATGCTTAGAAATAAATAGGGTGCCGGCAGCTTAAAATTTTGAGGTGACCGACCGGTGTTCGGAGTTTCGTAAAATGTATAGAGTTGAATTTTCTCAAAAAGACAAAAATAAGGTTTAGCCGACCAGCCGACCAAACGAATAATGTCCGACCAAATTTGGTCAGAAAAGACTAACAATGGCAACGCTGAAAGCAACACACATATAAAAGTACCAGAGTTGCCACTTTCTGTATTATAGTACAAAAATTGTACTTTTTAAAAATATTTTTATTATTTTTGTACCATGAAATTTTTTTACCAGTTTTGTGCTATTCTACTAATTGAAGGAATATAAAAAAAATAAAACAGCAAATTCACCAAAGTGTATTTGGAATTCCTTTCATATTCTCTTGGTATTTTAACTAATTTTAATTTTCCAATCAGAATCTCCAATCTTATACGGATAATAAAATTAAGTTATAAAATTGCTTAAAATTTTGTTGCCTAATTATATAAAAACAGATATTACTCATCACACAATCACACAAATGATTTTTTTTGTATAACAAAATTAAATGTATATCGGTGTCGCTGCATAAGAGACTATTTCATTTTGTTCGGAATCAGAGGAACAAAAAATGTATACCGATTTCAGACATTTTTACATTGAAGTTATTACCCAAATATAGTAGATCCAAAATTTGCACAATCATTTGAAATAAAATCGTTATCAAATTGTAAAACCTTCAGTTGAAATAGATTACCAAAAATTGGACAATGAGTTGTGCGAACATGCACTTTTGGACCACAAAGAGCTAAATCTTTCTTAGATTTTCTAATTCTAAATTGTCAACTGACACAATTGCATCTATTATCTGTACGAAAGACGGCAGTAAAAAAATGGGGTGCAAATTTTGAACCTACTGGAAAAAACAATTCTTACTTTTTATTTTGGAACAAAAACTGTGACCAATAAAATACATATGTATGTATGTATGTATGTTTACGCAAAACTTAAACCCTGTATATTATTAAAGTACAAAAAGTATGACGTGGTCAAAATAAAGGCTTTTTATGTGTGTTGTTGATTTGTTTTTTTTTTTAAATAAATAAAAGAATTTTAATTGTTTCTATTCAAAGAAATAAGTGTGGTTTCTGTCTGAAATATGTCTGGCTTGGTCAGAAAAAGTGCGTTCGGTCGGATAGTTATAAATTTCAATAAACAAGACATAATTGCGACCATAAAATGAAATGATCTTTCTTTTTCAAAATAACTTTGAAATTTTGTTTGATGGTATGAATTTGATATCTGTCTATTCTAAGCAAAACAAAATATTACCAAATCATATGTACTCGTATATAAATTTAATGAAGTGGTTTGCTGGGTGGCCACAACGATTTAAAGTTCAAACACACATTTAGAATTGCAAAAAAAAAACAAAGAGATGCGAAAGAAAAACTAAGTAAAGAGAAAACAACCTTTACCTAATAACTTTAAAAATACTCATGGCTTTATTCATAAACGATTCATGTTGATTTCTATACTTTATTCATGTGCAAAAAATTTATTATTAATTTTTAAACAAATAAAAAAATAAAGAATAATATTTGCTTAAATATTTATGAATGTATTTGAACCAAATACTTTTTGTTATAACTCGTATGCAAAAACAAATTTATGCAATTTATACATACAACTATTTTTTCCCTTCATCATTTAATTTTTAAAATGTTTCAAACTGTATTTTTGTTTTTATACTTGAATACCAAAATAAATGTCCAAAAGAGAAAACAATAAAAAAAATTTTATGTTGAACAAATTAAATGAGTCTAGCAAAAAAAAATAAAATACATTAAATTATTTTTAATATAATTCTCAAATTCAATAAAAATATTATTGTATTTCGTATAAAAAAATATAAACTAAAAATAAAAATAAGACATAAACATCAAACCAAAAATGTATTTATATTGATTTTTTTAAATTATTTATTTATTAGTAAATTTCAAACTTCAAATAATTGTAAATACACCAGAAAAAGCTTGGCATTAATAAAAGTCTTAAATAATATTAAACAAATAATTTTTAATTACGCTTTTCAGAAAGTAAAATGATTTAAGAATGTGTAAAGTTTTCCCAAAAAAAAATATTATAATTATTTATAAATTGGTTTAAAAAATATTTTATTGTAAATTGATGTGAAATATATTTCAAACACAAGTCGCCTTTAACATATTACGTAACCCTTTTTGGGGTTTTTAATACCATCCTTACACTTCGCAATGCATTTAAAAAAATCTATATAAATTATAAACTACGTAACAAGTTTCCGACTAAGTGCGCTAAGTAGCGTTACGTTATAATCCTGGCAAGTTTAAAACGGCACGATATGTATGCAAAAGTGACACCAACATGGGACTGAAACACGATAAATTAAAACTAAAAAAGATTTATTGAAATTTTATATCATTAACAATGAGTTTTTTAAATTTTTACAGATAAATTATCTTCTATTGTTACTTATTTTCCACATCAGTGTAAATTTTACTAAAGCAAATTTTTATAAACAGTAAGTAGTATTTTGATTTAACGAACATTCGGTTTTATGAACATCGCATTTAACGAACACCCAAATGTTTATTCCTACTGTAAGTACCTTATATTACGAATAAGAATTTCATTTTGTACTCGGTTTAAAGATGAATAAAATAGACGACGCTATTATTTTTAATTTGCCCCCTGGATATAACGAACAATTCGATTAAACGAACAGGCCTGACAACAATTAGGTTCGTTAAATCGGAAAGATACTTTAATTCGATATAAAGCTTTAAAATACGTGTCTGCTTCGATTTTATGAAAATATGTTTTGTTTTGTACTATAATCGAATAATCGTATAAAATTTTTGGTATTGAATTTTATTAAGAAGAACTTACTTTTATACACAAACTACATACCGTATGCATTACTTTACAGCAGTTGTTAATTAATTACAAG
This sequence comes from Gymnocheta viridis, assembly GCA_956483585.1. Classification (NCBI taxonomy): domain Eukaryota; kingdom Metazoa; phylum Arthropoda; class Insecta; order Diptera; family Tachinidae; genus Gymnocheta; species Gymnocheta viridis. The sequence goes on from OY101444.1 coordinate 57,293,746, forward strand.
GAAATAAACAAGTAAATTATTTTCTGAGTGGCGTAGTAGTAAAGCATACTCTTATCATGCAGTTTTTATTGCGTAATAAAATATTTGTGCAATAGACCAGTGAGTAGAACACTTGACATGAACAACAACAACAATTTCTTTAAAAGCACGAGTTCAACACTAACATTACACTTTTTATTTTTATTGTTTTCTGTGTTCAAAGAATTCTACGTATGTATTATAACATTATGAAGGTGTTATTTTTAATCCGGGGTGATATGTACTTTTCTAAAACGAAATTGCCATATTAAAGTTTTACCGCCAAAGTAGAAATAGTGAAAAGTATGTACTTCATATATTTGTTAGCATTTTAACTCATTAGTTTTACGTCAAAGATTTTACTGGAATGTTCCTAAGTCCGTGATTTCGTTGAATCTTGGTTTTAACTTATGAACATAATTTTTTTGTAGGCATCTTGGCTATATTTTTCATTCATAATCTTCTTATATGTCAGTATTTAATCAAAATACTATAAGAAGTTTTTTTTAAGTCTGTTCTTCAGAAAAATGTATTAAAATAAATTAGTTTTCAGAAAAGCGTCGAACAATAATTAAGCTAAATTCTTTTAAAAATTAAGACGTATTTCACTCTCATTTCAAAATCTTCAATTTGATTACATCAATTGAGATGTCTAAAAATTTTTTTCACATTATTATAAATTTTTTGGAGTATTTTTAAGATGCCGCAAATATTTGCAAAATACAAAATAAAGTCGAGGCAAAATAAGGGAATGTCTAAATTTAAAGCCAACTATCTTTGGAACTATCAATGCCATCGTAATGCAATACCTCATCTGCATCTACTTGTAAAGTAAAAAAAATAATAATAATATCTGGAAATAAAAATGCATAGTTCGAATTTTCGTATTCTAATTTGTTAAATATTACGTTTAATTAGTTAATACTCCAAGTCACTAGTATCCACCGTAAAAAATGGTAAAATAGAACAACGAACGCTGATGAGATGGATCAGTACTGATACGTTCTGCTAGGCTGATGAATAAATTATATCAGTATTACTTTCTTAATAAAATAATATGAATTTATCGTAAGATTTCTTATTCTTCGCCAATAGCAGAAAATGCGGAAGAGGACAACAATTGCAAACAAGATTTGTATTTACGATGTTACGATGTAAACTTAAACTACAATCCCTCAGTGGAATGTTGCACTCTAAAATAGAAGAATCTAGATTTCGCGAGATGTTCTAGATGTGAGCGTCGGCGCCCTTATGAAAAGAAATGAGAAATACCATTCAAAACCGATGGGACCTGGTAAATATCTATATATTCTGAATGGTCAATATTCTGAATGAGCCCCGAAAAGAGGTATTTAGTATAAGAACTTACATTGGTAAAAGTAAATCCATAAATGTCAATTCTCCATGATTTCGTACACGACATGAAGACCAAAAAGAATTGGAGAAAAGAGTATTTGCGTTCAGATTCGGACCTTTATTTGCAATGCGCTATCCAATCTGTTTTTTGTGCCAAAAAAAAGGCTCTGAACTGGTGGCCCCGTTGATGCCAAGTAAGAACCCGACTCGGACATAGAACTGTATTTACTTTCTCTTTCTGTTGCCCCAAGAAGAACAGATTTTGACTTTCAAACAAGAAATGAAATGTGATTGCTAGATAATTAAAATGTTTAAGGAAAGATATGACCACTTTAATGACTAGGGTGCTTCAAAAAATTGATAGTTTTATAACTCAGCAATAAGTCTAGCCAAAAGGTACCTCTTTGGAAGTCACAAATGTGTATTAACCTAGAGTTTTTTTATTCTATTTATAGCAATAGAATTCGTTAGAAAGTCTAGAGGAATCGCGGAACTGAGCCGATAGAGATCAACATAATTTTGCCAACTTGCTCTTTATACGGGAATAGTATAACTAAAGAAATTTGTGACCGAAAAATATTTATAGACTATAATTTATTATGAAAATATAACCTACACCGATAAAAGTATAGCTTTGCCTCCTAAATATCTTTAAATAGTCATTAAAACGAGAATATTGAAATCAGTTTTTTAGGATGTTATAGTTTTAACACGAAAATGCCAGACAATATTTACTGTTTTAAAAATAAAATTAATATTGAACATAACATGTCTAGATCAAAAGGGCATTATCACGCGAGATCACGCATGATTCACAATAATCACGTGAGCGGTGCCCATCTCTAACACCAATGCACAAAATTGGCACGCGCAACAGTGTTAAACTTGATCATCGTTAACTCCTCCTCTTAAATGCGGTCGTCCATGAGCGTCTTAAAAATAGGATAAGTAATGCAATTGTTATGTGCGGTGTTGTGTTATTAGATTTGTCAAATGTTTGGTTGGCCAGATTGCAGACGTGCTGGTATTATTGTTTGCAACTGAAGCTCGTCGAATTAGGTTGGAGTTCTTATCTACAAGCCGGCACAAAAAAAATTCCACACTAATAAAAAAAATAATACCAGACTGGATATTAAATAAATGATAGGGATCCGAAAGTAAGTTAAGTTAATTATTTTGTACACAGCCTTACTCACACTTCCTTTTTTCCACTTTCAGGACACTCACCATACATGACGGATTGGTTTTCTGACCGCTGGAGTCTCTCCCCTCAGGAATTTCACGGAACTTTGAAATTCCTCCATGGCAACGCTCCTTTTGCTTTCTGTTGCCCCATAACTCAACTCGATGGATATTATCACCACCTTACATTCAATCATCTACTTTTCAAAGATTTAAAAACTTTTGTTTGTTGAGGGTTTTTAGCTAGTCTATATACATGCATTTCATTGGTGCTTAAGCCAAATCATCAGTAGACCTTAAACCTAATTTTTAAATGTTTCAAACCTCTTTACTTATACAAAAACTTTTAAAAACTCAATAAAAAAAAAAATTAAAAATTAGGTTTAAGGTCTACTGATGATTTGGCTTAAGCACCAATGAAATGCATGTATATAGACTAGCTAAAAACCCTCAACAAACAAAAGTTTTTAAATCTTTGAAAAAAGATATCGAGGCAATCTCGATTAATATAAATTTCATAATTCAATCATCTACCTTTCATTATTTATTCCATAATAATTAATATATAATTCCCAAAATGTTTTCCTTTTTTTCAATAAACGTTATAAACAAAATATTGTGCTTTACTTTTACATATTCAGTAAGTATTCCTCGCAAAAAACTGCAAAATGTTGAAAATTCGCAATAAATTTTAGTCATTGGGGGAAAATTTTTTAAATCATTTAAAGGTCGATAAAACAAAAAAATATTGCTAAGGTCAACCACATTGCAAAAAACGCGAAATTTCGCGAAATGTTGTAAAATTTAGAAATGCCGTAAAGCGTCCTAAACGAACTTAAAAATGCTAGGAATGTAAAAAATAATACAAAATTTACGAAAATTCGCAATAACTTCGAATTGTTGGGAAAACAAAAATGTTTAATATCATTTCAAAGTCGATGAAACAATAAAAAATAGAAAAAGTCACCACATTGAAAAAATGCGAAATTCGCAAAATTTTTCAATATTTTGAAAAATCCGAAAAATCTTCTAAAAAGACCTAAAAATGTAAGGAATGTGAATGCATAACACATTCTTGCTGTCGTGAATGTGTTTATAGATTAAAGCAAAAACTGTATCACACAAAAAAATGTTTGAGAAGACTCACGAATTGTGTGTTTGTCTATAAAAGCGGTTTGTAATTTCTGGATTTGTTATAAAAATTAAAAATGTTGTTAGACGATTTATTGTAATTGGTCTAGTTGTGCTCTTAATGCATGAAGCATTGGAGCAATTAGAAAAAAAATTAAGCGCGTCAAAGTTTGCAAAAACAAGAGTTACACTTTGCGCTGCATTAAAAGAACTTTATATGGCATTTTTGGTACATATTTGGTACATATATAGTAGTCATATCTCAAAAAACGTAATTTTTGAGTTAAGAATGCAGAATTCTTCATCCTATCTTTCTTCATCTTATGTGAAAAATTCATATAAATAACTTATTTATTCACTTCTTGCGGGGAGGATATTTTTTTATTTTTCTATTGATTATAAATTGACTATATATTAAAAACTTTTAACTCGTGTTCTTCAGAACTACGTTGCAACAAAGGAGCGATATGTACATACATATATATCATCTCATGCTGGTTTTACACGCTATTGGCCTTATTCACAAACGCTTAAAAAGTTAATGTGTACATTAAAACCGGGTTTCCCACAAAAAATCTAACATTAAATATACTATAATTTTATTAATCGTTTGTGAATAATGCGATATGTATTTTACAGTGTGCTTGTCAAATTTCCCACTGCAAAATGAATACATACATTGTGTGTAAAAGCAAAAATTTTCAATTAGAATGTGTTCCATGTTTAACTGACAAAGTATCTGACATCAACTGTTTTGCAAGTCAATTGTGCATGGCGCCAAGAACATAGTGTTTGTGATTCCGCATATTTACATTAAAATTAAAATATGTGACGCGCAAAATAGAAAGGGACCTAAGGGTAAAAGCGGTTTTTTTCAGGAGAGTTATTTTAAGATTTAAATACGTGAATCTTTGGTGTACTTCAATTTCATTAAACTCTAGGAGGGAACACTTTTGGGGCATGGGATCGGTCTCATTCGATGCTCAGATGTTGTCCACATAAAAAAAACAAAAAGTGAAAATTGATTTTTTTACCCTTAGGTCTCTTTCTCTATGCGCTGTCACATATATAAAAATCATTTGTATTAAACTATATATAGAAAAAAGTATTCATGCATTAATGCAGCCAACTTGACAAAACGAATGATGCAAAAGTTCTTATTTTTGGGGCTACTTTCACCTGCAATTCTCATGATTGAGTCCCAAATCAATGATCTGAAAAATGTGGGAGTGTGATATCAAAAACAAATAATCACATACATACATACTTTCAAATAAATTTAATCAGACACAAATTAGCAAAATCAAATAATGAGGGCGCTGTTGGCTGAAGTAGTTAGCTCGCTGACTACAAAGCAAATAATGTCTAAGAACGTGGGTTCTCGAGCCCAGTTTCAGGCAAGTCATAACATACAGCATTTTTTCAGATGTGCATTAGTGTGCCATTGTATTTGTTGTTGTTGGACTGTTTAAGTGACGAAGGCATAGCACTGATCACTGAAGATTACCAGCAGCAATTGATACTGGTGTATGCTAGCGGACATCACAGCGCCCTCCTTCGTCGGTATTGTAGCGAAATCGCCGGCGAAGTAAAATAATTAATAAAATGGCTACAACAGCTTAAAAAAACACATTTAATGCGCCTACTTGACATCAAGGGCGCTGCAACACTGATCTAAAAACTAACACAACGCGCAATATCAGAGTTGTAAAAATTAAGCTCTCTCACTTTCACCATCTGTCCTCTCTCACTATCCCTCACCCAAAGAAGGTAACACACCTACGGGTTGGTAGGCATACTAATTGCCTAAGTGTTACTTCCCTTTAAAATAAATACTAATTAACATATCGACCCGATCCCTGTGTATAGTATTTTTGGAAAAGATTACAGAAAATAATTTGTTTATTTATTTATTGGTACATATTTTACAAAGTAAATTTGCATAATATGGTTGCACAAAAATGGCGCCGGTAAGTAGACCATATGTCCGTGATGTTATTAACAGTACTTTAAAAATGTTTTTGTGACTGACTATACCCGACCTATGCCTTCACATAGGAAGTAGCAACGTGGTTGTCAACGAAATTCCACAAAAGAACCGCAAGACTATACGGTTATCCGTGGCAAATCAATCAACCAGTGCGAAGGCCAAACAACACACGCAATCCTGACCGCACTTAAGAAACAATTACCATGACTCGAGAGCTGTTCTTCAGCCCAGAGCTGTTTAACGACTGATATAATTTGCTTATATTTTCTTAAAATATTCGTGTTATAATAAATATTCCATCGAGTACCAACAAGAAAAAGAGTTGACTAGTCAAAAGCGTAAATATATTTCAACACTACATGTTTTTTTACAATCAGCTGTTTTCTTAATCTTCTTAATTTTAAAAATGTTTCCGTTTGCGTACCTTATATGGAGGGCTCAGAGCTGAAATAAACCAAGTCATAATATATGAAAAATTTCAAAACTACTGCGAAATTCTCCTCAAAGTTTAAATCTATTTAGTTCTGTAACGGACTAAGTAAAAAAGTGTTTTGTTCCTAAGGTAACGGTAAAACCCCCAATTCAATGGCCATTATTTTAATGGCAGTTCATTTACTGAAAATCAAAATATCTTCGAATTGTCTTCTTGTGACTTTGATTCACTTTAGCTCTGAGTCCTTCATGTATGGTCATAGTTTGATAATCCGAAAGTATTATGTACCACATTCACAAGCTAGAGGCATCGCAGGAAGTAAAGATTTCCCATCCGTATACCAAAGTTGGAATCAGATATGACTTTGCGAGTAATAAGCGTATTCTAGGTGGGATAACGTATTGCCTTCTCCATAGACTTCTTAGCATTCAGCATATTTTCCCTCAAGCAAAGTTTATATGATCAGACCATGTTAACGTGTTGTTGTAAATAATACATAGATTTTTTGTTGATGACACTATTCCTATCAGTTTGTTGTTCAAATTAATATGATATTCAAAGATAAGTTTCATTGATTTTTGAGTTAATACACTAATTTTAAACATGTGCGCTATGTAAATACATAAGTATACATATACACTAGAGCCCCGACTACCGTCGTCCCAATTTGCGTCGTTGCAATTTCAAGATGCGTCGTTTTGACCCCGATTTGCGTCGTTTTGATTTCGATTTGTGTCGCTAAAAACGGTTAAATTTTTTAATGAAGCATTGTGGATTACCATTTTTAGTGTACAATTTATTAGCCATTAATATTTAGCATGTTTCAGAAGAGGATGTCATATAAGTGATGATACATTGGAAGAAAAAAAATTAACAATCGCCAATATTTTCAAAGCAATTAAATTCCCAACAATATATCAAGAAAAAAATCTTTAGAAATTCAACAAACTTTAGACATTTTTGTTAAAAATAAAACAGTAAGACCATCCAATCAAATTGATGTTGTTGATTTAGATTTATTATCTGAAAAGAGATCAATGTAAGCTAAATAAATTACAATTTTTTAATGCATCTACTTTTTCTGAATATACATGCGACTACATATGTAAATGAATTTAATTTTTGTTATGTTTTTTCTTAATATATTGTTTTGTTATTTCTTTATAATAATAATAAAAATTTGTTGCAGTAAATGAAATAAATAAAAATGTATTCATAATTGTTTTTTTTTTCAAAAATACAAAATTTTTTACTTTGTTTTGAATATTTTCCCCAATAAATTAAATTTCAGTGCATTTATATAGAAAAAGGTTATTCTATTTGCGTCGCTTCGATTTGCGTCGCGTTTCTCCGGTTCCCATTAACGACGCAAGTCGGGGCTCTAGTGTAATATTGTTTCCGTGTTCTGAAAATTAACAAAAAGTCAAATACGTGTTGTAAACTTTCGACCTTCAAAATGTTTACTGACAGAATATATAATAGCTTTTCGTTTTATTTTTCACACTTATCAGTGTTACCAAAATTATTGCAGAAGCTGTAAATATTCATACAAGGCGAATTCATAACAGGTGAACTTGACAGCGCAGCTGATAACTTTTTTTTGGTTTTTTTAGGGTCGCATGTCAAAATTTAGTCAATTCTTTTGTTTACATCCATTATTAGATTAAATTTATTCAACAACATACACAAAACAAATTTAATTTTTAAAGAATCTTCCATTTATTTTCCATTCTGCAAATAGGGATCAATATCATTATATTGCCTGGATGCTTCCAATTCAGCACCCAAAGCACAGGCCAGCTTTACAAATATGACCATTCGCTTTATCTATGTGATTTCGCAAGCGCAGCATACTTTAAGTGTTTGCGGGAATCCAATATTTGAAAAGATACTAAGGCATAATCCGCAACCATCGCACAAATGGACACATTTAGTTTTTTTCCAAAGCTTCCAATAAATACGAGGGCGGATCAATAAGTCCGTGACTTTTTGAATGAAACACGGTTTTTTTTTGCAAAACAATATTTATTTTTCAACGTAATCTCCTTAAAATAGGCATTTTCGGTCAATAATTTCAATCTCTTTCCACCGAGCCATTTCTTTAGGTTTGGGAATAGGAAGTAATCTAAAACCGAAGTATATTGCGGTTGAGGTACCAATTCGGATTGCGGTTAAACAACTCCAAACAATTCTTTGAAGTTGTCACACGTTTACGTTTATGGACAATTGAGAGTAAACGCGGCACCCATCTTGCAGAAAACTTTCTTAAGCCCAGCTAATCACTTAAAATCGAAACCACACTACCATATGAAATGCATATGGCATCAACAATCTCACGTACTTTTACTCTTTCATCGGCCAACTCCATATCGTGGATTTTTTCGACATTTTCAGGTGGTCTGACCTCAATTGGCCGTCCAGAACGTTCAGCGTCATTTGTACTTGTACGACCACAACGAAAGTCAGTAAACCACTTTTTTTCCTTGGTTTGATTGACGGGTTTTTTTCGCTAAAAATAATGCTTAATGAGCACTTGAAATTCACTTTTTTCCATTTTTAGAAAAACAAATGATGTTGATGTTTTGAACAGTTGTTAAACGCAAAGTAAATGACGACACTTGCTCAAAATTTTACAGTAGTCTATTAACAGGTGGTACTTGACGGCAATAGTGTTGCATTTTATATAACTACGAGGGAAGTTCGAAAAGTCACTGACTTATTGATCCGCCCTCGTTTTTCAAGTATAAAACATCGGCATAAAAATCAAAATTAAAATGTAATTTTTCTTCGCTTCTTTTGCAAATCAGCCTTAGACAAAACATTAACATGAGGCAAACCCATGCGTAGCATTGCATTTAAAGCCAACAACAAATTTTGCAGGTTCAGAGCAATAATGACAGTTGATAAGATTACACAGTGTTACAAAATTGAATGAAGTAGAAAAACCTGGGACCGGATATTATTTTTCTTGTAGGGCTTGTCGAGTTAAACTAGATTCCAATAGCGAAATATGCCGGACACCTCCAAAATCCGGATTTATGGTTAAAAACCCGGTTTTTGTACCTTTGCGCACTTATAAGCCTGTAATTTTGTTGATAATGATCTGATTTTCAATTTCTGAAGAAACTGAGATCTTTCGAATAACATATAATTTATCTAAGAAAATTTGAGAAATTTGGGTGTTATTGTCGAGCAAACACAAATTTTGTAGATTTTTCAAAAATTTTTCAACTTTGGTGACGTTTTTATACATTATTTTATTAAGAAACTATAATACTGTTGAATTTATTCAAAAAGTACATTTATTTACGATTACAACGCATATTTGGGTTTAAAAATAGATAAGTTATTGACTGAGTTATTTAACTTTTCATGAAAATAAACTTTTAAACATTTTATACAAATTTTATTAATCCATTAACAAAGTGTGACAAAAAAAAACCTGGGATGTGATATTATTTTTCGTGATAAAGCAATTCGGTATCAAATATTTTTTAGCGAATGTCATAATTTCAATCTTAAAAATTTCTATCGAATCGACTCGATATCGAAAGCAAAGATTTGTCCCTTGGTCTGAGCATTCGTACGTACGTACGCATATCATCAATTGTGCTTGTAAAGTATAAATATGTACGTTCTTTATGTCTAAGACTGTACGTACATTACTAAATGAAGGATTAAATATCTAAAGAAATACACCCATAGAACTATTAAAGTTGTGCAGATTCCTTTGCATTGAAACAGAGTATAAATTTAAATTTTATCCTCACAAATATCTCCCACTCAGAATTTTTAAGACTAAATAAATCATTTTTTTTTAATTTGCGTTAGCGGTAAATTATGCTTTTAGCATTTATATTAGATTTTTCTAATTATTTATTTAGCATTTTTCATTTTTGTTTGGTAGAGTAAACTTCAAAAGTAATTTCTATTTTACGAGGAAAAATATTTGAAAAAATTTTTAGTTGACTATATAACGCCGACATGCAAAACGCTGAAGTAATAAAAAATTCAAAAACGCTTTTTCATCAACTATTGTGTATCTTCTGATATAAATACGCAATAATTAAGAACAAATCGTCATACATACATGTGCGATAATGTTAAAGGGCCTTTCACACTATCATACAAGTCTTAAGATTTTCATTGGATTTTGTGTGAAAGAAATCTAACGAGATTTGTTGCGACTGTCAAAAAATCTAACGTACCATTACATTTTGTTTTTTTACTATCAGATCCCAAGTAAAATAAAAATATGAGTAGGATATAAGTGGCGGCTGAGCAGTTTCATGTAGATGGCGAACGTACCATACCGGACTTTTAAAATGTGTAACAGTTAAAGTATATACATATATACTATATGTATATCAAAGTTCAACATTAAATAACACAAAATTTCATGAATTTTGAGACATGGTTGATATACAGTAGTTTTCCGATTTAACGTACTTAATGGTTGTCAGGCCTGTTCGTTAAAGCGAATTGTTCGTTATATCCAGTACTAAATTAAAAATGAATAGCGCCGTCTATTTTATTCATAACTATAAATATGTAGTGTTTTTTATATTTTATTAAAATTATAGTAATTTAAATAAATATTTATTTAAAAATATGTATAAGGAAAGGAAAAATTCATTAAAACTCTGTTGTACAAAAATAATTTATTTAAAAAATTGTTTAAGCACAGTCTGTTTTTTTTTTGGCAGGGATATCTCTTTCGAATGGCATCTTCTTGAAGCTCTATCAAAATTATTAAAGCTCTTCATCATTGTCGTTTTATTTTACATTTGTTTGTTAAAACGAGTACAAAATAAAATTTTTGTTCGTAATATAGGGTACTTACTTAATAATAATAAAAATTTGACTGTTCGTTATATGCGATGTTCATAAATCGAATGTTCGTTAAATCGGAAAACTACTGTACTTACATTCCAAATGTTGTGCATGTGTATGACAAAAAAAACCATCAGAGACGGCAAGCTATCGGCGGCGAAACAACCTACTGTTCAATTTGCTTTTATGAAAATTCAACCCTGATCAAATGAAAAATCTTGTCGTTTAGAATAATTTCTAAAAATGGCAAAGTCTTATAGTATATCAAATTTATTACCGTATTATTTGTCATTTTAATAAGATTTTGCTTTCACACTATCAAACTTGCACGTATTATTACAGTTTTTGACTACTCTTAATACAAATTATCATAGTGTGAAAGGACCTTTACTAGTTGTTATACACACATATTTTCTGCAAATATAATTTTTTTATCTGAAAATTTTATTCACCTCAAAACTAGTTTAAACTTAAGATTTGCTACTTTTAGATAGTATGTACTACATTTTTATTCACACTGCCCAATCTTGTGGAACGCAATATAAATGTATAAAATTATTAAAATACTTAACAGTTAACATCACTAGGCAATGCAGTTCAACAATTATTCTGTGTAAAGAAAGGTCCAGTTTTTAATGTAATAGCAGAATAGAAGTTGTAACTGCACTACCATTACATTTCAAATTCGTCGTTAAGAAATCTTAATTTAAATTTTAGTAAGGACAAAGTTTTGGTTTGAAACCTTACTAAAAGAGGAGTACTGCCAAGTGCTAGTCATAAAAAATCAGAATTGTTGATACTTTTTATTAATGTTTAATTGAACAACCAACTGAAAGATGTAATACAGCCCAACGGGCAGCGCACAGTGGTATAAAAACTTTTATTTTGGAAATATTTCGCTAACTATTTAGGATATCTCAACGTAATTTCATGCAGACTAAAGCCCGTATTCATAAAAAATAATTTGTATTTGAAATGTATTTAAGCCAAATTTTTCATAAAAATTTTCCTTAAAATTGATTTCAAACAAACCCAAGCATTATAGGAAAGTTCAGGGTGGACCCCAAAAAACAGCCACTTTGGGTATCTAATTTTAAAAAAGCATCCCTTATATATTATTTATAGTCCAAATGGTTAAATTTTTTATATAAAGATAGTTCCTAAAATATCTACAAAAAAACACGCTAACATGTGTGGATTAACTCTTTTATTTTCACAGATAATAGCATTCCAAATTTTTTTCTTGATCAGAATTCAGCAAGTCATAAAGGGATATATTATTTTAAATCGTAATAACAGGAATACCCTACACTCATACCCTAAATATGGGCGCTTTCATAAGACATAACTGTTGTGAAACTGTTGACATCTGGTGAGCCCAACAGTTCCGTCTTAGAAACGTCTTTCTGAATAATTGGATAGTGATCAGCTGATTAACCCATTAAACGCCAAGACCATTAAAAATAAAAACTATTAAAATTCATTTATTTTTTATACTTAATGTAAACAAAAAAAGAAAAGAAATAAAAGTGCTACAAAAGAAATAATTTAAATCTGCTAAATTAATAAGTTTGGCTTATACTAAAAAGTATGGACAACACAGAATTTGTAATTGATTTTTTCTTGACAGGAATTTTTCATTTTTATTTAAAAATCTGCACAAAACACTCAATAAAATAATCAACCTGCGCCGATAGTATTTATATTTTAACCCTAAGGTACCACTGTGTTCAACGAATCCTTAAATCTTATATTAACTAAATATATAATCAAAATAAATAGACACAATAATAAACTTTATTTAATGAAATTAGTATTTTAATTTTATTTCTTCGATTGTCTTTAGTATATAATTATATATTTTTTTATTCAATAACATCTTTTTCAATGTATTTTAATCGATTTAGTTTACCAGTTTTAGACGCCGAGGATTAAGTTCAATCCTTACTTTTCTCTATATTTTTCTCTAATTTCTCTAACACAAAACAGTACTCTTTAAATTCATCCATAAAAATATTCAACTATAAAAGACAAAAACCAAGTAAACAATAATGAAAAACAGCTTGATCTTACCAGCCAACGGCAGGCTATTTTAATTTTTTTCAACAAAAAGAAATGTAGTAAAAACACTTGAAAATAGTACACTTTTTTGGATGTTATTTTTTCTTGAGGGATTAACATAGAATTTCCCGAAACACGTGGCAAAAATACAAAATGAATGACAAAATTTTGTGAAATGAATAAATATATCATATAAAAATCTTCTTATTGATACCAATTCAAAAACGTTTTCCTTAATTTGATAAAAATTATAGGTGGCGGAGCTGCTCAAAGTCGACAATTTTTTAGAGGGCAAAAAAGGTGATGTTGAAAAAATACACTTTCAAGTTGAAGTGTCAGAAACATTAACCTTTTGTCATTACTTTTTTTGTATTTTTTAAGGTACGTTTATTTTTTATTAAAAAACTTGAAAAATATTAATCAGATACCCTACTTTTTCGGTAGATGTAGTTTTGCAGACACACTATGTTTAGGTAATTTTTACAAATAAAATAGAGCACATCTCGGAATGGCCAAAAATGGCCTCGCTCATATTTCCTGATCATATAAGATACACAATACTTTAAATAATTTAACTAAATTTGGATACGAAAATGACAAATATACCTGAAAAATGCAAAAAGCTGTCTTATGTCTTAAGTATGTAAAAGATAAAGATAAATCAAGGTCTTACATTACCAAAGCTGTGGAGCTTGCAATCCCAAATCAACTGCAGAGTAATAATGAGATTCTTCCAACTCCTCCATATACTTCACCCACAAAGTATAGCATAGAAAAACCTTAAAGCCGTTTATGAATTTGCGTCTGTCAAAGGAAAAATATTATATTTAACGAAGCTCTTTAAAGAATCATAATGTGAATATTCTTCCTGGATACAAAAAGGTTACATCTGCCAAAAAAGAAGCAGTGCCATCTAATGTAAAGGTTACTGAAGTATCGATATAGGTAGACCTGCAAGACTTAATGGAAAAGGAAGCAGTATTACTTCCAGAAGGCTTACATTGATAAATAAGTCATCAGTTAATTTTTGCCGTCCGCTATTTTTTAAATATGCAAAGGAGTCTTCAGAAATAGTCAAATCTACAGTAAACGATATAAAAAACCAAATTTCTGTTCTTCTGTTCTTGAAATGAAGAATGGAAAAACTATTTTGATTGATTATGAATTTTTTCTTACAATGATTGATGATAAAGTGTCTTATATGTAATATCAGATATCTCGTCAACTTTGAAGTGTGCAATTCGCGAAAAGTCACAGAGAGACTATCAAATATGGAATTCTTCCTTACATGCCAGAATTAAGTGCATGGAGTTTATTTTAAAACTAACGTATACAATTTCGCGAGGTGAACGTTTTGATGAGAACGGAATACCAAAAGAAAAACTATCTGCTCGAAAAAAATTATATAAAATGAATTTCTTAAGATGTTTGGTCTACCAGTAGAGCATATTTCGAAAATAATGAGGTAACACCTCGAATTACTCGGGTCGACAATAATACTATAAACAGATTCCCAGTTATTCCAAATGTTATAAACTCTAGAGAAATGGTAAATGGCCCAAAGTAAGATTATTATACTTCAAAAACTACCCAACTTTTGGCTAAAATGTACCCCGAGGAGAAACTTGCTCCTACGGTACATATGATTTTGGCTCATGGTAAATATTTAATTGAATATCAGTGCTTTCCAATTGGAGAAGTGACAGTAGATAATAAAAAGAACTATACTAGATTTAAAAAAAATATACTAAATAACTTAATACCTATTGCAAAAGTATATGTATATTGTAATTTTATTTATAGTAAATATCTATATAAATAAATAATTATATTAATATTAAAAATTTTTTAAAAAAAAGTGTATCTGTATGTAAATAAAAACTTAATATTAGTTTAACATGTTATATCAGAGTGATATTTTTTAAGACTTTCGGATTTAAAGTCTTTTATGAGAATATAATTTGAAGCACAGAAGTTGTGTTTTAAATGTTTTTAAATTTTAAAAATATCGTTACTTTAAAAGATATGATTTTTGCGACAAAAAGGTCAAAAGGTGTCACCGTGCACAGTGCCTATCACAATGCGGGAACACTTATTTTGAAGCTAAGGGTGTTATAATTCAAGTGATTTTTAACAATAAGAAATATCTTGGTAACTTCAAAAATTATAATTTTTTTTGAAGAGTTCTTGAAACTGATTCACTATTTTCAATGCAATTTCCCATTTTCATAAACTTGCAATTCATGTGTAGAGTGAAATTATTTTTTTGATTTATTCCATTTTATACGCGACAAACATATTTGCATATAAAGTATATGTCCTTAATTTAAATTGAGTAATTACAAAATAAAAATACCGTACATATGTATGTACATATCAGAGTTATGATTTTTTATAATATTCTTTGGTAGCATTAACATTAACAAAAATTTTCGTTATTTCATAATGCATGTTGTGAATTTGAATTCCTTCCATTTTGTTTAGATTTTTCATCAAATTAAGCACATATTTTAAAAAAACAAAAGTAAAGCTCGTTAATTTTACTCAAATTTTTAAATATTTCTTTAGCAGTATCAATATCATCGATATAAGATCGCAAAACAAAAATATATTTTTAGAGCTTGACGTTTTGCCATACGTAGAGGTTATGTTGAGCAAAAAGTAGCGAAGTAAATAAATCCTCAAAGTATAAGGGAGGGAGGATACTAACATAAATCGTCAAACGCCATTTGGTGAAATTCGCTATTAAAACCCGTCAAAATGACGTAAAATCGTCATATTTGGCACCCCTGACTGCTGGTTTCGTTCAAACAGTGTTGCCACCAACAAAATCTTAAATTACACATGCATCATGTCAAAATTACACATGGAATTAGGAAAAACTCATGCTCTTTTTTCAAAATAACGTGCTTTTGTTTGTTTGGATTAAATATTTGACGATTTTGGTGTATTTCCAAAACTTTTTTGATGATGAATATATTTTCTATATTTGGCCTTTCAAGGTCATTTAATAAAAGATAATTTTTTACATATTATTCCGACGTTTCGTTGGTATTTACCCACTTCTTCTAGGATTTTTATTTTATTTTTGTAGATATATAATCTTCTTTAGACCAATTCTACATCATTTTTTCTTAGTCCCGGGTCATTGAATTCTAAGTTTTAATATAGTAAAAACTAATTTTATCGGAAAAATATACAAATCGAAAAGTATTCGACTAACGCGGTTTTTTAATTATGAAAAAACGGACTATTCGATATGCGAAAAATCAACATTTTGAAAAAACCGACAGACGTATTGCAAAAAACCCGGCTGGAAAACCGAGTCGATGACCTTAGTACATACATACTTACATATACTTTTAAGTTTTGTCAAAACAAACTATTTAATCTATTTTATTTTATTGTTATATAAGTACCTAATGTATATGTTATATGTGCCATGTATTTTGAAATAAATTGTGATTTTATAATGACTCCTATTCTGAATCTCGATTCTAATCGAAATTTTCCCTGTTTTGCAAATTTGGTATTCTCCATTCCGTTTCGCGTATCATTTCGATTTCTTTTTCGATTGTATGTATTCAGCATTACGGTCGAAACTAGGTTTTTGCAAGTGCTTTGTTTACTAATGGAAAGTTTTCGATTTTTGTTCTTGTAGTTGAAAAAAGTGTATAATTAAATAAAATGTAACTATAAAATTCTTTAAAATTATTTTGTAATAAATTCTTTAATTTATTATCAAAATTGAAAGGTTTATTTAATTTACTGCATGTCGAAAAACACAACACCTGAGCGATATGAAAAGCTGGAAAATTTAATGGCAACCAAGGATGATATTGCATATACATATATATATATATATATCAAAAGCATCCCAAGGAAGAAGTGCAGGCATTCTGGGATGAAGTTCCAAATGATGTATAGAAAATGAAAATATCGACCCCGGCGCTGCAGGATTCTGCACACTGGAATAGTTTGGCCACAAATGGCGCTTACTCATATTCTGGCTTGTTTCTCAATTTCCATATTTGTGTTTATTTAATTAAAGTTACCACAATATTTATTTTTTATATATTTATCACTATGACTTTCACTAAATTTAAACTTTTTACAATTACAAGGTTTACAAAATTGGTTATTTTTTCTGTTTCTTTTTCATACGTTTCATAGCAAAGCAGCTGGTTTGAACATACTCTTCTCTTCTTTTTTTTTTATTAAGGTATTTTACCATTTTTCGATTGGAACGTAAATGAATGCGGGAACGTAATCGAAATGCAGAATAGGGGTGAATAATAGATTCTGATATTTGATCTCAAGTTCTTTATTTATTTTGAAACAAAAACTTTAAATTGTATTTTGGGTATTTACCTTAACGTTTTTATAAATTGCTTGATATTTTTTGGCATAACTAAGATTTTTTAAATATTTTTATGTTGCTTTTTTGCCCTTTTTTGTAATATTTTTCGCTTTTTACCATTTTTGGAACAACCTACGGTGCTTTCATTCTTTATAGAGATACATACCAACACTGATATCTACAGTTTTATTTGCACAAACGTGTGAACAAATTGAATTTCAAGAGTACATGCATACTCTTTTTAAATCATCTGTACTCTGTAAATGGGCAGAGACTTGCGAATCGTTTTTCTTTGCCAAATTTGAGAACATTTTGTTATTTTAACATAAATATTATTAATACCAATAATAATCTCTTATGCCTTAATTTGTATAGTAACAAAAAATTAATCTACTTGTGTTGCTAATTTTTAACGTGAATTCAAGTTCCATATCCGTATGGGTATTTTTTGGAGTATCGATATCGTATGAGCAAAAATTCTTATCGATGTATTCCTAATTCAAAATAAATATAACCTATTCCTTAATCGATTTTTTTAGAATTGTTCAAAAATCAATAATACCAATTTTATTAGTTTTAAAATTTTCTTCTGTAAGCACCTCTACCACTCATAATTCTTATCGCATTTCAAAAAAGGGCTTGTATTCTTAGTCTGTGGAAAGTTCTTAAAGTGTATTTACTGCATCAAAATATTTCGTGAAGTATTTTTTTTTTTAATAATTTTTTTTCTGAAAAATGAATGAGTGAACGGATTTTCTTGCAGTAAAGCCAAAAACTGTATTTTTAAAAATAGTAATAATCAAACGAGATTTGGGCCAATAAAGCCAATTTTGCAAAATCAAAATAAAACAACTTTCACTAAATTCACAAACATTTTATGGAAGTAATGCTCTAATAAAGCTTATATCCAAATTTGTATTTAAATTAAAAAAAATTTCAGTCAAAAGAATACAAATGTTGACGATATTTTGTAACGTTTTTTTAAGACATTCATTGTTTGTCCCCTTTGCTGGTTTTTTACTATCATAATAATACTAGTGTTTCAATGCGTCTTACAATAACATTTTTCCTTCCGCCTTTTAACTCACGTTTGTCTACCTGCTGAAAAAAACGAACGCGACAAGTGTTTATTCGAACAAGTTTTCAATTTATCATTATAAGAAGCATATGTGCTGATAAATAGAATCAACTTCTTTCCATTCAATGATTATGCACCTGCGAAGAAATGAGCAGGAGGGTTAAATCATCTTACAAATTTTTTGTATGAATGCCTCAACATTTTCAACCATAAAAAAACATACCAACACGTTGCAACGTGTTGTGTAATTTCGTTAGAATACGTACATACATACATATGGATGGCGCAAATTTATTTATTTCTATTAAACATGCGTTACTTTCAGGTGCACCTTACGAAAATTTTTCTTTAGCCAATAAAATTATTTGAAACCATAACTTTTATTGCTCGAACCTTAGACTATTTTAAAACTATGCCACGTGTTTTCCATCTTTGGTATCACTGATATAAAATCCGTTATAACGCTGATGTAATTAGACATCAATCCTATTAATTATTGGCACCATGAAGCTTTTCATCATTGCAATGTCGGATCAGTTACATCTTGCCATCAATAGCAATTTTAGAATTCTGTCATCAATGAAATGACGCACCATCATCAGAGATATTATGAATCGGAATCAATTTAACCCATTCGAGTATAAAGTTTGTTTTATAATTTATGTTAAGTTTTTTTTATTTTGGACGTGCATCCTATTGGCTATCTATGTGATCCGATTTGTATCAATTTATTTAAGAATATCTTTCGAAATTTCTTTCGCATAACCTGAAAATAATAGCGGAAATCTCCCGTCCTTGCAAACCTTGCAGATATTGTAAATCTAGCATACGTGCTTTATTCTACAAGACCACAACAACAAAATACATGAAACTGAGATTTGCAGAAAATGCATAAACAAGATCCATTGTAGATTGGTAATTGCAAAGGATATCAGTGCTGTAACTCCTGTGTTTTTCATTTTATTTTTAGAAACAAAACAAGTAGACTCCTGCGTAGGATGATCGACTTAGTTTTTAAAACCGGATTTTCTACAATACGTTTGTAGGTTTTTTCAAAATGTTGATTTTTCGAATGTTAAATAGTCCGGTTTTTTACAATTAAAAACCGGCTCAGTCGAATACTTTTAAATTTGTATATTTTTCAAATAAAATCAGTTTTCACTATGTATATTAAAACTGCGACGAACGTTTTCTGTAAATTATCCAAGTATTTTTTTTTTTGCAATGTAAAAGTTCTAGGTGTTTTTTGACTATGGTGAAATAATCTTATGAGGTGGTAGCAGGGGCAAATTAAATTGGCCTTGTTGTGTGCAATGGATATCAAAGTGCATATTTGAAAATCTGTTGACATTTTGCTTCATATTTTATATAGAGTTAGGCATCCATTGCGAGTAAATGAACTTCGCCTAAAATGTTTGAATACTTTGAAACTATATCTCAGAAGTGAAAAATTCACCAAAAGCGATAACAATTTTATTAACTAGTCTTTCATAAATGAAACAAAGGAATTCGCAGAGTAAAGACGTAACTACACTTTTGTTTAATTTAAAGGAGAAGCTAAACACGTTATAAAGTCAATAATAACAGAGTATTCCTTGCAATTCCTTAATTTTTTTTTATTATAGAGACTTATTTACTTTTGAAGAAGACAACTCAACACATTTTTTACAAGATTGTAAAAAATACATGCACTTGTATTTACTCGCATTTGAATTTCTGTAACAAAGGGTCTTTTTTTTATCGTAGTAGTCTAAAATTTTCCTTGAACTTGTAGTTTGACGAACCATAATCAATCAAAAACTCTATGATATGAACGATATGAAGCTAATTTTTTTGCTTAACCTTTAATTTTTATATTATTTTATAGTATTTACATGAACTGTTAATTCTTTTTTTATAGAAAATAAAAATCAGATCAGAATCAGAAAAAATGTTGGACCGGTTTTTCCTGACTTTTAGAAACCGCAACCGGGTTTTTCAAAATTTCAAATATTCGAGTTATTCGAATTCGAAGGATTTATTTAAGAATTCATCGGTAAAAACAGATTTAGCATAATTTAAAGATAGTCAGTAAAAACGAATTGGAAACCAAAAGATTTCCTTTACATGAACATTTATTCGTCATAGAAGACGTAAAAGAAAAACTTCAATATATTCAGAATAAAATATTTATTGAAAAACTTAAATTTTTTAATCGAAATGTTAGCCTAGTAAAATCGACTGATACGCATATTTTAAAGATTTTTTTGGAATATTTGCATGCATATTTTAATAATTTTTTATGCATATTTAAACTTGCTCTGGTAATAATATTTGGAATAGTTAATCATCAGTGATAAAAATTATGTACTAACTGAATTGATTTAACTTGTAAAAATTAATGGAAGTAATTTTCGTATTCTAATTTATTAAATAGGTGATATTCCTAGTATTAGTATCCACTGCTGATGATTTGGTGTAGAGTCCTCGAAATCAGTATTGATCCGTTCTGTTAGTATGATGCATTCATGTTGTAATATTACTTTCTAAAAAGTGGCGGATACATGGAAACACACATGAACACTGATGATGAGAGTATAGCGGCTCCCGAAAAACAACGTTGTTTCTGTTCTGCCGTGTAAATTGAAATTAATTGATGTTAAATAAAGAAAAAAAAATTCCCATGTTCCTTTGGAATATTGCCTCATGTCCGACTCTTTCTGACCAAAAATGTTACGAACATTAGCCAATATAATAATCACTTTGGATTAAAAACTAAAAATAATTTAAATTTATCAAAAATTTCTTAAATTAAAAAAATAAGTTGGTGGTAAAGTCAGATTAGAAATGGAATCAAACAATACAATTCAACTTGAAATATGTTTTTATAATATCCTTCATTACTTCAATATCTGATTCTTTGTAAACTATTGTAGTACAGTGATTGGAGAATATTTTTTTCTTTTAATAACCTTCACTTAATTTTTCAAAGCATTCAATGGTCTTTCAGTGATGGGTACAAGACGAACTATCTTCTTCTGCAGATATTTCATTTGCTTCTCTATGGCTGTGAGATGGTTCATCATTGTGAAACTGGTGGAAAAAGTTGAGCTTTTGGGACAAGTTGGTGAAGTAAAGAATCGTCCTCGCGCACGTCGCTTAAGAACAACTCAGAATATTGCTGTTTTAGCCCAAAGTGATGAGAAAAATCCAGATTTTTCAGTTTTAGGTCGACCTTTGGAATTCCACAAACGCCATTACGCCGTATTTTGCATAAAGATTTAAGGCTTTTAAAGTTCAGCTAACACAAAAAGTCACGCCTATCGACCATCAACAATGTCGTGCCTTTGCTGATTGGGTCTTTGAAATGCTTCAAAATCATCTTCAACTTAACGTAGGTTAACAAGCAGAATCGTCGCTTTCGAGGTACTGAAAAGCCAAAAAATATTATTGAAAATTATCAAAAAATGATGCTAAATGTAGCCTCAAAAAGATTAAACTGGAGAAACACTGATTGGAATTCATTTAACCAAAAATACTCTTATAAAAAATTTCCAAAATTCATTTAAAATTAATTATATATTCTTATGAAATTTATATTAATCGAGATTGCCTCGATATCTTTTTTCAAAGATTTAAAAAACTTTTGTTTGTTGAGGGTTTTTTTTCATTGGTGCTTAAGCCAAATCATCAGTAGACCTTAAACCTAATTTTTAAATGTTTCAAACCTCTTTACTTATACAAAAACCTTTAAAAACTCAATGAGAGTTATAAAAATTACAATAGTATAAGCACAGTATGCCTTGAAACTTATTCAAAAATCCCAACAAACAAATTATTATATTCGATAGTAAAAAGGTTGGAAAGAAAATAAAATAGATTCATATCGAATATAATAATTTGTTTGTTGGGATTTTTGAATAAGTTTCAAGGCATACTGTGCTTATACTATTGTAATTTTTATAACTCTCATTGAGTTTTTAAAGGTTTTTGTATAAGTAAAGAGGTTTGAAACATTTAAAAATTAGGTTTAAGGTCTACTGATGATTTGGCTTAAGCACCAATGAAATTCATGTATATAGACTAGCTAAAAACCCTCAACAAACAAAAGTTTTTTAATTGGTGCTGTTTTATGGGAATCGCAAAATTTTAGAATTTAGAATTTTTTATTCGCACTATTTTTCCCAATATTAATATTTTACTTATTCAGTAAAACGTTAACAATTTTGTTAAAAAACTAATTGCAATTGATTATTGAGGGGTATAGCTTGTTCCTATGCGCATTTCACTGTTGCTAATGCAGATCATCAGGGAACTTTACCCAAATATTTCTTAGAACAACTGGAGATATTATATTAAATTTTCATTAAAACAAATGAAAAGTTTAAACAATATCAAAGTTGTAACAAGAACTCAATAATCAACCAATTGTTTTTGTTTTCTTACTTTACCATTACTACCTAGGTTGACTTTTTTTCAACTCTAATTGTAGTTGTAAGAGGTTTGTAGAAAATGTACAAACAACAACTGCTATACATTTGTATAGAGTGATGCCAAACAAAATTTTTGTGACCGGGTGCTGTCAAGTTAATAATTGGTGCTGTTTTATGGGAATCGCAAAATTTTAGAATTTAGAATTTTTTATTCGCACTATTTTTCCCAATATTAATATTTTACTTATTCAGTAAAACGTTAACAATTTTGTTAAAAAACTAATTGCAATTGATTATTGAGGGGTATAGCTTGTTCCTATGCGCATTTCACTGTTGCTAATGCAGATCATCAGGGAACTTTACCCAAATATTTCTTAGAACAACTGGAGATATTATATTAAATTTTCATTAAAACAAATGAAAAGTATTCAGTATTTCCTTGGGTTTGTAATTATAGCCAATTTAATGACGTTTAGAACAAGACGCTCTGCATATAATTTGATTCTTACGTTCTGATAGTGCTGTACTGCAGTTTTAATATTTTTAAAAGTTGGTTTCGTGTTTGTTGGAGTTTATTGCAAAGTAATCTAATGCAATTGCAAATATGTGGTTCAGCTATAGAAAAACACTCATATCTCAAGACCATATTGTTCGGGCAATAGCTTAGGTGATGCAGCTTATTTTATTTTCGAACTTCTTTTATGTGTACTTTCCATATAAAGCTTTGACAAAAGGTGCTTTATATGTGTTAATAATTTCGATTGTAATTGAGCATTGATCAT
The DNA here is from genome assembly GCA_956483585.1 of Gymnocheta viridis. Classification (NCBI taxonomy): domain Eukaryota; kingdom Metazoa; phylum Arthropoda; class Insecta; order Diptera; family Tachinidae; genus Gymnocheta; species Gymnocheta viridis. The sequence continues at coordinate 57,317,382 of OY101444.1, forward strand.
TAGCGGAGTCGAAATACTTCCGTTCTAAAATAGAAATGGTCAGTTCAAATTAAACATGGGGGTATTGTGGAGCAGATAGAAATGTCTAAATTTTTGCTTTCGAATATACTTATTACAAAGAAAACCGAAAATATGCTCCAAAAATTTTTTCATGCGCATTGAAAATTTTAAAGGATATGATTTTAAAAAGAAACAAATATGTCTTGTTTGGAAAAATATGTATGATATCCCACATATTGCACCTGTTTTACAATAGCGTATTAACTCGAAATTTTTAATATTTCACTTTTTATGAAAAAATTACAGAAATTAAGATTTAAAAATTATTTTTTATATATCTTCAATGTAAATTCAAAAAGTATTCTTCTTATATTGAAAATTTTAAATGTTTTAATGTTTCGAACTCTAAAGGTACGTTCAGATAGATGAAATATTTGACTGAAAACATCAAATATTAATTTGTCGTGGTCTGAACACAAAATTTTTTTATGTATCAACCCTGTAGGAATGTACGTAGTAAGCCTATAGTATCGTACTAGTGGCATTGTCACCAGGACTACTGACCAGCTATCTAGAATCTAGTCTACATAACTGGTGCTTCTCAAACGATTCTCGATGATGTAGGTGTTGGGTCAACATACTTAAACACATATTGTGCATAAAGGAGAACCTTATACAACTACAGATTAATATTTTTAATATTTGAGAGCTCATAATAAAAAAACAAGCTATTGAGACATTCATGGAAACATACCATATCCGTTGTCTGTAGCTCGTTGTTGTACTCGTGCCCAGAAGTAAGCTGGTCGAAAGTTTCACTAGTGCAGTTGTCGCTGGAGAAAAGAGTGTTGACAAAGAGACACTTAGTCTCAGGCTGACTGCAGGGGAATAAAATAAATATTACTAATACTTATCAGCAGGGCAAGATTTTCATGCATTTGCATAATTTTTCAAATTTTTCCCAAGGAAAGCATTTTTGGAGTGTGGAGATTATTTATTATTAACATGAAAGAAAGTTATGAAACATTGAGAGATATAATGCAAAAATCAAATACTACGAAAATAAATGGAAGATTTGCTGCGATTTGAAGGTCATCAACATTTTGCAAGGGCTTTCCAAAATTATTTTGTTTTCTTTGTAATTGGGACTCGCGCTCACCTCTGAAACAATTCCAATGTAATTCGTGTAGACCAAGAGGAAGTGTGGAGGAGCAAATGAAACAACATAGACTGAAGAATGCACCTTCAATTGGTAATACTCAAGACATCTTTCTGCCACCGCTCCACATAAAATTGGGAATTGTTAAAAAATTTTCGGGAAATTTTTCACTTTTGCGGCTACCTGAGCGCTACCTAACCGGTATTAAGAATCATTCCTAGGAAGTTCATATGTTCTAAAAGGTTGTTTACTGAGGTACATTTTTGTAGCTAATTATTTTCTTATATTTTAAACGGTTTGCTACCTATGGACTTGAACAGTAGAAAAAAGGTAAAAAAAATCGATTTTTTTAATTTTTTGTGATTTTCATCTTGAAGATTAAGACTTTTTGATTTTATATGCTCACATTTTTGTTTTTTATGACAGGATCTACAACTTTGTGTCAGAGAGTAAATCAAAATTCCGAACGAATATGCATATTTTTGTGCATATTTTAAAGATTTTTTTTTTAATATTTGCATGCATATTTTTATGATGTTTGAGCATATTCAAAGTAGCCCCGCTTATTAGATAATCAAAATTGTGTTTTATCTACAGAAGAGTTATGAAAAGCAATCAAAATAGAACTAAATGTATGTTTTTGCATAATATCGGTACTTTGGGCCCCACTTGGCACTAGAAGGCACCGTCGGATTGATATAAATAATTAAGACCGAATTCATGACAGCAAACCTCATATTTTAGACAGTTGTTTGTATAGAATCAATTAAAGAAAAAAATGTTGGCGACCAGTCTAATGTACATAGAAGTATGTATAACTCAACAGTTTTGTGAAACTTTTATTTTCAAAATAAGATTTGGTTGAACGGTAAAGTAAAATGGTTTTTTAATTTTGTATTTTCAAACTAAAATATTTCTATCAAAATCAAACAAATACAAGTTTACCTATTTAAACCGCCTTTATAATTATAGATAAGTATTATATTTTTTGCAACTATTTACTTAATATCTGCAGTACATACATATATATATGTACATATGTATGCATGTAAGTATCAGGTGTGTACTAAAAAGATAAATAACAAAAATTCCACCCAGACTTAATACCTTTTCCTAAAATCTGACAAGAGGTGTGAGGATGGCGACAGGCGCTGATAATAACACGTACGAGTATGTATCACACTATTTAATCTTATAATATTTAGTAATTTAGCTCACAGAATTTCAAAGGAGTAAATTATTTAAAATAAGTACTTGTATATCCTTATGCGATAAAAAAATGCAAGTAAGGACTTATGAGAAAATTGTAAAAAACTAAGGACTGTAAATAAATTCCAAAAAAAGCAAAAATCCTTTCAGGAGAGGAATGACATAAACTCCAAGAAAATTGGTAATCGATAAAAAAATCGTTAAAACTGTACTAAGCGTCGAAATTAGGAATATAGTAAGGTATTCAATTAGTTGGGTTTCTGTATCAGCCGGTTAATTGCTTGATCAATAAATCGATGTTCTGATCGATCAGGAAATTGTAGATTAATCGATTAACTGATTAATAAAAATTTATCACAAAGTAATTAGTTTTAATAAATAAAAATTCATAAATTATGTATTATTTTGAGCTTTCATTACTAAAAAATATTTATTATTGAAACAAGAATTCTTGAAATAAATAAGGCAGAAGAAGAATTCATAAATATTTAGATGTTAATAAAAAACAAATGCATCTGCGGCAAAAATAATACCAGTACGTTGTTCTATAAATTTTGCATTGAATTAACTTTTATATACACCTGCTGTTAATATTACTGTATTTCATTAATTTGCTTACTAAAAGCTAAAACAAAAAAATATTATTGTAAATTTTTTAGTGTTTAGTTGTATAGAATAAATTATAACTTTTTCCACTGGTTACGCATTCGTTACATTATAAATACTAACAAATTTTTTTAACAATATAATTATTATCATTATTATTAATATTTATTTAATGCAAATTTAATTTACAGAAAACGTATATAGAGAAAAAGGACTGGCTGCTAGGTCCTTCGCCTAAAATCACATACATTCAAAGAAAGTTATATTTTAATTTAATAAATGTAGTTTTTTCATATAGTGAATCGGAAAAGCGATATCTTCTAAAAAAATTTGTTCAGCTGAAAACAAATATCGAGAAAGTATTCTAAAAAGTTCTGCAAAACTTATTAGAATTGTGATTTTGTTTAAGCGAAGCGCGAAACACGTGGGAGGAAGCAATTGTCAACACCTGCTACCGTGTTATCGTAAAAGCGTCAGCTTATGTGATCAGAGACAGTGTGTGTCCACTATTAAGCTTTGAACTGCTCGTAAAACATTACGGGGCCAAATCATGTAAGAATGAAGTCCAAGAGCTATCTAGCTGTCTAACTTTTGAAGAAAACTCAAAAGTGATTGGGATTTGCAAAGCAACTTCTTGAAAGGTCAAACATAAAAATGGTACAATATTTTTTGTAGGTAGTCAGTGCAGTCATCAGATCTTAGAGTCATGGAGAACTTAATGTGTGATGTTAAGAAGGCAGTTTTAGAAACAAAGCCAAATAATAATAATGGGCATTGGAGAAACTTATTGGCATAAAGATGCAAACAAATTCCGATTCCGATTTCGGAAAAATATACGAGACCAAACTTGTTTGAAACCCTTTAAAAGCATTTTTTTTTAATAATCGGTACATAAAGAGAGCAGTTATGTGATATTAAATATTTCAGGGCGGGCTTATTCCAAGTTCTATTTTAGAAAAATAGATATAGGACCTTAACAAATGATAGAGTTAAGCGTGTATAGACATAAAATTTTTTTTAAAATACACACGAATTGATAACTTCCTCAACAAAATAGTAGATCGTCAAAAATAATTAAGAAAAACTTAATGTTGAGAAAAAGTTATAAACTAGACAGGAAATATGAAAAACTAATTAGGTTGAATAAGCGGGGCTTTATTATTACCGATCATATTTCTGAAATTAATATTTTATTAATTTTAGATCTTTTTACAACGAGTTATTTTTTATTCTTAAGCTTAAACTTGGAAAATAAAATCAATAAATTAATGAAAAATATAAATTGTGCTCCTATTTAAACCGCTGCTGTAAATGAGTTCATTTAATAAGTTAATTTCATTTTCAAAGGCGATCATCTAATATAATCTTTTTGAATAATAACACAAATCGACAAAAACATTTTTTCTATTTCAATGCACAAATTCCGATTTTGCCTCGTAAAATTTGATTTTATGTTAATGTTTATAAGTAATTTAGTCGAACTTTTTTATTAATATTTATATATTGAAACGATTAATTTTGGCTCAAGTTCAAACCCGAATTTACCCATTTATTTATTCTAATTTATTTTTAATTTTTTGGATAAAAATTTTCTAAATAAAAAATTAAAAATAAATTAGAATAAATAAATGGGTAAATTCGGGTTTGAACTTGAGCCAAAATTAATCGTTTCTATATATAAATATTAATAAAAAATTTCGACTAATTACTTATAAACATTAATTATAAATAACGATGGCACGCGTCAAAAATCTACATGTTTATTTGGTCATAGTTGGTTGAATACTAAAAAAGAAATTCAACTACAAATGACAGAAACCTAACAACATGATTAAGTACCGTTTATTCTCAGTAGCCAATGGCGCTGAATAAGCAAGAGAGACTGAAATATATAGAGTAGTTATTCATCATAGATGGGATTTCGTACTAACCGAAATTGATTTGACATGTGAAAATGAATAAGTTTGCACTTTTCGTATCCTAATTTGTTAAATAATACGGTTAAATAGTTGATATTCCTGATCACTAGTATCCACCGTCAACAGTGGTAAAATTGAACAAAGAACGATGATGAGATGGTGTAGCGACCTCGAAATCAGTACTGATCCGTTCTGCTAATATGATGAATAATAAAATTGTTCTATATATAGTACTCTCTTAATAAAAAATATAATGAATTTATCCAAAAAATTTTCTAAATAAAAAATTAAAAATAAATTAGAATAAATAAATGATTTTATGTGTTTGAGGATTGATTGTAAAATTAATGAAATCGAAATTTGATATTAAGAACTTAAAACCAAAATCTATGACGGCCAGTGTAATATATTGTACAAATTTTTTAGGTTTTAAATGATTTTTTTAGCTTTAATGAAATTTAAAAAAAATGGTTTATTTATTGAAGCTTTTGGAGAAATCGAAAGCAATCCATCCCAACAGATAAAATCAAGGTTCTCAGTTTTTTTCTGATTTTCTCTAAATATATAAAATCTCACATTATGTCGGTTGCGTCTTATTTTGATGTCTTGAAATTCTTAACAGTTCTAGTAGTTTTGGTTAAATTCGTTAGATTAAATTAAACACATAAAAATACGTTCAAATACTCAAAAAAATTTGTATAAATTAGTCGAACAGTTAACAAGACAGTAATTAATTGGTAAACCGATTGGGTCAAGTTAAAAAAAATTGTATACGTTGGGCTATGCATTGAATATGCCTTTATTTAGCGTAACATTAATTATTTAAATTGGTGTGCCACATTATTTTGGAAAAAAAACTTACAATTAGAAAAAAATATACATTATTTTCCGAAGAAAATAATAATTTTTTTTTATCAAATACAAGTAAATATATTTTTAAATCACACTGATATTTATTGACACTTATAGCTTTTTCCTGTCCGAAATGTTAGTCTATTCAACAACATTGATAAATATTGCAAACTCATTATCCCACATCGAGTTTGGAGCTCCAATTTTACCCTTTCAGAATTATAAGTAAAATCTGTTACTTTTATTGATTACAGTAATTTTGACTTAGCTGCACAATCAACTTTGTACGATTTTTTGTGCAGATAAGTCAATAAGGCTGTTTGTTATCTTAAATGTATGTTTCTATGTACATGCAAACAAAATAGGTGAATTTTAATAACAACAACTTGCGATTTGTGTGACTTGGTTGCGATTTTTTAAAATTATAAATGTCTTAAGTTGGATGTTTATGTGAAAAAGTGGCCACCATATGTTTTAATGTGTGCGATTAACTTTGATATATTATATGAAAATATGCAAAATATGCAGGTATGTATACAAAATGCACATAAACAAGGTTTAGGAAGAATAATTACAGAAAATATATATTTTTGGGTAGTTGAATCAAAAAGGCAGATAATGTTGATTTTTTGTATGAAAATAATTTTAAAATGCCAATAATATTGGATATTTATCTTATATGTGTTGGTAAAAAAGGCACTTAAAAAAGGAGTTTGTATGGGATTTTGAAGGACTTTGACAGAAATTATTTTGTGCAGTTAAGTCAAAAGTGCTCTTAGCCAAAATGCAGCTAAATCAAAACTACTGTAAAACTGCATATGCAATTAAAATGATTAAAAATCTTGTTATTTTAATTTAGCTTACTTTGTTACCATATGTGAAGATTTATCTTATTTTTGAAGTTTTTTGAGGTGCCAAAAAGATTAATAGATTTTTTAGCTAAAAAAAATAATTTTTAATACATGATATTTTGCAGTTATAGTCTATTACTTGAAACTGCTGGTAATTAAACTATATATTTTCTTCTTTACTTCATTAAAAGTATGAAAAGAAGTTAACCGCTGCAACACTGTTTACTTAACTCCATTAAATTGCAACGATGTTTTATTTTTATATACTAATTCATTTACTTTATAGTGGAATTTGTCGTCTGTATTTAAAAATATTTGAATACATTGTAAAAGATGAATATATCTGTTTTTAAAAGTTAAACAAAATTCATGTTAATAATTGTACATACACTGCGCGTCATCACGTTAGCGCCCCCCATTCACTGACCGTTAATGTTAAATATTATCATAAAAATATTGAGGATAAACATTTAATTATAGCATTTAGTTCTACTCATAAATTGTCGGATGAAAATGAAATGCCATTTCGAAATAATTGCCTAAAGTTTTATCTTGAGTTATGTAATAGTTTATTAAAAAAAGTTTGATTTTGACAGCGAATTTTCAAAATTTGTTGAGTTCCTGGCCCCTACTAATATTATGAAGAGCAATAATAAAAGTATTTCCCAATTTACGAAACTCTTTCCAAATGTTATCGATTCGAATAATATTCAACAAATTGATGACGAATGGAGAGAATCGCTCCACTTCAACTTGAAAGAATATGATTTATTGGATGAAAAGAATATTGAATTTTTTGGGAAATCATTTTGAATGCAAATCGTGGCGATGGCTCTGAAGCTTTTCCTTGTTTGAAAAATATAGTTTACACATTTTGTCAATACCAGTAGCAACAGCTAATGTCGAAAGAATATGTTATCAAACCAATATCAATAAGAACAAACTAAGAAATAAATTAGATATACCAATATTGTGTGGTATTTTAAGGACCAAACACTTTTTGGAAAAATCTGATCAAAATTGTATAAAATTTGAACAAACAAAAGAAATGAATAGCAAGTTTAATAATGAAATGTTTAATGTGACCATAAAAAATGTATAAATTTAATGTAAACACGTTATTACACTAATTATAGGCTTTTAACTTCAAATTTGACCTTTTCCAAATTGAAGTCAGTGTTTTAAAAACAGATGTTTTGAATTTTCCAAAACAAATTCCATATTTTAAAAATCAAACCCAGCATTTTTCAAACCAAGTTCGGCATTTTAAAAACCAAAATCAGGCCGTTTTAGATAAAATGCATTTGAAAAAGCCTGATTTTGATATTTCAAATGCTGAATTTGGTTTAAAAAATACAGAATGTGTTTTAATTTGGACAATTCTGAATTTGTTTTAAAGTACGAGGAGGCAAATTGCGAAATTCGATATCACGCGAAGTTTCCATATACATTCAAAAAATTTTGTATGGGATTTTACTGGATATCGAATGTGGAAATTTGCCCCCTGAACTTGATTTGAAAAGGGTGAACTTGAAGTTAAATAAATATTTTATCCTATTTAATTTAATGTCCACAAAAAAAGTTTTATTGTTTTAGTTTAATTAAAATGAACTTGAACTAAATTTTATTTCTATAAAATCACCTTAAAAATATTTTTAATGCATCAGTCGTTAAGCTGCTCTGGGCTGAAGAACAGCTCTCTTAATTATTTCTTAAGTGCGGTCAGACTTGTGTGTGTTGTTTAGCCTTCGAGAGTTTTTCGTCTCGCTCGCACTGGTTGACTGATTTGCCACGGATAACCGTAACGGTTCTTTTGTGGAATTTCGTTGACAACCACGTTGCTACTACTTCCTATGTGAAGGCATAGGTCGTGTATAGTCAGTCACAAAACTTTTTTAAGATACTGTTAATAACATCTTGGACATATGGTCTAGTTACCGGCGCCATTTTTGTGCAACTATATTCTGCAAATTTACTTTGCAGAATATATACCAATAAATAAATAAATAAATTTTTAATGCAAAAAAGAGATTTTTTGTTCGATTCGAAGATTTTTGAAAAAAAAAGTATGGCAATACTGCTCCAACTGTAAATTATTAATAAAAGAGCTTTCATCATCAGCCAACTAACCAAACCTATGATCCAGCAAACATGGAGCTTTATTTTGAATTATTGTGCAAATATTGTATACTTTTGATTCTCTGATGGTTTTTCTTTTTTACATATTTTTGTATAAGTTCAAAAATACATAGTTATCGTTTATATATTTGTTATATTTGGAATTTGTAGTTGTTAAAAAAATCGCTTTCGTGCACGGATTGAAGTAATTGTTTACGTGCACACTTCCTTAATTATTCAGCAACTAAGTGGTCATGGGCGCCAACAACTACAAACAAATCAAAAATTCATGTTCATTTTATAAATGACGTACATTAGACTGATTCAAACAAAAATTATCGGAACCCAGCTTAGAAGTTTTTTCAGCCCTTAAAATAGGTCTATTCAAATATATGTTCTAAACATTTATGATAAGCAGGGACACCGCTAACATGTAATTTCACATTTTTTTTCGCAACGTTTCAGAAATTTGTATGAACTTTGGGTTCCGTTTATTATTGCATATTTAATTCTTTACAACATTTTAAGCATATTTCAGTCTTAAGAGAATATTTGCAAAATTTTTCGAACCTTTAGAGCATATTTTGATACTTTATTAACAGTTTTTTATTATGCTTACAACGGAAGATGCACTGTAGACAAAGCTTTTTATTGAAAATCCATGACAAAATCTTGTTGTTTATTATTTTAGTTCTGATATCGAGATCTCCTTAGAAATTATGTATCTTGTTCTGTCTATTTTATTTTTATCTTATTTTACCTTATATTATTTTTAAAGAAGATATTTTGATTTTTTTTTAATTTTTAAAGATATAACTGCATATATATTTCTCATAAAACAATTTAGGTACTACACAATGCAACTTTTGATTTTCCATATGAATTCCTCATTAAAAGTTGTTTTTCTTCCTTCTGATTTTTATAACTATAATTATAAATTAATAATTAATTATCTAGTCGAACTGTATTTTTGTTTATATTGAAATTTATTGTTTGGCTTGAGTTAAAATCTGAGATTACCTATTACTTCTTAATTTAAGAAAATTTGTTGGTAAATTATTTTTTTCTTATTAAGAAACTAATATTGGAACAATTTATTCATCAGAATAGCAGAACGAATCAGTACCTATTTTCAAGGTCGCTACACCATCTCTTCAGCGTTCTTTGTTTGATTTTACCACTTTTGACAGTGGATAGCAGTGAATAGGAATATCAACTATTTAACCGTATTATTTAACGAATTAGAATACGAAAATTGCAACTTATTCAATTACATTTATATTTTAGAACGATATAAACTTGAAAAGTATCATAAAGTAGGTAATTATTATATTTGAACAGGTCTACATTACTTCCAAATCAAAACTTTTAAGCTTCGGTACGAGAATTTTTTTTAAGTTGGTATAATATACATACGAGTACATACATACATTTAAGAAAAATCTATACTTTTATACATTTTTTTTAAATAAATACATTTGTAGAAACTTGCATGTAAGTATGTATATACTTTAGTATTTTAGTCGAATTATGCACTACAATTCATATAAGAAGGTACTAGCAGCAAAACGTTTCTCTAGCGGTAGCGGCTAACATAATTAAAACATTTATTGCTTCAATGTTTTGTTTAAAAATATTTAATTAATTATAACATTTGAAACCAACCACATAAATTACCAATTTAATTCTGTCTTGTATATATTTCTTGCATCTTTTTGAGTATATTATATAATCATGGTTTCTTTTATTTTACTAGCTTTTTAAAAAAAAATAAATAAAGATCACTGTTATCAAAATTTCGTAACATTTCTAAGGACTGTAACATAGTCTTCATCAAGATAAAAGCAACGCCAAGATTGCTTAGCAAACAACAATCTTTCGACGCTTTTTAATATTATTATCCTCTTGAGAATATGTATAAAAATGGGGAAAAATCGAGACTTGAGCCTTCAGAGTGAATTCAAATGGAAAACGGTGTTTTCATGAAAATTTTAAGAAGTGAAGGGGTTTGAATAGTATACAATTTCTTTGTTTAAAACGCAATACAACTTTTTCAATTATGCTTCATTAATAAATGAGAAATTTAGTTAATTGTTTTTTTAGTTTTATTATGCAAGTTCTTTCAAATACTTCTAGAGGGAAAAATCGGCGAAGCCATTTAATTTGAAATGAACTTCTTGATTATCACATTGTTTGTAATTCATTTTTTTCTTCGCCTTAAAGAAATCTGAAAATTTACTCGCTGGGGACTAGTTCTTGGGCAAGATACTTTTCCATATTCTCAAGTCTTCTTAAAAACAATCGGAAATATATAAGAAAATCATATTAAAATAATGAAGCTGTAGACCATTTAAGCCTCTTTGTTTTTAAATGATTTTTTTAGCTTTAATGAAATTTAAAAAAAATGGTTTATTTATTGAAGCTTTTGGAGAAATCGAAAGCAATCCATCCCAACAGATAAAATCAAGGTTCTCAGTTTTTTTCTGATTTTCTCTAAATATATAAAATCTCACATTATGTCGGTTGCGTCTTATTTTGATGTCTTGAAATTCTTAACAGTTCTAGTAGTTTTGGTTAAATTCGTTAGATTAAATTAAACACATAAAAATACGTTCAAATACTCAAAAAAATTTGTATAAATTAGTCGAACAGTTAACAAGACAGTAATTAATTGGTAAACCGATTGGGTCAAGTTAAAAAAAATTGTATACGTTGGGCTATGCATTGAATATGCCTTTATTTAGCGTAACATTAATTATTTAAATTGGTGTGCCACATTATTTTGGAAAAAAAACTTACAATTAGAAAAAAATATACATTATTTTCCGAAGAAAATAATAATTTTTTTTTATCAAATACAAGTAAATATATTTTTAAATCACACTGATATTTATTGACACTTATAGCTTTTTCCTGTCCGAAATGTTAGTCTATTCAACAACATTGATAAATATTGCAAACTCATTATCCCACATCGAGTTTGGAGCTCCAATTTTACCCTTTCAGAATTATAAGTAAAATCTGTTACTTTTATTGATTACAGTAATTTTGACTTAGCTGCACAATCAACTTTGTACGATTTTTTGTGCAGATAAGTCAATAAGGCTGTTTGTTATCTTAAATGTATGTTTCTATGTACATGCAAACAAAATAGGTGAATTTTAATAACAACAACTTGCGATTTGTGTGACTTGGTTGCGATTTTTTAAAATTATAAATGTCTTAAGTTGGATGTTTATGTGAAAAAGTGGCCACCATATGTTTTAATGTGTGCGATTAACTTTGATATATTATATGAAAATATGCAAAATATGCAGGTATGTATACAAAATGCACATAAACAAGGTTTAGGAAGAATAATTACAGAAAATATATATTTTTGGGTAGTTGAATCAAAAAGGCAGATAATGTTGATTTTTTGTATGAAAATAATTTTAAAATGCCAATAATATTGGATATTTATCTTATATGTGTTGGTAAAAAAGGCACTTAAAAAAGGAGTTTGTATGGGATTTTGAAGGACTTTGACAGAAATTATTTTGTGCAGTTAAGTCAAAAGTGCTCTTAGCCAAAATGCAGCTAAATCAAAACTACTGTAAAACTGCATATGCAATTAAAATGATTAAAAATCTTGTTATTTTAATTTAGCTTACTTTGTTACCATATGTGAAGATTTATCTTATTTTTGAAGTTTTTTGAGGTGCCAAAAAGATTAATAGATTTTTTAGCTAAAAAAAATAATTTTTAATACATGATATTTTGCAGTTATAGTCTATTACTTGAAACTGCTGGTAATTAAACTATATATTTTCTTCTTTACTTCATTAAAAGTATGAAAAGAAGTTAACCGCTGCAACACTGTTTACTTAACTCCATTAAATTGCAACGATGTTTTATTTTTATATACTAATTCATTTACTTTATAGTGGAATTTGTCGTCTGTATTTAAAAATATTTGAATACATTGTAAAAGATGAATATATCTGTTTTTAAAAGTTAAACAAAATTCATGTTAATAATTGTACATACACTGCGCGTCATCACGTTAGCGCCCCCCATTCACTGACCGTTAATGTTAAATATTATCATAAAAATATTGAGGATAAACATTTAATTATAGCATTTAGTTCTACTCATAAATTGTCGGATGAAAATGAAATGCCATTTCGAAATAATTGCCTAAAGTTTTATCTTGAGTTATGTAATAGTTTATTAAAAAAAGTTTGATTTTGACAGCGAATTTTCAAAATTTGTTGAGTTCCTGGCCCCTACTAATATTATGAAGAGCAATAATAAAAGTATTTCCCAATTTACGAAACTCTTTCCAAATGTTATCGATTCGAATAATATTCAACAAATTGATGACGAATGGAGAGAATCGCTCCACTTCAACTTGAAAGAATATGATTTATTGGATGAAAAGAATATTGAATTTTTTGGGAAATCATTTTGAATGCAAATCGTGGCGATGGCTCTGAAGCTTTTCCTTGTTTGAAAAATATAGTTTACACATTTTGTCAATACCAGTAGCAACAGCTAATGTCGAAAGAATATGTTATCAAACCAATATCAATAAGAACAAACTAAGAAATAAATTAGATATACCAATATTGTGTGGTATTTTAAGGACCAAACACTTTTTGGAAAAATCTGATCAAAATTGTATAAAATTTGAACAAACAAAAGAAATGAATAGCAAGTTTAATAATGAAATGTTTAATGTGACCATAAAAAATGTATAAATTTAATGTAAACACGTTATTACACTAATTATAGGCTTTTAACTTCAAATTTGACCTTTTCCAAATTGAAGTCAGTGTTTTAAAAACAGATGTTTTGAATTTTCCAAAACAAATTCCATATTTTAAAAATCAAACCCAGCATTTTTCAAACCAAGTTCGGCATTTTAAAAACCAAAATCAGGCCGTTTTAGATAAAATGCATTTGAAAAAGCCTGATTTTGATATTTCAAATGCTGAATTTGGTTTAAAAAATACAGAATGTGTTTTAATTTGGACAATTCTGAATTTGTTTTAAAGTACGAGGAGGCAAATTGCGAAATTCGATATCACGCGAAGTTTCCATATACATTCAAAAAATTTTGTATGGGATTTTACTGGATATCGAATGTGGAAATTTGCCCCCTGAACTTGATTTGAAAAGGGTGAACTTGAAGTTAAATAAATATTTTATCCTATTTAATTTAATGTCCACAAAAAAAGTTTTATTGTTTTAGTTTAATTAAAATGAACTTGAACTAAATTTTATTTCTATAAAATCACCTTAAAAATATTTTTAATGCATCAGTCGTTAAGCTGCTCTGGGCTGAAGAACAGCTCTCTTAATTATTTCTTAAGTGCGGTCAGACTTGTGTGTGTTGTTTAGCCTTCGAGAGTTTTTCGTCTCGCTCGCACTGGTTGACTGATTTGCCACGGATAACCGTAACGGTTCTTTTGTGGAATTTCGTTGACAACCACGTTGCTACTACTTCCTATGTGAAGGCATAGGTCGTGTATAGTCAGTCACAAAACTTTTTTAAGATACTGTTAATAACATCTTGGACATATGGTCTAGTTACCGGCGCCATTTTTGTGCAACTATATTCTGCAAATTTACTTTGCAGAATATATACCAATAAATAAATAAATAAATTTTTAATGCAAAAAAGAGATTTTTTGTTCGATTCGAAGATTTTTGAAAAAAAAAGTATGGCAATACTGCTCCAACTGTAAATTATTAATAAAAGAGCTTTCATCATCAGCCAACTAACCAAACCTATGATCCAGCAAACATGGAGCTTTATTTTGAATTATTGTGCAAATATTGTATACTTTTGATTCTCTGATGGTTTTTCTTTTTTACATATTTTTGTATAAGTTCAAAAATACATAGTTATCGTTTATATATTTGTTATATTTGGAATTTGTAGTTGTTAAAAAAATCGCTTTCGTGCACGGATTGAAGTAATTGTTTACGTGCACACTTCCTTAATTATTCAGCAACTAAGTGGTCATGGGCGCCAACAACTACAAACAAATCAAAAATTCATGTTCATTTTATAAATGACGTACATTAGACTGATTCAAACAAAAATTATCGGAACCCAGCTTAGAAGTTTTTTCAGCCCTTAAAATAGGTCTATTCAAATATATGTTCTAAACATTTATGATAAGCAGGGACACCGCTAACATGTAATTTCACATTTTTTTTCGCAACGTTTCAGAAATTTGTATGAACTTTGGGTTCCGTTTATTATTGCATATTTAATTCTTTACAACATTTTAAGCATATTTCAGTCTTAAGAGAATATTTGCAAAATTTTTCGAACCTTTAGAGCATATTTTGATACTTTATTAACAGTTTTTTATTATGCTTACAACGGAAGATGCACTGTAGACAAAGCTTTTTATTGAAAATCCATGACAAAATCTTGTTGTTTATTATTTTAGTTCTGATATCGAGATCTCCTTAGAAATTATGTATCTTGTTCTGTCTATTTTATTTTTATCTTATTTTACCTTATATTATTTTTAAAGAAGATATTTTGATTTTTTTTTAATTTTTAAAGATATAACTGCATATATATTTCTCATAAAACAATTTAGGTACTACACAATGCAACTTTTGATTTTCCATATGAATTCCTCATTAAAAGTTGTTTTTCTTCCTTCTGATTTTTATAACTATAATTATAAATTAATAATTAATTATCTAGTCGAACTGTATTTTTGTTTATATTGAAATTGATTGTTTGGCTTGAGTTAAAATCTGAGATTACCTATTACTTCTTAATTTAAGAAAATTTGTTGGTAAATTATTTTTTTCTTATTAAGAAACTAATATTGGAACAATTTATTCATCAGAATAGCAGAACGAATCAGTACCTATTTTCAAGGTCGCTACACCATCTCTTCAGCGTTCTTTGTTTGATTTTACCACTTTTGACAGTGGATAGCAGTGAATAGGAATATCAACTATTTAACCGTATTATTTAACGAATTAGAATACGAAAATTGCAACTTATTCAATTACATTTATATTTTAGAACGATATAAACTTGAAAAGTATCATAAAGTAGGTAATTATTATATTTGAACAGGTCTACATTACTTCCAAATCAAAACTTTTAAGCTTCGGTACGAGAATTTTTTTTAAGTTGGTATAATATACATACGAGTACATACATACATTTAAGAAAAATCTATACTTTTATACATTTTTTTTAAATAAATACATTTGTAGAAACTTGCATGTAAGTATGTATATACTTTAGTATTTTAGTCGAATTATGCACTACAATTCATATAAGAAGGTACTAGCAGCAAAACGTTTCTCTAGCGGTAGCGGCTAACATAATTAAAACATTTATTGCTTCAATGTTTTGTTTAAAAATATTTAATTAATTATAACATTTGAAACCAACCACATAAATTACCAATTTAATTCTGTCTTGTATATATTTCTTGCATCTTTTTGAGTATATTATATAATCATGGTTTCTTTTATTTTACTAGCTTTTAAAAAAAAAATAAATAAAGATCACTGTTATCAAAATTTCGTAACATTTCTAAGGACTGTAACATAGTCTTCATCAAGATAAAAGCAACGCCAAGATTGCTTAGCAAACAACAATCTTTCGACGCTTTTTAATATTATTATCCTCTTGAGAATATGTATAAAAATGGGGAAAAATCGAGACTTGAGCCTTCAGAGTGAATTCAAATGGAAAACGGTGTTTTCATGAAAATTTTAAGAAGTGAAGGGGTTTGAATAGTATACAATTTCTTTGTTTAAAACGCAATACAACTTTTTCAATTATGCTTCATTAATAAATGAGAAATTTAGTTAATTGTTTTTTTAGTTTTATTATGCAAGTTCTTTCAAATACTTCTAGAGGGAAAAATCGGCGAAGCCATTTAATTTGAAATGAACTTCTTGATTATCACATTGTTTGTAATTCATTTTTTTCTTCGCCTTAAAGAAATCTGAAAATTTACTCGCTGGGGACTAGTTCTTGGGCAAGATACTTTTCCATATTCTCAAGTCTTCTTAAAAACAATCGGAAATATATAAGAAAATCATATTAAAATAATGAAGCTGTAGACCATTTAAGCCTCTTTGTTTTTATCTGGTACACTTGAAGTACATTGCCTGGTAGATGGGTGAGCTAGCGTGCCTATTATCTTTTAACGTAATATTGACCCACCTCGACTTGCTGCTAAAAAATTCTTGAATAATCTTATGGAAGCAACAATAATAACAACAAAAATATAGAGATGTATTGCTTCCTCGCATTCTAAAGAAGAGAAACCCAGAGATTTATATGTTTATTCAACAAGTGGGAAAATGAAAAAATAATGTATACAAGAAAGAATTAAAATAATTTCTAACCGACTTCAAAAAAGAAAGAGGTAATGAATTCGTGTATATTTTTGTACTTTTTTTAACCAATTTTCAAAGTTTTTTTTTTCTTTTGAAAGGTTTTGCTTGCAGTTTGTTCACATAATACTTTTTTCAAAGATTGGACAGGCGATTTGCACGAGCAAAATATTGATTATTGCATAATTCTTCTAATTGATCAAAAGGGTTTGCTTACAGTTGGCTTCGTATGGTTATTGGTTGAATGTTTCTATTGAAATCGGGTCTTTTGCAGAGTTAAGATTTGTTTAAATAATATAAAAATCTCAAGATTAAACAATAGCCATTGCCCCCCCCCCCCTTTTTTTGCTTGGCGAAAGACAAAATGATGAAGTATTCCTCTCAAATTCTCTTTCTCTCCTTCAATCAACCAGCATGATTTAGACTTTTCAAAGTAAACTTTCCGAGTCTAAATCAATGAAATTCCAGAAGTATAATATAATCATATCATATCATATATCAATAATTTACATTTATAAATGTTACATTTATGTTCATGGGTGTAGCGTAGCACACCGAGTGTGGCTATTTACGTATAAATATTAATTCGTTTGAAATCTTATTTTAAATTACCTGCCATTTTAAAAGCATCATTATGTTAACAATTATAAAATAATGGTAAAAATAGATTTTGGTATTTTGCATGCAAACGTTCCTGCATATATATCAATAATATCGGTGTTTTATTCAAACAAAATTTCAAATTTTTTATTTAATGTCATTATTTTTCGAACAATTTTGTTGTTAATGGTTTTTTAATACAAAGTGATTATTATTTTGACTTAAGTTCGTAACATTTTTTACTCAGAAAGAATGAGACAATATTCTAAAGTAACTATAAAAATTTTAACACTAATTGATTTCAGCTTACACGACAGAACAGAAACAACGTTGTTTTTCGGAAGCCGCTACATCATCAATGTTCATGTGTGTTTCCATGTATCCATGTAGGTGGCTCGGTTAAATGTGATTTCAAATTTGTATTTATACAAATAATGATTAGAAAAAGCATACGAGAGTTATTAGTATAGTGGAAGGTATTATTAGTTGTTTTTACATTAAACACCGCTTTACCACCACCAATATTCATATTTTACCATCACTAACTAACGTGAAATTAACCCATGCTACACGTTGTTTTTATCTCATGTACCATTTTTCTTTCTAATTTTTGTTTTTACTCAATTAATTAATCCTAATTGTTTTTTAAGTTTTATGATACAACGACGAAACGAATTTTTAATATTACAAGATTTGCAATGATGAAATAAAAGCAAATTTTATAATAAAAAACGGCTACTTTTATACAGTGGCGTTATTGAGTATATTTTGCCGATATTCGACAATCTATTTAGCGGGAAGATAACACTGGAAACACTGCGTACACACAAGAATGAGGCGTGAGAGAACATTTCGTTGCTCTGGGGCAATGTTGCCATATATTTTTTCAAAAATCTACGAATCGAACAAAAAATATTTTTTTTTTGTATTAAAAATCTTTTTTTAAGGTGATTTTATTGAAATCAAATTCAGTTCAAATTCATTTTAATGAAACTAATATATTTATTGCTTTTACATATAAGGCATATTATATAGGTTTTTAACTTCAAGTTCACCATTTTCAAATCAAATTTCCGTATTTAGGAGAAATTCAGAATTTTTCAGTTTAAAAAATACTGAATGCGTTCAGTATGCTATTTATGGAATGCTATTTCGAAATAATTGCCGAAAGTTTTATTTTGAATTATTTTACTGTTTATTAAAGAGATTTATTTTGACAGCGAATTTTCAAAATTTGTTGAGTTCCTGACACCTACTAATATTATGAAGCGCAATAATAAAGTATTTCGCAATTTACGAAATTCTTTCCAAATGTTATCGATTCGAATAATATTCAACAAATTGATGACGAATGGCGAGATTGCTTCACTTAAAATTTAAAGAATATAATTTATTGGATGAAAAGAATATTGAAAAATTTTGAGATATCATCTTGAATGCAAATCGTTGCGATGGCTCTGAAGCTTTCCTTGTTTGAAAAAACTAGTTTACACAGTTTTGTCAATATCATTAAGAACGAACTAAGAAATAAATTAGATATACCAACATTGTGTAGTATTTTAAGGACCAAAGACTTTTTTAAAAAATCTGATCGTAATTGTACAAATTTTAAACAAACAAAAGAAATGAGTAGCAAGATTAATAAAAAGAAATGCATTTAATGTAAATACGTTATCACCCTAATTATAGGCTTTTAGTTCGAATTTGGCGTTTTCCAAATTCAGATTTTAAAATAATATGTTTTGAATTCCCCAAAACAGATTCCGTATTTTAAAAATCAATCCCAGCATTTTTCAAACCAAGTTCGGCATTTTAAAACCCAAAATCATCCCGTTTTAGATAAAATTCATTTGAAAAAGCCTGATTTTGTTCTTTAAAATGTCGAAATCGGTTTGAAAAATACTGAATGTGTTTTGATTTGGACAATTCTGAATTTGTTTTAAAATAAATTTAAATTTGATTTGAAAATGTTGAACTTTTATATGTATAAGCAATACATATTTTAGTTTAATTAAAATAAATTTGAACTGAATTTGATTTCAATAAAATCACCTTAAAAAAGATTTTTAATGCAAAAATAAGATTTTTTTGTTCGATTCGAAGATTTTTGAAAAAAATATTTGGCAACAGTGGTCCACGTCAATGTTGAAAATAATTAGTTCACATCTATCGGTGTTCACATAACGTGATCTTCACGTATCCACAAGTGCTTTGTATTTTAATTATTCTATTCTATTGGACAATGTTGACATTTTTGGTTTGCTTTGATTATGTTCTCTCAGAGTTTTTCAGAAAAAAATAAAAATCGTATTAGACTAAAAAAAAGATCTGATTAAAAAATTAGTCAATTTCCAGCCTGTAAATATTTTTGTCATATTGATAAATAAAATTATAAGTAATTTGTCAATTTTTATTTGACTAAAATATCATGTGGCAAAAAAATTTGTTGAGTCATGAATAGTTTTCCAACAATACTTTTTGACAGCTTGACTAAAATTTTAGTCAAAGACAAAAAAATGTTGACTAAAAATTTTATCAGACCAACGATTTATTTGGTTGAATAATAAAAAATATTTGATTAAATATTTTTTCAAACCCAAAATTTTTTTTTTGTTGGGTAAAAAGAAATTTTTGACTAAAAATTTTGTCAAACCAACAATTATTTTATTGAGCAACAAAAAAAAGTTGACTAAAAATTTTGTTTGTTATTTTTTTCTCTGCACCCACCACTATAAAAAAAGACAAAATATTTGGAAATTAAAAAACTTTTGTTTGTTGAGGGTTTTTAGTTCAATTGAACAATATATTTTATCAACATTTTTTTTATTTTTGATAAAAAAAATTGTTGGCAATTTCAGAGCTAAATTTTTTTCTGTGTGAATAAATAATTCTCAGGATGATTGAAATGTGAGTTGGTGTTCTATGCAAGCTCCATATGGGCGATCGCGTGATTACTTTTGGTAAACAAACTCATAAGTTATAATATTCAATAGTATATTGTATTTGGGAAAATTACATATATCGTTCATTTATTTCAAGAACGTCATAACTCAAACAAATTGCTTTTTTAGGTAAGAATGCAGAATTATTCTTCGTATCGTTATTTACATTGTGCACAAGTTTGCAACAAATGTCTGGCAAACTCATCTCTTGGGAGGAGAATATTTTTTGCTTTGTCACTGAGGTGATCGTAATTTAAAAACTTTAAACTCGTTTTCTGAAGAACAAGTTGTTTTAGTTATGACTTTGTTGGAGTAAATGTGTAAATACTTAATCCTCTACTTGTTGTTAGTTGCTTTATTTTATTTTTATATATTTTCCATATTTCACTACACCCTATTCTTAACTCATTAGACCGTATAGGTTATAATGTTTTACTCATTATTCTGTGTATAATTAATTATGTATGTATAAATTATACGCTTTCAAATTTAAATTGCAACGATTTAATAGACCCTTAGTGAGTTTATTTATAAAACAAAAAAATAATATTTGGCACTAGAGGCAGAATTATTATGCCTGTTAACTGCATCTTACGAGGGTAATTGCAAAATTGTTCAGAATATACAAAAAGACATTTGAAAGGAAATATACATAATTTATGAATAGATTTTGTTGAATGGTCTGGTGTATGAGCGAGTGAAAAATAATAGTTCATAATCGTGATCATCAATATTTTCCATGAAGACTAATTTAATTTCGACGTTTAAACATGTAACGTTCACGACGTGGAAGAGCCACAAATCATATTAAACACATATATCACTATTCGTCGTCAAATGTTGTAGACATTCATAAAAAAAGTCATGGCAAACCAGAAAAATTTGAAGTTTATACTGGATCAGGCCACACATTTTTACCAGGTTATGCATTTCCGAAACTTCAACTTAATGTTCGATTGTTACAAAAAAATGTAATTCCGATCGTATACGAAAGACTTTTAATACCAGATGGTAAAATTCAAGTGAAAGCAGATTATGGGGACACAACGATAGTAGATGATTTATTTATTGTACCATCATTCCCTGGTTACGAAAACTTAAAATTAATTATAATGAAGTTAAGCCTACATATAAATTAAATAACCCTAAGATAATGAGATTAATTTTTTATTTAATGAGTTTTATGACATTTTTCAGTGTAAGTTTGGATGCGTAAAACAATAACCGTATCATCAAAATTACGTGATGGTGTGACGCCTATATTTAATATGGAACGCGAAATTACTCATTCACTAACCGGAAAGAAATGTTTTTGGGGTTCCTCCTGGTTATAATACCACAATCTGATGGAGGTCCACATTTATGAGTTGACTACAAGGTGGGAGTTAACGATACCCTGGTGGAGACCTATATACCGATACGAAATATTAAACACTTTCAAAAAACTTTTGTTTGTTGAGGGGTATTTTACCTAGTCTATATACATGCATTTCATTGGTGCTAAAGCCAAATCATCACTAGAACTTAAACCATATTTTGAAAAGTTTCAAACCTCTTATCTTATACAAACCCTTTTAAAAAACTAATGAGAATTTTTTTAAAAATTACAAAAGTATAAATAAGCACAGTAGGCTTTGAAACTTATTCAAAAATGCTGTTCGCATGCAGGCTGATACGGAGCAATGCTTAACTTTAGGGGAGTGCCAGCAGGGAAATTAAATTTAATAATTTAATTATTGAGTACAATTCACTTTCAATTTATTAAAATAAATTTAGCATTTAATGAAACGTATTTAAAATTAAATTTAAATTTTGAGGTAAGTAAATATAATAAATTTTGTAGTGATTTAAATTTCTAGTAAGTACAGTTGAGCTTTAAAATTTTAAGGCAAAAATTAAGTTAAATATTGAATTTTAAAGTGTTGATCAGATGATCGGTAAAAAGCAAGTAAGTATTTAAAAATAAAATTTTTGATCGTATTCCTCGTGATGGCCTTCGGCAAGTTTTAGTTGTCTTCCTTTGTGCATAAAATGTGGGCCATGAACCGAATGGCTTCAATAATTATTTTGGTGTTGGATGTTGTAGTAATTGTTGACGGTTGTTGGTTTGATGTTGGCTTAGACGGACCAGGTTGCGATTTGGTTTATCCCGTTGTCTTACGGTACGGTCACACTTGGCAAACATTTGCCTAAAAAAACGTAACCAACAGACAAGCTAAATTTGCATCTTCTTTAATTCCAATATTTTTTAAATATGGGTTCGCATTTATTAAAAATAATATAAAAATAGCATTTTGCGGCATAATTGACTTCATTTTGTGATATAAAAACCAAGTTATATCACACTAACCCTAAGCAAAAGTAGTGGTTACGTTTTTTTGGGCAAATGTTTGCCAAGTGTGACCGTATAAATTTAAATATTATCCTCACAAATATGGCCCACTCAGAATTTTTAAGACTAAATAAATCATTTTTTTTAATTTGCGTTAGCGGTAAATTATGCATTTAGCATTTATTTCCGATTTTTCTAAGTATTTATTTAGCATTTTTCATTTTTGTTTAGTCGAATAAACTTTAAACGCGAATTTTATTTTACGAGTTTGAAGTCTGGAGTACAATGGACTGAATCGATCTTGTTGACCGTAGCACTGTGTGATGGAATTAATCACTTTGTCTGTAGCTACGCATCGACGTCACGACCTCAGATCGTGTGTTCGTCTACCACTTCTTTTTGTTCTTCTACCTTCATTTTTCTGAATTTCGGACGTGAAACGATCTGCATAGAGCACACTTGTATCTTTTCTTCTCAGGCTGGTTGTGAGGACTCTTTTATGTTGAAGCTTCTCTACCAGTGTGGAGTTTACGTTGTTCGTGTTTTCTGTATAAAGAGGAATAGATTGTTAGAAATGACACATAGAAAAATGTTATGGTAAACAGGGAACGGCGAGAATTAGGTTAAGTGTTCAATATGATGTGTAAATTTTATAGATTAATATGTGTGGGAGAAATAGATGAGGAATCGATAGGTGATGAGTGTGAGGAAGATTCCTCCCTATTTAAAAGGACTAAATAACATAATTCAACGATTTCGGTAGATATGCGTACCTCCGCTGTGCGTAGGTTTTGATTTGATTTTGAAATGGAACTTAAAACCCTTAACGGTGGCTTCCCACAAGCCGCCCATATGAGGAACGTAGCGTGGTACAAACTTCCATTCAAACTCATGTACAACATACTTTCGGGCAATGTCTTGGGTATTTTTTTTAATAAAAACAGAAAATTCTTCTTCCAGGGCTTTGCTAGATCCGAGAAAACTTCTTCCATTATCAGTTTACCCCTTTGGGTAGACCTCACCTTCCAACGAATCGCGCGAACGAAGCTTCAAATGGTGTTGAGGACAGGTCCGAGCATGATTCCAAATTTATCGCTTTTGTGCTGAATCACACGAATACACTCACGTATCCTTTGAGGTAAGGGGACTTTCTCAGTGTTGATGTTGCTATTTCGAACGAGTCTATACCTGTGGTCTGAAATGGTAATGAAAAGTTGCACCTTTGCGGTGGCAAGAGCGTCATAATTTGATTATTGCATATCTGCTTATAAATTATGCAAGAGCTTGATTCTTGAAATGCAAAGTTCTGTTCGAGCCATTCTGACAATTAGCCTGCACTCTGCATGATATAGTAATAAAGATGGTTGAGGTACAGTTGACAGAATCTTGAGTTTCCGGGGAGTATAAATGGATAGCGCTCATTATAAGAAAGTGATGACTGCGCCAACATTCCGTTGACCCGTAGAACTGAGTTCTGATCGATAAATGGTTTGAGAAGACTTAATGTGCTTTTGGATGTCAGTGATTTTGAATTTAATAAGGCATTGTATTCCTCGAGATAATAAGTCTTTTGAGCTAACTTAACAAGTCTATTTTTTACAAACTTCATTTCCTGCTCGGTTACGTTGCCCTGAATACCGTTCACGTTTCTTGTGGTTCTGTTAAGAAATCTGAAAATATAGCATATTACATGTCATTTAACGTATCGGATACTTTCACATGAATATGTAGGGATATTTTCTCTGTTATGGGTTCAGCAGGTTTTAATGGGCTTCGTTTTGGCCATGACGATAGAGGTTTGCATAACCATGTTGGTCCATGCCACCAAAGGGATTTATGCGCAAGCTCTTGCGAGGTTCAGCCACGCGTTCCTAGATCCACAGGGTAGCCGTGCGTTGGAAATGTATCCATTTTGCGCTGGGGACTAGGCTGTGTATTTGTGAAGTTCGATTTGCAACATATGTTTGTCAGTATGATGGATAGCCAGCCTAGTTCTATGCACGAATCAATCCACAAATTTATCTCGCTGGCATCAAACTTCAAGGATGAAATAACATATTTCACCAGGTGTGCTAGTAGTAAAGCGCCATTAAGTTCTAGTCTGGGAAGAGAATCAGTTTGTATCGGAGCAATTTTACTTTTAGCTAACGACAAGTTCGTGACGGTATTATTATTTTGACATCTAACATACAGGGTAGCACAGTATGCCAATTTTGATGCATCAGAGAATCCGTGGATTTGCACTGAGTCGGAATGCACATATTGTATCCATCGGGAAATGGAAATTTGCTCTACCTGAGTAAAGTCTTGTACTAGAGCGTTCCATTTTTGTAGAAATTCTGCCGAAAATTACGCATCCCAAGTTACGCCTTCTAACCATTGTTGCTGCCTTTATGGCTATGGCGGCTAGCCATCCTGCAGGATCATAAAGTTTTTCTATTGAAGATGGCGTTATCATATATGATTATAAAGCTTGCAGCAAGTACACTTAAAGAAATGACTAATAGTATAATATAGGAAGTTTAATAATTTTTATAAATTTAATATTCACACGGAATTTGGACAACTACTATCTGGCATCAATTTGTTTGTTAATTGCATTTTTTACGTATTAAAGAATACAGCAAATCTCAAAATGCAACTAAATAGTAAGTCAAAACTTAAAATGTTTCTAAGGTTAATTTCGTACTTATTCAGATATTTTAACTTTTGACTTATTCTTTGCGCTCAACTTTAGTAGAATCTTATGACCAATATGTTGTACTACCCCTACAGGAAGTGTTGTACCAATTGTCATGAACGTACCTGCCCTACGACTGGTGAATATGGAGGACGTATAACAAAAATAGAACAACAGTGCTTACAAAATTATCTCACTCTACGCAAAATCAGAAGATTTACATTTTATTTTTTAAGTTTTTCGGGAGCAAAAACTTTTAAGTATCTTTTTTATTTACGGTCATACTCGTAGATGACATATTATCTGACTAAAACAATAATGCATTTGGTGATTTAAGCCAACAAAATTTTCAGAACCTTATCTTCATCTGAACCGAAGCTATACCTGATTGAAAAGCTAATACCTGTCATATGGGGTATATTCTTAAATGCAGTAATTGTGCAATACTCTTTTTGTCAAAAGTCTCCTAACGCAAATTATTGACCGAGCTGCTACATATCGGCAGCATTTTATTTTACTGCTGCAATATTTGGCGTACGATTTGCACTCTACAAAATAATAAAAAATATAATAAAATTTTTATTTTTTAAATACATTTTTGAAACTTTTAGACTCGTTCGGTGAGAGGCCATCGAAGGACTAGACTTTATACCTGGCCTTAAGGGACTATTCTGTGGCATGTTCTTTGAGGACTAGACTTGGACAGATTACTCTACGATAGTTCTATTACCAGTTTTTAAGAAACCATTACTGGCACTGGTACGAAGAATACCACCACAGGACAATTACGTAAAGGTTAGGTCTAAAACCTTTCACCGAGTTTCTTAATTATGTCAATTGACCCCCTCCAATGACAAAACCATGTAAAAGATACTGGTACATCTAATATATTGTTCTACGAAATTCTTTTAATGACACACTGTGTCGCGATTTCTTACAACGGGTGGCCAAAAATAGAAGCAGCTGGAGTAGGGAGGTGATATTTGGCATGAATGTTTTTCTTAGGAAAAGAAGTATTTATGCGAAATTTAAAAAAAAATCTAAGAAGTGCCACGACCAACTCCCATAAAACCTAAATTAAAAAACTATTATAATATGTAAATTAGTGATCAGATAAGAGCAAAATTTTACAAAAAATAATTTAGTACGTAAGTCCTTGTCGCTCACCAAAAAAGAAATTTAGAAACATAAATTTTATTTATTTAACATAACATATTTAACACACATACATACATAAAATATTTATGTGTATTACATGCAATCAAAGTATATTAACAATTATCACTGTAATCACTTTCAGATTCTACCGCTATGATTCATTCGCTGTTTTCATGTCGTTAAATCTTTTTTTTTCAACTAAATACTCTTTCAGATCATTTAAATCACTTTTTCTTAAAAGTATTTTTTGACTATGCATCGAAATTGATGGCTCTAACTGCAGAATAAGATAATTTATGAGGTCTCTCATGGAGGCAATCCTACTTATTTTTCTCGTAGGTCATAAACTTATTTCTTATAATTTTATGACTTGATTATATTGCTTCTTCTGATAATATTCCAATGGGAATGGTAGAATATTTCATAAAATCTATACCATGCACTAAAATTTTGTGTACAGTTGAAGTCATATAGTACCAAGAATATAATTCGATATATAAAAGTGCAGTATCTTTTAAAAGATATTCAAAACTTAGTATATTTATATAATGACCACTTGAAAGTGTTCTTCAAATAATGGAAAAATTTGTTATTAACCTTACATCTACATTAGTAATCTGAGCTGGAAGTTCCACATTAGAAAAGAAGCGCCTTGCAGTATTGCCATCATTCGTTGTTCCATACCTCGTCTTAACCTTATGAACTATAAGACCCATTTCAGACTTTAATGTTGCTTGAATATTTCTCTTTTGCTCAGCAATTTGATCTTTATTTTATTTTCCTACCACTTTCCATTTCTTTATATGCTGCTTGTAAGAAATATGCAAAATGCATTCAAAACATTTGCTCCATGCATGTAATGTCGACAATCCATACTGATAGCACTGCTCATTCACAGGCCTGTCGAAAATCGATAAACTGTTCAATTCAGGTGGCTTAGCTCGACATAAAGCACAAGTTGAACTATTACTGTTTCCACTTAATACAGTTAAAACTGCACCATCTATCATCGTCATTGTTGTTCTCTTTCTAATAATACTCATTTAAAATGATTTTCTACAAAATCTTTAACATGACGCATAACATCGCAGGGTCTGTTTTGCTTTATCTCTCGCCACAGTTAAAAATAGTACGAATCTGCAACGAGGTTGACACTAAAAAAACCATCACAAAAAGAATTCGGGCAGCTGAACTTTAAATATATTAAAATACAAACATACTTGTAGCTACAAAATACAAAAAAGCAAAAGTGTTATTTCTACTTTCTTTTAAATTCTCTGCGAAAGATCACGGTTGCTGAGAAATCTTGACAATGCCTCACTACTACTTTTTTCTAACGGTATCTGACATACATATGATCAATATTTGTAAACAAAAACAGTTTTGTAACTACAGCTAGAAGCATCAATTACAAACCTGTTAAAAATTTTGGTAGCCGTTACATTCAAATACTTAAATTCATAGTATTAGAAATGAACATAAAATTTGGGATTTTCCAATAAATTTCGTATGCTGTACACAAACCTTAACTTTGAACCACTTTAAGTTTAAAACTTGTAAACATTTTAAGAAGATATTTTAGATATCATCTAACCAGAGTGTTTTAAAAAAATATATATAAAAAGAACGTTCAAATTCTAGCTTTGACTTTAATCATTTTTGGCCACCCTCGTGACACAGTGTGACGCCGTTAAAAATTCCCAAACGAAAGAAGTCCCAACTGGAAATAATTTAATCAGTCCTAAATTTTAAATTTTTGGGGTAATAAAAATAAAAAAGGAAAAAAGCTTCCAGGGAAAAAATCCCATAAGATATCAAATAAATACATGTACTCACAATCAAATACGATTAATAAGAAATTAAATAACTTGAAATTTAAATTATCGAAACCTATTTGGTTATAGAGATTATACAGGTCAAAGTATTCTTAGGGATATATCAAAAATAGTCTGCTCTTAATAAAGCTTTTATGCATTATCGGTCTTCGGCTTGGTGTAATTATTTCATTGCCGTTGTGGCATTTTACATAGAGAATTATTTCATTTGCGTGAAGACTTATTTTATTGGGAGTTAAAAAAATTGGGAATTATTTAAGTTTTTTCGTTTTGGGGCTATTTTTATTTTTGTTAAGAACGATTTTATTAAGAGAGTTATTTAATTGGGTCCAATTTTATTTGGAGCTATTTCGTTGTACATATACAAACTTCCTAAGTCAGTTTGGCTAGTCTGCAGGAACATCTAGGGCCTTGGCAGGTATCGAATATGCGACTTCCAGTCCAGTACAATAACAATGGCACCTACCATTTTAATATTTCCGTCGTCATAGTTGGTTGAATACTAAGAAATTCAACTACGAAATACAAGGAAACTTCGATCTCAGCAGCTAATGACGCTGGAAAAGGCAAGAAAGTAATAATATATGGAATAGGCAATCATCAGATATGGATACTTCGTACAAACCAAAATTGATTTGGTGCTGTTTTATGGGAATCGCAAAATTTTAGTATTTAGAATTTTTATTCGCACTAATTTTCCCAATATTAACATTTTACTTATTCAGTAAAACGTTAACAATTTTGTTAAAAAAACTAATTGCAATTGATTATTGAGGGGTATAGCTTGTTCCTATGCGCATTTCACTGTTGCTAATGCAGATCATCAGGGAACTTTACCCAAATATTTCTTAGAACAACTGGAGATATTATATTAAATTTTCATTAAAACAAATGAAAAGTTTAAACAATATCAAAGTTGTAACAAGAACTCAATAATCAACCAATTGTTTTTGTTTTCTTACTTTACCATTACTACCTAGGTTGACTTTTTTTCAACTCTAATTGTAGTTGTAAGAGGTTTGTAGAAAATGTACAAACAACAACTGCTATACATTTGTATAGAGTGATGCCAAACAAAATTTTTTGTGACCGGGTGCTGTCAAGTTAATAATTGGTGCTGTTTTATGGAAATCGCAAAATTTTAGTATTTAGAATTTTTATTCGCACTAATTTTCCCAATATTAAAAATTGATTTAACTTTCAAAAATTAATAAAAGTAATTTTTGCATTCTAATTTGTTAAGTAATACTGTTAAATAGCTGATATTTCTAGTCACTAATATCCACCGCGATAAGCGGTAAATTGGTAAAATAATCAAACAAAATGAGTTAAACAATAACTTTAACTAAAACCTCAATCAATCAAAGATATTCTAGTATCCAAAAATTACAACCAAAGAATTTTCTAACTTAACATGGCTGCATTGAACCACTCATAAGCATAAGCTAAGGAGCTGCTCTTTAGTATCCTCTTCGTTTACAACGCAAATCATAGGACAGCATCATGAATTTATTTGGGCAGAACACCTAGCAGCAGTCTAAAATATTTATTTTATATTTCCAGACACATTCTGTTTGGACTTGTGATGTATTGTTTTTCTGCCACAACTCACTGTCTTGTAATAGTTGAATTTTGAAGCGTAATTAGCAGCTTCCATTCCTATTAAAGAAATACATGTCAATTCTGGTCTTGTAATTGTGGCTTCAGCGCCGCACTCTGGCGACCCTTACCGAAACCCGTGGCAAAATTGATGACAAAATTTTGTGAAATGAAGGAATATATCATATAAAAATCTTCTTACTGATCCCGATTCAAAAACGTTTTCCTTAAATGGATAAAAATTATAGGTGGCGGAGTTGCTCAAAGTCTACAATTTTTTAAATGGTAAAAATGGTGATCTTGACAAAAAAACACTTTCGAGTTGAAGTGTCAGAAACATTACCATTATTAAGGTACGTTTATTTTTTATTAAAACAAATTAACATAATGTCCATCAGATGCCCTGCTTTTTCGGCAGTTGCAGGTTTTCTATATTTAGGGCACATCTCGGAATGGCCTCGCTCATATTTCCTGATCATATTTGCTACACAATACTTTAAATAATTTAATTAAATTTGGATACGAAAATGACAAATATACCTGAAATATGAAAAAAGCTGTAACAACTTCATAGCGAAATCTAAATCGCATCTTTTAGAAGCATTATGTCTTAAGTATGTAAAAGATAAAGATAAATCAAGGTCTGACATTACAAAAGCTGTGGAGCTTGGAATCCCAAATCAACTGCAGAGATTTAATGAGAGTCCTCCAACTCCTCCATATACTTCACCCACAAAGTATAGCATAGAAGAAGCCTTATCGTTGTTTATGGACTTGTTATGGATAGTCAAAGGAAAAATATTCTATTTAACGAAGCTCTTTAAAGAATCAAAATGTAAATTTTCTTCCTGGATACAAAAAGTTTACATCTGCCAAAAAAGAAGCAATGCCTTCTAATTTGCAGGTTACTGAAGTATCGGTAGAGGTTAAACTGCAAGACTTAATTTCATATACAGTCAAACGCCTTATTTAAAGTTTGCCTGAATAGGAAGCAGTATTATTTCCAGATAAGAAGGGCTGGATCATCATGTCAAAGTGCATACAAGCAAACAATATCGACAAATGACACAACTATTACAGATGCAAATATGTTTATGGCTTCTGTAGTTCCTTTACGACAAGTGAAATCTCTGAGCATTGCAAAAATCCTCGCCCATCACCAATTTATTTTTGCCGTCCGATATTTTTTTAAATATGAAAATTAGTCTTCGAAATAATCAAATCTAGAGTAAACGATATCAAAAAGCAAATTTCTGAACTAAAGCGTTCTGTTCTTGAAATTAAGAATGGAAAAACTGTTTTGATTGATTATGAATTTTTTCTTACAATGATTGATGATAAAGTGTCTTATATGTAATAACAGATATCTCGTCAACTTTGAAGTGTGCAATTCGCGAAAAGTCACAGAGAGACTATCAAATATGGAATTCTTCGTTACATGCCAGAATTAGGTGCATGGAGTTTATTTTAAAACTAACGTATACAATTTCGCGAGGTGAACGTTTTGATGAGAACGGAATACCAAAAGAAAAACTATCTGCTCGAAAAAAATTATATAAAATAAATTTCTTTAGAAGCTTGGTCTGAAAATAGAGCATATTTTGAAAATAATGAGGTAACAGGCCGAATTACTTGGGTCGACAATAATACTATAAACAGATTCCCAGTTATTCTAAATGTTATAAACTCTAGAGAAATGGTAAATGGCCCAAAGTAAGATGATTATGCTTCAAAAACTACCCAACTTTTGGCTAAAATGTATCCTGAGAAGAAACTTGCTTCTACGGTACATACGATTTTGGCTCATGGCAAAAATTTATTTGAATATCAATGATTACCAATATGAGAGTTATCAGGAGAAGCCCAGGAATGCAAAAACAAAGACTACAAGAAATTTAGATACACGAATACTTTCAAGATTTCATGATTAAGACAGAATGAGGACCTTTTCAGTATATTGGTGGCCTCTTCAGACCCACTAATTTCATCACGGAGGCATGTAAGATCTCGAAAAGATTTGAAGAACATAAAATTAGCTCCGATTTGTTAAGTATATAAGATATCGCTCCCAATATTAATGACTATTTTAAAGTAAATTAACTAAAAAAATTATGCTACGAGTAGCTTAAAAAATGTATATACTAAATAACTTAATATCTATAGCAATAATATATCGTCAGCTAAAATCCAAAACCACTTAGCTAACGTTTTTATTATTTTTCAGTAGAAACAAAATATGTTATATGTTGAAAAATAAATACATTTAAAAAAAATGTTAAAAGAGAGCTTTGGAATTCTTTATAAAGCTATGATAAGATATATAATGAAAAATTCAATACTTACTGTGAATTCTTAAAATTCAATTGAAATAAATATGTGTTAGCGACTATTTCCAAGAAACAAGTATGTAGTTACGTGCTTTTGGTTTATATAATAATTGCACTTGTAGTTACGTACTTTCGGTTTCCGCTTATAAAATATCTAATATTTATTACCTGAGAGTAAAATTGGTTGGGGCATGGATGTTGATGATATGCCTTATAATCAATCAAAAACCCGATTTCTAATTTTTTGTTAAATACGTGGTTTTGGTTTTTAGCTACCCATGTTGATATTAAAAATATTTCAAAAATGTGTATCTGTAATATAAATAATTTTAATTTAATATTAGTTTGAAATGTTATGTTAGATTGATATTTGTTCAAAACTTTAGGATTTAAACAATATGTATTGTGATTATTGTAACGCTGGGTCTAACCCGTAAGCTTAAAGACCCTTATGAGAATATCATTTGAAGCAGAAGAAGTTGTGTTTTAAATAATTTTTGCAACAAAAAAATCAAAAGGGTCATCGTGCACAGTGCCTATCAAAATGCGAGAGCACTTATTTTAAAGCTAAAGGAGTTACAATTCAAATGATTTTTAGCCATTAGAAATACCTTGGTAGCTTCAAAAATTATAATTTTTGCAACGAAAAAATCGCTGTTCATACTGCCTCTGTGGGCCTATGTCCATATGGGTTACTTATTTTTAAGCGGAAGGGGTTATATTTTAAATATATTAAGGACGTTAACAATAAAAAATTGACTTAAGTTAATACTGAATTCACTAACACGAAGCTCTGTTAACTGTTAATTAAAATTAACTGAAATATTTTCTGAGCTTCAATTTTTAACTTGAAAAAATATGACTTGTAAAAATAAATTATTTTTTGTTTATTATAAAAATATTCTTAAAAAAATTGTGATTCAAGATTTATCATCTGAAAAATTCACATCTTGGTGCAGAAATCATACTCAGATGTCCTTGGATGATGGTATTAATTCATTTTTTTCCATTTCCCAAAAACAAATTTCTGCAAGTTAACTAAATTTTTTATTGTTAACACAGAGATTACACGATCAAGTTTTGTCTATCAAGTTTCAATACAGTCACACTTTTTTACTAATACACTCATACTTTTAGAACTTGATACGAACCAAGGGGAAAACAGGTGGTCTCGACAGCTCAGCTGATAATTTTTTGCTCCTTGTATCTCCTTGCATTTTCATCTGCTTTGTTTGTCAAAATTTGATCATGTTTGATGTATAAATAGTGTTTGACGTTGATTTTAACAAAGAAAACAGGTATTTTTCTGTTATGGTACCTGTTATGAATTTGCCTTGGAGCTTACTTTTGAAATTCTTTTTCCATCGAATGTTTCAATTTCATAAGATTTGTATGCAGTTTTTTTTTGTTATAAAAATATACTGGAAAATCCAAAGTGATTATTATTTTGGCTAATGTTCGTAACATTTTTAGTCAGAAAGAATTGGATATGAGATAATATTGTAAAGGAACAAAGGAACATTTTAACATTAATTAATTTCAACTTACACGGCAGAACAGAAGCAACGTTGTTTTTCGAGAGACGCTACACTCCCATCATCAATGTTCATGTGTATTTCCATGTATCCGCCACTGTTTAGGTGGCTCGGTTGAATGTGATTACAAATTTGTATTTACACAAATAATGACTAGAAAAAGCATACGAGAGTTATTTGTATAGTGGAAGGTATTATTAGTTGTTTTTACAGTAAACACCGCTTTAACACTATCAATATCAAAATTTTACCATCAATAATTTACGTTAAATTAACCCATGTTACACGTTGTTTTTATCTCATGTAGCATTTTTCTTTCCAATTTTTTGTTTTTAGTTAAGACAAATTTTTTGGTTTGCTTAATATTTAAGTCTTATTAATTTTTTTTTGTCAACTAGTTTCTGTTCTGCCGTGTGATTTCTGACTAAAAATGATACGAACATTAGCCAAAATATGTGCTAGTGTATTTGGCCAGATCTATTATTGTGTTTATCGATTATTAAATCTTTAGCTAATAAGGCCAAAATAATAATCACTTTGGACAAAAATTTTACTTTTATGTATATAAACACATTTGAAAAAAGTCTCAAAATTTGTTTTCGTTAAAATATTTGTTTAATAAACCTGTTGTGAACTTTCTATTCAATTTGAAAATTTTTATTTATCTAGTAAATGTTAAAGGTATATTACTAATTAATTGAATTTCCTTACTGAAATTGAAATTAAATTTTGTTTGTTTATAATTGTTGCGCTTAACCACCCAACGCGAATACGCATTAAAAAATTAATGGTAAAATAATTTAGACTGTGGTCATTGTTTATGTAATTTTTGTATCGATGTAACTTTTTTGAGTTTAATAGATTTATAATGTCTTTATCGAATAAAGTATAGAACTTCGAAAAAACGTACAACTTGTTTATCATGTCACCTAAAGAAGGATTTAATAAAAACCAAACAGTTTGTATTGAGTATTTATAAAAATTATTTATTTATGTATGTGTAATTGTGATTATTTCAATTTTTGTTTTAATTGCGATCTAATCGTGCCAGATTGAAGTCTCCGTTTTTAAGATGTAACAAAAATAAAAAATACTAAGTTAAAATTTTTATTCCTATTCAGAACTCATTGAATAAACTCGTATATCAGTACCTATTTCAAATTTTTTTAAAATTTTTTTTTATTTAATAAAATATATTGTAAGAATATACAATTAGTTTATTTTAAATTAAATAAAAGGAAGGTACAATACATGTACATATACTGTGGTATTCTGTTGTTATTTTATATTTAATATATTAAAATTAAGTAAGGTATCGCTATGGAACGACGCACAGTAACTTTTTATGACTTTTTCCATTGCAAAAATCGTAATTTTTAATGTAATGAAGATACTATATAAAATATTTAGACAGGTAGAAAGAAGAAATTTTCGCCTTTAAAAATGTACTCGTATATCACATTTCAAGGGGAATTCACAACAGGTAGCCGCTAGGAATCAGGTGACTGAATTCGCTTGTATTTCGAGATTCAAGAGTCAAAAACGTAAGATGAAAAAAATATTTTTTAATTGAAATAACATGTTTCATTAATATAAAAAATATTATACTATGCTCCATTTTGTAAATTATTTATTTCCTGTTGGTTATTAATATCAGCCAGTGGTGTTTAGCCTTTTCGAGACTAGATTTAGCATTTTTCTTGTCTTTTAGCATTGAAATTTAAGTTTTAGCTTCGCGGCTTTTTTAGCATTTTTTTTAATTTAAATTTAACCTCAAAAAGGCTAAATTTTTATCTTGAAACATAAAAAAATTAATCGAATGTACAAACACGAGTAAGAAATGGAGAAATATTGATTGAACAGTTAAGTTTTGGGTGGAGGTGTGACAAATTAAGAATGCGCTGCAAGAAAATTCATTTCTTGATTTGGTTCATCTAGTATTTAGCTATCTATAGTGTAAATAGGAGAGTATACTATTCATAATGGAAATCAATAACAGCCAAATGATCTCCATGGCTACGCTTGTAGGACCATATTTTTTTCAATAAATTTTTAGCACAAATTCGCAAATTTGCTGCTGAATGTCCTCGATAACTTCACAAATCCATTTTTGAGGTCTTGAATCGCTTGTGGGCCATTGGCATAGAACATATCTCTTACGTAGCCCCAAGTAAAAAAAACGAGTAAGGAAACTTTTCACGTAAAAGAGCGATGGTATCATCACTAGTGTTGCATAATTTCTTAAATTAAGAAGATATGGGTAAACTCAGATTTG
Organism: Gymnocheta viridis; assembly: GCA_956483585.1. Lineage (NCBI taxonomy): Eukaryota > Metazoa > Arthropoda > Insecta > Diptera > Tachinidae > Gymnocheta > Gymnocheta viridis. The sequence goes on from OY101444.1 coordinate 57,353,758, forward strand.
AACTTAAGCCAAAAATTGTCATTTCAATATAAACCTTAAACAGTTCAACAATTACGAATAAATATTAATTATTAAAAGCGATGGCACTCGTCAAAAAACCATCATGTTTACATTGTCAAAGGTGGTTGAATACTAAGAAAGTCAACTACAAGACAAAAATAAAGTAAACAAAAATGGAAAACTGCTTGATCTCAAAGCCAACGGCTTTGGAAAAAAGCAAGAGAGTATGAAATACTTGGAATAATTAAAAATCAGAGATGGAATTTCGTAAGTAGATAGGTAATGGTGGCAATAGACATGCGCGACTGCGCTGCCGGCAGCGCAGTCGCGCATGTCTATTGCCACCATTACTTTTGAGCGAGCCAGTGTTGCCATCCTCTAGTTTTTTTATGTGTGTGTGTGTAGGTTCGTTTGCTTGTCTGTGCTATGTTGGTTGTGTGTGTGTGTGTGTGTGTGTAGGTTCGTTTGCTTGCCTGTGCTATGTTGGTTGTGTGTGTGCGTGTGTATGTTCTTTTGCTTGCCTGTGCTATGTTTGGGTGTGTGTCGCGGGTGTATGTTCTTTTGCTTGCCTGTGCAAATCTCGTGATGTATGTTTGGGTGTATGTCGCGGGTGTTTCTGTTGGTATCTAGGCAGTGAATTTTTTGTTGGCAGAGAATGTGTGTATATCTGATTTTTTTAGGTACGTCGTCATCACTGACGTCATAGCGAGGGTGTGTGTGTTTATGCTGTTTGGTGTGTTGCTGATGGAATCGCGCATGTCTATTGTCACCATTATTTTTGAGCGAGCCAGTGTTGCCATCCTCTAGTATTTTTTATGTGTGTCGTCATCACTGACGTCACAGTATGTTGGTATGGAGGCAGTGAATTTTTTGTTGGCAGAGAATGTGTGTATATCTGATTATTTTAGGTGCGTCGTCATCACTGACGTCACAGTATGTTGGTATGGAGGCAGAGATATTTTTTGTTGGCAGAGAATGTGTGTATAGCTGATTATTTTAGGTGTGTCGTCATCACTGACGTCACAGTATGTTGGTATGGAGGCAGTGAATTTTTTGTTGGCAGAGAATGTGTGTATATCTGATTATTTTAGATGCATCGTCATCACAAACATCATATTATGTTGGTATGTAGGCAGTGAATTTTTTGTTGGCAGAGAATGTGTGTATATCTGATTTTTTTAGGTGCGTCGTCATCACTGACGTCATAGCGAGGGTGTGTGTGTTTATGCTGTTTGGTGTGTTGCTGATGGAATCGCGCATGTCTATTGTCACCATTATTTTTGAGCGAGCCAGTGTTGCCATCCTCTAGTATTTTTTTATGTGTGTCGTCATCACTGACGTCACAGTATGTTGGTATGGAGGCAGTGAATTTTTTGTTGGCAGAGAATGTGTGTATATCTGATTATTTTAGGTGTGTCGTCATCACTGACGTCACAGTATGTTGGTATACAGGCAGAGATATTTTTTGTTGGCAGAGAATTTGTGTATATCTGGTTATTTAAGTATGTCATCATCACTGACGTCATAGCGTGTGTATGAGAGTGTGTTTGAATGTATGTGTGTTGTTGTGTGTATGTTGTGATCACTTTGGTATCGTTGTATTAATGAGGTTTAGTAGATTTTATTTTTTGTTTTTTATATATTTAAGTCTGTTTTTATGTATGTTTTTGATTTTTCTCTATGTTTTCATAATTCTGCTCACTTCGAGATTTATTCCTTATAATTTGGCTATATAGATATATATAGCATATTTTATTTTTTGTTCTTTTTTTATATTTGAGTCTGTTTTCATGTATGTTTTTGATTTTTCTTTAAGTTTTCATAATTATGCTGACTTCAACATTTATTCATCATAATCTGTGTATTATTTCCTTCTCCCTCTTATGTCAATTTTATATTATTATCTCTCTCTATCCCCTTCACCCTATCACTATCCCCCACTTATTCACTATTTCACCATAAATATTTTCTTGGAAGTATCGGAGCTACTTTTAAGTTCAATTACAATTAAAGATTCAAAGTGACAAGATCTCAATCAAAAATGAACTCCGTGAAAAATCTAAAAACAAAATTTAATTCCCTGGAGAGTAAATCCTTAATTCACATTAAGGATCTGGATATAACAGTTAAATATCCTATTCAAAATATATCACGGGTAACAACAAAATATGGACCAAAACTAGAAGTTGAGTTGGAAAACAACATAATGTTTCTCCCCAAAAAATATAATAGTTTAACAGATGAAGAAATTAAGGATCTCTCGAGTGGATCATTTCAACTATGCAGAGAAGGAGAGTGCGGCCTAATTCTTGAGAGTGAGATGGATGAATTTTTAATTCAAAATAGCCAATATCCCGTTTGGAATTAAAATAAATTAATTCTGTTTAGTAAATTATAAATAAAAAAATAAAAAAGCCATTAAAGAGTTTTGTAAAATATATAGATGATTATGTGTTTTTATTTAATCTTTCTTAGTTATTTCATAAAGAAATTTAAGACATAAATGACCACAGATAAATGTATTAAAATTCTGATGTTGATTATAGTTGTATTTTATATTTGTACCAAGATATTTGACTACTTCCGAAGGAGGTTGTAAGTTTCCAAAACTGTCGAAATACTCTTTTTCATCGATGTTCTTATAATATGCTACCCAGTGTGTACCAGGACCTGTTGATAAATCTAAATTGATTATTCCACACTCAATTTTCTTTGATCGTTTTGGTAGTGAGTCCAACATGAATACTCCTCTAAAATAAGGAATATTTATAGAAAAATTTAATAGGTCAACATCTGATAGTGGTCTGTTGGGTAGCATTCTTAAGAGTTTTTTGTCTGTTCTTTATAAACTAAACCATATCCCTTTTTATATGGTTTTAGGTAAAGGCCTTTTCCAACTGCTATAGATTCCATCGTTTTATTATGTCTAGTTGCTCCATCAAGTTGATTTTTTGCATTCTTTGTTGCATTTACAGAAGATTTTGATGTTACAAAACCATCTGAATATTTAATGTATTTAGATGCGAATAATTTATATGGGTGGGCAATGTCAGAATATCTTCCCTGTGGAGAATTTGAGTGGGTATGTGATCCTGATTTTGATGTGGAAAAAATACCTGATACATCACAATATGGTTACATATTAGAGGTGGATATAGAGTATCCCGACTCAATACATGATCTACACAATGATTTACCATTTTGTCCTCAAAATAAGACAGTTGGAGGATCTAAATTCAAAAAATTGATTGCAGACCTAGACCCTAAAACAAGTTATACTATACATTATAGAGTTTTAAAACAAGCCATTTTAAATGGTCTCATTTTAAAACAAATCCATAGAATCCTTAAATTTAGACAATCCCCTTGGCTTAAAAAATATATTGATTTAAATACATTCCATAGAACAAATGCTAAAAATAACTTTGAAAAAGATTTTTTTAAACTTTTAAACAATGCTGTTTATGGGAAGACAATGGAAAACATTGAAAAACGTAGGGACATTAGAATTACTTCATCATGGGAATCAACAAACAGAAATCATTTGGGTCTCAGAGCATTAATTGCAAAACCAAATTTTATGCATTTGTCGAAATTTTCTGATGATATGTATGCGGTGGAGTTGAAAAAAATGGAACCAGAGTATAATAAACCTATATACGTTGGCTTTACAGTACTAGAGTTATCCAAGTGGAAAATGTATGATTTCCATTATGGTTTCATGAAGCCTAAATTCGGAGATAACATTTCTCTCAACTATATGGATACTGATTCTTTTATTTACTCGATTCAAACTGATGATTTTTACGATGACATCCGTAACGATATTAGTTTGAATTTTGACACATCAGAATATCCTATAGATAATCAATTTCATTTACCGCTACTCAATAAGAAGGTTTTAGGAATGATGAAAGATGAAAACAAGGGAGATATAATGACAGAGTTTGTAGGTTTAAGATCAAAAATGTATTCTCTGTCGACTCTTCACTCGGAAGATGTTAAAAAATCAAAGGGGGTTAAAAAGTCTGTAATTAAAAAGTTGACCATTAATGACTACAAGAAATGTTTATTTGAAAGTGAGATCTTGTCAGATGAAATGTTTTTATTCAGATCCAAAGCACACCAGTTGTATACTCAAAAACTATATAAAGTAGTGCTTAGCTCTTCTGATGACAAGAGAAATATTATGGAAGATAATATAAAAACGCGTGCTTGGGGACATTATATAGATAGAATTAATGATTCAATGGATACAGATTAATATGTTTTATTTTTAATATTACCTGTAAGATGACAATGACGATTTAATTTTATCCTATTTTTATTAGTTTCTATTGATTTATTAAATTATTTATTAATTTATTTATTTAATTTATTTATTAATTTAATTATTGATTTATTTATTTATTATTATTTCATTTGGCGTTCTTACCTATGCCCAAATCATTTGTAAATAAAAAGCAAATATTGTATAAAGTTTTTTCCATATTTTTATTAATCTGTATTATTATTATTAAGATTTTTTAAGAAAAAATACTAAATAAAAAATAAAAAAATTTTGAATTTTTTAATATAAAACAGTGAATAAACATGTGTATTTTCTTTATTTTGTAGTCTCTTTTTTAAGTAAAATTGCATTTCTTTTGGCGCAAATACCATAGTTGTGATAGTCACAGTAGAAATCGTCTGGATACTTGCTATTCATTTGTTTAAAGTTGATGTAGGCAATATTCTCAATGTTAACAATTGTTTGATGAATCATTTCTTCCAACCATTTTTTCTTCTCTTCTCCTTTAACATAGATTGTATAATATTGTAAATTGTCTTTCAAAAATCTGCAAACGCTTTGAAATGATACTGATCCATCGTTCCAGTATAGATGATGATAGTTTTTTGTTAACCAATTTGCTTCTCTCTGCTTTTTTGCCGATAAACATTGGAAATCATATGGAGGTTTTATAATGAAATTGGTGTGTTCATTATTGTTGAAAACAACTGCTACTTCTTTGGCAATAAATTTGTTTGAATTACTTTTGAAACCTTGCAAGTCTATGAAAACCTTGTTATCCTCCATATTACTGAATTTATAAGAGTTTCCGAACTTGTCCTTTTATAGGAATATATTCAATTATACGATCATGAATAAGAATACAGTATGCTGATGTCTTTGATGGAATATTTGTGTCTGTTTCAAATTCAATTTTTATATCAATTGGTCCGTTATTGAGCGACTCGTTTTGATGGCTAACATCTACTACAATAATCGGTGCATTATTTTTAAATTCTTGAGCGGTAAGAAGCGGCTGAGACTCTCTCATGTAGTAGCTCTGTTGAAATCTTAGATACATATCATATAGAATTGCATAACGCTCATTTTTAAATTTAATATTTAGATCATCATATGGGTATGATACTGAATTTAAATGAACTTTTAAATTGGTCAGATCACAATGAACAAACTTATTTTCTTGTTGAAAAGCAATCAATACAAAACGGGGGCGTTCTCTACTTGCGGCTAATTTAACATTCCAAATATGACTTGTTCCTGTATTTAATTGTGGATTTACATGACAATCCCAACTACGGAATGCCATCGGTATAGAAGCACCATTGCTAATAATTTTAATCATATTCAGCTTACAAAGATCAGATAATTGTACGTGTGGAATTCTCCATGAGATGAGTGAAATTGCAAGTTTTGCTTTTTCAGTCGAAACGTTCGAGTGTAGAAGATTTTCATCATTCTTATTACGTAAGAATATCAATTCATGCTTTCCATTTAGTATAACTTTATTATAGTCTTCAGCGAATCCTAAAAGCATCTTAAGTGGTACATAGAAATTAAAGTAGCCATTTACAAGTTTCAAATCATCAATTTTATTCCAACCAGCATTCTGCATTCCTGTGCTTTCCGTTGGTGATAAAGAAACCAAGTTTTTTATGGTGCTTGTGGCTCCTAAATATCTTGTATGATCAATTTCAATGCCATTCAGCTCATAGCGAATTTCATCAAATAGATATGCCACAAAGTTGTTTTTTAATTTGAAATTACCTGTAGATTTGGAGGTTTTCTCATCTACAACAGATCCTTCCACATATATATAACTTTCACTAGGTAAAACATACAAATCTTGATTTTGTATTGAAATGCGTATTTCATCATTATTGTTGTAAGATTGTAGGTATGGCACATATGTATGATAGTCCTTTTTGATTATATTTTCATCAGATAATGGCTTATCCAATACATTTATTATTGAACTCATTTTGTCTTCAGTTTAAAATTAAGAGACTTTAGAAAATTTTTATTTGCTGTTGTCAGCGTTTTTTGATGAACTGATCTTTTTAATTGTGGTTTAGGTTGTAATAATGGTTTAGGGTTGTATGTTGTTGCTGTTGTTATATTTTTCGATATACTTGAGTTGTATATCAACATTATTTAGTTGGTCTTAAATGAATTCTTATTGTTATTTCCTCTCCTCGAAAATTAATTAAATCGCCGTACTGATCAACTACTCGTAGCGTTAGTGAACCTACCTCTCTGGAGTTCACAGGTAAATAAATAAGGTTTCTAGGAATCTCAGCTATTTTATAGCCTGGAGGCACATTAATCGGAAACTCGTGTAGTGTATGCGATTTGGAATTGTTCATATATGTATTAACAGTGATACTACTTTCAATTCGTAATAGATTCACCTTGAAAATATTAACTGGAAGATCTGAATAATGATCTTCGTTTGGAGTTAGGATTTTATCGTTGAATCCTAAGAGTTTTCCAATTGTATTTTCCTTATTAAAATATATTGGATCCGTAGAGCTATTAACTTTAACCTGCATTGTGTTATTATTGGCTTCTATAAAAATTTTATTTTCTCTACCATATCGTTTGTATTCTTCCTCTATATAATCAACTATGTCATTCAATTCATAAGATCCAATTGGTATTTCAATCACATTTTCACCTATATGAAACAAATTGTTGTAGACATCAATATTTGGAATGCTATTATACGAATGAAAATCAGTTAGAGCACATTCATATGTCTCATTTAACTCAATAGGAGGGAAGTAATTAGCAGATAACTCTGAAGTGTTGGAGCTCAGAGTAAGTGTTATTGACATTATGCCTGCTTGATTGCAAATGAATAAAGTTTAACACACAATATGGTTTATAAAAAGCGTTTTTATTTTAATTTAATCTTTTTTGTTTTGAATTTACATTATAATTTTTAATAGTAAATGCAATAATTCTTAATACAATAATTATAAATATTTTGTTTCAACTATAATATTTCATCTTTACTTATCCAAGAATTGTGTTCATTAGTAAATCCTAACCACTTAACATACGCTTTATCTCCTTTAGTTTTAATAATCTTTTCAACTAGATATGTATTTGGAAATCTAGTTTTTGAGAGTTCTTCATCGTAAAATCCACCTTGAATGAGATTACCACGATAATCCTCTAATATGTATGTTGCAGGATATGTATTTTGAATTGTTTTAATAGTAAAAATTTCTGTTGTCCAATTTGGAGTATAACCTTTTTCAAATGTATGTTTGTATTTGCTTATGCGCACATGATCTCCAACATTAAATTTCGAGATTTTATACATCTTCAAATGACTGTATACTGTATTTAATAATTTTTTCTCATTTGTTGAGTTGACTTTAATTGGAGGCATTTTGATGGTACGATGAACTTTACTGTTGTATGCTTTTAATAGATCTTTGTAGATATCCAACCAGTTATACGAACCATTAAAACTAAATTCTTTCCACATCATCCCTTTTAATGTTCTATTAAATCGTTCTACTATTGATGCTTTCATTGTGCTATACGTTGAATAGTGATTAATTTTGTGCTTATCCATCAATTTCGCAAAGTTTTTATTAAAAAATTCTTTACCATCGTCTGTTTGTAGGTTTTTTGGTACTCGTCCCAGTTGAAAAATATCTACCATTGCTTGTGTTGTTTCAAGTGCAGTTTTTGTTTTCAGCGGTACTGCCCATGCATATTTTGAGAATGTATCAATTATGGTTAACAAAAATCTATAATTTTTATTGTCTATAGAGTAATTCCCCATTTCAACTAAATCAGCTTGCCAGAGATCATCTATTCCTTTCATCACAACTCTACGACGTGCAAAAGATTTTCGAGCTTGTTTATGGAGTTCGTTAACTAGATTTCTTTTTGAAGACATGTTTATAGTTTTAAGAATTGATTTGGATACGTTGTAATCTGCTTGATGAACTTTTACTTATTGATGCGAACATCTAATTTTCCCATCTATAAATCTTTTCATTTAACTTTTCTTTTGTAGACTCTCAACAAATCTTTGTAGATAACCATCTTCCACAAATGTATTGATTTTGGAAATGCTTTCTTCAATTTTCTTATTCTTTTCCAACTGTAATGTTGTTGCTTGTTGTAGCATTTCGAGTTGAATTCTAAAAGTATCATACATTTTGTTGTTATTTTCCTTAAAGTATTTTAATAGTTTGTATTCTATTTCTTCGATTTGATTTTGCAGAAACAATTTATTGATAACATCGTTTTCCTCCACAGCCTTTGCAACATTTTTGATTCTTTTGTTTTGGACATCAATGTTGTTGTTCGTATCCATAAAGAACCCCAACAGTCTAGGGGCATTTTTCAGTGAAATTATATCGCTTGTACCGTTTAGATAGTGTCCAAACTTATCAACAGACATACTTTATATAGATTATTGTATTATATTAGCTTCGCGTAGTTCTTCAATAATTGATACAATCTCGTTATTATGATTAGTATGACCAGCAGCTTGTGATGCTATCAGTAGACGAAGTCGATCTACCAACTCATTTGGATCGTCCCAGTATATATAGTTTGGTTTATGGGGGTTAAATTGCATCAATCCACCACCTTTATAATTAGATGATGTCTTATTTGCTATTGCTTTTGATACAGACTGTTGGTTTTGCTCTTTAAACATCTTTTTAATAATATGTTTATATTTATATGCTTTCGTTCCCTTGATTTGACCATCAGGTTTATATTCTCTTCTATACGCATTTGTACTAATTAAGATTTTTTTGTAGAGTTCTAGTTCATATTTATCATAGTTTTTTGGCGTTTTATGAAACATTAGAGAAAACAGTCCTGGCGTTAGAGCCCATATTTGACCACCAACCTGTATTTTACCCTCATTTAATTTGAGGTTACTATCACCAAATTTCCATTCATTATTGAAATCTTTATGTGGCCCATAGTTAGTATCTAATTCATTTCTGCCCTCCAAGACTGATAAGTCAGTGTAACTCTCTTCAATATTTGAATTCTGTGAGTAAAAATTATCATCATCCTCATTATCACTATTACTTTCATTAGAATCATTGAATGATTTGCTATTATCAAATATTGCTCCTTCTACAAGTTTCTTTGGTGTGCTTGTCTCCAATTTAATTGTTGATTTATTAATATGAGGACTGTTAGTTTCTTCAATTTCTGTTTTCATCTTATTCTTTTCTTTTTTGATAATTCTATTGATATTGTTAGAACTATTTATAAATTCATTTAAGGGGTCTGTTATAGGTTTGAAAGTATCTCTTAGTTGATCACGTGTATCTATTTCACCAGTTTTTATACTACGAAGCTTTTTCTTCAAGACATTTCTCGTTGCAACCAATTCTTTTAAAACTTTCTCATCCATGTTTAGCAACAGCAATTATCAGATCAGGTAATCAGGTATCAGATCAGATTATTAGGTATCAGATCAGATTATTAGGTATCAGATCAGATTATCAGGTATCAGATCAGCTTATCAGGTATCAGATCAGAATATCAGGTATCAGATCAGATTATCAGGTATCAGATCAGATTATCAGGTATCAGATCAGATTATCAGGTATCAGATCAGATTATCAGGTATCAGATCAGATTATTAGGTATCAGATCAGATTATCAGGTATCAGATCAGATTATTAGGTACCAGATCAGGTTATTGGGTATCCTATTAGGTTATCAGGTATAGTAAATATTTTAATAGATATGTAGGTGTATTGTGTGTTCAAAGTCAGATTATATACTAAAGTTGTTCTTTTATGTATAGTAATTTATATTGTTATAAAATAGTCAAATAATTTTCTATAGCGACCATTGTTTAACTCGTTATCTTTGCTTATCATCAGAAATCCATATTTTTCCTTCCAACATTCTCTACAAATTTCATAAAATTGTTCAAAGTTCATGTCGCCGGCAACATGATCACTATAAACATGCTTCATATTTCTGTCATCTTGTTTAAACATTATAATTACATTCGCGTTGTCTCTTATCAAATGCTTGGGAATTCTGGTATAAGTTTGACACAAGTAGAATGAATCCACATCCTTATGTCGACCCATACAAAAATAATCCCGTATATTGTTCTGCTTCTCACATGCAACATCATCAAATATCATAATTGAATTAGTTTTAGCTTCGTTAGGGGTAATAACTGATTCATTGTTGTCAAATGTGTAATATCCCATTCCTTTAATTGGTGTAATTAATCTCTTCAAGTATTCATATTTCGGCTGATATAAGGATTTTGAGTATAAATAGATGTTTTCAAATTTTAGTCCGTTAGGACTTTCTAGTAACCCAATCATAACATTAGTCTTTCCACAATTTGATGGTCCCACTATTAGAGCTCGGATAGAATTTGGTAAAAGTGAGCTGTGTTTTATTTTTGAAGTGATGTTCGATGAATCATCAATATTACGAACCAAAATATTTTTATGTTGTTTCACTAACCGCATTTTTGTAACTAAATATAATTTATGTTTGTTACCTTTTATTATAGAAAAAAAAAAAAAATTAAATAAATAAAATGGTTATACATTACAACAAGTCGTTTAGTCATAAAAACACCTTCGTTGGAGCAGGTATAGTAGATAAAATAATAAATAATCTTCCTGTTGAACTTCATCTTCCTGGATATCAGTACTGTGGGCCTGGAACTAAGCTACAAAAACGTTTAAATCGAGGTGATAGAGGAATTAATTTACTGGACTCTGCCTGCAAAAACCACGATATAACTTATTCTAAAAATAAGGATTTAAGTATTAGACATCAGGCAGATAAAATTCTTGAAAATTCAGCCTGGGATCGAGTTTTATCAAAAGATAGCAGTATTGGAGAAAAATCATTTGCATATATGGTTACTAACGCAATGAAAGCCAAAACGAAGTTCGGTATGGGTGTGGGAAAAAAGAAAAATGAAAAGAAAACCAAATTAAATGGTAAAAAATTGTTCACTTCATCAATTAGAGCTGCAACAAAAATACTAAAGAAACAAAAACCTTTAGACATTAACTCTGCCATTAGAATCGCACGTAAAACTCTCAATAAATCCCTAAAAGAAAGAAAATCACATGTTATAATACCACGCATAATAAGTGTTCCAAAAATTGGTGGTTTTTTACCCCTAATACCGATTCTAACTGCTCTGGGGGCAATTGGCAGTCTAGCCACTGGAGGTGCCGCTATAGCTAAGGCTGTAAATGCAACAAAGAATGCAAAAAATCAACTTGATGGAGCAACTAGACATAATAAAACGATGGAATCTATAGCAGTTGGAAAAGGCCTTTACCTAAAACCATATAAAAAGGGATATGGTTTAGTTTATAAAGAACAGACAAAAAACTCTTAAGAATGCTACCCAACAGACCACTATCAGATGTTGACCTATTAAATTTTTCTATAAATATTCCTTATTTTAGAGGAGTATTCATGTTGGACTCACTACCAAAACGATCAAAGAAAATTGAGTGTGGAATAATCAATTTAGATTTATCAACAGGTCCTGGTACACACTGGGTAGCATATTATAAGAACATCGATGAAAAAGAGTATTTCGACAGTTTTGGAAACTTACAACCTCCTTCGGAAATAGTCAAATATCTTGGTACAAATATAAAATACAACTATAATCAACATCAGAATTTTAATACATTTATCTGTGGTCATTTATGTCTTAAATTTCTTTATGAAATAACTAAGAAAGATTAAATAAAAACACATAATCATCTATATATTTTACAAAACTCTTTAATGGCTTTTTTATTTTTTTATTTATAATTTACTAAACAGACTTAAATTATAAGGAATAAATCTCGAAGTCAGCAGAATTATGAAAACAAAGAAAAATCAAAAACATACATGAAAACAGCCTCAAATATAATTAAAAAACAAAAAATAAAATATGCTATATATATATCTATATAGCCAAATTATAAGGAATAAATCTCGAAGTCAGCAGAATTATGAAAACATAAAGAAAAATCAAAAACATATGTACATAAAACAGACTTAAATTATAAGGAATAAATCTCGAAGTCAGCAGAATTATGAAAACAAAGAAAAATCAAAAACATACATGAAAACAGACTCAAATATAAAAAAAGAACAAAAAATAAAATATGCTATATATATCTATATAGCCAAATTATAAGGAATAAATCTCGAAGTGAGCAGAATTATGAAAACATAGAGAAAAATCAAAAACATACATAAAAACAGACTTAAATATATAAAAGAACAAAAAATAATATCTACTAAACCTCATTAATACAACGATACCAAAGTGATCACAACATACACACAACAACACACACACATTCAAACACACTCTCATACACACGCTATGACGTCAGTGATGATGACATACTTAAATAACCAGATATACACAAATTCTCTGCCAACAAAAAATATCTCTGCCTGTATACCAACATACTGTGACGTCAGTGATGACGACACACCTAAAATAATCAGTAATAAACACACTCTCTGTCAACAAAATATTTCTCTGCCACGATTCCATCAGCAACACACCAAACGGCATAAACACACACCCCCCCCCCCCCCCCGCTATGACGTCAGTGATGACGACGCACATTCTCTGCCAACAAAAAATATCTCTGCCTGTATACCAACATACTGTGACGTCAGTGATGACGACGCATCTAAAATAATCAGATATACACACATGGTCTGCCAACAAAAAATTCACTGCCTAGATACCAACAGAAACACCCGCGACATACACCCAAACATACATCACGAGATTTGCACAGGCAAGCAAAAGAACATACACCCGCGACACACACCCAAACATAGCACAGGCAAGCAAAAGAACATACACACGCACACACACAACCAACATAGCACAGGCAAGCAAACGAACCTACATACACACACACACACGACCAACATAGCACAGGCAAGCAAACGAACCTACACACACACACACACAACCAACATAGCACAGGCAAGCAAACGAACCTACACACACACACACACACAACCAACATAGCACAGGCAAGCAAACGAACCTACACACACACACACACACAACCAACATAGCACAGGCAAGCAAAAGAACCTACACACACACATAAAAAAACTAGAGGATGGCAACACTGGCTCGCTCAAAAGTAATGGTGGCAATAGACATGCGCGACTGCGCTGCCGGCAGCGCAGTCGCGCATGTCTATTGCCACCATTACCTATCTACTTTCGTACTAAGCGAAATTGATTTAACTTGTAAGAAATGAATAAGTAGCACTTTTCGTATTCTAATTCGTTAAATAATACGGTTAAATAGTTGATATTCCTAGTTACTAGTATCCACCGTCAAAAGTGGTAAAATCGAACAAAGAACGCTGATGAGATGGTGTAGCGACCTCGAAATCAGTACTGATCCGTTCTGCTAGTCTGATGAATAAATTGTTTCAAATAAAATAGTACTCTCTTAATAAAAATATAATGAATTTATCTAAATATAATTTCTTAAATTAAGAAGATATGGGTAAACTCAGATTTGAACCTAAGCCAAAAATTTTCATTTCAATATAAAAATAATTTTTTGTCTTTTCCAAAATTTATTTTAGGACGATTTAGCTTTTTCTGTCCTTTTTGAAAAGCCGATTTAGCCTCTATTTCCTCCAGCTCCTGGTAACAGCCTACTATAGGGCTGAGACAGTACTAACTAGTAACCAGCGTACCACTGACTGAGCGACTAATACCCTGAGTGGTTATTATATTGTTTTCGGAATTGAAGAGGTATGCCAAATAATAATTGCACTTCACAGGACTAGCCGGCATGCAAGTAGTGCTGGTGATGGACTTTTGCGATTTACAGATGTGTCATGAAAAAAGTTTCCCATAGTATTTATACCAGTAACCGTAGTTGCCACATCGCCATTAGCTGTAACCGACAATGATATAGTGTGAATGGATGCAACTAAACGTTGACCTTCAGGTACGCCTAAGCCAACACCCATGATTTGTGTAGAAGTAACATTAACATGGGGTAAAAAAGTGATATAATATGGCTAGAGCTGTAGAATGCTGTGATTTGAGTTCATCGTGGTCCAGAATTTTCCAATTGCCTTATAATCGTAGCTTATTGCACACCAAACTTGCCTCACCTACCGAAACTTTGTTTGCGTATACATCTTTTCCGCTGCAACTACTGCTTCTGACAGCTGTGTTGTCAACAAACTGACGTGAGCAATCATTAGTAATAGTCTTTGTTGGTAACACATTCCGCGTTATTTGTGCCCTTGTAGATACGGTTAGAGTTTCCTAAGCAATTTTCATTTCATTTTTACTTTTCTTCTCATAATTTTGTCAACGGTTTTTGACACATCTATTAATATTTTTAAGGGGATTTCGGGTGCGACTACCTGAAATGAATCTGCCTTGATCACAATTTTTGCCACAAATACAAAGTGCTCCGATAATCGTAGTCAAATTTCAAAAAGTATTTTGAATACAAATTTTATATGTCTAACAAATGTATATAAAAATTATTTTCTCCTAAATTCTTCTGAGATCTAATATGTATTTATGATGAAATAAGTGGACCTGAAGAAAGTGCCAATATATTGTATCTAAATTCGTTAAAGTCTTTATTTCTGAACTTCTGTATTTCAATGCTCTTCAATTGACATTGTTATTCAATTAAGTGTTTCCCATGAGCCTAAATTGTTTTTACTGAGGGGGTATTTTTGAAATACATTTGGATTACAAGTTGATTAGTTTTTGATACACATTCCTAAAATGTTAATCCATTGATATCTTCTTTACAGTTCAACATGTTAAGTACATCAGCAAACCTTTTTATAATATGAATATCGCCACCAGCGATTGAACAGATTACCTCATCATTATCAAAAATTATCATTTGTATTTCCATATCCATACTGTGGACAATCTACTTTCAGTCCAAGTTTTTTTAAGAAATACCTTTATTTCCATCGCTAATATTCAAACTTCGATTCATTTTCTGACACGTTATAATATTTTTAACTCACGCTCACGCAATCCCAATTGGTTACTTTTAAATTTAATCACGATAAACCGTGACACGAAAAGTCACAACATTTGCACATCTCTAGTAGTAAGAAACATGAAGTAAATGCTTAATATTTAAGAAAGTTTAATATTTTGCCCATCTATTTTCTTTTGTTAATTTGTATTCCATCATTATTGCGGCACATGAGTGACTTCGTAATTGTAGTAGAAATTTAACACGTAACCTGCATGAATTTACATATTGCGTGTACGTTTGTGTAAAATATAAAATCGTTTGTTATCCTTCTTTAATAATAATAATGATAATAAATAATTGTATTATTGTACCAGGTTGTGATTTAGAAAGTAATATTAAAGATACCATTGTACTACATACTTTTTAATTGTTCTTAAACTAATATAAATAAAGTATGTGTCATTCTATAAAACTTTTTTTATTCAAAGGTCAGTGGTTTTTGAACTATAAAATTGTTTGAACAAAAATATAGCAGAAATATTCACTTTTACAAGTAGAAGTAATTATTCTTAAAAAAATCAAAAATATGTGACAATTCTTGCCGGACATTTTTTTAACTCTCTTTTGTTCTTGCGAGAAGCTTTTACATATTGGAAATTAAGAGACAGACAGACATGTTTTTCATATTCATATTTATTATTACATATTTATTTTATTCTGTGGTTTACTTAAATTACCAAAAACATATAAACAATTTTTTATAAAAATAAAATTTTAATTAAAAACGGAAAAACTAGTTTATTGCACAAAATTGGCATTAGAAGATTCTCCCCAAGAAGACGACTTGGGCTTGAGAAATATGTATAATATAAAGGAACTAGGTGGAAATTGCGAAAATAACAAAAGAGAAACAAAAAAATGTCCGGTACATGCTCTGAATCTTCGTCCCTTCTTTCATAAACTTCGTCTGTCTGTCTCTCAATTGCCGATATGTAAAAGGTGAACAACGAGCTGCGTTTTTTTTTTGTTATTTTGGGTAAACTGTTGCTTTTGATAAACAGCACACTCTGTACAAATTGTAGTTAGAATGTTATATAATACATTTTAAATCAAAAGGGATCAAAAAACCAAAACCATTTAGAGAAAGATGAAAGTGTCTTATTTAAGCCCATATATACCTTTGCAGCCGCCACGACCCGCCTGTAGAACAACTTTTTTTAATTTAATGAAAATACTCAAAAATTATTTTACAAAAAATTATAACAATTATAACGAGTATATAAAATTATACCTGAACAAAATAAAAAGAATAATGGCAAACTTATTTTTATATACTCGTAGGTTAACAGGTTGCCAGTGAGAAAATAAGAGAAAGAGTACCAGCCCACTTGGGTACAAAGTAATTATGATCCCCTTGTGTTTAAATTATTTAAATATTTTTATACAACTTTTAAAAAAATAGAGAAAAATATAAAACCAAATTCGGTAAGCTCTAAATAAAAAAATTATAAGTACAAATCGCTGGTAACAAAATGTAAGAGAGCGGAGGAGTTAATTTTATTCGAAAATTGAGAATTTTAGTATGTAAAGTATGTAGTTTAGCATTAAAAATCTTATATTGAGTATATCAGGACAATAATTTGGAAATAAATATTAGTATGATATAACTATTTGATTCTAAAAAATTGATAAATTTTTGAAGTTTTACTTTATAGCCCTTTAGCAAATACATTAGTTTCAGCTTAATAAAAATATGGAGAGTTTCAGCGATGAGTAATTGACTGAAAAATGTTCTAAGATACATTCAAAGAAAACAAAACCTAAATTCTTACAGCAGTGAAACATAATCGGAGTTACAAAAAAAGTATCTGCTATTGTCAAAAATTTTAGAAAACACTACAAGGAAGTTGATTGGAGTAAAAGTAACTTTTATATGTGCTTAGCAAAATGGTTACAATGTAAAGTTACTATCCAGATAACTTTGGAAACTGCAAGTAAAAACAGTGGTTCAAGACCACAAAAAGCGATAGATCTAAGAGGCAAAAATTGAAGAATATAGATGAAGAAGTCGGATGGGAATGCTGGAGAAAAATATAATTGAAACCGAATCAAGTGGTTCAGATCTACCAAAGAATTTGGGAAAGCATATTTTAAAAAATCGCTCAATAAAGAAGATCCATTCAAATTAATCAATAGCGTGCAAATTAATGATTTAAAAATATGTTATGAGGGACCAATACAAATAAACGCTAATAAGGAAAAGGATTTATTAGACATAATACCTCTTGCTGACGAAATACATACATATATAGTAGCTTCTATAAACATTTAAATGCAGTAAATGCATAAGATTTTCATCGAAATTTAACTGAATATAATGATAGTCCTACTACGTCATATTATCATATTTAAAAAAATTCTTGTGGTGCTTCAAACATAAAAGTCATAAAATAATAAGACTTTTTGAGGTACATTTGTTTATTGTTTTGTCACATTCAAACAGTAAAGCTGAAAGTCCACACTACGCTTTCTACGCGTATTGCGTCCTACGCGTCTCTCAAAAAAGTTGAATCAGAGTATTTTCATACAGCGAGTTACAAAACAAAAGTGTGTAACGCGTGAAAAGTTAAACACCTTTCTACTTCTACGCGTCACAAGCGCCGTATACAAAATATCTGTTAGAACTGCCAAGTTCCGAGTATAAAATTTTTTTGAGATTGAACATTTAATTATTAGAAAGCTATTTTCGTAAGCAGTTGATGAAAAACAAATTAAAATAATTTAAAGAATATAAAACTTAAAAAAAAAGCTCACAAAAAGTTTGCAAAATTTACTTGAAATTTGATAAGTAAAAACGTGCATAAAGCGTGATGTGTAACTTGCAGTTTTTAAAGTGTCAAATGCTTAAAACACATGAAACGCAAGTGCATTGAACGCGTGGTGTGGACTTTCAGCTTAAAGCCGAAAGTCCACACCAAGCGTTCTACGCGATGCGTTTTAAATATTTGACGCTTTAAAAACAGCAAGTCACACATCACGCTTTATACACGTTTTTGCTTATCAAATTTCAAGTAAATTTTGCAGACAATTTGTTAGCTTTTTTTAAGTTTTATGTTCTTTAAATTGTTTTAATTGTTATTAATTAATAATGTTAATTGTTTTATTTTAATTAATTAATTTAGATTTCAAATAATTAAATGTTCAATCTCCAAAAAATTTTAGACTCGGAACTTGGCAGCACTAGCTGCGCGTAAAAGCAGAATGTTGTTCAACTTTTTACGCTTCACAAGCGACGCAAACTTTTGTTTTGTAACTTGCTTTATGAAAATACTCTAATTCAACTTTTTTGAGAGACGCGTAGGAAGCATGACGCGTAGAAAGCGTGGTGTGGACTTTCAGCTTAATGAATTCTGGAATGAAAAATTATACATGCTGTACATTACTCTCTCGTTTACTATTCATTACCTTTTCCCGCTGGGTGTTTAGAAAAAAGAGAGAGATACTCGAAAGTAAGAGAATTTTAAGTTGTTTATTTAGAATGTTTTTTGTTTTTGTATTTTACCGTATATATTTATGTAAATGGTTAATATTTAATAACTAGAATGCGACCGCTGGGTATTACTCTTATTTATTAGTGTGTCAAAATGTGAAATAATTATAATTATTTTATAAAAATTTTTTGTTTTCAATGAATCATTTTTTTGTTTGTTTCTTATATTTCTAATAAAGCTTAAAAAATTATCTTATCTCAGGTTTTCTACATTTTTCAATTTAACCTAAAGCACTTTTTATGACTTACTATCAGCTTTATTACAGCTTTATTCTAAATAAATGTGCACCTTTTTGTGTGGCTAAACATTTTATATAAAAACCAAACACAATTTATTTTAGACAAAACCCATAATTTCTGTAAACACGAAATTTCAACTTAAGCAATTATTATTTATTGCCATAGACATATGGATATATGGACATATATGAATATGTCCATGTATCCATATTTGTTGGACCAAAAAAATATATGTATGGGATATTGGTCCATACAATTTTTTTTAGCTGCGTATGTATTTATTTATTTATACCACAGTAGTACCATTGCAGTAGCCAACTCATTATTCAACCGATTAGACATTTTATTCCTGAGATTAAATTTATTTTTAAATTTATTTTATTTACTGCCTCTTACCACGATTTCGAAAGAATCTTTTCTTTCCTACAATTTGTTTTTGTTAAATGTAATTTATTATTTATTTTTGTTTTAAATATAATTGTACGACAAATTGCACAAATAAATTTAATCATATAGGTATGTACATATGCAAATATGAATGAATTTTAATCGACTTATTATCCTTATGAGCTTCTTATATACAACATTCAACATTGTACGTGTGCGTGTAACAGTTGATATTCTCTACTTTGTCACCTGCTTCACTCATACTCGCACGTTAATGATACTACTAAAATATATTAAAATATGTACTGCTGCATATTCAAAATATATTCCTTATTTACCTCCAACATTTGTACACTAAAAAAACATTTATTAATGTTTATTTTCTTTTCACGATGTAGTGCAATAACGAAACATCATCGACATAAGGATAACTGGAATTTAAATAAAACACTTGTTGACTTAATCGGGTCAGTTGTTAGTAGGCTTTACTGTTGTCCTTTATTAATAAAACCAGGTAGCTGATTCACTTTTTTAAGAGCATACATTCATATAATGTATGCTTTTTGATCGATGTTCCCGCGTTTGTTTGCTTTTGTCAGCTTGGTATATTGACTATGCTACAGCATATGTTTCTTTGTTTTGGTCATTAAGATTAGTGCCGCTTGCTATGCTTGCACCTTGCAGTTTTTGCCAAAACATATGGAATTTAAATTTGTAGGTGAGTTTTATTATTATTGAACTAGTAAACACTCAAGTATTTTATATTTGTGTTTCCAATCATTCATTTGGCTAAAAAATAGATGATTAAATTGATTAACGTTTCAATATTTAATTTCATCAATTGGCCGAACAGAAAATAGTTAATAACTATGATAATCGTTCTTCAGATAGAAAAAGAACAAATATAGAGGTATTAGGAAGTCAACATATAATTTGGGAATATCTTATATAAATGAAAGTATACATAAATAATACAATGAATTACAGCTAGTAAGAATAATAGAAATTTAATTTAAGAAAATATCGTATAATCAGTCAAACATTGAATTGGACCAGTATATATTCTATGATTACAGGCAACAACAGCAACTTCTTAATGTGGTCATGACTAAATTACCCTCATCGAACATGACTAACCTTTTCAGTTTTCAACAACAAACTACTAATCCAAAAGCTGAAAGTCCACAACACGCGTTCTAACTGTCTTTGCGTCCAACGGGTGGTTCAAAATAGTTGAATTAGAGTATTTTCATAAAGCAAGTTACAAAACAAAAGTAAAACATGGTACTCTGTTCATCATTTCGTGCGAACTACTGTCAAAAGTTCATATAAAAAAAATTCGTGCGAAATAATTGTAAAATAATATGGCCGAAGTTGTACTCTGTTCATCTTGTGAAAGCATACGAAATGTTTCTGGCAGCATTATTTTTTCAAATACAACATGTTTCTGGCAACATATTTTCCAACTGCGAAATAATATAAGCATCACTTATTTCGTACGAAATTGTAAACAACAGATGATCAGATTTTACTTAGCAATAAATTTGTTGCGTACAAATAACTAAAATAATGGAAAATAGTGTAAAAATAATATAAAATGAAGGTCTTCAAAGAGCTCCTCCGCAGCAGCTGCGATTTGCATTAATTGATACGTTGCAGTACAAGCTCCTAAAATTATTTTGTTGTCCATTTGTTTTAATTTTTTTTTTTATAAACATACGTTTTTGTTTTTATAAGAAAAACAATGTTGCTCATTTCAAGGCAATAAAACCGATAAATTTGTTGTAAATCGTTGTATTGTCACCACTGATCAGTTGTCAAAATTTTCAAACGAAATAATCAATGTTGCTTAACATTTTTCGCAAATTCAAACAGAGTACTAAGCGTAAAAGGTTAAACAACATTCTACTTTTAAGTATAGTACTCTGTTCAAATTTGCGAAATATGTTGAGCAACATTAATTATTTCGTTTGAAAATTTTAACAATTATCCAGTGGTGATAACACTACGATTTAGAAGAAATTTATCGTTTTTATTGCATTGAAGTAAGCAACTTTGTTTTTCTTATGTAAACAAAAACCATGTGTGAAAACAAATGGAGAACAAAATAATTTTAAGAGCTTGTGCTGCAACGTATCAATTAATGTAAATTGCAGCTGATGCGGAGGAGCTCATTGAAGCCACACTGTTTTCCATTATTTTGGTTATTTGTGCGCAACAAATTTAATGCTAAGTAAAATCTGATCACCTGTTGTTTACAGTTCCGTACGAAATAAGTGGTAATTATATTATTTCGCAGTTTATAAGGACTTTTGACAGCATTTCGCACGAAATGATGAACATAGTACCATTATTTAGACGGGAATTTTTTTATGAATTTTCAAATCCAAAAAAAGAAAAATGTGTGAAAAAATACGACTGGGTAATTTATTAGGTTTCACTCAATATATATTATTGAAATTGTTGATTTGAAATACTAAATAACACGGCCACCAAACATTCATCTCGGGTGAAATTTGTCAAAAGTGTAATATTTTTATTTGTATTTACTACACGCATTCCCAGGACGTGCTGTACCTGCAATTATATTTTTATGTGCTTATATTATGTGTAGCTAAAATTTAAACTATTTTCATATTTTTTATGTAGTACATGTTTTCTCAAGATGAATATTTGTTAAAATTTCGATTTCGATTGATCTTTTGGTGAAGTATGACCTGGAAATTAGAAACTGACTATTGGGTCATAGGGATAATGTCTTGGGATTCCCCCTAATGAATTTCATATTGGGTCCAAACGTAGATTTCCCGCTACTATTGGATTTGCCTGAGGTTCTCAAATGTTTGGGAAGTATATACTATTCGTAATGCTGTCTGAGGCTAAAATTGAGTTCTATGAGTTGAGGGATTTATTATCCAAGGCATTAGCGTTGGCTGTATATATCCGGAATCGTTAAAAAGTTTCATCCTGTCTCTTTACTCTTACCGTAGCATGTGAGCAGAATCTCGTTACTATAGTTTTGAACTGGAGACGTTAGAAATTATTTATTACAGAGCGTTTAATATTATCACCGACTGCAATTCTTTGACCCAGAAATCAGTGCTGCCGCCCTGAACCTTATATGCGTAGTGAGTATGTCTTGGGCTGTGTATTATGTATTAATATTTCTTTTTGATTTTCCTTTATGTTTTCTTAATTCTAATACTTCGATATGTTTGTTCACTGCTCAATATTGCATAGTATAGATTTTATTAGTTAATGATGGAGAGAAACAGTGTGGCCATCCTACTGCTTTTGTGTGCGCATGTGAGAGCGTGAGTGAATATTATGTCATCACGTGTGTATGTGTGTGCGTGACGTAATCACTCACTGTGGCTGTGTGCGCGTGTTTTGGTCAATTCGGGATCGTTGTACTGATTTTGTTGGTAAGTTGTTGTTGTTACGAGGGCGCATCAATAAGTCCGTGTGAAACTATGTGAATCACAGTTTTTTTGCAAAAAAAAAATTTATTTTTCAACATAATCTCCTTTTACCTCAATACACTTATTCCATCGTTTTTCCCAAGTTTTTGTATTCCTTCCAAAAAATAAGATTTTTTGAGGTCCTTAAAATAAGCATTTGTTTGGTCAATAATTTCATCGTTGGAGCTAAATCTCTTTCCACCGAGCCATTTCTTTAGGTTTGGAAATAGGATAGCAAACGCAGCACCCATCTTACAGACAACTTTCTTAAACCCAGCTGATCACTTAAAATCGAAACCACAATGTCATATGAAATGCCTCAACAACAACAATCTCACTTTTACTCTTCGGTCGGCCAACACTATATCGTGGATTTTTTCGACATTTTCTATTTTTAGAAAAATACACGACGTTGTATGTTTTGAACAGCTGTTAGACGCAAAGTAAATGACGACACGAAATTTGACAGTAGTCTATTAACCAGAGTAGGAAAATAAACAAAACGAAACGTTTGCTTCCGTTTTTTTTGCTCTTTCCAATGAGCAAAACAGAACACTGAGAACGATTGTCCCATTTAGTTTTGTACTGTTTTTATTTGTGAGCACTAGATGTAAATTAATTTAAACGTATGCAGCTGAAAAAGAAAAAATGGGAACAAAATTGAAAAGTTTTAAAAAGAAATATTTGCAAACGTTTGCTGCTTGATTTGCTCATTATACAATGACGAACGAAATGAAACACTCACAAAAATACGTTTGAGCATTTGTTTTGTTCTTAATTGTACGATTGTAACGGGATATTGAAGCAAGCAGATGAGTGAAAAGCCAATATTTTTGTCTGCGCTCTTTGCCATTTAAAAGGTATTTGTTTTGGTTTTGCTCATGTACAAAACGATTGAAAATATTTTTTAAGTTTGTGTTTTCATAGGAAACGTTTGCGAAAAGTTTTGTTTGTTTTCCCACTCTGCTATTAACAAGTGGTACTTGATGGGAACAGTGTTGCATTTCATAGAACTATAAGGCAAGTTCAAAAATTCACGGACTTACTGATCCGCCCTCGTATTTTGAATAAGTATTTGAGTTTGCTTTATGTATTAGTATTTATATTTTTATTTTTTCTTTGTTTCCATAATTCTATAATGTAATTGCACATTTTTGTTCATAATGTGAACTTTAAATGCTAAATATTTCTCAATATTATTTAAAAGTCTTGTACTTCCATTTCGTTGAGCCTCTACAGATTAGATTCTTAAGATTATAAATTATATATTGCAAAATATTTTATGTAAACAAAAATTTTAATTCCGCAATCGGGAAATCCGAATAAACAATAAAAACTAAACGCAGATGGGGACATTTTACGATACAAATTTTCCTATTCTAAACCAAACTATTCTAATCGTTTAAAAAAACGATTTCAGCTGACATATTAAGTTAAATAAATAGTTAATTCATGTTTCATTATATCCCTTCCTGTAACTGTGGCAATGATATTGTGGCCTAAAAACTCAACATTCTAAAGTTCATCTAAATAGCTACGAATTCAAACACCACATTAGTATATTTACAGAAACTTGACTCAATAAAAACACACTTAAAACTGAAATATGTACTGTGTAAAAATTATAATACTTGCAGATTGAACAGATATACAAAAACTGGAGGTGGTGGTGTTCGAACAGCTTTTTACAATATGAAGAAAAAATAGACAAATATAATAAATATACATAAAACGGTTATTGAACGCATAAAATATAATTATTGTAAAAAGTATTACATTAATAAATACATAAATATTATTGAAATCATTCGTCTTTCCAATTTCTAAATTAGTAGAGTAAGATTAATACAAATTACATTACAATTTACGAAAATAAAATTTTCCTAAATGTATTATTAATATTTAAGGTGAGCCCCAAACATTAACTCTCATGAACGATAATTTGAATTCAAAGTTTAATCCCAAACCTTTATCCTGCTATGAACAGATATATAATGTTTGGTATCAAATGATAAAACAATTGTGTTTTTTGGGAGCATATGTGTGATATAAGCGCATTAGCAACTATAATTCATTATTTGTATGTTTAAGTTAATAACGAAAAAATGAAATCAGATATTAATTTAGTACTCTGGGGATCAAAAAAGTACTATATCCAATTTTTTTAGATAATGAAGAGATATTTCATTTTCCATCACTGCTGGTATAAGTTGGAGATGGGCACCGGTCACGTGATTAGCGTGATCAGTTTTTTGTTCCAAATACGTGAGCGTGTGTGAGTGTAAAATAAAATGTAGCAATTATCTCTGAACACAATCTGTCAAATACAGTTGTCATAATTAACGTTTATGTACAAACATATATTTGTAGGGAAAAGGAATTACAAACTAAGCTACAAGAAAAATAACCAAACGTACAAATTTTTATAATAAAAGTGCAAATAATTATAAAAAGGTGGACATGTCAAAGAAAAAAATTAAACTGTTATTTACATTTACATTTTTCAGTTCATTGACTTTCATTGATTTTCATACATATATAGAAATAGAACCGAATTATGTTATATTACGACAAAAATTTTCATTCTTATTAAATTATAACAATTTCATAAAATAACAATGTTAAATATTATTAATATAGAAAACATTCTTATTTTGATAATTATGTTTAAAAATTCAGCAATAAAACTAATAAATAAAAGTACTGTAAACAGAAACTGAAAAATCCCTTTAATGTTTTTGTTGGTTCTGAAAAGAACCGACAGTGTTCTTAGGCCCTAAAAAGGACTAAAGCTAACGAATTCACGAGTATTATAATTAATAAGCTTGGTACTCTGCTTAAAATTTCACACTTTTAATTTTCTGTGCCAAAAATTTCTTTAATATAATTTTTTTCTTTTACACACTATAGAA
Source organism: Gymnocheta viridis (assembly GCA_956483585.1). Taxonomy (NCBI): domain Eukaryota; kingdom Metazoa; phylum Arthropoda; class Insecta; order Diptera; family Tachinidae; genus Gymnocheta; species Gymnocheta viridis. The sequence continues at coordinate 57,379,610 of OY101444.1, forward strand.
GGAACTATCTCAGTGTTTATAATTCTAATAATTGCACAAACAAGCAAAATTAAACATTTGTTTTTGTTTACAAAAGTCGATCAATGTTTGACACTTGTTAAGCATGGTACTCTGTTCATCATTTCGTGCGAACTGCTGTCAAAAGTCCATATAAAAAAAATTCATGCGAAATAATTGCAAAGTAATAGTGCTGAAGTTGTACTCTGTTCATCTTGTGAAAAAATACGAAATGTTTCTGGCAGCTTTTTTATCAACTATAAAATGTTTTTGGCAACATATTTTCCAACTGCGAAATAATATAAGCATCACTTATTTCGTACGGAATTGCAAACAACAGGTGATCAGATTTTACTTAGCATTAAATTTGATGCGAACAAATAACTAAAATAATGGAAAATAGTTTAAAAATAACATAAAATGAAGGTATGGGGTTTTTGCAGAATGTGTGTCTTCAAAGAGCTCCTCCGCAGCAGCTGCAATTAACATTAATTGATACGTTGCAGCACAAGCTCTTAAAATTATTTTATTCTCCATTTGTTTTCACACATGGTTTTTGTTTACATAAGAAAAACAATGTAGCTTACTTCAAGGCAATAAAAACGATAAATTTCTTCTAAATCGTAGTATTGTCAGCACTGGCTAATTGTCAACATTTTCAATCGAAATAATCAATGTAGCTCAACATTTTTCGCAAATTTGAACAGAGTGTCGAATTTTTCACGCGAAATAATCAATGTTTTGCTGAAAATTTTTCGCAACTTCGAACAGAGTACCAGGCTATAGTGACATCAACCTCATTTCCTAATTGTTTCCTAATTTCAGGCCACTGGAATGGGTTAAACCAATATCTTTTTTCACAAGACTCTTCCACTTCCACAGTAAAAAATATAGCAGTCACAATTATATAAAATACGCCAAACCTTTTTTACCAAAAACTGTCAAATTTTGTTCTAAGATATTTACATGTACGCCAGCAACACTACAGTGTTGAACGTAAGCAATTTGATGACGTAATTCTGCCGGCGTTATTGCTAGTATTAACACATAACAGATTGGCCGCACTGTTTTAATGTACTCATATGAATGAACAGAGTCAAAGTAGCAGTATAAGTCCGAGTTTCTACTGGCGAACATTCGAAAGAAAAACATCTGGAATTCTCTTTGTTAGATACTTTAAGTTTTTGGAAAACCCCTAAAGATCTTCTACATCTGCAAAAATTGGCTAATTAAATATGTACTGTGTATACGAGTATTATTTTATAGTATTTTAAATATGTACATACTTATGTACATAATTTTAAATTTCCTTCAAAACCTTAAAGTAATTAAAATTTGTATTTTCTTTAATAATTTTCAATTGTGTTCCATTGTCAAATTTAATTTTAACTACAAAATTTAAAATCGCATGATACATATGTACATAAATACATACATATGTGCAAATCCTGCTTGACGAACCCCACATTCGTACGTACATTTTTTTACTAAATCATTAACAGTAAAGTAATGATATGAATACCTAAAAATTTTTAATTTCTGGTATGAAATTAGAAGATCTGAGGTAGGATTGGATTTGGTAATAACTTGTCCATTAATGATCATCGAAATACATTTATTTTATTTATAAAATTATGTATCTTGTCTAATATTCCTTAATATTAGATAAGTTGGATCAATTTAAAAAAATTTGGTGTACGTTTTTGGGACTTACCGATATACCAAAATTGAAAAATTTTATTTCAAAACTAACAAATTGATTCAGAAAAATATATTTCTCAGTTAAACATAATTTTCCTCTTTTATTGCAGAATTTTCTAATTGTATATAAAATTTGTATATTTGAATTCAGAAATTTTAATGTATAAATACACATACACAGAAAGAAAAACGCCGTACTAAATTTAAGTATTTTTTACTTACTTTGAGTACGAGTTGTACTCAAGATTTTGAGTACAAATAACTATAAAATGTACTTCAGTCAAGCCGAAAACGAGATTACTTTAAATAACCAATCCTGGAGCTTCTTAAAATGAGTACAAAATTCTTTAATCGCGTGAGCATTTAATCCGTTCGTATTTCAATAAATTTTTCTGTACTTGATTTTAGTAAATCTAGGATTGCCGTACTTTTAACACCGCTTGGGATTGATTTAAGTACGGTTGGATTGATTTTTCTTTTGAGTGTAGGTTGTGTTTTTTTCGTGAGCGTGAGTTTTCGTAATTGTGACTAATTTTTTTTCCCACTCACGTGAGCGTGAGTGAGCCAAAAATATGAGGTCTTAAAGTGAGTAAAATTTTTTTTATCGTGAGCGTGCATGAGCGTGAGTGAAAAGTCACTCACGATCCCATCTTTAGTGTAAGCATAGAATTTGAAACTTATTTAAAAACACAACAAACAAATTATACTCGATATGCCTCTATTTTGTTATCTTTACAACCTTTATATGGGGTGATTTTTTAAGAGCTTTCGGATTTGATTTAAAAAACATATAAAATGTAGATAAAAATATGAAACCTTTATATGAGTCGATAGAACGATCTATTTAATTCAATGTTTAAAGATAATTTCATGTAAATGTTGACCGCGGCAACGCCTTAAATGGTTCATAAGATGGCTCTAATTTTGGCATGTTCTCTCCAACATATCGGCCGGTATCTCACAAATACATTTTTTAATATTGGCATCCAGCGAGTCAACCGTTGCACAGTGGTTCCAATTGGAAAAAAGGATAATATTTTTGTATCTTTGAAAGTTGCGAGCTAATTACAAAACGATGTACGTAAAAATCATAGAGGAGGATCTAAGCTTTAAGAATATTGAAATTGAAAATGTTTATCGAAATTTGGTACAAAAAACTGCACTATGGCAACGCCGACAGTAACAATTAAATAAAAAATTGATGCAAGAGTATTAGAAAATAAGTTTTTTATGTGTTAGTTTCCATCAGCAATTTCTTTTAGGGGTGTTATTGAAATTTGTGTATGTGAAAATGAATTACACGTTTTTTCGAACGTCATTGTTGGGTGTTCTGTTTCATATTCAGTGGTTGTCAGTCCTTAGCTGTCATAAGTTGAGTGGTAAATATTTTGAAAATGAGTAAAAATGAAAAATGTAAAAATAAAAAATCGTAACATTTTTAGTCAGAAAGAATTGGACATGAGACAATATTCCAAAGAAACAATTGAACATTTTTTAACATCAATTAATTTCAACTTACACGGAAGCACAGAAACATCGTTGTTTTTCGGGGCCCGCTACACTCCCATCATCAGTGTTCATGTGTGTTTCCATGTATCCGCCACTATTTAGGTGGCTCGGTTGAATGTGATTTCAAATTTGTATTTATACAAATAATGACTCGAAAAATAATCAATTTAAAATAACAGCACTTTCATTAAAACAAAAAGTGAATATAATTAAAGAAATGCTATATATCGATAACAACGTTTTTGTTAGGCAGGAAACCACAATTGTTTACCTGCACATTAAGGCAGGTAATTACATTTAAGATAACAGCATTGTTACTTATCTTTACAGAAAATCGTCCAAAGTTAATTGTGCAGCTAAGTCAAAATTACTGTACTTCATAAAAATTCAGATGTTTTTATAAAGATTATATAGATAGATTATGATAGTCTAATGAATAAATGGTCTAATATTAATTTTTTAATTAAAATAATTTGAAGTTAACAACAAATTTCTCTTATTAATGAGCAAGTTATTCATTAAAAATTATTAATATAATTTTCTTCACTGTATAGTTTCTATAACTTAAAAAATATTTAGCTTTTAATTTCGAAATATCTGTCAAGGTAGATTTTATTTTTCGCAAATATGTTGGGTAATAGCGTTGAAATAATATAAAAAACATTTTCTGATTTGCAAAAACTACAAAATTATATAATATATAAATTAATATATTTTAATTATTTCAGTTCATCTAGTCGTTAAATACAATTAAAATAGGTACTTTAAAATGAGTTTGAAAATTTGCAAAGTTTTTAAATTTTCTCATATTTATTTATTAACTTTCCACACCCTTTGTGCTTCGCTACCCCATTGCTGTGCAAATGTAGAGATGTTAATAGTTCTTATGTATGGGCGATATCCGCCTCTCCTGTCGAATCCCACCAATAATTAGTTTGCAACTTCATTTTATTCTATACTCTTATAGTTGTGCCGATATAACGAAATTAAAAATAGCTTTGAATTTCACCGCAATTTAAATTTCCCAGTCGTGACTAGAACAGTCCCAAAATTTTCAAAATGCCACTCTCGTAGTAAGTACGAGATATTTATTTTATATTATTTAATACTTAACACAGGAAAAAGTTAAATTAATTAAAACTGTCGAAATCATTATTATATGTCCCAACATCCTTGACATTTAGAAATATCGTACAAATTTTTCAATAAAAACTGCAATATCTCGTGAATAACTCCTGCATCAGATTCCTTTACACTTTGGAAAACTGTAATCTTGTTTAAACTTTTTCCATGTTATCTCAATCTTCTGACAAAAATTGTATGCAATTTATGGATATGTATTTATATATATATATTTATGCGTAATGAGTAGTCGTACCAGTCGCAAACTTAGCTCTATAATTAGAGATTCTACATTTTATTGTGGTATAAAACATAATTTGTAAATTGGCTACCTTCACTTTTAAAAACAATGTTAGGTTTTTGCAAAACAAAATTTACAAATTTATTTATTTTTAAACGAATTGTTTCAACATTTATAGCTATTCAAGATAGCTTTTTATCAAATCTTTAAGTGAAAAAAATCAATGTAATACCTTTATTCTTTTAACCACAAAAAAAAACATATAAATCTTGGAACCGAAAATACATTAAAAGTGCATGTAATTTTCTTCACTTCCCTGACTTAAGCAGCGTCTCAGGGCTACAAATCGCAACATAGTCTTAAAAATTTTGTTGTGCATCGATCTGCGTACTTAGTTCTTTAGATTTCTTTAAATAAATTTTTGCCTTTTTGGTGAGTTTTTGGCTCAAATACTCCTCTGTGCATCGGCGTCAAAAATAAAATACATCGACATCGCCCAGTGCATAGCTAAATAATAAGGTCAGTGCATTAGAACAGATGTACATACATCTATTTTTTCCAAACTTCATATGAAAAAAAACTTTATACATATAGGTGTTTTTTGTCCATCAAAAGAGATGCTATTGAGATTTAGGAGGATATGAAATCTCTCTTTCCCAAACTTTTAAAGATTGCAATGCTATATCTACCCATCGTTGCAGCGTCTGTACCAAGCGAGCGCTTGTTTCCGGTAACTGGGGCTATCATCCCTCAGGAAGAGGAAGAAACTGTAAAGCATCTCCTCGGTTAACTTCCAGCTCTGTCCTATCATAGAGCCATGTCCTATCACTTACGGAATGCAAACTGAAAAGTGTAAACCAGTTTATTCTTACTAAAAAGGGTTGGTTCAACACCGACCACAATATGGGATAGAGAAGAATTTATTTTCACTGTCCATATCAGATATCACAAAGGGACCTATTTTCTGGAGACAAGTGGGTCGGTTTCTTGCAGCTGGTAGCTTGTGCAACCTAACCCAACCATCCTTTTGGACAGAAATAGACTTCGGAGGAGTAGATTATCAACGCTTTTTAATTAACTCTATTTTAAAATTACTAGATTGTAATTAAAACATATAAAATGTTGATAAATAAATCTTGAATGTGAAATATGAAATACTTACATATATATTTTGTTATGATTAAATACGTCTAATTTATAGCCAAATATTTACCGATATATTATATATATATATATATATATATATATATATATATATATATATATATATATATATGACTACATATTAAATCATTTAAATATTTTTAAACATCGATGTTTTTAAGAATAATTTTGCATATCTATCAACAACTGGAGAACCATAGTGGATTTTTTAATTGTGTGTGTTCGAAAAACAAGTTTTTATCGCATAATAAAACAGTTGTACAATAGACTAGTGAGTAAAACACTTGAAATTAAACATCATAATAATTTTAAGAGCTCGACTCCAAACACAAATTTAATTTTTTCTATGTATTGACTTCTAAATATTGAGCTACATGTAAACGAATGTGGTAAGTAGCTTTCAACAATGATATCGCCATGCTAAAGTAATGAGATAAAATGCTATAACGCGTTATGTTAATTTTTAGAGCAGTGATGCAGATGTCAAAATTTGATTATGTACTACAAAACCATACTTGAACATTTGTTTCAAATGCAAATAAGAAAAGAAGCAAAATTTTTTATACAAAAGAAAATTTAACCAAACACACATGTGAGTATACAATTTTTTGCCATTTTTCCTTTCTGCTCTTTGACAGCTTTGAACCTAAGAGCAGGGTTGTTATAGCTTCGATTCTACCACTATTATTCTACTATGACCATACTCATTCACATCAGAAAGATGCAGAATGTTATGATTTGCCTGAAAGTGAATCCGAACCCACTTTCTTAATAATTATTTGCTTTATAGTCAACGTGCTAGCCACTCTAATACGGCGCAAAAAAAGTCGTAGAGCCCGAATAAAGAAATCCCGCGAAAAAATCATTATCGTTCCACGCCTTACGCTCAGTCTCTTGTAAAAACCCTTTTTGTACAAAAGATCAGATTATCGAGAATCTTCGAGAGAACAACTTAAAACTATTGCCGCGTATTTAACAAAACACATTACAAAATAAATCTAGTCAGGCATATGCCAAACGAACCAAGAAAAAGTTAGTTTTTTAATTTGTAATCTAGATTCAGCCATTCCCGCTAAAAGCCCATAAAGTCATTCTGAGGTTAATGCTGAAAATGTATTTAGTTTCAATCGAGATCCCAAATTCTAAAAGTGACTTTGATTATCATTTTTTAAAAAGTATCAAATTTGTTAATTAAGAAATTGCCACTTTCAGCAATCGAAGTTTTAGTAATAATATATAATAGCTGTTTAAATATTGGATATTTTCCCAAGAGATGGAAGCTCGCCAAGATATATGCTTTCCAACACTGGAAAGTTCTTTGAAAGAGTTATTATGGTAAAATTAGAAAATTCGTTTCATCAAAATCTGTTACCCGACCACCAATTCGGTTTTAAATGTGGTCACTCGTCAGTCGACGCACTGGTATATATATGTACATAAGGAAGTAATAAATAATTTACGGAGACAGAAATGTACGGTTGCATTTCGGCAGATATTGAAAAAACGTTCGACCAACCTTATCAATTTGGCATTATTTATAAACTTATAAAACTAAGATGTAATTTTTCCATGATAAGGGTTTCCAAAAGCTATTTTGAAGATAGGCAAATTTTTCGTTTAAATAAACGACACAAAATCCGATTTTGATAACATTTTTTGTGGTGTTCCTTAAGACGCTATCTTGGATCCAATGTTATATAACATTCTACTTCACGATTTCCTTCATATTTGCGATGAATCGAAAGGTATCCTTTTTGCAGATGACTTATTTGTTTTTGCGAACGATAGTGATCATGTAAACAGTTTAAGAAAGGTGAAGTCCCACCTTTTTTATAATCGATAACTTTTATAAAGACTATATGTATATATATGTATATATATATATACATACCGTTTTTTTCAACTAGTGCTTATTTCGTGAATGGTAACACTTAGCTCATGTCTGATTTGACAGATAATTAGTTTTATCCTTCCGCTGAACGAATATGGTTGTGTATACGTTTTAACAACGCTGGGAAATATTGCCTGCGATCGACTTACAAAAGATGCCGATTTGGCATCTTTGCGGGTATGTAAACAAGCAAAATTGTCGCATTTGGTGCACAGAAAACCCGCACGCATACTTTGAAAAGCCGACGCACCCAAAACGAGTGCGGATTTTGGTCCAGAGGCATAATTGGGCCATTTTTCTTCGAAAATGAGCAAGGAGTTGCCGTTACAGTTATCGGGCCACGTTGAATGAATTTTTGTTCACAAAAATTGAAGAGGGGGATATTGGCAACATTTGGTTTCAACAAGACGGCGCTCGTGCCACACAGCCGAAGACACACTCGATGTTTTGCGCCCTGTTTTCAAAAAAAAAGTTATATATATATATATTTGTTCCTTTTAACTCCTATAAGGAGCATGGGGCATTCGAATTAATACACAGAAACCAGAAGCCATTTGATTACTAACGCTTCTGGTAAAAGTATTCGTAATGTTGTTAGATAAAGTAAAAGATTGAACCTCTCTTTCCATGGTTCAAATATTCCAATAACTTTCCTTTTTTGAGGATTTTTAGCTCGTCTGTATACATGGATTTCATTGGTGCTAATCATCAGTAGACCTTAAAAAATATTTTTGAAAAGTTTTAAACCTCTTATCTTATACAAAAACTCTCGAATTCTTTGTCACTACATATTCTCTAAAACCCCATACAAATTTATTTTTTAAGAATCCTTTTTGTATCTGCCCATTTAAGATTAATGTCCAAAATTGTTGGCATTTTAAAATTATTTTCATATAGCTGCGTTTTGACTTGACTGCCCAAAAATACATATTTTCTCTAATTATTCTTCCTAAACCTTGTTTAAGTGCATTTTGTATACCTGCACATTTGCCATATTTTATGGCAGTTTTAAAGTGTTTTTATTATAAAAAATCAAAGTTAGCTGCACACTAAAAAAATATATTGGCCACTTTTTCACATAAACATCCAACTTATGCAATTTATTAATAAAAAAATCGCAACCAAGTCACACAAATTGCAAGTTGTTATCATTAAAATTTATCTTTTTTGTTTGCATGTACATACTTACATACATTTAAGATAACAGCATTTTTGACTTATCTGCACAAAAAATCGTGCAAAGTTGATTGTGCTGCTAAGTCAAAATTACTGTGTAAAATAAAATGAAGTTTAACGAGCATTTCCAAGGCTAAGGAATTGCGCTTCAGAGCTTGTTCTTGAGGACACTTAAGTCAAAAACCAAAGTTGTTGCTTTACCAAATATGCATCCGTTCCGTGATGTTATATTGTTTTCCCATATGGTTTTCGATTTCTCCGACCGTTATGATGGAGTTGGAGATTGTGGAAAGATCCTGTTTGAGACTTTTTTAACGAGAATTTTGAAAATTTCGTCAAAAGACTTTACGGAAAACATCATTGCTTAATAGTTTTATAAACCGTCTTGAGAACCACGAGAACGGATGGATGACAAGTGTTCTTTACTCGCAGGTGGGGTTTGTATGGAGTAACAGCTTATATATTTCACCGGTTAGAATTTTAAAAGCGGACATCAATTCCTTACTCATCTCAAGTAATTACTCTTTACCAGGGTTTTAAACTCATTCTATCCCGGGTCCGAATAGGGGATAGAAGTTGTTTTTAGTTTAGTTTTTCCTGTAAATATGTTTTTTTAGTTTTAAGTTTTACCATAAGATCTCATATTGAGCAATATAATTTTTACGTTTTTCTATTTATGTAAAATCTCATATCTCAGTCAAGTTAACTAACCATTTAGCATTCTTCACAACTAATAATGTCTTAAATATTTAATAAAATAATATAGTATTAAGTTTATCATCATTTATGTTATTTTTGTTCATTTTCTTTGTGATCTAATTTTTAAAGTCTCAATAAAATCTAAATTAAATTACAAAAAAAAAATTAACTGAAAACTCTTAACTTATTATATGATATTGATTAAGCTATTATGCTTTATAATATAATGCCTATTTTTTCATGTATATTACAAAATGCTTTTTAAATTGTATCACGAAAATACACACATCAATAGATCCTAGACAAACATTACTGTCAGATTGATACATATGTATATGTAAAAAACAATAAAAAACTAGAATGAAAATAGCTAAAACAGCCTAAAGAAATACATTAAAAATAAAATATAAGTGACAGTATGGATTTTTTAGTTTTATTTGTTTATTCTTTTTTTATTTGTGTTTCATATAAAATATTCTATATTTGTCCCTGTGTGTGTTAACATTTAGTTTTTATCAACAACAATCACTTTTAACTAAATAAAATAAGCTAAAAGCAAACGCGCAGGGAAATTGCCACTGAAATTGGTAACAACCAAGCCATTATTGAATGAAATAAGCATAGTAGTTAGTGGTGGCACAAAAATTTACAGTGATCATCATATGACTAAGTGCAAATGGTAAGTTACAATTAGCTACAGATAAAAGTATTTAAAAAAATAAACAAGTTAAAGGTTTTCTTACGCAAAACCTTTCGCACATTGTCAAAATGAATACTTATTTCGTTATTTCAATTATAAAAAAAAATATTTGATTCACAGTATTTCCGAATTTTAAAAATTAAAAAAAGAGGACACCCTACATCCTTACATTTATAATTCTAGTGTTTTTAAACAAAAACATTCTAGTCTTAGTAAGTTATGGAAAATCTTAAGAATTTATATCAAAGACGATTGAAGTGATATTTTTAGAACATATCTATATACTATGTATTTCCTTCTTAAATTTTTTAATAAACTTTAGGGTTTGATAACAATTGTATCAGCTTTTTGCGAATGTTGGTAATTTTTGCGATGGAATTACTTGTGTCTAGTTTTTCCCATATTTACAGGCTTAGCCATTTTTAGGTGTTTTTGTAATTTTTGTACGAAAATTTGCTTTGCCGCCATTAAGTTGATGCTTCGAAATCGCGACTACGCAGTGCAACACATAAAAACCAAAAAAAGTCATGCTTTTTTTATGGGAAATTAAAAAAATATCGCGAAATTTTTCATTTTTGCGGCTACATGAGCGCTACCTAAACGGTATTGAGAATCATTCCTAGGAAGTTCATATGTTCTAAAAAGTTGTTTACTGAGATCTTAGGTACATTTTTGTAGTTGTTTATTTTCTTGAATTTTTAACTGTTTGCTACCTATGGACCTGAACAGGGGAAAAAGGTTAAAAAATCGAATTTTTTTAAGTTTTTGCGATTTTCATCTTGATGATGAAGATTTTTTGATTTCTTATGTTCACAATTTTTGTTCTTTATGGCAAGATGTACAACATTGCCTCGGAAAGTAAATCAAAATTCCGGACGATTGGCAAGAGAAAATAATTAGTATTGTTCAAAAATTACACCGAAGCCCCAATTCTCTGGGGGCCCATAAAAAAAGTGCATGACTTTGACCAAAACTGGGAGAAACGGGTCTTTTTTTTGGTCTTTTATCACCATGGTTTATTTATTGGTTATTTTTCCATAGCTTAAAAAATTACACACAGTGCTATTAAACAACTTAGGCGATTTATTAAAAATTATTGGCCTTAATTGCGACGGTAGTATTTTTCTTTATTTCCTTCATAAAAATATTTTTTTTAGTTTTTGATACAGTTTAAGATTTTGATCTGATTTTGAACTGTTTTTGAAACTGTATTCGATCTAAGCAAATTTGACAGAATTTTAATATTTTTTACGATATCTGAAATTAAGCGTTTGCCATAGCGCTCTTGTAGTTGTAAAAAGATGCTGCGAACGTTAACACAAATATCTGTCCGATGCTATTTAGATACCCATCAAAAAGTTTTACAATATAGTTTAGGTCATGTAATATGGTTTGAAGTTTAGCATCTCATTCAAATATACAAAATATAAAATTTGTTCAGCAAGATAAAATAAATGTAAAAAAGGGGTTATTAATCAAAAAATTCTCTTTCCCCCTGAAATGCTGTATATTTTTCCGAGAATTTCTTAAATTCTTGCTCCAACACAAAATATAGAAATTTTTTTTGCATTACCTACAATTAATCGAGCTTCTGTTTTAATCGGTTAATTGCTCTATAGAATAATTGAGGTTATATCGGCTAGCTTTGGTTTAATCGGTTGTCCGATTTGTAAAATTTTTTCACAAATCAATTGATGCACATAGCAAATTTGTTATTGGGTATAATTTTAAAAGGCTTTCTGTCGGTTGAGCTAGTAAATAGACATTGGTACTTATGCCAAATCATCAGTAGATCATAAAACATGGTATAAAAATACAAAGTATTTTCACTTAAAATTATTTGATAAGAATGGCGATTTATGAAATCTACTTCATATGTTAACATTTTGGAAAGTGGAAAACAACTAAATATACAAATAGAAGCTATTTGATTGATTAAAACTGTAATTAAAACTGTTAAAGATATAAATTAAGAAAATTACAATAACAACAATTTAAAAATTTTTTTAACTAAAAGCTCGGATTGATTGTCTTTTTGACTCTCCTGCAAATAAATAATGGGGAAAAAACTATTTTTTTTTCGAAACCATCCATTTTAAAAATTAGTAACGAAATTGATTGATTGAAACTATTTGAAACTATCAGCAGCTCTCTGCTTTTGGATTTCAAAAACAAGGATGGTACCATTATTTTTAACTTAACCGTTAGATATCGTTCATTGTCAGATGGTAATATGTGAGAAAAAAAAAAATATAGTGGAAGTAACTTGTCCATTTCGCGCCATTTGTGTTGCTCTTTTAAATGTTTTGTGCGAAAAATTCCAGGGTTGGTGCGCGGTGCGCTTTTTTAAATTTCGGTGCAGGACAACTTTTTGTTGCACTGTTAAAAAAAAATCTTTTAATAATAAAATACACATGTTTCAATACCATTTTATTCAACAGTCCAAAATTTTTACATCAATTTTACAGATATCAACACATCATCTGCTAAAATTTATTATTAGGGATTCAAATTTAAAGAAACTTGCGATCTAAAGAAAATAAGCAATGAAGCAAAGATAGAGATATCAAAAACTTGTTGTAAATTCACAAAACAATTAGTTGAAGAGATTCGAGCCAGACTGCCTTCTAATTTTGAAATTTTACGAAAAATTAATTTTTTAAATTTAAAAAATGTTTTATCCCATTGCAAAAAAGTTATAATGCTATTAGCAGTACAATTTGAAGCCGATGTCGACATATTATCTAGTATTACAAAAGGATGGCGAATGATTCACCTGATGCAATGGAACAATATTGATTCAATATTAGAATTTTGGACTGAAGTTAATTGTTATAAAGACACAGTTAATATTAACCCTTTTCATGCAATATCGCGTTTAAAACTTTGTCACTTCCATAAGCAAATGCAGAAGTTGAGGGCGTTTCCAGTTTAATAAATTTATTTAAATCAAAGATATGTAACCGAATGTCTTAAAATGATATTAATTAATGCATTACTTCAAATTAAAAATGAGTTAAAAAGTGAAAATTCTTACCAACTTCCTGATAGTGTTAATTGCACATTAATAGTACTGATGTTTATAAAACATCAGAATTTTAAATAAAATCGGTTTTATGGCCAGATGATAACAATAATTATGAAAATATTAGCTTTAATAATTTGGAATAATTAATATAATTTTTTTTTAACTTTTAAAAATAATTTATAAAATTAATGTACAGAAATGTATCATCTTGTATAAATGAATGCAAATATATGTACATACCACGTATGTATAAATTTGATTAGTTTTCTTTTGTTACGTTTTTTTAAACTATATTGTAAAAGGTTGTTTTATTTCTATATTTTTAATATGAAAATATTAAACTTATGATTAAAAATAATTTTTTTTAAATATATTTATTTAAAATAATAGGCAAACACATTTTTTAGATCCCTTTTACGGCCGTAATACTGAACCGATTTTGGAAAGATTTATATGTTTTTAAACGGGGTTTTACATAGATGTGCACAATCTTAATTTTATTTAAATCGGTTTGAAGCTATAAGCGTTTGAAGTTGCTACTAACACATGCATACTTATTACACATGCTTGTATCAGCTTCAACCTGAAAAATAAACTAAGTAAGTGTGCATGTATGTTTGTCCAATTTGCTTTTTCATAGAAATGAGACAGAGCTTTGAGTTGTTTATTTAAAATATTTTTTTTTTGTATTTTATCGTATGTATGTATTTATGTAAATGTTTGATATAAATTTCTAGAATGCGGTCGATTGAGTCGACGGCTAGATATACTAGTATTAATAAAAGGATAAGGATAAATACTGAACTATTATTAATTTTGAGTACTTACTATTAATCGTTGAATTCTCTTTAAAAAGTATTGTACAGAATTTATGAAATTAAAGAAATTTATTATCTAGTACAAATGAATACAAATAACTTTTCTGTCTTTAGTTAACTAAAAATGGCCGTTTAACCAATGACACTTGTATGAAAAGACGTTAGTTAAACCATCTTCATTAGTTAACTGATGACTGAGAATATGGGCCTTAGTCTCTTTTATTTTTGTTGTTTTTTTTTCTAAAAAGCCTGAACTGTAAAAGACTGTTTTATTGTTATATTTTTAATAGAAAAATATTATACTTTTTTTTGCAAAATTAATTCAATAAGCATTTTAAATAAAAAAGAAATTCTAAACTTGGTGCGTTGACAACGCTGATTCTCATACCATGCCTTAACCCATATTCTTGACTGGTGCCTTTTGGGCAAAGGTACATTTTTTTCTAGCTTGTATGTATTGGCTCATTTAGTGCATTTTTTAAATATCTTAAAGATCTAACTAAACTGAAGGTATTTTCATTTTAAAATGATTATTTTTCGAACAAATTGGTTGCTAGTAGTTTTTAATGCAAATTGATTATTATTTTGGATAATGTTCGTAACATTTTTAATCAGACAGAATTGGACATGAGGCAATATTCCAAAGGAACAAGGGAAAATTTTAACATCAATTACTTTTAACTTACACGGCAGAACATAAACAGTGTTGAAGTAAATGGTTAATATTTTTTTAAATATTTATGTATGTACCAGTATGTAAATATTTGTGTCTGCGAAACATACATATACATATGTACATATTTAAATGATTTTAAATTTTAACTAAACTCGAAGTAGCCCACTTTGAAACAAAAATATCTCACGCTGATTTGTCTGTTAAAATTTTTAAAATTGTTATCCTTGAGAACTATTTCCCAGACTGAATATTTCACTTTATAACTACACGACATTTGCATAAATTAGCGCGTATATACATTGTACATGCTGTATTTTTTTTATGTCCATACATATGTATGTATGTAAGTATTATAGTAGTGGTAATGATATTTGAAATTCTTAACCATTTCTTATGTATATACCTACGAGCCAAATATCAATGTTTCTCAACGGTTGATGTAACTGCAAAACAAACATTCACATAAATTGAAAAATATCCTATTTGCGAGCTCATTTGTTCGTGTAAATGAAGATAAAATTTAAAATTTGGTAAAACAAGTTGGTTATGAATTTGGCAGGCAGTTGGTAGAAGAAATATAATAAAAAAGCAGCTAACAAACCATATTCATTGTTAACACAAAGTCAACATGCGAAAAGAATCAGCCGCATGCCACAGTTCAGTTCAGCTGGTGTAATTTACCTTTTGTTCTACCTGTTTTTATTATTTCCACATTATTTTAGCTCGAGTCATCGGTGCTACTACCGCTGCTGCTTTGTGAGTGCGGTATTTGATGGTAAGTAGTTCCTTATTCTTATATAAAGTTCTGGTGTTTGGGTCTATCGCATGTCATTGCAACTACAACTTCATAGATATACACAATGCTATTAAACACCACATGCCATACAACATTCTCTCATTTTCCAACACTAACAGACCAACAAACACACACGCACACACTATTGCCATATCAACCAGGTTAATAGGAATAACACAATACCTACCCCTATCAAAGCGGCAATACCGCACCGAATATCGTGTTAAGACGTAAGGTGCCAGCGACAGGTTCTCTATTAGGGAGTTTTTGTTTTATTTTATATAATTTTTTATTATTTTTTCATATCGTTTCAATATTAGTTAGTAGTTTAAGTTTTGTGGTAACAAATGAAATTCAAGTTAGTCACTCGTCGTCAAGGATACTGTGCGTTACAATTCAACAGAGCTCGCGAGTCCTTTTTTTCAGTTACCGTAGTTACCAAAGCCAAACGAAAAACCATAACTTAAATTTTAAAAACTTCAAAAAGAACAACTATTAAACAACAATATCGAAAACACTCTACACTACCGTAGCTTTTAACCCAACAACACACATTATTATTATATAGAACGTACATATATCAACTAAGTATACATACATAGATAGCATAGCATTCAATTCGGAGAAATATTAACACACAAATATTTCTGTTTGTTCTGAAAAAGCAAGGACCTTGCTATGTGAAATAAGACAATAAACCTACAGCAACAAACAAATAGCAAACACTATTAAGTGTGGTAGTGCATTTTGCCAAACAGAGATAGACTCTACATACAATTCGACTGAAAAAAAATATTGAAAAAATAAAAATAATAAAAAATCGCTCAGCGGAAACTAGTGACGCCTAGCATCAAGCTACTTTATATTCCAGCTAATGCTGAAATCGTAACAGAAATTCAAATTTGAGAAATAGTCAAAGGTGAAAGCTCAAAGGATTAACATGCTTTCTAGCCACACTTCAACATTGAATTTGAATGAAAGCAGCGCTAAATCAACAAAAGTGATTGAACATTGGTGACATCAAAATATATTCATACATTCAAATGTATTGAACAAGTGTCCCAAACATTTATATTTTATTTTCTTTTAGTTTATTTTAAAAATCGCTCAAAATTTTTTTTTTATATTATTTAATACAAATTTTAATCAAGTGTGAGTTTTCACGTTTAACAATTATAACGACAAACTATAATATATAATATATTTTTGCTAAAAAATCAAAAAGGTAAGTTAAGAAATTGAAATATTTTTTGGAAAAATATTATAAATTTTCTTTCTATACATTCCGTGGTTAATGATTAATGCTGGCGTCGAATCTTGGCACTGGGAGAATTCACAGTTGTTTAAAATATTTATCTGTGGTTCTTTGGGTGCCAAATTTCGATGGAGGAAAAATTACAACAAATAGTTCTAAATTATTATTTTTTTTAAGATTAAATGTGTGAACATTAAAGTTTAAGGTCTATAAATATTTTAATTTCAACTTATTCAAAAACCTGATGCTCTAAACCCTGAGAACAATAACAAAAATTATAACATTAACAATTTTTATATTCTGAGAAATATAAAAATTTTCAATTTCAATATAAATAATTAAAATTGTTGAGTTCAGAATACTTTTTGTTAATGAATGATAAAAAATTTTAGAAATAAACAGTGGTGGAGGTTTTAAGAACTTTAATACATTTCGATTTTCTTAATTAATTTTCTGACATGTGTGAAACTAAAACAAGTTTAGATGCTTTATAAAATCTTTCTATAGGAATTCGCGATGCTGAAATTTCATTAATTTGATGGAGAATTTCATTACATATTTCATTATTATAATTATAATGAAAGCTTCTTCATTAATTCAACGAAACGTTATGTTATGTTGATTGAATGTTAATATTTATAAAATTTATTGGATCCATTATCAAAATGTCTTTATGTAGCTTTTGCGATAGAGTTGGGTCGCTCATAGGCTGCTCTATAAAAATAATTCTGGATAATTTTATTTCACATTAAAAAGAATTCCACAGTTCACCGATTTGATTTCAATTTTAAGAATAGATGAGAGATGGTACGCAAACACGGGAAATGTATTAAATTCCTTTTCATTTTTAAGACTGTGACTACCCTATAGCTTAAAATGAGCATTCAAATTTAAAAATTAATACGAATAAAATGAATTTCTCGTGTCTGCATAACATATCCGAGCTATTCACCAAATTTTACTTAAATCGGTGAAAATGGGGAAATATTTTTAAAATTTTTAATATTCAAATCAAAATACAGAACAAGAAAAATGTTTAAGGAACAATTTTTTATAACTGGTCCTTTGTTTTGGGGAATGCACAGTGGCCCCAAATAATTTAAGTTTTTGCACAATTATAAATCATGACATATAAAGATAATAAAAATAAAAAATTGCTAGTTAGACCCCGCCCCACTCTCACAAAATAATGACAATAACCCCTAATCGTGGAGCAAGTGCAACAAAAAATTATTTTTTAATGCTTTTTTTATTATTAGGAACTTAAAATAATAATAGAAAATACATGTATATCTAAAACTCTTCGATATCCAGCTCAAGAAATCTTTCATAACACTCATTATCAGAGCTACTCTCCTCGTCATCCATACAGTTATAAAAGTTATTGTACACTTTATGTTTTATTTGATTTATTTTGTTGATATTCAGATTCCTATTAATACTTCGAAGTATCCAATCGGTTAGTACATCATCTTTGCGCCCATTTGTTTGCCAAAACGAAAGCATTTCGTCAGGGCTAATTGAAAATTGAGCTAAAATATAATGATAATTGTGGGAGTTTGCTGAAAAATGCTGGCGAGATTTAAATTACCACATACATATAATATACACTTTGCCAAACACATTCACATTTGAACCTTTATGCAAGTTCATGCCCAAATACAACTTTGAGTCTACAAAACATATGTGTTTAATTCATAAGCTCGTATTAACATCGTATGTGTTGTGTAATCATCTAATTATACACTAATGTATTTTTGTTGTTGGTAATTTTCAGGCAAAACTGTGTTATAATTATGCGTTTGAATTTTATATGTTTTAAAAATGGTTGTATTGAGGCCAGGTATGGAAAAATTCTATTTGTTAGATTAATTTGTAAAAATCTTTTAAATTCATTTCAATTTAATTTGCAAACCATTTTAATAAAAATTTTTTGTCGCAAAAAAGTTATTAACTACAGTAGTTTTCCGATTTAACGAACT
Organism: Gymnocheta viridis; assembly: GCA_956483585.1. Lineage (NCBI taxonomy): Eukaryota > Metazoa > Arthropoda > Insecta > Diptera > Tachinidae > Gymnocheta > Gymnocheta viridis. The sequence continues at coordinate 57,398,365 of OY101444.1, forward strand.
TTCGATTTAATGAACATCGTACCTCATATTACGAACAAACATTTTATTTTGTACTCGGTTTAACGAACAAATGTAAAATATATCAGCTGATGGTTTGAAAAGATGGATTGAAAATAAACCTTTCATGATGAATGCGATGACAAAAATTCGAAAATGATGATGGGCTTAGCGAAACAATATTATTGGCAAAAATTTGATGCTTTTACAAGAGTTTCAATAAGACAATTTTTTAAATAAATTATTTTTTAATTTTTCATTTTTGTATACATATTTTTAATGAAATATTTATTTTAAATTACTATAATATAAAAAAAATATTAAAAAATACTCTACATATTTAGAGTTTTGAATAAAATAGACGACACTATTCATTTTTAATTTAGTACTGGATATAACGAACAATTCACTTTAACGAACAAGCCTGACAGCAATTAGGTTCGTTAAATCGGAAACTACTGCATTTCGCGTAAAATTATAATTCCCACATCTGGTTTAATTTCATGTGTTTTTTATTTGACAAAAAGAAATTTGTCGTTCGACATAAATTATTTACTCGCAATGAATTGACTACATTGAATTGACATTTAAAATACGAAAAAATTACGATACAACAAATTTGTCTGTTCACAAGCACACAAACAAATATCGTCTTTTTTAAACGACTGATTAAAAATTAGATAATCACAAGAATCAAGAATAACGACAGGGTCACAATAAATAAAAGTTGGAATAATGCGTTTGAGCTACTTATGTTGGGCTTCAATTTCTTTATCAGATTCTTTTCCGCACTTTGGTAAAACATTAAACCTTGAAAGCTTGACAGACTGGTAGCGTTGCCACCTAATTTTTTATTATATTCTCTTGATTGCTTGGAGTGTTGCCATTAAAAAAATATATACTTTTTTGCAATTTCTTAACTTTTTTTTAATATGTGCCAAAAAAATGGATCTGGGCGGTGTCATATTGCAAGATTATTACCAAAGAATATGAAACAGAATTGTACTCAACAAAGTTATTATTCCTTTTACATAAAAAATTTTCAATTACTAAGATAATATGAAAAAGAAAGCTAAATTGGAAGCGATAAGATGTGGTATTCCTTTCATATAATCTCAGTGATGTTGGTGTAAGTTATCGGGTCTAATTCCTAGTCTATGGTTATTACATCAATATGAGCTTCGATTTGAGGTTGACAAACGCCCTTCACTTTAATATTAGAACAATAAGTTCCAGTCCCTCTGAAGTTGTATTGTATCCGAAATTGTTTTTAATAAAATTACCAACTTTAAAAAGTTGCAGGAGAATGCTTGATGCGGCATTTGTCATAAGTTTGGTTAACAGTGATGTTCTTTTCGACTTCTTTCTGAGCAACATCAATTGACATTTTATGGTTCAACATGTTCCAGCCGCCACATTATGCTGCTATACCTCTAGTTTTTCAAATAAATTATGGCGATGTTGTTCAGTTTAGCAGAATATGCAAATATTTCAATGAATTGTATAATTTAATACATTTTTCTGCTAATTCAAATATTTTTAAACGCAAAATTATTATTTTTTTGAAACAATAGAAATTCTAAAATCAGTCTTTTGTGGAAATTATGTTTTTAACTCTTATTATATCTATGCTTTAGTTATTTGCCGGCTTAAATACAACATAATTTAAAGGTCTTCGAAAGATACAGTATTCTAAATAAAATGAAGGAAATTTTCATGTTTTCTACCCAAGAATTATTTACACGGGACATATGTAGTTCTTAAATACAGTGTCAACAGTGATGGAAAACTTGATACGATCGTACTGTTTTTTATACTATTTGATGTTAAAAAATAACGTGTTACTTCTATGACTCATTTAATACTTTCAAATTAATTTTAATATTTTAATTCTACGCATCAATCAAATAATAAACTCGTTCCCAGTATATACAGGGCAAGTTTAAATATGCACAAAAATTATTAAAATATGCATGCAAATATTCTTAAAAAAGCTTTAAAATATGCACAAAAATATGCATTCGAGAAAACACAGATTAATAACTTTTAATCAGTTTTCTTTAAGCAAATGTTTATTAAAAAGTATAATCAAATGTTTTTTCAAGTTTTAAAATTGAAAAGATTTCAATTATCACACAAAACGATCGAATATATTGAAAATATACGTTCAACATCAGTCGATACAGTTGTTTTTAATTTAGTTTTTAGAACGTTTTAAGGCAATCGATTAAAAACGTTGTTAAATTTTGCAATAAATATTTTAAAGTTTTTCTTCTACGTCTTCTAGGACTGATAAACGTTCATTTAAAGGAAGTCCTTTGGTTTCTAATTTTATTAACTGTGGCAAATACATTCAAAATCATCTTTAATGTATGCTAAATATGTTTTTAACGATGAATTCTTAAATACAGCCTTTGCTTTAAATATCGACTCTGCCTCATCGTCACAATGCTCATTTAAAACACTGCTAATTTCTATTAAGTTGTCGCAATAATATATAGCAGCCTTTAACCACGATCACCATGTAGTGGAACATGATTGGGCACATAGAACGCATTAAATTGATACGATAGTGCGCCTGGAAATTAATTAAGACAAAAAAATTAAATTTTTTTTTACTTTTTATCAAAAAATGGCTATTCAAAGACAAAAATTTTGCCTCGTAAGTGATGATACAATAATTTCTAATAAACTCAATATTTCAAAAATCATTCTATAAAAAATTTTCAATAAAAAGGACAAACAATTTTGCACTTTTTTTTAGAAAAGAAAACGCCGTAAGTTTATTTGGAAAAAACACATATTATGTATGTATGTAGTTCTGCCTTCAAAAAAACGTTTTTGCAAACGGCGAGTGAGTTAACTTTGCAAAATATAAGCGAACAAAATCTGCAATTCTGTGCAACCCATGCGCCAGACATTTAACATGCAACAGTTTTGGGGTAACGAATTTGTAATATCGCATTGCGGATACCATATAAGATACCACACACAATTTTTATTAAAAAGATTTGCTAATTTGCGTAATATGCAAATTTATGCAAGTTACACATATCAAAAATGCTTTTTTTGGAAAAAATTTCAAAATTATGTAAATGCACATTTTTTATGCAAAAAGCATAAAAAACTTGCTCTGATAATATATACATACATATGTATGTATGTATGTATGTATGCATGTATAATATAGTGCACACATCCAGCTAATAAAAAATGTTGATCTCAAATTGAGAATGATTTGAAATCGCACTCGGTACCTTGAAATAACTCCCAAATGAAATAATTCCCAAGCAAACTGAAAAAGAGGGCCAACCGGAAAAACTTAAATAGCATCCAAAGTGTAAAATGATAATAATTTGCAAGTTTTGCGGTTAATAAAAATAAAAAATTAAAAAAAAATATATCATTATCACTGCAAGAATCCTAAAAGTAATGAAACAGCTCCCAATGAAATAAATCTCAACAAAAGTGAAATAATTTCCCATACAGAAAGTCTCAACAGAAATGAAATAAGACCATAACAATTGTATGAAATGTAATTTTACGACAAATAAAATAACTGCCAAAGAAGTGAATGAGATAAGTCTCAATGAAATTAAATAAGTCCAAAACAAAAATAATTAACTGTCAATTTCCCAGGGTTGGGTACATACATGTGCATTTGTGTGGTTATATTAGTTTAAAAATTTTTAGTTTCTATTGATTATAATTTAGGACCCAACTTTGTAAAGTGAAATGCTTAGCGTTGACAAAATTAATATGTTTTGCTTTTGTATTTAGAATTTTTTTTAAAAACACGAAAAAACGCATAAAATAAATCAAACCTGTATGTTGTTTTCTCGATTATTCCCAAAACTTAATATACATAGCACATATTTTTGTATTTTTTACTTATCCAATGGCACAGGTCCAATGTTGGTATCAATAATGTGATATTCCATAAAGCCCTTATTTTCAAACAGCGATATGTAGTTTACGGATAAAGCAGAAAAAGATACCTAAATGTGAAGGAGAAAAATCTGTTTGACACAGCTCTATCTCAGGAGCGATTAAATAATTTCAGATACAATATTTCAGCCTACCAAAATAGAAAAGTACAAACAAATACTGAAAAATGTAGCTATTAGTAGCTATTATTTAATTAATCTTTAATTAAACAAGCTATGATTTTAGAGAATAAAAATACTCTTTTTCACCTTCACACATGTTGTTAATATATAATTTCCACATAAACATCTTTCTGAGTTGGTATTAATATGAAACTTTCCAACAGTATCTATACAACTTATAGCTTAGATTGTGAATTGGTTGTGAATTATAAAAACTCATAAAAATCATGTCTTGTACGGAATATAGTATTTCTCATGGCACGAATCAGTGTTGCCAGGAGCTGAGGAAAAAGAAGCTTTAATCCAAAAAAAATGCTGAAAGAAAGCTAAAATTTTTTTATTCATAGTTTAACGTTCTATTTATTATTAATAAAAAAATCATAAAACATTTATATGAAATACTGGTCAAAACATTTGCAATCGAATATATTTTCTAGCAGTTATTACAATATTTTTAATAAAAATTATACTCGTAGAATTCTAGATAGTACTAACGATCATAACAAAAAAAAAACTTCATGTGGTTAGTATTTAGTTGCATATTCGTGGTTTTTGATCTCCTCCGAACATCTTTTAAGCATTGAGGCAATAAACTTTTCAATATAATCCATTGTAATTGCATTCCCCTAATCGGTGAAATATCATAAACATTACGGAAGGTTTTGTTCCCAATACTGCGTTTTGCTTTCATCTACATGTTCTCAATCGGATTGAGATCGGGAGATCGATGTGGTCAAGTCATAATATTTATTAGATTTTCTTGTAACTAACCTGAATGCATTGGTTCGCCTCGTGGTCTTCGAACACCAACTCTTTCTGATCCCCTGAGAATGAACTTAAACTCGTCAGACCATAGTACGTTTTTCCATTGTCGTGGATACCAATGCTCTCGAGCAAAGCTAGGAGAAGATTTTCAGTTCTTTTCGGATACAAAGGGGTTTTTAATGCATTTGTAACGTTTGAGATCATATTCCCGTGCTCGTCTTTTTATAGTTGAAAGACTACAATCAATAGGAATTTCTGTGTTTACTTCATTAAGAACTGCTTTGGCATTTCACTACGAGTACTATAATCGTTTAAATTGTTTGATGTTATGTTCCCTGTCATTCTCTAACACTAATACACTTTCTCAAAATAAATTAATTCTTCTGAAGCTGAATAACTAATGTGCAATTTATAATAAAATCCAGATAATAGAAAACCAAATTATGATAAAGAAATGTGACTACAGTTATTTTTTTAAATATTGCTTAGAAAATTTCTACATTTAAGGGTATGAGAAATAATAGTTGCAAATGCTTACAACAGGTAAATTTATACTCTTTTGCTCAAAAATTACATATTTTTGTAGATCCAAAATTTGTTGACTACTATTGTACATTTATTATTGGAATTATCATATGCTATACTATATCGCATTCATAAATTCTCACACTTCCACCTAAAACTCAACTGTTTCCTTAAAATTTTTTTAATTATAACTCAAAGATTCGCCATTTGATTTCATTCAATGTAATTTTGTCTTCGGAGTTCTTACGTTTGTATATTGGATTAATTTTTTAAAATGTTTCAAATGAATTTATGGGCTCAGCAGAAAATTAAAAAAAACTTAGCCTTTTTGAGGATTAATTTGAAACAAAAAACAAACGCAGCTAAAACGTAAATTTCGAGGAGTAACAACTCAGGCAATTAAAGCCTACCATTTTGATGTGTTACCTTCTTTGGGAAAGGGATAGTGTAGAAAGTACAGATCGTGAAAGTGAGAAATATTAATCAATTCTTTTACAACTCTGCTACTGGCAGTTTTGTTAATTTTTATAGTAGTATTGCAGTGACCCTGGTGTCAAGTAGGTGTATTATGTTTGGTCAAGCTGTGAAGCCAATATTATTAACTATTTTACTTCGGCGACGATTTTGCTACAATACCGACGAAGTGAAGGATTAACTTGCATCACTGTTGTCAAAAGCTTTCTCGTAGAATTTCTCAATTTTGCTACGAAGCTTATCGAAGATAAAACTCTACGTACGATATAGAATATGAATTTTTCGGTATTTCAGAATGTTTCAATATTGTTTAGGTTTTTGATTTTCATTCAAATTATTTTTATTTGTAAATGTTCAGTTTTTGTTGAATACTAGCGAATTTTTTTCTGATTTTCAAATTTTTTGTAATAACTTTTTTAAAGAAAATTTTATATTTCAATTAAAGAATCATATATTTATTAAAAAAGAGTTAGACGTGAGAAAAGTTTTAATCATATTGTTCTGTTTTTCCCAGTGTTGCTAGAAATTCTTAGCCAAGGATGGATAAATATCGAACGAAAAATTCCACTGAATGCAAAAACCACGAATATTAAACATAAATAAAAAATAACAATTAATATTGTATTTTATTACAATAAATTGCTAATTAGAGATAATTTTTTTAATTAAATAGTAAGTAAATAATATAATTTGTAGCGGGTTTTATTTGATAAAATCTAATAGTAAATGCAAGTTTGTGTCTTAAAAAAACTCAATTTGGATAATTTTTAAAATGATTATTATTGAAAAATGAATGGGAAGAATTCAAGTTAGCAAAACGGGCAGCACAATATTTTGCCACTAAAGCTAATTAAAATGAAAATGTATTTCAGAAGTTTTAGTTTAGATTTAGAAAAACAAAACAAAAAGCTGTTTAAAAAGTAAATATGTTAGCTCTGTGCCTTCATTAATACTATTTATTATATTTTCTTAAGCATATTTTTATATTAATAAATTGCTTAAACAAAATAAATTAACAAACTATAATTGATCTGGACCTTACTTTACAATTAAAATAAAAATGTCGAACAATACCCGATTATCTACACATATTTTTTTAACTTTTTCGAATTACATCCATACATATTTAGTACAAAATTATTTTTGTTTTATTGCTTATGATTTAGTTCCGTGTTTTTACTGATTTTGTATTAATTTAACAAAACAATTAAATCAATTAAATATTTTTCAATTTGATATTTATTCTTCGTTACCAAAAATGTGTTATTTTAGTACGATTTTGTAGAATTTTATAAGAAATTTCCTTATAGTGTTATAAACAAAAAAATATATACATATATTAAAATAGCAACAAAAAAATTATTAAAAACATGACTAATAGCTAAATTATTCTTGCTAAACGGGAAGGAAAATGCCGTGTATTTTAGAAATGATTCATTTTCACTTCTGTCTTAGAAATTATTGCATGTCTAATTCTATTTCAATAAAGATTCGAACTTTAGACTATTAAATAAAAATTGTTTTAGACTAAAAACCAATATATGTATTTATTCGTACATATGTATTTCGAAATAAAAATCACATACGTTTCTCCTTTTCCCACACCCTGCACAAATACAACTTGTTACAATGATTTTTAATTTTCTTTCCGCACGCGATGAGTGTGGTTGTGATGCAACAATTATGCTAGCTTTTCCTATTGAACTTTTAAATTTAGTCGATTTCTACTAAAGACTACTTACTATTCGTCATTTATTTTCACTCATCGTGACGTATTCTCTCTATAAAAAATTTATTGCGAATGAGGTAATTTTCAAATACACAATTCCAGCAGATTGATTAAACTTTAAAGGTTGACCGAAAATGTAATAACTTTTTTTAGATTTGTTAGTCAAGCGAAAATGACTCTTCAAACATGCAAACAATCACAGATATGATACAAATGGTCGCCTGGTCGAACCAAAAATTTCCAAAGGTTTGAAACCCGCTTGTATCATGCATTTGACTTTTGAGTGACATAAAACATGGGTTTAGCGTGTTAATGTGATAAGTAGCGTTGTCATTTTGGTTATTTTTAACCAAAAATACTGTTTTTTCTCCATACATAAGACATTTAAGGGAACAATTACTATCTAGTCAGATATAATGCATAGACAAAAATCTATCGCGCAAAAATTCGGAAGGATTTATTTACTTAAAAATTTACTTCATTTTTAAAAGAATAAACATTTAAAATCGTAAGCAATTTTATTTTTAACTGATTCTAACATTCATTTAAAAAACTAAGGACATATTAATACCGATTTTCGGTTACATTCAATATTGTCCGTTGTTTCCAAGTGCTGTTTTTTTCTTTGCTTGCTTTATTTGATTTGTTTGAGATTTCCACTCCTACACAAGCAAAGGAAAAATATTTTATTTTTACGGGCTTAAATCAATTAATTTTTTAACATAAAAAATTAAATTAACTTTTCAATTTAAATTAAAAATGAGTAGACCGGTTTTTTAATGAACTTTCATTTATTTTAAATTACAATTTCAGTTAATTTTACGTACAGAATATTTTGAGTGTATAATAAATTGTAAAGCAAAAAGTTTAAAAAAACATTACTTTTATATTGGAAATAGTAGTATCAACTTATATTGCCAAATTATGTTTTTTCTTTTTTAAATTCGCCTAGACAGTTAATTTTGACATCCGAGAAGGATATTTGTCAAGGCGAAATCCAGCTGGCATGGATTCGCCTTATATCCAATTAATTTTTGCGTAAATAGTATGAGTTAAGAAAGACTATTGTTTTAATTTTTAAAAGACTCATTAGGTTGTTTTAGATCTTTAAATGAATGCAACTAAGTTTGTAACTATTTACAAGAAATTCTCGCTTGACGGAAGGCAATGAACCATTCATTGCCTTCGCTTGAAAGAGTATCTGTAACTATGCCAAAAATATTTTTTAGAGCGCGTGCAGTTAAAAAGGTTCTAACCGAACTCAACATAAATAAGTCTCCTGGGAAGGACGTAATTCCAGCACTGATCTTGAAGCAGTGCTCTTCGACGCTAGCGCGTCCATTGGCCAAAATTTTCATTAAATTGTATCACGCTGGCGAATTCCTAGTGTGGAAGGCAGAGGCTAGCAACCCTGAAAATCACCGGACAATTACAATTTGTTCTGCACTTTCCAAAGTTATGGAAAGTATGGTAGATGTGCATCTTGTGAGATATCTGGAGTCCAACAGTTTACTTAGCGACCGCCAGTATAGTTGCCGAAGAGGGCGCTCTACTGGTCATTTCATACACCATTTCATTGCCTTTGCTGTAGGTAATGACTTCTCTCGATTTATATCGTGCTTCCTCAGGGCTCGCACTATAAGATTTGTTATAGATGGGATTTCTTCAAACGAGTTCAAGATTAGTTTAAGGCTACCGCAAGGCTTCGTTCTTTCTCCTACACTATTCCTTATATTTCTAAATGATCTTCTGTGTCATACTTCAGATGGCCGAACAGATGCTCTTGATGTTCTTGGCATGAAGATCCAGTGTGGTGTTCATCATTTCGTGCGAACGACTGTCAAAAGTCCATATAAAAAATTCAACTGTAAACAACAGCTTCTGAGAAGGTGCTTCCCTGCGTCGCTAAAATTAATTTTATATTTCCAATTTTTATTATATTTAGGGTGTGTGCCAATCGGTAGCAAATTACGATGGTGAAAAAGAATTTGCTTCTACTGTGCCAAATGATATCTTTTTTGACAACATAAAATTTTGACGTCTGTGAAAACAAGCTGATTAAAAAATTGCTGCGGCGGCGAGGCAAAACATTTGACTACAAGCCGTCGGCTACCAAAAAATGTTTAAAAGAACTTTTTATAAGCATTACATAGCGTCCACAACTGCGATTAACTCTGATATGAAATGAGAGAGAATGTCGGCAGAATAGTAAAACCAAATTGTCAAAACTTATCTTTATGTCTTACAAGAGGAACACGTATTTTTTTCTTTTATTATAAGATTTCATTATGTGCAACTACTCACTGAGTAAACATGTACCATATCTCCAAAATTACCCAATTTGTTTAACTTACACTTTCACTTATATATTCTGATGTAAATGTTGTTTTTTGACATTTCATATCGTAATATTGTTGTGATAAGATATATTATAACATCGCTCTCATAATTTTTATTACAACACTGCAATAACACTAATTTCAATTCCACACGTAAGATAATTCTCTCCGCGATTGACATTGACGTTCGTTGGTAAGAAAAATATCAGATATTATGTCAGGTGTAGACTATATGTTAAATAAAAAATTTGTGTAATGTAGTCGCAAATTATAATAAACAAGGAATTTTTTTAGTCTCATTACATTTAAGAGCCGTAAAAATTCAATGTATTGGGCGACGGCTTGAATTTTCAAAAAAGACGGCGGTGGATTACTTTGCTTTGTGATACCATGCTTCTCATTGGCTGTTTCTCAAAAATTTACAAGTTCTGTCAAAAATTGTACTAGCAGTTTCACCTCAGCAGTGTCAAAAATTTCCATACCAGAGTACTTTGCTACCGATTGGCACACACCCTTACATTATTTTCCTGTGATGCCAGTTTACCCTTTTCGAGGCCATATTTAGCCTTTTTTCTTGTTTTTAGCCTTTTTTATTTGAAATCTAGGCTAAATTTGTATTTTCTACAGAACCCATAAAATCATTTTTATTTATTTTATTTATTTATTTATTTATTTATTTATCTGTCAGTACATTGAAGACAAAATTACTTTGATTAAAATCCAATGGCGAAAGCTTTTAAGTTAGAAATGGACAAATGTTGAGTCAACAGTTGAATCCAGGGTGGAGATGTGACAATTTAAGAATGCGCTGCAAGAAAATTCATTTATTTATTTGGTTAATCTAGTATTTAGCTATCTATAGGATCTGCCAATAAGAGGTTTTATTTTGATATGTAAAAAAAGAGTATTTACTTGTTAAATGTATTTGCGCATTGGCTGCTAAATATCCCCGATAACTTCACGAATCCATCTTTTAGGTCTTGATCCGATTATGGGCCATTGGCGAGAACATATCTTTTACGTAGCCCCCAAGTAAAAAAAGGATTCAATCATAAGATCTCAGTGAACAATTCTAATCACCTTTTGGAGAACTAAGACGATCAGGAAACTTTGAAATCAAAAGAAATAACTGATATATTAACTAATATGAATTTAAAAATATTTATTTTTTTGTGTACTTGAAGTGCATTTTTGAAATAACTTTTAACATGTTTTATGAATTTTTTTTATTAACAATAAATAATACGTTGAATTATGAGTAAAATTTTTCTATCCTTTTTTAGCTTTAATTTTTGGGCGATTTAGCTTTTACTGGCAACAATGCTATTCTATATTATTTTAGTTATTTGTGCCTAAAAAGCATCAAATGAAAACTACAATGATGATCGCAAGTAAAATCTGCTCAGCTGTTGTTAACAATTTACAATTGAAATAAAAAAATTGTACCTGCAGTTTTACATATAATTTTATTAAAAATGGAAAAGTACCTTTAGAGTTAAAATCAAACTGTAAAAAAACTGAAAATGCATTTTCTTCTTGAATATCAAATATCTTGTAGACTATGAGAAATAGATGCAACCTGGCTCCTCCTCTAGAGATATGTAGTCTAAGTTTCAGAGAAATCCCATTAGCAGCGTCGAAGTTGCAGTTTTGTTACCAATTAATTAGCACTGCAAGACGTGAACTTACAGCTACTGCCACAAGTTTTATAGCGTTATTTGATGTAGATTATAATGGTTGCGAATTGGACCAACATATCATAAATATGCTCTGAATTATGCTGATACAAACATTGATTATTTAAAAACTTTTAAACTATTGACATTTTTCTTTGACTTTGAAAAGTTTTAAAAAAATGTTCAGGAATGTTTCAAGAACGCTTATGAAATTGTTTATATAAAAACAAACCTCCTTCTACAAGTATGTATTCTTTGACATATGTTAAAATTTTAAATAAAATTTTAATTGTATTACGTATTTTTGTATGTAGACATGAGTGTCTGCGTTACAATGGATATGACAAGAGTTCAACAACCTAAATCTCATTATTTATTAAATTACTTTTGCTGACTTTACAAAGAGAATAGTTCTAGAAGAATTTTAATCTGAATACTAATACTCATAGTATACGTTAAATTCGAAAAGAACACTTTAATTAATTTACGGTTTTATGTATATATGAGTTTAAATTTCTTATTATTTAAATAAGTTATAAACGTTGAAATTTTCAGGACTCTGAATCAATGCACTTTTATATCATTAATACATATTTAAAGCATTTTTATTCAACTAAAAAATATTTTTGCGTGCTATCTTTACTTAGTACAATTAACAAGTCGAACTCGATAATTCGAAAACTGTTTTTAGCAATTTTGCCAGGAGCTGGACTCTTTAAAAAGGTCAGGAAAAATGTTAATCGCCCAAAATAGCTAAAAAAAGGCTAAAAATATTTTGTTCATAATTCAACGTTTTATTTATTATTAATAAAAAATTCATAAAACATGTTCAACGCTATATATATATATAAGTCAATATATAACAATAAGGTGAGGTATTTCAAGTCAGCATTGGATCAAAAATAAAACAGAATATTTTAAAATATTTAGGTATAAAACATGGTACTCTGTTCAATATTTCGTGCTGTCAAAAAAATCATGCGAAATAATTGCAAAATAATATGCCCGAAGTTGTACTCTGTTCATCTTATGAAAACATACGAAATGTTTCTGTCAGCAATATTTCAACCACAAAATGTTTCTGGCAACATATTTTTCAACTGCGAAATAATGTAAGCACCACTTATTTCGTGCGAAATTGCGAACAACAGCTGATCAGATATTTCTTGGTGTTGTGGTTTTAATTTTATGTTTGCTGCCCAGAAATAATAGAATTATTGGAAAATAATGTAAATACAAGGTGGCGCAAAAATAACCTTCCGATGTTTTTGGCTGAAATTTAAAAAAAAATGAAAAACTTTGATTTTTCTTGTGGATTATTTTTATTTGGTCTTTTAATTTTTTTACATCAAGTCGAGAATATGATGTCAGTAAATGGCCGCCGCACAGTGGCTGAAAATCGTTTTTCATTGGCCAAAATTCTGTAACTTTTGAACCGATCCAAATATTGAAGTAATTTTTATTTTATTGGATAGATATTTAGTTCAGCTTGACTCAGTTTAAATTACATTAAAATTGATTAAGGACTTTTTAAGGAATTCTAGGTCAAAGTTGAACTTTTGAATTTTTTTAACTTTTAGAGTGAAATATGGGTTTATTATTTTTTTTATTTATTAAAAAATTGAATATTTGGAAATTAATAATAATTATAAATATTTTTTGTAATAATGGAATTTTTTTAATGTTACACTTAAAAAAAATTTTACACTGAAAAAAAATAGTAAAATCAAGTGGAGATTTTGCTATTACAGAAAAATTAAAAATTTTTTGCTGACAAATTTGCAAATTTGTTTACACTCAAAGAATGGTTACACTTAAAAAAAACGTTAATAATATTATCTAAAAATATTGCTATTACTACAGAAAAATGTATTATTTTTTGCTGTCAAATTTGATAATTTTAAAAACATTTTAAAAATAAAAACTGCAATAAATTTTAATAGCATTTGCAACAATGGTAGGTTCTGTTTATTATTATTTTTTACTAATACTATGTTTTTCGTACTTAAATAACAATGAAAGGCAATTATAATTATTATTCATTTTCTCAAATATTGATTGCAAATATTCCATATTTTGTTCCGTGCTATTTCTGTTCTTTAGTAGTTTTTTGGCTTCTTCATCTAAATCCCGATGTTCCACTTTTCATTAATTTCGAATACTGGAGATAAACGGATCTGACGTTGCCAATAATATATTAAATAGATCTTCATTTGTTGAATTTCGTGAAATTTTTCTAGTATTGTGGTCTCTATAAAATCTGTAATCCTTGTTCCGTTTTTTTCTGAGCCTCCTCTGATAGATCTCCAAGTGGCACCAAATGATATTTAATGACATCTTCTCCATGATAAAGGATTTTGTGAGCTGTTGCAGACATATTTCTCCATGGGTTGTTGGTTGTATATATTTTTGCAGTTTCCTTTGCATAATCTCCAAATTTTCTAGAGTCAATTTCTTCATTGCACGCAAGTACTTCTAGGATTATTTTAAATCTGAAAATGAGGTTTAAATCCACTCCTGTTATTTCAGATGCTGTTTCTGGATCTGAAAAGAATCTTCTTGCGGTATTGCCATCATTTGTATTGCCTGACCCTTGTTTTGGCTGATCTATAATCAATCCAAATTTGCGATATTCATCTTGAACATGTTTCTTTTTTGAACTTCTTAACTCTTTGTTGGTTTCGTTGTTTTTTATTGATCCTGAAGACCCGAAATCCAAATCATAACTGATTTTTAGTATGTGTTCCATAAGTCGTATTCTTGCATGTAGTGGTGATAATCCAAATTCATATGCATCGGTATTATCTAATGATTTTGTCGATATTTGGTTTAATTGGGTTGATGTTGCTTGGCATATAATGCAGCTGGATGCAGCCTTCGTGTTAGTCAAAGCCTGACCTACTTTTCCATCTATCATTGTCAGCACTAATTGGTAGCTTACTTCAATTTGCTGCCTATCTAACTGTAATTGTAATGGCTGTAGTGTTGCAATTTGGGCCTTAATATCACTAACTTCTTTGTTAATGGCATTATGAGTTTCTTTTTTGAAAGTTTTGTTTACTGTAGCGAACTTCTTTGTAGCGTTTTTTAGTGCTTTGACGAAATTATATAATTGCTCTTGCATTTCGGTGCTACACGAATTTAAGATTAATTTTATTTTAACGTAACTAAGAACATCTTCCTGGTTTTTGTTTCTAAAATACTCTTCCGCCAGTTCTTTATATCTGAAGCTCTCCATATTTTTCTGAATATTTTTATTTGCGTCTGTTATGTTTTACCCGTACACCTAGAGGATTAACATATTACTGAGTAATCCCTTATCGAATCCGTAGTTTTATACATTTTTAGATACATGTTATTCACACATTGATCTTTAATTTCATAGCAGGTAGTGCTTAAATTCCACAAAACTGCACATGTTGTCCAGACCTTAATATCAGGTAAAACTGATTAGTATCTCGCCAATATTTGTTGTTGTTGTTGGGTTGGTTTCTTATTTTTAGTGGTTTAATGTCCCGATTATTGTTATAAAATTGCTTATGACTTTGGTTGACCCTAACATTTGATAACAGGTAAATTTAGAAACAGATCATATGTTTACTGTAGAATTTTGTGATAATTTGTGATAATTTTATTACCAATTTTTGGCTGATCAAAACAAAGCCATTAAACCCTTTCGCAGGTATTATATTTAATTTTTTTTAGTTTTACGTAGTCTAAAGTAAAAAACATAAACTTTTAGGCAAAAAAGTGCAAATTATATACACCATTGTACACGAGTACTTTGGAGTAATTTCATTAAAATGAAAAAAGTGTTCTACACACGGCTCGTCACGGATGCAAAAGTATATATAGCGGTAAAGAGGACACTTTCACCTTTCTCCGGGTGGTATACATTTCTTGTTCCCTTTTGTTCCCTAGAAGTTCTATTCCACTAAAGTTTAAATTTGAGAAAAATATAGTAGTTTCATAAATATTCCGTAACGCCCTTAATATTAAACGCTAGAGCTCTGACCACTTACAAAAACTAAAGACTATAATCCTACCAACATTATAAAAAAGACCGCAGGCCATTATCGATGATAGCTTGCGAGTAGTAACCATTTATTCTTTATAAAAAACAAAAGAAAAACACCTTTTTCTGAAATTAAAAAAACCCGTTGAGTTTGACAGCATGCCACGCTCACAATTATCAATAGTTTAACCTAATTTTTTGGCTACCTTAATCTGGATATATTAGCTGCAAAAGGGCGTAAAAATTTTAAAAATCGGTGACAAAAAAAAAAAAGACTTTTGGCCAATGAAAAACGATTTTCAGCCACCGTGCGCCGCCACAGTTGATTGTCATTTGAGCCCTTTTTATGGCATTTTCCATCACTTTGGCCAAAACTTCCGGCGATAGGTCCTCACATTCTTGACTTTGAGCGGGTGTAATGGCTCTTCGTAGGTTACACGCGGATTTTCAGTGCCCCATAAGCGTAAATTTTGCTTATTTACGTACCCGGTAAGATGGAAATCACTCATGATTATTTTTGATGAAAAATCATATTCCTGTTGGTGGTGATTAAGGATGGCTTGAGCGTATGTTAGACGCGATTGGCGGTCAGCAACTAACAGCTGATGCACCGTCTGGACTTTGTACGGAAACATCTTCAAACATATTAGTTTTAAAGTGCGTTTAAGCAAATTTATCAAAAAGTTAAGTAAAGTCATCCTGATTACATTTGAATTAATATTTTAACAGCTGACTTGTTGTGATAAGAAATCATAATCAATTTTAAAATTTTTAACATTGTTGAAAACGGAAAGAAATACTTTCAGAAATTTTATATTTATATCTTCCCCAATTTAATTCACAAATACATATGTTTCTTTTATGTTCACAAATGCACTTTTCACTGCTTAATGCTAATCGATGCCTTATCAACTGACTACTCGACAATACTCAATATTTTCATCTGTGTTTTATTTCAATAAATAAATAAAAATATTTAATATGTTCAAATTCTATTCTTTATTAACAATTCATTTGAAATATCTAACTAAACTGTCAGGGTTAATAACCTTTGCAAATGATTTAAAGGCAAGTAACTCTTATCCAAAACCGAGTTGTATTACTTTAAACCATTTTTAAGTAACATTTTCATATTTATATTAGAAAATGCATCCCTCAAACTATTGAGTATGTAATATTCGGTATTGAGGACCGAGAAATATATACGGTATTGAATACTTTTACAACACTAAACACTTGGTCATAAAGGAATTTATAAATTAACACTAAAAATGTACTCTTACACATTTATGCACCTGTAAAGCAGCAATTACTTCTATGAATATGTGTTAGAGTATCCAATAGGTTAACCGTTGTTCGATTATTCGAAGAATTTTTTCATTATTTTATTATTATTAGTTTAAGAATAATCGAATAGTGAAACGAAAAACAAAGAATGTTACAAACTTACGTTGTTCTTCGAGACAAAAATTTAATTCACTTAATACGCGTCATCATACGCATTTTTAAAAAATTTGGAATATATAACACAAACAACCTTTATTAAGCCTCTAGTAGGGTATCCAACTATTCGACTTTTGGTTTTGCTAGAAAAAGAATGAATGGTGCTTAATACTAAGTTCTTATTTGAAGTCTTAAATGCCTTTAAGCAAAATTATAAAAAAAAGTTTGTGTGATACATCATGAGCTGTGCGATGTATATTGACACAATTCCATGAGACTAACGAAGTTATCAAATTTTAATTACAGTAGTTTTCCGATTTAACGAACGTAATGGTTGTCAGGCCTGTTCGTTAAAGTGAATTGTTTGTTATATCCAGTACTAAATTGAAAATTAATAGCGCCGCCTATAAATAAACTTATAGTAATTTAAAATAAATATTTCTTTAAAAATATGTATAAGGAGTACTCGAGTAATTTAAAATCTTTAATCGATTAATTAGAATAACAAAATCAGTCAATCCTAAAGCAGAATAATGGGATACTCTACTGTGAATGTACATATGTGCATATGTACTGTATAAGTAAATCTAAATGTATATATGTATGTAGTTGTTATCTTGATTTTGATTACAATGGTGCACTGGACTTACATGCATGTATTTGAATATTAAATAGCAATTGGTATACAAATATGGGGAGTGACACGCAAATCACTCATTACAACTTTTCAAATCCATTAACTGACTGACTCACACAAAATAATAGTAATAACATACATATAATTTTTTTTAATGTCCGATTTGTACATATCGCTCATTTGCTGCAAGGACGTGACAACTCAAAAAATAATAATTTTAAAGAAAACGAGTTTTAAAATTTCGATTTACTTATATACTCGTACAACTTATTATATAACTAATAAGACCTTGCAACAATATCAACACCATTTTGTGGTGAAAAAGTTGTCAAAACAATGAGTGATTTTTTACAATTTATATGCCAATTAAAAAATACGAATGTTTTGTTAAAATAAAAATACAAACTTATTATATTTTCCAGTAAAGTGCAAACAAATTGTAAAACTTGTCATTGTTCCTTTGATAGTTATGTTTATCTTTGTTTCTTTATACTTAATTTATATTTTATGATTATAATACATTTTAATTATTTATTAACACACCTAAATATGTAAATATGTATATATGTATGTCATTGATTTTTTCTATAAAATCAAAATAAACTTTACATATTTTTTTGTGACGATTCTAAAGTATCATAAGTAAGTACTATAAATTTCAGCTGCAATTATGTGCCATTCCAATAACCAGAACGATTTCAGTGCCTTCATCTTTTGCATAAATTACATACTTCTTTCGATACTTTCAAAACGTAAATGTTTATTTGGCCAAAATCTGTATGCAATTTCTAATATTTTTTGCGACGTATCAAGTGTGTTGTTCTTAACTTGCATGCGAAATTTCAGACATTTACATAAATAACCTAATTTTTTCGATACATTAAAAACATCCATTATTTTTTTGGGCAAACCCTGTATACATATATATTCCAAAATTTGAATGACCAATTTTTTTTATTTCACTTATGTTATTCTTTATTTTTGGACCAAATTTCTTACATGCAATTTTTTTATACTTTTATAATGTCCATGTTTTTTTAGCCAAACACTGTATTTGAACATCGAAATATTTATCCATCGATCGGTTTTGTTATTGGTAATACAAATAATGAAGAAATAAAGACGTTATGGATTTTTGGCCGGAATTGACCACCGTGCAATTGCTTAAAATACCATTCGCATACTTAAAATGCACTACAGAAACCATCGTCTATCAAAAACTATATCCTCAAAGACTGAAAATATTGTCGAATATCTAAAAACCCTTAGTTTATATGAAGCAGTTAATATCATTGATCTAGCATGGAAGAAAGTGAAGGAATAAAAGTTCAGAAAATTGCTGGAAAAAGAGCCAGTCAGTGAAGATTTTGATGAGGGGTATGATATTCCATTGTCATATTTATTACAATTTATTACGTTGAGTGCATGAGATGTGGTGTTGTTCATCTAGAAAGCACAGTTTTCCACATGTTGGTTTATTTATTAATTTAACTTTCTTTACATTTTAGTTTATTTGATAAAATTTCAGACCATGTAAACAATTGGAATGAGGATGCTATTGACTATAGCAACGTGGAGGATGAAGAAAACGAAAATAATGGTCCACCAGTAGAGCCAGAAGTACCTACTATTAAGAATATAGATGCTATAAAAGGGTTTGAAATCTGCATCTTATGGTGTGATCAAAATAAAATTGATTACTCAAAATCTTCTGTACTAAGAGAATTGCAAAAGCAATTCAAAAAAGTTTATCAACGACATATATAAATAGTCATTTATCACAGATTTTTTTTAAATAACTGATATGTAATAATTTACAAGTACGTTTGCTGTGATAAATAAAATTAAAAATTTGAATTTAAAGCCAAATGACTCTTAGTTCTTGCCAAAACAAATGTTGTTCTGTATAGCGAATCTCCCAGTTTAACGAATGCATCTGACATTATATCATTCGTTATACCGGGCTTCGACTGTGCTTGGAAACGTGCATGAAGCGGTGGCCATATAAGTACATAAACATTTTTATTACCTCCAATACTTGAAATTTTTTGTAACTATATTTAATAAGTCTTGTGATTATGGTTTGGGATTCCCCGTCCTTTAACGCATTTATTTTGTATTAAGGTAAACATACTATGTACTTTTTAAGTATAAATTAGTATACTTAATTAATAATAATAAGCAAGTGAAAACTTAAAGTTTTAGTGAATTCAGACAAATATAAAAGTAAAAATAAATAAATAAAAATTTTAATTTTAAGACCACCAAAGCATTTAACAATCATTGTGTTTCTTATTATTGTCGCCAAAATTTCAGCGACAAAACTATAGTTTTGCATTCACTGAGTCAAGTCTTAACGTTAATAATGCTTTGTAAGTTGGCCAGAATTTAATTCATTTTGCTTATAAAATTTTAGATTAAACTTACTCGTACCGGGCTTTACTAATATAGCCCATCGACTATTAGTAGTTTTAAGTCCTGAATATTCAAAGTCTGTACAGCACCTATAATGGGACTTAAATTAATAAAATTTTATGTCCAACAGTTTTGCAGAACATTTCATATCCGCCTTTCCCCTTTTTCGGGATGTTTTTCCTGATTTGTTAGAATAAAGGCAAAAAATGCCGTTATGAGGCGGCAGACCATCGAACATGAGTGACAGTTTTGCTCAAATTTCGGCTTGATCGACAGTGTGAACACAAGTTTCGTCAGTCAGCAGTCAACCACAGAAATTTTTGAGAGACAGTCAGCGGACATATTGGTTTTTGACTGATAATGTGTACCAAAAAGTATCAGTCAAGAGATATTTTTGTACCATAAACTACAAAACTAGGAAGCGGAAAATAATTTTTTAAGCAATCTATATATATGTGTTTAATTTGTTTCTTGAATGACGGCTTGAGTGTCGAACATGATCGATAGTCTGGACAGTCAAAACTATTCAAAACTAACGATTTTTGACAGTCACTCAAGTTCGATAATGTGTACCCCACTTTAGACGGTTAATATGTTTTACGAAAATATTTGCCATAACATTTTCTACAAAATTGCTGAACGTACCCTACACCTCAGAAAACATAGTTCTATGTACCGATTTGCTGCAAGAACAGGACAAGTAGGGGAAACTTAAGCCGTCTCGAAAATGAAATTATGATGTGATCATTCTAAACGCCGACAAATATACTTTTTTTGGTCTCCTCTGAGAGAAATTACAAAAGTAGAAGCAAAGTAGGCCTTGAAACTTATAAAAACAAACAAATTATTTTCGATATGAATCTATTTTATTTTCTTTACAACTTCATACAATTAGTCAGTCTTTGAGTGACAATAAAAGTATTTAATAAGGCAAAACGGAAAACAAAATGTTAATTAAGTATTTCGTAAATTTATTCTTCGAGATATTCTCCCAATTTAATTTCAAAAACTTTTGTTTGTTGAATAACGGTTGTAAAGAAAATTAAATATGTTTGATAATTAGAGCGACAGTTTGTCTTAAATTTGCCAATGCATGTACTTATTGTCATTGACTTATTAATGACATTCAACAAGAAATAATAATCACTTTGGATTAAAAACTACTAACAAGCAATTTGTTCAAAAAATAATCACTTTAAATAAGAAATAAGAACACTTGATTATTGCCTGATTATTAAAAATAATTGCTTAAAATAAAGAAATAAAAACAAATATATAGAAATGATAAAAAACAAAATATTCGTTTGTATCGAATAATTCGAGACAAAAAAATTGTTTACCGAATAACTCGAAGACCGTCCTTTTATAAAAAAAACGGTGTAAATAACCGGAAAATTAAGAAAAACTCGCATTGAAATCTTTGTAATTTTTCTATTTCTAAAAAAATTAAGGCAGCTAGAAATAAACTAGAAATTGTGTGCGAGAGAAAAATTTAAAACAGTGGGGGTGATATATGTAAATGTTTTAATTATATAACTATCACTGTATATGTATGCACATGTATATGTATATGTGTATATAAAACATTCAAAATTAAATTTTCCCAACCCAAATTCAAGCACTTATTTGTAGTAATAAACATACATTCAAACTATAACTAAGAAATAAACACCCTTTCGCTCATTTTATATGCTGTCAAAATATTTTAACAAAAGCAATATTATTATGAAAATTTCATGTGCAGTAGGTAATTTGTTTTATCGTTCCTTGATCGTAAGTTAAATACAAAATACACATATCCAGCGACTATGTGGCGGCTTTTTATCACAAGTCAAATATGTAGCTAAAATATATTTTCGTTTCAATGGAGGAGGTTTTTATTGCATATTTAGTTCTATTATTTGAAAATGTAAAATTTTTAACAACTTTTTCAAATAACTTAGAAACATAAAAACTGCATAACATTTTTTAACTTTAAATAAAATGCTGGCATTACGATTCTTATGAAAATGTAAAGTTTGCATGAATGGGTAAAATAGAACAACATAATTTGCATAAAGTTTGTGCATGCATATGTAATTACACATAACATACATATGTATACATATAAAATAAATACAAATATAAATATTGCTTAAGTGTATGTAAATATAATTTATTTTAAATACAATTATAGTAGAAAACCAATTACCTAACAACGTTCTTAATTTTAAACAGAAATTAAATAGTTTCTTATATAATTTCATTATTCATTTCAGTATACATATTTCTTGTTTGGTGTTTCGAGACTATGGCACCTCAACAAAATTCTACACTTATCGATGAAAATATTGAAGGATGTGCGTCACTTTTGAGCATACCAGAAGAAATAAAACGATACAGTCCCATACTACCCCCTAAAAATAAAGAAAATCTTGATAAAAATAACAATTCTAACAAATATAACAGCAATAAAAATAATTATCATCAAGAGGTCAACTATATTTCCAAGTGGGAGTTAACGGAAAAGGAACTGCGTCATTATTACAAAAATAAACATCACCGAAATGGTAGTTACCGAAGTGGTCGTAGTCGTCGTAGTCGTTCTATTTCTTTATACGGCGCCAACAGTACCGGGGTGAGTATTAAATAGCATAACCAATGATGTGAAACAATTTAATGAGATACAGGTTATGGGCAATATTGAGCAATGCCGTATCTTATGCACTCTTCACCAAAATAATACATTGAGAAAGTTAGGCATTTTGCCAGTGCAAGAAAATATATTGACTGATATGGCTGGTAGCGACACCCACTCAATTGAACAAATTTTCATGAAATATTGGCATAGATTCGTAATTGAACATTACTAAAATAGTTTTAAGTTCGTTAATTCGAATTTATAAATTCAAAAGCAGTGTTCGGTATTTGCTACACCATCTTGTCAGCCTTCATGTATTGGGTTTCTCCACTTTTTTAGTGAATGCCATTAGTGAGGAATATAAACATTTTAACCGAATTATGTAACTTCTTCGTATCAATTTTTATAAATTTAACTAATCCAGTTAATACGAAACTCCCAATTCTGAGAACACCGTGTAACAAAATTCTGCTTTTGTTTATTTTATTTACATACAATTTTGTGTATATAAAATTCTTTGCAGTAACATCCCATGTATCCTATTTTAATATGATGTTAGTTAAACCAAGAACTTATCTTATTATATTGTTGAAAGTTAACTTAATTTTACTTTTAGAGCCGCAGCTATCAAAGATACGTTTTTGAGATAGGAATTCGTATATGCAAAGGCTTACAGAACTGTATCGTTAATTTTAGATTGTCTTCCCTTCGACCGTTTTTTATTGTTATAATCAAAATCTGCATTACATCATATTTTGCTGCAGCTTGCTGTATCCATTTTGTAGATCTTACAAAGTTTTGAGAATGGAGGCCTCATTCCAATGATTAATAAATTTTTTTTTTGTAATTCCAGGATCATTTGTTGCAATTTTTGGGGTTTTCTAAAGCGGGGTTTTAACGCATGTATAGTACGAGGGCAGATCAATAAGTCCGTGTGAAATAGGATTTTTCGAGGTCCTTAAAATATGCATTTGTTTGGTCAATAATTTCATCGTTGGAGCTAAATCTCTTTCCACCGAGCCATTTCTTTAGGTTTGGAAATAAGAAGTAATCACTAGGGGCTCAGTCCGGAGAATATTGCGGATGAGGTACCAATTCGGATTGCGGTTAAACAACTCCAAACAATTCTTTGAAGTTGTCGGACATTTACGTTTATGGTCAATTGAGAGCAAACGCGTGACAAATTTCCTAAACTTTCTTAATCGAACCACGCTGCCATATGAAATGCCTATGGCATCAACAATCTCATGCACTTTTACTCTTCGATCGGCCAACACCATATCATGAATTTTTTCAAGATTTTCGGGTGTACTGACCTCAATTGACCGTCCAGAACGTTCAGCGTCATTTATTCTTGTGCGACCACAACGAAAGTCAGTAAACCACTTTTTTACACTTGAAAGCGATGGTGCAGAGTATCCATAGTATTTATCGAGCTTTTCCTTGGTTTGATTGGCGATTTTTTTAGCAAGAATATTGTTTAATGAGCACTCGAAATTCACTTTTTTCCATTTTTAGAAAAATACACGAGGTTGTATGTTTTGAACAGTTGTTAAACGCAAAGTAAATGACGACACTTGCTCAAAATTTTACAGTAGTCTATTAACAGTGTTGCATTTCATATAAATACGAGGGAACTTCGAAAAGTCACGGACTTATTGGTCCGCCCTCGTATTATGGGATGTCCATTTAGTAATAATGCACTATCTAGCCCAAACGAAGGTTTACCGACTTGTATCACAGCAGGCTTGTTGACGTCGTTAAATTTAGCCTCAAAAAGGCAAAATTTTTTTCTACTGAACCCATAAATAAGTAAGGAATGGAAAAATGTTGATTCAACAGTTGAGTTTTGCGTAGAGGTGTGACAATTTAAGAATGCGCTGCAGGAAAATTGTTTTGTTGATTTGGTTAATCTAGTATTAAGCTATCGATAGGGTCTTCCAATAAGAAATTTAATATTGATAAGAAAAATTCTAGTGTTTTTAAGCAAAATCATCGGATTTTTTATTTAATTGTAAAGAGAAGGCTACCCCATTTATAATGTAAAACAATATCAGCCAAATGACTGTCATGGCTACGCTTACAGGCCCATATTCTTTTCAATAAATTGTTTAGCACCAATTCGCACATTTGCTTCTGAATGTCCTCGATAACTTTACGAATGTATCTTTGTGGTCTTAAATCAACTGTGGGCCATTGATATATGTATGTAAATCATGTCTTTTAAGTTCTCCAATTAAAAAAAGTCTAAAGGTTTAAATCACCGGGATAATTTTTCACGTAAAAGAGCGATTGTATCGTTTCTAGTGTGGCACGCAGCTTGTATAGTCTCGTTTGTGGAATGCCCGATGCCAAAGACCGGCGAGAAATTGACAAACTTAAAGTTTTTTCAGCACTATGGGCTACAACAGCAATATTCTCAGTTGAGCGACGTAAACCAGTTTAATTTTTCACAATACTGACTTGTTCCAACTGCTAAAATTTTTCCAACAGTTTTATAATTGCTGACCGAGAAGTGGCTTCACGCCGTCGCGAAAAATGCTTTAGTTTTGCGAACTGTAACAGCGAAATTTTCACCATATTTATAGTGGATTTTAATAATTTCAATGTAGTTACAGGTTGAGTCATGATAACTGTTAAAATGGCCGGTAGTATTACTTTTCAGTATAGCTGAGGCTGAAAAACTTTTTAGTTCCATGGAAATAATTAAAAATATAGAAAGAAATCGTACTAGAATTAAAATACTTAGTTCTTTATTATACATTCATATATATATATTATACCGTTTTTTACAAAAAGTATGCCGGTACTCATAGAGGCTAGTATCTTTTTGGGAATGTTTTTTATTTATTTTTTTGAATTTTTTTATTATTATTATTATTTTTTTTTTGTTAGTTTTATATGTTTAGTTTTAAGTATAATTTAAAAGTTTTCCTCTTATGCTATGTTAGCCCCGGCAGCAAGGGCATATTGTACTGTAACTAATTTTTATTAAATTTTTATTCTTGCTAAAGCTTGGTGCTGTAAAAATTCATAGTTTTTTAAGATAATACATTATAGTCTTAAGTAATCTTTGTATAGTTATCTTTAAAAACTTTCATTGTAAAAAAAGGCTCAATAAATTTTAACTTAATTTATTATACATTCAATGCTCTTTAAGCAAGTTACAGAAATGTTGACATGATTTAATAATTTCCGATGATTTAATAAAATTATTAGAATCTCGTGATATTTATACAAATGATAGTTCCGATTCTATCGATGCCCACCACTTCATAAATAATAAATGCACATAAAAGTAGGTATATAATATATTGAATATATACATAAAATTTTTTTTGTTTGTTTTTAGACAGATATAATAATTGAATATATTTAAATAATGATACAATAATTATTAAATCATGCCTAAATATAAATATTCTGTTCTAATTTTTGATCCAATACCGAATTGAACTCAAAAGAAATACCTGATATTTATGTTAAACTAAGTTTAGACGACAAGTTAAATCAGCATATTTATGCTGAGAAATTTGTTACAAGTGCTTGCATATTTTTTCTGCATATGTACGTATGTTTAACAACATTTGTTAACTCTTTCTTAACAACACCAACAAACGTATGTTGGTAAATTTAGCATATCGTGTAAACAGCATATTATTAGTGCTAACAAATTTCCTGCGTATGCTGACAGATATGTTATTTGTTGAAAAGCTTTTCAGCATATGCCATATGCATATGCGCCTCATGCCTGAACCCAATCATTGGGAAAATTAAAATTTTTAATATAATTTGAAAGTCGATGGAACAATAAAAAATATAAAAAGTAACCCGCATTGCAAAAAACGCGAAATTTCGCAAAAAGTTGGAAAATAGTACGTATAAGTACATAAATTGAATAATAATTAACAAGTGTTGTCAAAATCACTAATTTCACAAGCAAATGTTTATACGACTCAGCATATCGTTAGCTAAAATCCAAGACCAAGTAACTAACAAAAAATGAGAAATCTGTTTTTTGATTGATTATCATCAACACCCATATCATCAACATCCATGCCCCCACCAATTTTTACTCTCATATAATAAAAATTAGACATTTTTAAGCGAAAAGCAAGTTGAGTGGCTAAAATAGTGGATAAAAATACATCACTGTATAAAAACACAACTAAGTGTACGATTCTTTAATCAAATCAAAACTAAATAATTTTTTTAGAACAATTATATTATTTCTTAAATTGTTGTTAACGTTAAATTAATACTTAGCCTAACATTTATTTTTTATTTAATAATAAAAGACATACAAAACCAATAATAGTTGAAGATCTACTTTTAATTTTTGAGGTTACTACTACAATTAGCAGATCAAAACTATGCGTTACAAATTTAAAAAATCCGTTCGAGTAGTATTGAGTACCCAAATGAAAAGTATTGAATATTATTGAGTAATGAAAAGTATAAGAACTTTCCAGCACTATATGATATGTTGAAAGTAGCAAATTTTTTTATGTCAGTTGTAAGGAATTTTTTCGGAAATAACAATGCAAAAGAATATCCTGAAATAGTAAGGAAAATGATTGAAGATTTCCAACGACTAGGAGGAAATATGAGTGACAAATTACATTATTTACAGTCATTTAGATAAATCTAGGTGATTATAATAATGAACAAGGTGAACGATTTTTAACAGTTTAAAATAAATAATAATTAAAAAAAAAACTTTATGAATATCATCTTTTTTATAAGGGAAAATCTCAAAATACAGAGTCAATTAAAAAAAAAGTAATTTAAAGCCATTGGAGCTCAGTATCATATGTACGCGAATGAACTTAAAAATGCTCGACTGTTTACATAAAAACTTTCATCAAATAAATGAAAATTATTCATTATACAAGCATTTTGAGTGTAAAACTTTTTAAAAACCCAACACTAGTATTTGTTCAGAATCTATTTTATTTTTTTACAAACTTTATCGGCCTTTGCTTATCATTAAATGTATTAATTTTATATTAATAAAATTGGGGCAACCTCAAAAGTGTTAATAAATGTATCAATATCTGTGTTCCAGGAACAAAGCCAGAAAGAAATATCAATCTGGCTTGACGACGAGCCCCGTTATGTATCTGGTGTCACCAACAAAACAACATGCAATGACATAATAAAGGCTCTGATTGATGATGAAATCAGCAATGGCAATCACGAATACTGTCAACGATTTAAAGGTAAATAAAAAATATTGCTGGTCTTAAAATTTAGTAAAGAATTAATTAAGTATATACAGTGGGTGAAAGTTGTAATTTAGGTCTATTAATTTTTAACTATGGAGGCGAAGGTAAAGGCTGAACCGCGACTCTATGACATCTATTTAATCAGTTTGCGGTAGCGGTAATTTCTGCAGTACATTTTAACGATTTTGAAACTTTCCTCTAAATGACTAATGTAGTACGGTAACAAGCTTCTAATATTATAAACTTAAAGACGTGGCGAACTGGGCTATTTACTACTGTGACGTAGATTCATAGAAATGTGCCGTTTTCAAAATTCGAATGCAATATCTTGTATTTTTGATGTGTTGATATAAGTCTATGTAAAATTCGTAAATGTGTGTATAAATTTCATCTATTCGAATTAAAACAAACATGTTTTTGCTTTGCTAAAGTCAAATGCATAATAATACAGTCCGTTGTTGTATATGCAGTTTCGCTTCTACTTTTTTTCTTTTTCCATTGATGTGTGTGTAAATTAAAAACTCTAAACTCGTCTTCTAACGAACGAGGTTTTTTGAGATATGAATACGATGCAATACAGAAGCGATATGTATATATAGATTTTCATTTTAGATCTATCGCAGCTAGCATTTGAAAGAATATTTGACGAGCGAAATCATTTCGCCACTTGTTTTTTTAATTGTCCAGACGATTGTTGGAGTAAAACTACTTTTTACTCTTCCGTATCATGTATTTGAGAGTCATTCTGACGATTGTTGGACGAGTTAACTGTCGTTTACGCATTCTGCCGATGATTTGGATGATTGTTGGACATCAGTCCACAATCGTCGTTTAAGTATTCTGACGAGCACTGAACGATTGTTATTTCACCGTAATCGTATATTACTTCTGTAAATGATGCTCGTTTATTTAAAGTGTTTTATTTTACATTTTAATAATTTTTAATAAATTAAAGTGATTTTTTAATTAAAATATATATATATATATATATCGCTCCTTCATATATATATATATATATATGTACATATATATTATTATTATTTATTACTAAAAAAAATACTTTATATTTAAAAGAGCGATCCTTTTCCACGCATCGTAGAAAACTCATTACGGCGATTCATTCAAGGCTCGTTTGAAGTAAGAGTAAAAGAGTCTTACACGATTCTATTAGGAGTAGACGACTCATTTGGGAGAGTCGCCGTCTTGATACAGTTTCTTCCATTGTACTGCACTTACGCGATCTTACCGCTCCGATCGCGGTAGATCTTATACGATAGAAAATGCTAGATGAGATGATTTCTCTTGATGTTTGTTTGGATTACTTTGTAGATTACATACATATGTACATATATGTATGTATAGTACAAATCAAATGGCTCTTGAACGCAATTTTAAAACATGTTTACCACTTTTTGTTTTATTTTTAAGAATTTTTTTATAACTAAAAATAGATGAATCAAAACCCATGAAACAATCACTTTATGACTCGGTTTTTTACATTCATATTTTATTTTCCTTTTCCGAAATCTTTAATGGCATTTTATCACGTACTTACGATTATGTAATTAAAAAGGACGAAAAAAACACTTGAAAAAATTGGGTTCCTACATATATTTTTAATATATAATTTTCCTGTTTCTACCTCAAAACATAGTTGCAAAAGCGGGGACAAATGAAAAGCATTTAATTTGCAATTGACCCATGTAGTATATACATATATATTTAGTTATTAAGTTGATTGTATATAGTATAAGTGTATGTATGTATGAATATCTTTACATGTTTTTTATGGATTTTCTTTTTTTTCTTACTTTTATTTAATGATGACTGTCCTTCCGTTTTTCCCACTACACATAAAAATGGCGCCGTTTTGGTGTAACTTTTTCCAAAAATACAAAATAAAATAAATATCACTGACTCGTACTTACACTTGTGTAATAAAAGATGGAACAGCATTGCGTGACTACAGTGATTACGTTATAACGGAATGTTGGCGTGGTATCGAACGCAGCTACGATGGTAACATGCAAATTTTACCTGTTTGGAAAGCCTGGAGTCGTGTGCACAATGAGGTAATATACATACATACATACATATAAATATTAAAACGAATTGTACTTAATTATACTTTCTAAACATAAACACCCGCTCAATTCAACTTTAATTTAAAGTTTAAATAAGTATGCATACATACATACTCGTATGTATGTGTTTCCCTTTGCACCAAGAAGTTAAAAAGCTTTACATATGCATAATTACATATACGAGCTGCATTCATGGGCTCAATATATATGTATTCCGCTATTCCTTTTCTAATCACTGTACCTTTTAAAGAGAACGATTGAAGTGTGTCACTCTGAAAATTATTATAATAATCATGATAGCTACAAAGACACTGATTTTTATTATTTTTAGGTTCGAAGTTGTCAAAAACCACAAAAGAAAAATGGCAAAAAATTTTATATTCACATGTGTGTTTGGTTGCATTTTCTGTTCTATAAAGAATTTTGTTTCTTTTCCTTTTCTTATTTGCATTTGAAAGAAATGTTCAAGTGTGCTTTTTCAGTATTTGAAATTACATTCAACCGAGCCATCTAAAAAGTGGCAGATACATAAAAACACACATGAACACTGATGATGGGAGTGTAGCGGCTTCCGAAAAACAACGTTGTTTCTGTTCTGTCGTGTAAGTTGAAATTAATTGATGTTAAAATTCCCTTATTCCTTTGGAATATTGTCCAATTCTTTCTGACTAAAAATGCTACGAACTTTAGCCAAAATAATAATCACTTTGGATTAAAAAAAACACTAACAATCAATTTGTTCAAAAAATAATCACATTAAATAAAAATAGTTAGTTTTAGTTACTTTGTAAATTCGTTTTATTTTAATTTAAGAAATACAAAAATTGCTTTAATTATTAAGACGAATTGTAAAGCAGGGCTTTAGTAGTAGACGTAGCAGAATTTTCTGGATGTAATCGTCACATCGGGCACATCATCAATGAGGTATCGGTCTTTGTCGAAAGCCTTTGCTATGACATTGGGCCCTTTTAAGATCCATCTCCATTTTCGATCAGCACCTTGTTGATATGTAGTAGCTTTCGAGTGTTTCAGGTGAAATCGGCAATTCCATTTGGGCTTTTTGTTAGTGATATTAAGACTTGCATCATGATTTTCGATAGACTTCATTCTGCGATTTATCATCATGGATTGCGGCAACAATACGAGTTGACGCTGCACTGAAGTTCTTTTAAATATTGATTTCGCTCTCTGGAAGCAACAGTCTACACAAGATATAAAAATATATATATAATATATATAATTTTTTACATACTTTCGCTTTTGAGGGAACTAAGAATTTTGGCTGATTCGTTGAATGGTCTTCTCCCGGCCGAAATGACACATATCATCATGACATGATCAAACAACTTTCCGATGGACTGACTTGGAAGCGACGAAATTAACCTGGTCGACCTTTTTGCGATAAAGACGCTTATGTATTCACAATACTCTTGCTCTTTTTTTTACCATGCTGCAACGTCTACAGGTCCTTCAAGACATCAACAAATCTAGTTCATGGATTTGCATAGGCTTCTGCTGAAATATTCACATTGAACATCTTAAATTTTTACAGCAGTCGGCTCAATATCATTTCTTTATTCTGCCTAGTCTTTGCAATCAGTTACCAATCGGAAAGGCTTACAAAAATCATATATACAACTGCCATAGCATATATACAATGTTACAAGCTCATAGCTACGACTTACTGTCAGATGACTCGAGTAGGACACCCGCGATGCCAACTGATTTCGCGTCAGTACGTACTTCATGTTCATCAGTATAATTATAAAGGTACAACACCAGAAGACTGGAAAGTATTTCACTTTAATTTTCAAATACCTTCTGTTGACGCTTACCCCTTACAATTTCCTTACGCATCAAACTTGGATGAGGGTTAGGGAATTCGAAAATTGTCCGGAAAAATCCGGTGAGAACGAGAAATCGTCGTGCCTTAGTAATCTTCGTGGTAGTTACTACAGTTCATTAGGGCACACACCTTGCCTTCTCCGGGTGATTTCCATCTTTGGCTTTTGGTGATATCACTGGAATGAATTTTACTATATTAAAAAATTTGGAAGTCATTTCTGTTGTTGTTCTTTCTCTATTAGTTTCTTTCCCTTGATTATTTATATTTATGCCTAAAAAATTAATTTCCTTTTTAAGAACATCGCTATTTTTAAATCTGAATTTAATAGTTGAAATTAATTAATATAATATAGTACCCGTGACTTACAATACACAACTTTGTTACTTAAAATTTACATTAAAGTGAGGACAGAAAAAGATATTTTAATACTCCGCTTAAAATGGAAATTGCATGCAATAAAGTTGCGTGTTTTAAATGAAATAATTCATAAAACTTTTTTAATACAACTTATTTGATATATTGATAACATGGTATGCAAATACAAGGTGTTTTCACTTAGCATTGTTTGACAAGAATGGATATTTACGAAGTCTATTCTATATGCAAACAATTTAGAAAGCTTGTGACACAAGTGGAGAAATGCAAAATATTCATAGAAATTTATTAAATCACAGTGGCGGTATTCAGTGTTTGTTGCAAACGGGATTGCGAAAGAGGAAATGTAAAATAAGATCGCTAAATTGCCATTAAACTCTGTTGATGGATTTCACAAAAAAGGTACGATATTTTGCATTTGCACTTTTGATAGAGCATTTTTTGCAACAAACACTGAATAGTGCCATTATTTGAATCAGTCATTTAATGCCAGAAAGGGAATTACGTTCACCCTATTTAGTGATCGATTATTCGACACTATCCAGAAACCGGTTTTCGAAGAGTTCATATATTTAAAAAATTTTACAGTTTTTAAAGTTCAAGAAAAATTATTATACAAAGGTTTTGATTTTAATTTGATTTACGCTCCAATCACACCATCAAATTATTTAAAAATTCTCATTCAACATTTTTACACATACTGCTTCGCGAAATTAACAAAATTTTAAAGCAGTGACTGACGTAGGCTGCACACAAACTTATGCCTGCCATCAATTTAAAATGTGGATGAAAAAATTGCAATCAGCTGTTTTCTTCACTGTAATTTAAAATGGAATGAAAATTTGTTAGTTAATTTTCGTCAAATTTTAAAAGTGTGAGTGTATCCGTAAAAAAGTAAGAGAGAATTTAAAACTTGAATGAAAATTTGATCGTGTGACTACAAAGTTAAGCTTGGTGCTCTGTTCGAAGTTGTGGAAATTTTTCAGCAACATTGATTATTTCGCGTGAAAAATTTGACACGTAACAAATGATGCCCATATTACTTTTCCGGAAAAAATTTTCCTTTTTATTGGTTAGAAGTATGCAACATTGATCAACTTTTGTAAACAAAAACAAATGTTTAGTTTTGCTTCTTTGTGCTATCATTAAAATTATAAACACTGAGATAGTTCCTTCTATAGTGTGTAAAAGAAAAAAATTATATTAAAGAAATTTTTGGCAGAGAAAATTAAAAGTAAAAAATCTACGGAAAAAATTGTATCAGCGGTCAATATTTCGCGCGAAATAAATGCCAGTCACATTATTTCACAGATGGCAAGAAAATGTTGCCAGATAGATTTCTTAAACTTTTCACGATTTGAACAGAATACCACTTTTGCAACATTTTTTCATAATTATTTCATGAAAACTTTTTTTATATGGATTATGTCAACATTTCGCGTTATATTTCAAACAGAGTCCAAGCATTACTAAAAAAAACAGAGTTAACAGTTCATGTAAATACTCTATAAATGTAAAAATTAAAGGTAAAACATAGCTTTATAAGCATATGTATAAGATATATCTATATATAAATAGGCAAAGTCAAATTTTTAGATTCCTTTTTCTCCTTTGTTTACCAACCGATTTTCTTCATTCTTTTACCAGATGGTGAACATTATTGAGATTTAGTGACCCGACAATACGTTATTTATATCGGTTCAATATTAAAGGCATAAAAGGCTCATAAAGTAGACACCACTACAAATGCTAAAAATACACTAATTCACTTATGTAAGTATTGGTTCAAGTAAAAACATACGCAAAACAATGAGTGTTTAAGAGTACCTACATACATATTTATATAAGTAATAATATTTGTTTTATAAATGCGCGTGTTTGTATGCAGTTTTATTTCTTTTATTGTTTTTCCCATGTTGAAGGGAATAAGTAATTAGGTAGTTTTTTCTATTTAAATGAACGCAACTAAAATAGGTATACGTTTAAACTGGCGGTCGAATTTCGACCTCTAGGCGTACACTAGTACAAAGAAATGTATGTGTAGACAATGATTTTCTTTTCGAATCGAAAGGCATAGCAATTCTCCTGATTTTGGTATTACACTTTTTCTTTATATTCATATAGAATTATGTTTTGCTTGTGCTTCTTAAAAAATTTTGTTGTAAAGCCCATGAAATCGAAATGTAATGAAATGTGTTTACAATATTGTTAATATAACAATGGAAATTTAAATTAGTATAATTAATTTGTTTAAAATAATCTTTAAAAAATAAAATACAATTCAAATGCTTTGGAGGGTATTTATTTTTTTTTCTTTTGTTTTTATGAAATTTAACATTGAAAACGCTCTTTCCTTTAATGTACTTGTTGGCATATAGTTAGCAAAGCATCATATAATCTGTCAAGTTTTTCAGTTTCTTTTTCCAAGTTTTTGTCCTACTCTTCAGAGTCTAGCTCTTGATCGTGATAATAAAATTCTCGCTTTTGGGAAAGTTTTCAGTACTGAGAAACAGTATAAAAGTATTCAACACTTTTAGGCGACGCTCATTTATTCGTTTTTGGACTGCAATGGATGTCTAATTCTATACAAAATATGAAGCAAAATGCCAACAAAACTAAAAAAAACACTTCTTACATATGCAGTTTGACATCCATCGCACACCACAAGGCCAATTTAATTCGACCCTGCTACCACCTCATAACATTATTTCGTCATAGCTTAAAACACCTAGAACTTTTTCACTGATAGAAAATACCAATATGAAAAATTAACAGAAAAAGTTCGTCTAAGTTTTAATATAGAAAAACCCAATTTTATTGGAAAATATACAAATTCGAAAAGTATTCGACTGAAAAAATGAGAACGGTTTTTTTCGAAAAATCAACATTTTGGAAAAACCCGACAACCGTATTGTAAAAAAACCGGTTGAAAACCCGAGCCGATCAACCTAGTTGTAACGTAAAAAGAAAAGAACTAATAAGAATCATACAAAATTATTTCGCCTACGGGAATGATAATTTATGTATTCCTATTTTAGAACTTTTCCACTGCAAGTCGATATAAGAAACGACAAACTTTCAATTGTCGGCCCACTCGACAGTTTCGCTAGTTTGCTTAAAAACTATTTAACTCTTTTTAATCGATAGATTAGTAAACGTAGCTGGTTATTAAATTAATAAGTATATGGAAGTTATTTTTGCTTATATTGTTTATACCTTCTATTTTAATAGAAGACAATTATCGATTTCTATAACACAAAATTTATTTCAGCATAAACGGCATAAAATAACAATAAATGTTGTTTGAAAAATTAACATACATATGTATGTATGTATAAAAATTAATTAAAGATAAAAAAGGAATCTAAATAAATACATTTCTATTTTTTTGTAATAAATTATATTAATGGATAAATATTATAAACGTGTTATATATGTACATTAGGGTGGGTCACAGATGTATGAGAAAAAATAAAAGTTCTCAAATCATATTCTAATAGCAATGTTATTTTGTCTTGCGTTAAAACAAATAAAAATTGCTATAAAAAAGTTTAACAAAGTCATATCTTGAACCCGCGTCGAAGCTCCTAAGAATTGAGCATTTTTGAAAAAAGAAAAAACATTTTTTGAATTTTAATATTTTAATTACTATAAATTATTATTAATTAACACTAAAATCATTTTTAATTAAACTCAAAAAAATAAAACATTGATTCTTTTGCAACATAAAACAATAAAATCACGAAATTATGTTAGTTATTTTTTGGTCACAAAATCTTGTTTACTGTCAAATCAGGGCATCTCTCGTCATGATTTAAGTTTCGGCTGTATTAAAGCTTTTCTTGATTTCTTAACGCATAGAGTCATTAATGCTTCTGACACTATTTTCACAGTTCATTCCACCGCCTGAGTATTATATGATTATATGATAGCTTGGCGAAAATTAGATTGTGACTTTCTTGACACTTAACTAACGTATTTATTTCTCAGTACTGATGTTCCGAAGAACTGGCGGATCGAAAAGCTTTTGATTCCAATTTATAACTTCAAAGTAGTAGCTACTTGCGTCAAAATTGGTAGGCGGGACCTCAAACACGTGAGGTTGCTTTCCATTATGAAGGGGGCTTCGTGCTTCTTGAATTCGTCTGGCTGCCGGTTCTCTCACTGTTTTATTTTCATCCAACAACATCGACAGAAGCAAGTTTTCTTGGTGAGCAAAATAGGAGTTACGTTGAATTACTCGTCTATTAATAGCCTTAACTCTGCACGAAGGTATCGTGAGCTTGTTACCAATTTCCAAAAATTTTTAGATCCATGTGTGCAAGTTGGATTTGTTTTTATTTCAAACCATTGTAGCATATTTATATTGTAATGTTTTTGGGAACGGGGCTACCTAATAAACCGGCAGTGCTCGTCGTTGGTTGTGGTTACAAGACGTCCCCTAATAGTATTCCTTGCGAACGATCAAATAAATATTACTGCAGACTTTAATTTAGGTAGCATATAATTTTCAAGCAATATATGTATATAAAAGTCAAATTTTGAAACTGGTTGATGATAATTAAGTGACAGCTTTGGAAACTACCAGTCATCGCATATCACCTCCATTCCCATATCATTCACCTCTCGTAGTAATAATGAATTAGACTATTATTTTTGTTTAATCAATGACAATTATTTAACAACAATATATATTATGTATCCTATTTTGTAATAATTTATAAAATTGCAAATGTAGAATATTTCATTAATATCCCTGTAGGGAGTCAAACACATTTTTAAATAACTTCAAACTGGTTTTTTAATAACCACATCTAGTGGATTGTGACTTTTTTCCTTTTTGCCGACACATTATTTTAACATAGGCAGGTCAGTAGTCAATTGGTCATCTCTGCATGATTTTTAGTTGACTACTAATTAATTATTTTCAACCAATTTGTAATTGATTTATACTAAATTATTTAAATTCATTTTTAAACAATTTAATTTAATATTTTTATATAAAAATAACTTACAATATAATAATATTCATAAAAATTTCAGTCCATTTCGCATCGAAATGTCTAGTTCACGAATAAACTCATCGAGGAATTCTTCAATATTATTGGGTTTGCTTCGGCCTAAAAAAAACTCCTACAGGAAAAACAGATAATCTTGTAATATTGACGACCTTCATCAAAATTGGCCACAATTGGGCTTTTGAACTTTTGAACAAAGGAAGGCCGTCAATATTTAAATGAATGCGAAACCATTTCTAATTATTTGAAAATTCCAAAATGAGTATATAACCCTGGGAAGATTTTTGATACGATTAAACAATCACTTTTCTGGGAACTTAATGACACATCTATGCCTTCTCCTTTTAAAATTGCCAAGAGTTCATCGAAACATTTACGCGACGGCTTATTTCTATGATACCACTCTCCTAATTGTTCACGTAAAGATTGCTTTTTTGGATGCAAACTAAAATAATTATTTTCCACATCATCTGCACAAAATAGCTCATGGCATGATTCTTTTGTTTTCTTATTTTCTTTTCATTTGCTTATTTTGCTTTTATTTATTTCTTACGTGTGTTTCTATGCAATATGTTTGTTTGGTTGATATCTGCATTCGATTTAAGCCAATTTGTAGTCATTTGCAAAATAGTTATTTCATAGTTAGTGTTTTTTATCAACCGATTATTTTATTTACTACAGGGATACGAGTATGTATACAGGTGTATTTGTATGCACACAGATAAATGTTTACAAATTGATCAACTTATTTATAAAATTTTTATGCATGTACATATATTTAAATCTTATTTATAAAAACCTTATAGGTATTATGTAAGTAGATATGAATTTATGTTGATTTTTAATATATGATTTTAATGTGATAATAAAATATTCAAAAGCGTACAACTTACATTTTATGGTCCAATATTGTCAGAAGGCGCCAGATGACAGTAGACTTATTGCGAAATGCAGCCAAATTTTATTATTTTAATTATTATTAGGTTTTAGTCTAATTGTAATTGCATAGATATTTTTATGTAGAGATGAA
Source organism: Gymnocheta viridis (assembly GCA_956483585.1). NCBI lineage: Eukaryota > Metazoa > Arthropoda > Insecta > Diptera > Tachinidae > Gymnocheta > Gymnocheta viridis. The sequence goes on from OY101444.1 coordinate 57,436,690, forward strand.
GTTTATAAATGTATGTATGTAGGATGTAAGTATAAATGTAGTAAATTGTAAGTATTATTTAAGTGTTAATAAAATTTACTTTATTTTAAATATTATTAGGTGATCAATTTAAATTTGTAAATTTATCAAAACATTTAAGTTTAAGATAAAATAAAATTAAGTAATTATCAAACTATATTATAAAATTTAAGTTAAATTAATTATTTTCATATATTTAAGTGAAAAGAAAATGCAAAAAAAAAATTATAAAATGTTTAAGTTCACGTTATGGCCAGTTTGTATTTGTTTTTTAATTAGTTTTTCTTATTTCCTTCTTTTTTCCTCTTCCTTTGCTTCAAATGATTATCGCAAATCAGTGTACTATATTATAGGTATTGGGAAAGTATAGGTTATATTCCTGTTGCAATCTGATGATAAATTCATTATTCTATTTCGTAAAGTAGATCTTTGAATTGCAGCCTAAATTCTGATTTGTACACTATGTTCCTTCCAGATATTTATAGAAGTATGTAAGTTGCAATCAGAATCGGTAAAATTTCACTACAACAAACCAAATATATAAAATATTTATTATACAGCTAATCAATCTAATATAAAAATTTCATACCTTTTATTACCAATAATATTGAATTTATCTCAAAATTCCTGTTGGAGTAACCAATCCTTATCCTAAAATGTTCGCATTATAAAATTATCTTTTAGACACCAATATTAAATTAAATTTTCCAAACGTTCAACTCAATTTTTCAATATTAAATGAAAATTTTCTTTCCAACTCATTGACAAAATAAATTTATAAATCAATGTTTATATGAATATAAAAAAAATATATATAAAACAAATCCAAGTTGTACAGTGTATAAACTCCTACACCCGTTAAAAAATTAGTAAACTGAGATCCAATCAACATAATAGGTCACCATCACACCATATTGGAGCATAAACTTTTACAGAATACTCTGCTAATACTTAAAATTCTATTTGCAGTGTCCACTTATAAAAGATATAGTTATTTAATACACAGAGAAAGCAGATTCGTTGAGACAACCGAATTTGTTGCCAATCGAATTTTGGCAGTTGCACCAACTATCATCTAGAATCTAAACTAAAGTCCTTGTATTTTTTGTCTTTTCATTTATTACATGCTTTAAAATTCCTTTCTCAAAAAAAATTATTTAATTTGAAAAAATTAAATTGAACGAATAATGTGTAATTTTTTTAATTTATATTTTAATTAAATTAATAATATAAAGAATAATAAAATTGTTTAACTAACAAGTGATACTGTCTTTTTCTTGGAAATTTAAAAACTATTTCGTTAAGAAATTTAATTTTTGTATCAGATTTTTAAAATGTGTCTGGTTTTTAAAATAAAATTTTAGGGGTTAACTTATTCCCAATTTTTGCAAATATCAAAATGGCCCTAGCATAGTCGAATAGTACATTGAAAATTATTAAAAACATTATATTAATTTTTCGCGGTTTACAAAAAAGGTCACCCACAAAACGTCGTAAGGTTGGAAAATTATTTTTTTTTATTTTTATTTGTACTTATACATTTAGCTAAAAACTCACAGTTTTTTTATGAAATTATTCATGTCCTTTAATAATAAAGAAACTTTTTAACTTCTTTTTCTTTTATTAATAAAATATTAAAAGTTTTCGTAATAATTTTTTTTCTTTAGGGATTTTAGAAAATCGCTTTGTGGGTGAGGTTTTTATTTTCAAACGACCCAAAAAAAATTGTTTTCGTAAATAACACAATATTCGCTAACGCGTAGTGCTAGGGCCAAAATTTGGTTATACCCCTAATACACATACCTACATACTTACATATATTAATTAATATCTACGACCTCTTATTTTGTGTTCCTTACTTAATGAATTGTTATTTGTTATACACTGAATTTTATATTTATAGTTTTTATTATATAAATTGTTTATTTTATGTATTAAATTTATACTCAATAAAATTAAAATGTACTTTTTTCTTAAATGCACTGAAGTGTACCTTTTCAAATTAATATTTTTTTAACAAAAAAATTTATTTAAAATTATTTATACTTCGATGCTTAAAATATCTATTTTCATATGGAAAAGTTATTTGAGTTTTACATCCAGTTTTTTTAGTTTCACACGAACTAAAAAATATTTCTGATTTGCTTTACCATTACAGATTCGATTAAGCTTAAAACATCATAAAGATATACAGGATCCAGCGAAGGCATTAAAAACCAACACAACCTTATCGTCTATTCGTGAATATATTTGTAAATTGCTTAGCTTTGGGAAAAGTAAAAATCGTAACCCGAAAACAAAAAATACAGTAAAATCCAAAAGAGATGAGAAACTCTCCCAACCAAAATTAAATAATGGCAAGTTATTTTTTCTTAATCCTGATGCAAAATTTAGTAAAAGGAATTTGAAAGAAAATTGTTCGAAAAACACCGAAAACAGTACTAAAAGTAAAAACTTCGAACAGACAAACAAAGATGCCGAAAACTCAGACAAAACAAAAGCAAACAGAGAAAAGCTATACAGATTATCTGAAAGTCGCTCATCAGTTCGTAAACGCCGATCAGCTAGTAGACGTAAAAATAAAAAACTTCCGCGAGATAGTAGACGTAACAGCGGCAATGGAGAATCCAATAACTTTTTACACAAACGTAAAGATTCTTGTATTCGCAGTTCAGTTCGCAATAAATTAGCCCAGAAGAGTGTAGAAATAAACGAGCTTTGTGAACGTGAATATGCCTTAACAAGAGAGCTAACTAATAAATGTAAAATGTACAAATTTCACAATGAACTATATACAACATGTGATAGAAATCTTGAAATGTCTGTTGGACAAATTCAAAGAAGTATTGAGGACTGTGCAAAAGACATAATTCAGACTGAACACGAATTGCTGGAAGTAAAAAATGAAATTAAGCACGATATTTCCATTATAAATAACCTTAAGCGTTTAACAATAGACACAGATCTAAGTACTTGCGATGTGCCAATTAATATAGGAAAGACTTTAAAACCTGAACCAGATGGGAAGCCAACTTATGATATAACAACAAATTGTGAGCAAATGCTCTTCGTTGACAATATTTATGAATTTTGCGACAATAATGCTAGTATGTTAGTTTAATTTTTATACAATAATACATTGAATAAATGGATCCAAAGAAATCAAAAAAAAATATTCAAGTATATCCAAATCCTGAAATGATCATGTTTTCAATATCTCATGCGTTCCTACAAAATGTTGGTGTTTAATAGGCTTTTTACACTGCACAACATCTTTGTGAAACGGTTGGAAGATGTTGATTTATTTATTCTGCTGTCAAAAAAAATAAAAGAAAAAGACACATAATTTTTGTTTAAAATGTTAATATATATAAAATATATTAAAAAATGGATTTAGAAAAAGCATTAATCATTGGAGTCGTTGTTGCTTTGCAAGAACAAACCCAAATTTTAGTGCGGTACATTGAAATTTTGAAGGCAGTTCTGGGATAAGATGACGATGAAGAAGAAATTTTGGTAGTTTCTTTATTTTCTGCAATGTCAGTTTGTTGGTGATGGCACAAAGAAAATCGATTTTTTGACATTTTATTAGTGGCGACACTTAAAGTAACGAAAAATGTAAGATGAAACAAAATGACAATAAAGGATCATCTTCTGTAGATGTAGAATTTTTGCCCTGTATAATTCTTATGGGAAGATGTTAACATCTTTGCAAATTGATATAAGATGTAGGTCAGTGGAAAAAGCCTATAACTCATTAATTACCGGAAATTTAAACGTTAGAATTTTTTATGAAAGTTTCAAGGTCGTCTTATAATAGCATTTTTATAATTTTCTGATAAAAAAATTTTTCGACTAATAGTTTCTCAGAAAATTGTCGTGTGTTTGACTGGTACTGTTTTGAAATCTTTTTCCGGTACAAGTTTTTTAGTTATGTTTATGGTACGTACATATTTAGATATGTAGTATGATGTATTTGCTGGTAAAACAAGGTAAGTAAGAAAAGATTTTTTTTAGTTTCAAATATTTATTTGAAAATAAAGTTCAGGAATTATTTTTTTCTTGGCTTTCTGTTTGAACATGTTGCACTTTTCACACTTGAATATGGCGCCTTTTGGTGAGCATACGATGCAAGGGCAACGAGTAGTAGTTTTCAAAGGAACGTGCAAGCCGTCTATCCTTGGAAGATTTTCTTGCCAATAATCAGTGTCTGAATCCTCAAAGACTAAAGTTCAATTTCGTCCATCGCATTCTCTGACGAAAGCAGCAGAGACTATGTCACCGAGTTTTTGAATTCAAGCTCTGACATATTAGGCATCGCGTTTTTTGGTGCTGCTACGAAGCAATGAAGTTTCCATGCATTGACAACAGCACTATCCGAACATTGGACCCAGAGCGGCCACCACCACTTTTTGCTACGAATACCGATATGGTAATTGGCGACCCCATTGTCATGTAAACTCACAGCACCCATATGCCACTTGTAATTGTTGAAAGTGTGTGGCTGTTGAACACCAATTTTTTTTTCTTCTTGTTGTTGCACTGTTACCATTTTTTCGTAATTAGTTGCGATAGTAACTTCAAAATTAACGATCCAACGAATCACCATATATGTACATAGTCGGTTGCGTGCTTTTTCAATACTTTTTCCCAGTTTTTAAAGGCGCGACAACAACACGATTGTGTCTAGCAGTGCCGGTTACGCAGAAGCCTTTCTCTTTCTCAGCAGCGGAGCAATTAATGGGTGTTAAAAAATTGTCAAAATGGATGGTGTGCTGTATTGGATTCTCACAATGTGATAATAGTTCCATTATGACCGATTTAAAGAGTCCAAAATCTTATTGTAAATGCAAGATGCACCCGAGTATGGGATAAACTAAAACATGTAGCCATTGTTAGAGCAAGGAGCCCACAGCTTATATCCGAAACGGATTGGTTTCCCACGTATAAACATAGGAGTAGTATGGAACAATTGAAAATAAACAACTTAAAATGTTGGTACACAAAGAAAACATCTGTTCGGTAAAAAACACGCCGCTAATAGTACAAAAAAATATTAAATGCTCAACGGGATTATCAGTACCAGCGTGTGGTGAAACATACGCTGCTATTAACTGTTATCTAGCGGCACGTACTTCTACCAGAGTAGTTGGTAAATGGCCTTAGGTTCCTTTTTAGAGATGTGTTAATGCACGACAATGCATATATAATAATGCCGTCTTGTTTGTATATACAAAATTAATTTTTAAAAAGTCTATTTTTGAACACTTTTTGAACCACCCCATGTGAAAGGAGGGAGGCTCGCAAAAATAAAAAAAAAACTGTTTTGGTTGGTAAACGACCAAACCTGAATATAAACGCCCAATGCATTTCATTATTTATATTTGTGTGAGTTTTATATTTACCTAAAGTTGAAAAACGATAAACGTGTGTTCAACCACACGGCGGTAAGAAATGGGTTAAGTGTGAATATAGCAGATGTCGAAACTAGAGATGGGCACCTCTTACATGATTAGCGTGAATCATGCGTAATCACACATGATCGTGATCAATTTCATTCACGTAAGCGTGCATGGTCGTGAGTATACAAAATTTAGCGTGAGTGAGCGTGCATGATTAGATTATTTGCGTGATTGTTTCGTGATTTTTTTTGCATTTTTGTAATTTTTTTCATATCTTTAATATGTGGTTTTCAATTTTGTCATGAAGAAACACTACTTTGCGCCGGTATGCATTAATGTACTGATATGAATGAACAGGGTCAAAGTAGCAGTATAAGCCTTTTCGCATTAATATATTCAAATTTGTTGGTCTTTCAAAAGATGTACCTTGAACTTATGCATGGTGTTTAGTGGGATCTAAGTGTACTTTAGAATGGCATAAAAAATGATTTTTTAGCAGGTACTTGTTACGAAATAATTGATCACGAAGTTTTGTGACGCACGTTTTAAAAAACGGAAGTGACTTTGAAACTTAAAGTGTCTTTTCGTAATTTTTAGCGAATTTAGCATAATAAAGCACACAAAATCTAGTTCCTAAAAGAAAGATTAATATAAGAGAATTCTAAAATAACTTATTTAAAGTCAAAAAATATTATCGTTTTTTATCAAAAGATGTGAAACCTTTGTGACGCACGTTACATTTTTTCTATTCTGAAATTTCATACTTAATTTCATTGAATTTTTCCAAAATAGTAAACACAAAACTTTTTAATTAAAATTTAAATGAATTCAATGTATAAATATATGGCTTTCGATCGGGCCATCTTTATTAACAGTAAAGTATTGATATGAATACCTAAAAATTTTAATTTCTGGTATGAAATTAGAAGATCTGAGGTAGAGTAGGATTTGGTAATAATTTGTCAGGTGAGTCCTAATATGAAAGGCAGACAAAATAAATAATCAGGGTTGTCACAGAATGCAATGTAGTCCGAATTGGATTTGAAAACGATAAAATAAATACTCTGGTGTGATGAATTTCAGTGTTATCGGTTTTATGTTCAATCTAGAATTTATGTATATCTTGAACATAAGACACATAACATTGAAATTCATCACACCGACAACATTGGATTCTGCGACAACCATGAATTATAATAATAAACACTGGGAAATTTAAGAAAGTATTGAGGAGAAGGTTAAAGGTTAAGTATGGATTTTTTTTGTTTTAATTTTTTTTGTGGAAGAAAATAATAAGAAAAGTAAGCTGCAGTGTAGCCGAAGGCGATCACGCCACCTTTTTGGCGATGGAAGAAAAACAAGAAGACGGTTTATGATTTGCTAATCACTTGCCAATTTGGTGTGAAACGAGACAGTTGTGTGGCTAGAGTGAAGGTTTTTTTGTAAATATGTACTTTCAAATTTGAAAATAAAATGATTTAAATAAAATAAATAGAAAGAGTGCACTGGAAAAGTGGACATATTTTGTAAAAATAAAACTTTTTTTAATAAGTTTATTTGTGTACAACTTAAAAAACAAATCCTTACAAAAAAAGGAACAAAAAAATTTAAGTGTAAGGTTTCACCCGCCATTATAAAGGTGAAAATTCATGACATTTAATTAACAAATTACACAAAATTTAAACAAGCAATCACACAAACAGTGAAACTGAACCAAAGTTCAAAATAAATATCTCTTATGAACAAACCACATACATAAGTCTAAAAAACAACAAAGTTAAAAAATTAGAAAAAAGATATACAGTTGCAAACATGAAAATAGCAGTACCACTAGTATATTTTTTTTAAACGGTGTACTTTGTACTTAAAAAATTTTGAAATCAAATTTCATACATTTTAGTAATCTGGCAAGTCTGTTTATTGTTTTCAATAAATTATTTTTGGTACAAGTTTCGTAAGTCTGAAAATAACGGTAAATTATATTTATAAAACGTCTTTTTTTTGTAACATTGAAATAGCAGTGCTAAACGACCGAGTCATTTTTCTTTTAATTTTTATATAAAAAATATATTTTTGTGGAGAATAAAATGAAAGTAAGTTATATAATATTAGTTTACAGTATATTTAATGTTAAATACACTTTTTCCCGATAAGTTTTGGCTTTAGTGGGTCGCGCTAAACATTACACTATTGAGCAACGAAAATTAATTTTACAACTGAGGAAAGACGGAAAATCTTAGTTAGATATTCAAAGGGTTCTATCATGATCTGCAAAAATGATTTCAAACGCAATAAAATATAAAGACAAAGCAGAAAGTAGAGGCGGTAAAAGAAAAACTTCACCCCAGGACGATCGAAATATCGTAAGGGCTGCCAAATGTAATCCCTTTAAATCAGCCAGGCAAATAAAAAGCGAATTAAATTTAGAAGTTAGCGATATGACGGTCAGAAGACGACTTCTAGATGCAAATTTGTTTGCGAGAAGTCCTAGAAAAAAGCCACTGCTTAAAAAACACATGGAGATATCCGTTTGGAATTCGCCAGAAATCACGTCGATTGGCCTGCGAGCAAGCGAAATATTTTGTGGACTGACGAGTCCAAAATTGTTCTGTATGGAAATTCTGGGTGTAGGCAATATGTTCGCCGTCCACCATCTTCAGCATGTCAACCACAGTATACGGTGAAAACTGTTAAGCACGGTGGATCAAAAATTATGATATGGGGTTGTTTTTCGTATTATGGTATGGGCCCCATACATAAAATTACTGGCATTATGGATGAACACGCTTATGTTGAAATTCTGCAAAATGTAATGTTACCATACAGTGGTGAAGAAATGCCGCTGAAATTGGTCTTCCAGTAGGACAACGACCCAAAGCATACTAGTAGAAAAGCTAAAGATTGGTTTCGTGTCAACAACATTGATGTTATGCAGTGGCCAGCGCAGTCCCCCGACCTCAACCCAATTGAGCATCTTTGGGGAGATACTAAAAAGCTGTACACGACTTAAAACCATCTAGTAGCGAGCGGCTTTGGGAAGTTGTTCAAAAAGCCTGGAAGGAAATCCCAGTAAGTCGATGTCAAGACTTAGTAAACTCAATGCCACGTCGCTGTGTTGCCGTTATAAAAAATAAGGGATTTGCGACAAAGTACTAGGCAATTAATATTAAATCTAAATTAAAAAAGTTATTTTCTTCCGTGTATTTTGGAAAGAATTCGAAATACCTGTAGCCACTGCTATTTTTATGTTAAGTATGAATACCGTTTTTTACTGTTAAGTTTTGTTTTTACCAACAGGAATTGAATTTTCATACATTTTATTTTCTGTTATAATATATATTATCTCTTACAATATGAATTAAAAATAAAAACTTTGTTATCATGCATAACTTAAAACATAATTGAAAATGTAGTGGTACTGCTATTTCCATGTTTGCAACTGTATATACATATATAAAAATCAAATCCAACGCAAATACCAATAAACTAAGCCTCTACAAAAATAAAACAAACAAAAAAACTTATCCACACCACGCCATCACACCCAACGAGGGACCCTACCAGCAGCTACCAGCCCAGTGAAAGATCCTGCCCAAAATTAACGGAAATTGTGCCAGCCCGAAAATCCAACGGATGTTTTTTTTTCTTTGTAGCCGAACAACAAAATTAGGGAAAAAATATATGTAAGTTTGTATAAATATGTAATGTAAGAAAAATCATTTTTATTAAAGGAAATAGGTTTTTTTATACATTATTTCTTGTAAACAAAAGAGAGTAAGTTAGGTAAATAACCAGTACCTCGGTATTAGAGCATTCCCTTTTCAATAAGGCAAAGGTGCGCGAGTAGACAGGGGGGTTGAGCTCAAGCCTTCAGGTCATCGGTAGTAGTTTGGGGTCAGTGGTTACCCTCAGAGGTAAAGGTATGTTTACCTAACCGATATTAAGCAGGCCGTTGCAAACAAATTAAGAAACGCATATTTAAAGATATCCATATCTTTTCCTTTTCGTTGTTATATTTATTTTTTTTTTCTTTATTTTAATATTTTTTTATTTTTTGAAAACAGAAAGATTTAAAAGCATAGGATTTAGAATCTATATATAAATAGGCAAAGATAAATTTTTAGATCCCTGTTTCTCCTTTGTTTGCCAACCGATTTTCTTCACTCTTTTACCAAATGGTAAGCATTGTTGAGCTTTAGTGACCCGACTATATATTATTTAAATCGGTACAGTATTAAAGGAATAAGAGGCTCACAAAATTGAAACCACTACAAATGCTAAAAATACACACGTACACGTATTCACTTATGTAAGTATTGTTTCAAGTAAAACCCTTAAGGAAGCATGTGGTTAATTGTATCCATGTCAATATTTTTGTCAACAATAATGGTGTCTTTTTCGTGACACTGTCAACAAATTGTATTTATTTTTGTCTTTTGCTATTGGTAGGTAGATAAAATATTTGACGTTTAAAAACAAATCATTAATTTAAAACGAAACGAAGTGCCTTTTATTTTATTTAACAATAAGAAAATTATACTTCAAAGAAGACTGTAAAATATTTTGTACCTTATTTTACTTTGAAATACTATTTTCAATAAATACTTGTACCTGTTTAAACTAAATTAAAATAGTATTGGTGGCATCGTCAGTATAATTTTAATATTGACGGCTTCTATAGCGAATCATTACAGTTTTATTACGGACCTTTACTGCAGTGTGGTGATATCGTCAATAGTAAGTCAGTACAATGTTACTGTTGGCATTTTTCCCATATGGTCCCACAAGAACTACCTCGTCGGTATTGACACAGTCTACTGGTAAGTTTCGTAGGACAAGCCTGTGTTAAATGTCAATATTAAGTAGCAGTAGTTGGGGTATAATTTGTCAGTACTACTGGTGACATCGTTAATAGATAATCAGTATAATTTCATTTCCTGCAGGGAACAAAGGCAAAGCAATGAGAGTGTTTGAGAGTGCCTACATACATATGTATATAAGTAATAGGATTTTTTTGTAAATGTGTGTGTTTGTATGCAATTTTATTTCGTTTTTTTCCATGGGGAAGCGAATAAGTTAGGTAGTTTTTTTCTAAAATAGGTATACGTTTAATCTGGCGGTCGAATTTCGACCACTAGGCGTACTCTAGTTAGTTTAAATTATGAATATGTAGAAATAGAGGAATATCTATTTTTTATGTTTATTGAAAAAAACCATAAGGTGAAATATATCTTTTTATTAAATATGGAGTAAAAATAAAAGGTAGGTGATTGGATGTAGAGTGGTGATAAGTTGCATCGAGGTGAGTTTTGGGGCAACAAAAAGCACAAGGAGCGTTGCCATGGAGGAATTCTAAAGTTCTATGAAATTCCTGAGGGGAGCGACTCCAGCGTACAGAAAACCAGTCCGTCATATATGATGAGCATCCTGAAAGTAAAAAAAGGAAGTGTGAGTAAAAGCTGTGTACAAATTAATTTACTAAACTTACTTCGGGTTCCTTATCATTCATATTATTTGTTTTATCAAGTCTGGTATTATTATTTATTTGTTAGTGTAGGATTTTTTTTTGTGCCGGCAAGAAATCCACCCCAATCCGACGACGAGCACGTCTGCAATCTGGCCAACCAAACATGTTGCCAAATTTACTTACCCAACACTGCACACAAACATGTGCAAATTTTACGTTTGTAAAAACCTTTTGCGTTGTTTATGGGGGTGTCTGCCCGTTTGCACAAAAGTTTGAGGCATGCTTGTACGAAAATCAAAAATTTTAGATTTTCGGCAAACGTATTGAATGTTTGTGTGTTTGTATATGTGTTTATACAAGTTATGTTTGTATCAGTGAACGACAACCCTGCAGATAATATTGGACTACGTGGTCCATTACAGCTGAAACGGACTAGTTACATCATGGTCCTATGTAATGCAGTCATGGACTATGTCATTTTCAAACAAGAGCTTATTGCTATACAACAATTGTTCGTGCTTTCACGATAGTACTCGTGCCGAGCAAACTGCTTGTGCTAGGGTTCTATAAGTCGACTTTCGACTAATCGACTTTTTGTAGGCAAAAGTCGAAAGGTCGACCTTTTAGGTGCAAAAAAGTTTAAAAGTCTACTTTTGCTTTCGACTAATCGACTTTTTATTATTTTTTTTTTTGCTTTTGCTGGTTTTCCGTAAAACAAACAATACACTATAGTCAACTTCGAGGTTTTCCGCAAAATACTTAGTTTTATACGCTTTCTAGAAATTTTCCCACTAGTTTTAAGTTTTCTTGTTTGTTTGCACAATTGGCAACATTGACATTAACTCGTCAAAAGCAACTTGCAACACTTGCAAGTTTCATAATATTGAATCGGTTAATACATATATGCAGTAGCTACACTTCTTGACCCTCGCTTAAAAAAATATGCATTTCAGAATGCAAAAGATGCAGCACGCGCAATTACTTACGTTGGACAAATCTGTAGGCAGCAGCCAGAAACTAACTGCAGTATGTGAAGGAGGAATTCCAAATCAACTGCGTGGTTACATTACAAGTCCCACCGTAAATCGAAAAACGAACCCTAATCCGTTTCTTGCTTGGCGTAAAATAGAAAATGAATATCCTTTGGAAAGTAGCTAAACGCTTTTTGCCAATTGTTGCTACTTCAGTTCCCTGCGAAAGACTGTTTTCACACGCATGACTAATAGCAAGCCAGCAACGGAACCGCTTGTCAGCAACAAATTTAAATATGTTAGTGTTTTTACGGTCGGTAGAACCAGAAGTGTGGTTTGCAAAATAAGTACAATTATTACAAGTTGATCTCTACATGTGGGATTAATTTTATAAATAGTTTGCCAATAAGTTTGTTATGTTTTTGTTTTATAACAACGTGATTGACTTTATTTTAAATAAAATGAATTTAAATTGAATAACGTTTTAAAACAATTTTTTAGCCAAATTTACCAGATTGGATCTGCTGGGGAATTTTTCATATAAAAAGTCGAAAAGTCGATTATAATCGACTTTTTGTAGGCAAAGAGTCGAAAGTCGACTTTTTTAAAATTTCCAAAAGTCGAAAAGTCGACTTTTTGTTGCCACTATGTAACCCTAGCTTGTGCGTGGTGCATTTTTAATGGCATGGAGTAGTTTTTAGGTTAGTCCGATGTAGTCCAAACCTGGATAATATGGTCCAGCCCTAAGACATCGTAATGTTAAATAGACCATGTTTTATACATTTGGGTTATTTTTGGACTAGTCCTTTACGGAGTACACTTTATATGCGTGTTTGGACTAGTCGCGTTATATGCAGGGAAAGGTAAACAATTTTCAATACATAGCACATATCGATATTCAAAAGTGTAGGATTATTAAAATGTAGGGGTACAAACAAATACGTTCACAGAAAGCTATGACTACCAACGGGTTCCAATGTAAATCGTATATCGATAGGTGTAGCATAAATAAATAGATAATGGGAATACGTACAAATATAGATACATATGTACATATGTATGTGTCAATGGGTATCCATAAATATGACTATAAGAGACAATGTTATAGCGTTTGAAAAAAACTACATATAACAAAAAGAAACAATTTATTTTCAACTTATATTTGTTTTAGGCAAACATTGCAGGGCTTTGTTTGGTATTAACTTTTTGAGTAAAAATAATTTTTGCATACAAATAAGCTCAATGAAATTCATGCATATTGGATCAATATTGTTTTGATATTTTTATGAAATCTTAAAATTCAATGAAGGAATAAATCATATTGCGATAATCGCGAAAGTTCGCCAAATTTTCCAAAATTTTTAAAATCCGTAAAATCTTCTAAAACGGGTTACAAATGCAAGGAATATAAAAAACTCGCAAAAAACTGCAAAAACTACGAAAATTCGCAATAACTGCCAATCACTGGGAAAATTAATATGTTGAATATAATTCAAAAGTCGATGAAACAATAAAAAATAGAAAATATCACCCACATTGCGAAAAACGCGAAATTCTGCGAAAAGTTGCAGTTTTGAAAAAATCGTAAAATCTTCTAAAAAGACACAATTTAAATTTTTGCAATCAGCTTACCTTTTTTCGTTTTGTTCGCTTTTTGTTTAAGGATCTTCATCCATTTTTAAGCTTTTCCTATTTTCAAAAATGTTTGCAAGAATTTGCTTCAAAGTAAAATTTTACACATTCCAAATTAACGCGAATTTTTTAATACAACTTGATCGCATTTTGCTTAAAAAGGGTTCGTAATAATTACGAAACGAAATCCATAATACAACTTTATACAATTTTTCTGGCAATAGTTATCAAAAAAATTGGAATATAAATGTGCTCATACACTCACAATATTATTACAGTAGCGGACTGTACGTTATTCAAGAAGTAATCCGTTCAGTCATTTTTAAAGAATAAACATTTAAAATTGTAAGCAATTTTATTTTCAACTGATTCTAACATTCATTCAAAAAACTAAGGACATATTAATACGGATTTTCGGTTACATTCAATATTGTCCGTTGTTTTCAAGTGCTGTTATTTTTCTTTGCTTGCCTTATTTAATTTGTTTGAGATTTCCTCTCCTACACAAACAAAGGAAAAATCTTTTATTTTTACGGGCTTAAGTCAATTAATTTTTTAACATTAAAAATTAAATGAACTTTTGGTTCAATTTAAATGAAAAATGAGTAGACCGTTGTTTAAGTGACCTTTCATTTATTTTAAATTACAATTTCAGTTAATTCTACGTACAGAATATTTTGACTGTAGTCATTGGAGTACCTATCGTTACATTTAATGATGAAACAGAACTGGGGCGGACGTTTGTTTTCCATACAATTTGACACAAAATTATGCCAGAGAATATGGTCATGAAATAGAATCTATTTTATTTTTACAGCGTTTTTTCTTATACTCTCAACAATGTTACCGTGTTTTCATGAAATCACATACATTTTTCATACGAAAAATGCAAACAAAAGAAAATCAAACAATAATAAGAGAGTATTTGAAGTTACTGCCGTCGATTTTGTTATGGGCCACCAAGCGATTGTTCCTGAATTTGCAGACTTGTTCTGTTTAATCATTTAGCTGTGCAGGGATATAAACAAATATGAGCATGAATACATACTAAAGACGTGCACTTGTGTAACAAGTAGTATTGCGAAAACAGTTCTAACATGTTACATACAACAACTATAAATATATATGAGAAAATGAGTGCTACTGTTATTGTAATACTTCGTTCTCACTAACTCACTCTACTCAACAAACCAAAAAATTTTACTTGTTGTCTTGCGTCCAAGACAACATTCCACTGTTTGCATTTGAGAAAATACTATTTGTACAACAATTATAAGTGAGAAACTTATGTTACAATAAATAAAGTTGATGTGGGAAAGTGCATATGTAAATTTTAAACCCATTTGTCGGTCCGATAAATGTATTATAAAACCTTTATTTATTATTTTTTATCCGTTAAATGTTTTTATTATTAATAATAATAACCTTTAACTAAAGACAAGTTATTAAATAATAAATACAAATAATAACATACATACAAACATACATATAATTTATTTTTGAAATGTTTGTTATTAATACAGTAATTTTGATTTAGCTACACAATCAACTTTGCACAATATTTTGTGCAGATAAGTCAAAAATGCTGTTATCTTAAATGTATTTTTGCATGTAAAGGGTGTTTTTTATTGAGGTATAGAACTTTAAGTTGGCATCACTTTTTTAACTGGCGGCCATTTTGTCAGATGTCAAGTGATTAATATTTAGTTTGGTTTGCCATTTCATCATGAACAGGTTGACAAAAGAACAACGCTTGCAAATCGTGCAAATTTATTTCGAAAATAATGGTTCAGTTCGCGAAGTTTACCGCAAGCTCCGTCCATTTTATGGTCGACATAATCGTCCATCAGAGCAATTAATTCGGTTAACCATGGATCGTTTTCGCACTACGTTTACTCTATGTGATAATACGCATCCGCAGAGACGTCGAACAGTGCGCACCGAAGAAACAATTGCCGCTGTAGAGCAAAGTGTTGAAGAGGACCCGAATGAATCGATTCGCCACCGTGCACAGCAATTGGAGCTTTGTCCATCAACAAAAAAAAAAATTGAAAATTGGACCTGTAGAATTGGCTTTATTCGAGCCAGCCGCGGCGGCCACATGCCCGAAATCATATTTAAACATTAATGGCATAAAATTATCCTTCCAATAAAGCCAAATTGATGGACATTAAAACGATTTTCTTGTGTTTTATTTCAATTCGAAGTTCTATACTTCAATAAAAAACACCCTTTACATACATATATACATACAAACAAAATACTTGCATATGTATGTATGTATATGAATTTTAATCACTTGCAATTTGTGTGACTTATATACGATATTTTTTAATTAAAAATGGCATGAGTTGGATTTTTATATAAAAAAGTGGCCGCCATATATTTTTAATGTGTGCAGCTAACTTTGAGTTTTTGTATGAAAATATTTTAAAACTGCCAAAAAATATGGTGTATTTCCAGGTATACAAAATGCACTTAAACAAGGTTTAGGAAGAATAATAACAGAAAATATATACTTTTGGGCAGTTAAGTAAAATTGCAGCTAAAGTTAATTTTTTGTAAGAAAATAATTTTAAAATGCCAAAAATTTTGGGCATTTATCTTATACCCAAGGTGTATTTAACTAGGTGAAAGCAAGAGGGGACGGGGTGCAAGATAAATATCTGCATGATGAAAAAATTATTTAAAGCCTTATTAAATATAAATTAACTATAGCAAATACATATGTATGTAAATATTTTTAAAATAAATAAAGAAATCGGATATACATACATACATACAAAAAACATTTAATTTTTGTATATTGAATTGAATTGGGAAATAAATAGGGTGCCGGCAGCTTATAATTTTTGAGGTGACCAATGTTCGGAGTTTCCTAAAATGTATTGAGTTGAATTTTCTCAAAAAGAACAAAATAAGGTTTAACCGACCAAACGAATAATGTCCGACCAAATTTGTTCGGAAAAGACCAACAATGGCAACGCTGCTCTTGGAGTGTATGTTCAAAGTAGGTTTGTTGGGCTGTACGTTCAATGTACGCTCAATATAACGTTGCCAGTTCGTTTTGTTGCTCAAAGGACTGTATGTTCAATGTACGCTCAGTATAACGTTGCCAGTTCGTTTTGTTGCTCAAAAGACCGTGCTTACACGTGCAACGTATGGTGTACACGATTAAAGGATTTATTTCAGTTGGTGGGTAATAATTTTTTTTTTTTTTTTTTTTTTAGAAAGAGAAGTAACACTCAGGCAATTAGTATGCCTACCAACCCGTAGGTGTGTTACCTTCTTTGGGAAAGGGATAGTGAGAGAGGACAGATGGTGAAAGAGAGAAAGCTTAATTTTTACAACTCTGATATTGCGCGTTGTGTTAGTTTTTAGATCAGTGTTGCAGCGCCTCTGATGTCAAGTAGGCGCATTAAATGTGTTTTAAGCTGTTGTAGCCATTTTATTAATTATTTTACTTCGCCGGCGATTTTGCTACAATACCGACGAAGGAGGGCGCTGTGATGTCCGCTAGCATACACCAGTATCAATTGCTGCCAGAACTGTTCAGTGACCAGTGCTATGCCTTCATCACTTAAACAGTCTGACAACAACAAATACAATCGCATACTAATGCACATCTGAAAAATGCTGGATGTTATGACTTGTCTGAAGCTGGGCTCGAACCCACGTTCTTAGACATTATTTGCTTTGCAGTCAACGCGCTAACTACTTCAGCCAACAGCACCCTCAAATTGATGCCTTTATCGGAATCTGGTGTGATTTTGTAGTAGTGTGGGTGTGTGTTAGTAGAACATAATCAAAATTTGACAGACCCGAACATAAAAAAGGTCCGTTAACACTTCTACACTACCTGTAGAATAACGCAAAGAACGCATTTGAATATTAAAAATAGCTTAATAAATATTTTTAAAAAGTCTTAGGGTCATTATTACAAATTGCCGCTACTCAAAGGCAGGATTTTGTCGGACGATAGATGACTTTTCAATATAAATAATTCCAACAATTACAAATTTGTTTTTATTTTTCATACAAATTCTATTCCCATCAAATTTCGGACATTTCTTTGTCTTTCGTTATCTCTATATATTATTTACCAAAAGATGTTTTCTATCTGTATAAAGTTTCTAGCGTAATATTGTAATAAAATTTAGATTTTTATATGTATTATTACTTTTGTGGGGTGTCTTACGCAATTATACCGCAATATGAAAGGAAGAAAAACAAAGCTTTAAAAATTCCCTATATTTTCCTTAAAATTTTAAATCTATCCTTTTTCCCCTTCCCTTGAAATTTTCTAATGAATTCTCTACAAAAAGAGAAATTTCCCTGCTCTTGGCGTCACTGCTTCCCATATTCACTTGTTTTGGTGTCTGATATTTTCTTCATGAGTCACCCTTGCTGACAGGTAGTGTCGAGGCTACAACAACACTGCTTTTTATTGTTTTTAGGTTCGAAGTTGTCAAAGAGCACAAAAGAAAAATTGCAAAACATTGTATATTCACAAGTGTGTTTGGTTGCATTTTCTGATCTATAAAGAATTTTGTTTCTGTTCCTTTTCTTATTCGCATTTGAAACAAAACTTCAAGTGAGCTCAATCAAGGCAGATCTACAAGGTAGTAGCGATTTTACAACAATACAAAATTTGTCTTGTTATATATATTGACAACTCTCAACGTAATTTCAAGGCGAATTCATATGAATTTGCCTTGAGGTAATTCCAACAAAAAATGTTGTATTGCTGTAGAACCGCTACTACCTGGTTGAATGCCCATTATTATCTTCTGGGAATTGTGTCTCCTTTGTGGAATTGTGTTGTGAAATTAAAAAGAAACAAATAATCGTCAATCACAAAGTAATAATAATCGCAAAACGTAGTGACGCAAGCAGAGGTTTGGAAATCTTTCATTTTACAAGCAGAAGTTTTTTGGTGTTGGGAGAAATATCAAACAGAAACTTAGAAAATTGTTAGAAATAAATTGTTAATAAATCCCATTACTACGAAACATTAAAATTAACGAAACCAACTAGTTTTACATTCGCTTTATAAGGACATTCACAAGTTATTGGCTTTAATAACAAAAACAACAACAAATTAGGTAAGTAATATCGGCGCGCTGCTGAGGCCACATGCACAAAAAATATTCCAGGAAAAATAATTTCTTTTAAAAAATAATTTTTGGATTATATGAAATTTTTTTAAATAAATTTAAAGCCAATCAAAATGCAATAATCTTCAAGTGCGGCCTGCAGAAAGAAAATGTTGTTTGGGAAGTTTTGCATAAATAACGTGGTCGCTACTTGCTTCTTAAATGGAATAGGAAAGATTTACATATATCCTAAAACGAAAGACAAAATCTTCAAGAGCTTGTGCAAAATTGTTATTGTTTGTTATATAAAATGAAAATTGTACAGGAAAAACCAGCCCAAACTAAAAAACGTAAATATAATAACGATGGTGTGGCTTGCTAATTTTTTTTTTACTTTGTTTATTGTTTTGTTCAGAGGAATACTATACAGTGAAAACAACTAATTCCTTTTACATACCTAAATATGGAAAAAAATAAGTTTAAGCGCTCAATCCATTAGAAAAATTAAATATAAGTTGGCGTTTGTTCTTTGTTTCCGGATTCATGGCCTCTGAAGTTCCAGTACGAAATTGTGATTATAAGGTTTATTTTGCATCAAATTTGGTTAATATTGGTAACATTTAAAAGCTTTTGAGGAGTTACTAAAATCTAATAAATTCGTTAGCGCATTAAAACCGACAATTTATTTTTATTTCAATTGCTTCATAACGGTACTAGATTTACATACATGCATAAGTACATATGAAAATTGACTTAAGTCTAGTTTAGTGACACAGCTCCAAAAAGAAAAAATATATATAGGGGTGTAGAAAATGGTGAAATAAAAAGAAAATGTAAAATAAAAAATTGGTGGAAACGTATAGTTCCCGAGCTATAGGCCTCTGAAGTTTCAATATATATGATTTTCCACTGCATTTATAAACGTACATGTATGACCAATATTGGTATCATTTTAAAGCTTTTGAAGAGTTCTTTTAGAGTATACAAAATTTATGCGAAAATGCTTTAGTTAGCGAAGCGGGTGTTCGTTATACATGGAGAAGAATATCCTTAAGCCCGGCCGAAGGCCGGCAATACAAAAATACTTTAGTTAGCGAAGCCGGTGTTTGTTATACATACATGGAGGAGAACATTTTTAAACCCGGCCTAAGGCCGGCTATGCAAAAATGCTTTCGTTAGCGAAGCCGGTGTTTGTTATACCATAGATTACAAAATCCTTTCATTTGCATAAACTACATAAGTACTTACCTAGTGCACATTCGTAACATTTTCGGTTAAAATTTTGTATAAAATGTATTGAGAACTCAAGAGTTCAATATTTTTCATTAAATTTTGTATACTCTAAAAGCTTTAAAATGATATCAATATTTGCCATATATGTTTATGAATGCAGTGGAAAATCACACATATATATGGAAACTTCGGAGGCCCATAACTCGGGAACTATACGTTTCCCCCAATTTTTTATTTACATTTTCTTCTTATTTCACCACTTTCTACGCCCCTATATATTTTTTTTGAGCTGTGTCACTAAACTAGACTTGTTTCTGAAAATATTGTTATTGTATTGTAATTTTATATATGCTAATAAATATGTTTGTGCGTACACATTAATACATAAATAATTCCCTGCATAGTTGGGCATCAGCCGGACTTAAGGATTTTCTCGACAATGTATATTGACCTACGGCCTGCCACTAACATTTTCTGATCCATGGTATTGCATAACATTGCTGCTTAGACGGGAGTTCACACGGCAATTTTCGTTGCGCAACTTTTAATTCATCCAAGAGAAAGCAACACAGTTTTTCTCTGTCTTTCTCCAAACTGAATTAGACTTTGACTGAGTACAAGCCGGCAAAGTAAACTGTGTAAAAGCCGTCTAACAATATTGACTGCATTTGGAAAATATTCCGTATAATCAAAGTTTTGTAGAAGGAATCTAAGATTCGCTTAAATTTTTTTTAATTTTAAAAATGCTCTTAAAATGCGAAAAACGAAATAATTTTTATGATGTTTTTGATTTCGCAAGATTTATAAGCTATAACTTAACCAATAGACTTTTCAGGTTATAGCGAGTAGTAAAATCCAAGGCGTATTTAACTACACCTTGGTATAATCAATAAAAAAACCAGTTTTAAAATTATGAACACGTTATTTTGTAGCGAAAATTCCCCAACAACCATTTACTTCATCTGCAGATGAATAAGTGTGCCAATAATAGCTATTTAACTAAATAAAAATAAATTATTTGCAAAGTACAATAAATATGAACACTGAATCAGTATTTAAAATAAATGATCAAGTAATAGAAAAAGTTAATGAAATAAAATATCTTGGTTTCATAATAGATAAACAAATTAAAATTCAAAGAGCATATGGAATACATATGCAAAAAAATGGCAAAAAATCGGTTTCTTTGAACGTATACGTAATAAAATATCGGGTCTATGAATATTCAAAATAGCATGATAAAACCACATTTTGAATATGGGTCAACGATTTTCAAAAGACTTGAAAAATTACAAAATAAAGAAATGCGATCAATTTTAAAAGGTTATATTTATACACCAATTGAGGTCATGCTTAATGCGCTACAATGGCTAAATATAAAACAGAGACTTGAAATGAATACGCTCCACTTTATACAAAAAATGAAAACGGGAAATGCGACAGAATATCTTATTGAGCAACTAAACTACGTAGGAGAAATTCAAACATATCAGTTAAGACACCCTGACAACTTCAGACGTCCAAAAGCAACAACAACTGCAATGCAACGTTCATTGTCCTGCAAAGGACTACATCTTTACAATATCCTTCCGGGCGATATTAAATCTGAAAGAAATACCAATGTTTATAAAAAAATAATTGTATACCTTATAAAAAATAATAATTTTCCTCAGAGTTTTTTATAAACATTAATCTAATAGAATATGTAAAGAATTTATTGTAAAGTATTATAAATACTTCTAAAATTTACTGAATAATAATTTAAAATTGCTTTTGAAGTACTATAATGTGATGTCAGTTCAACAACCAATTATATGTTGAAAGGAATTGTTAGTCTTAAGTTCAAATCTGACTTTATAAAAAAAAGCATTTTTTTCTCAAGGGAGACGCCAAACTACATAAGAAAAAAATTCGTATTTAAGGGGAGAAAGCCACAAAAAAGCTTATCAAAACGCTTAACCTTTCGACTTGTTTACATTTTAATATACGAATGTACTTAAGGTGAATTCACCCATTAGTTGTGGACAATATTTTCGAATTTATTGAACATCGCAACTTGAATGCAATTGGTTGGAATGGTCTCTTATCCTTTTTATCGGAATTCGATCTATCTTCCTTGTTGGGGTCATCCAATGTTGATGTGCGTAATATAAAAAGGCAATTGAAGAGCTTTGGAAGATTAACTGACTGTTTTTATAAAATGAAAGAAACATTTATTGTGGAATTTATATTGGAATCAATAAAATACTACGTTTTTCGAAAAAAAACAAGAAGTTAAAACAGAAAAAAATTTTCTAAATCTACTGAACATTTTTTTTTTTTTTGATTCGGAAGAAATTTTCTGTTTTCCAATACATGGCTACATGAGCTATAAGTTTATGCAATAAAATATTTGAAAGAGGTATCAAATTCTAACCGGGAAAGAGATTTGTTTGCTTTCTTATGTGTAACTATTTAATAGTTAAGTTGTACATACATACATATGTGTACATATAACTGTGATTCGGAAATTCTAAAAATTAAAATGCTCAGCTTGCTACATCACGACCCCAATGTACATACATATGCATACATGCAGATACATAGTTAAATAAATTTTAAAATGTACAAGATATTATATTGCGTTATAACACATATGGATATGTATTTGCTTTATAAAGTGGGGTACACACTATCAAACTTGAGTGACATTCAAAAATTCATCAGTTTTTAATAGTTTTGACTGTCCAGACTATCGATCATGCAATGACAAGTAAAAATACAAGTGAGCAGGTCAGATATATGTATATGTTCCATAGTTGATATTTTTAATTATTTAGACAAAGATGCAAAATCACACGTACAAAAAGTCCCGGTTCAGACTATAAAAGTTTTCTTTCTGAAATTTTCTCTAATTCTCTTTTGAACTTTCATTAATATCTACACATTGAATTTTTTTGTAATGAAATTCAAGGTTTTTGCATGTTTATCTTCACATCCTTTTTTTTGTACACAAATTTTCGCTCTCACCACAATGAAAGAAAATCAAAAATAAAGCTGCAGCCATTTTCAGTTTCACAGTTACGAATAACAAAACACAAGAGAATTTCAAAGTACATGCAAGAGTGTACCCCTTCCCAATCTTCTTTCCCCGTACACCTTTAAACTAACACTTTCAGAAAGAAAAATTTCATAGTGTGAACCGTAACAAAAGATTACATCACTTTTTCCACATTGCCCTTAACAAACAGATAGAAACTTATATAGAGACATGGTGAAATAAGCATTACTACACCTTATAATATTTTGCTCTAGCATTGTTTGTTCGATATGTCAGTTTTGTTTATATTAGAGATGAGCACCACTCACGTGATTAGCGTGACGCATACGTGATTAATTTTTTTTATTAATCACGTGAGCGTGCACGAAATTGAGTACAAGGAAATTGAGTTGTTATTTTTTCGTATAATTTTTTAATTAATGTTTATACGTAATTACTTGAATTGTTTTAGGTTTATGTTGAAAGGAATTGTTTGGCTCAAGCTCGAATTTGACTTTACTCATTTCTTTATTAGTTTTACACACGATGAGTTTTATGCCGTGTATTTTTCTTTATTCTCTTGCAGTTGCTACCAAAAATTCGTTACATTCATAAGGTGGTTTTCTTTTGCATGTCTAATTTCTTAAATTTTCTTTTCGTGACATAAAAAATTCTATCAAACCTATATAAAACATAACCAAAACTTTCAAGTGAGTAAAGAGAAATTAGTGAAAGAGAAATATGAAACACATGAAAAACAGAAATCGCGTCACATTTTGTACCCCCTTTTCTTCTCTGCGCCGCACAAGGGGGATTTTTGTATGGAGGTGAGGAAAAAATTATATTTGTAAAAAAATTTAGTGATTTCATCACAAATTTAGTTTTATTTATATAGTAATACACAAAAGTAATCAAAATAAAGAAAGTTAGAGAAATGTATATCGTTACCTACAATGTAAAAAGCCATAACTAACAAAAAAATTTTAATGATTTTTTTAAGTTTTTAATTTATTTATTTTAAATCTATTTTTAATTTATTATTCTAAAAGAGCCTTAACTTCGTCACTTATAACACTATGCTTTTTCTGGCTAAATGAAGGAGTCAAATGTGAGATCATGGGATCTGATGTTACCATCATTCGGTGCATAATATCTTCGTTTGTAGCAATTCGACTGCATTTTCTAGAGTGTCTGAGGCGATATTTTTTATAGTCATTGTTACGACTTTCCTGAGCCTCTTCGGCTAGTAAGCCTACAGGAAAAATACACTTTTCAATTATATCTTTTCCATGAATCAGAATTTTGTGAAGTGTAGGTGGCATATTGTACCACTCGTAGAGTGCAACAAACTCTTTTGCCGTCTCCAGACAAAAATCACCAAATCCCCGAGGTAGTAGGTGATTGTTATAGCTTCGAGAATTATTGAAAACCTCTTGATTATGTTTTCATATAGACCCGTGATTTCGGAAATCAAAGCAGGATTAGCAAAGAATCTTCGTGACGTATTTCCTGAATTTGTCGTACCAGAGCCTTGCTTAACAGTATCAACCTGTATTCCAATTTTCTCTTTAAGTTCACGCTTTATCAAATATTTTCGGGCTTTTTTTATCGGACGAGTATTTGAGTCGACTCTTCCACGTTTAAATTCAATATTATAAGCTACATGCAAAAGACACTCTATCAGCTTAATACGCGCATGAAGTGGTGACATACCAAATTGCAGTGCTTGTTCATTTACGGGCATAGCTTGAACTTCTTCGATTTTGTTCATCTTGGATGTTGTGGCTCCACAAATAAAACAAGAAGATGCTGCTGGTGCTTCTGTTACTGATTTCTGCATTGTAAAATATAATTCATGTTTTACTTTAAAGTTACGATTATTTACTGTTAATTCAAATTCTTTTAGTTGAGATATCTCCTCATCGACTCTTCTCTTTTCTTCTCGTATAACTTGAGGTGTCTCTTTAACGTATGCAAACTGTAGTTTTCTACAATACTGTGTGGAAGAGGGTTTATTGTTGCTCCATACTAATTTATGTATGTCATCACTTAATGATAATTTAAGTGGTACAACTGATGTCATATATAAATGAGAGTCAGAAATTTGATCATCTGAAAACCTCTGTTGATATTCGCTTTGACTAGATGCCCCAATATCATTTATTTCCTTTACTGACATGATCTCTAAGACACTTTTAGGAGTATGATCCAACAGATTTTGCAAAGGTACACTGCCTGAACTTTCAGTAATAGAAATTCCTTGAGGATAACTGTTAGTTTTTTCTTTCGTGAGTTCTTTGTATGGTACGAGTATTTTGTACCCTTCATTTTCTAACCAATGCATTAGATACTCGTATTTTTATTTTGTAAGTTCAAGCTTTGTAAACATCCCCAAAGTTTTTAATGTACAAATTTTGTGGTTGGTTTTTGAAATACTAGAAGTAAAATCAATTACTTCTTGAGGAAACAGCACCTACTTCATCCCTTTTGTATCGTTTGGCGCGATCACAGCACTCCTCAAGCGATTTACGTGGCCGACCAAGTGCAGAACTGGTAGAACATTCAGCCTCATTAAACTTAATTGTAAATGTGCGTTCAAGCCAATTTGCATTCTTTTTTTCAAATCAATCAGCTGAAAAATGTGTGTACTGTGTAATGCAACAAATTGAGAGGTGGCACCTGGTGATACTTGAATTTTTTTGTTAGTTATGGCTTTTTACATTGTAGGTAACGGTATACATTTCTCTAACTTTCTTTATTTTGATTACTTTTTTGTATTACTATATACTAAATAAAACTAAATTTGTGATGAAATCACTTAATTTTTTTGACAAATTAATTTTTTCCTCACCTCCATACAAAAATCCCCAGTGTGCTGCGCGGAAAAACTTAATGCAATTGCCGATGCGTTTGGTAACACACACACTATTACTATCAATAACTCATCCCCTTTTATGTGCATGTGTATCAGATTTTATTAATTGTCTCGATAATAATTCTCCTATTTGTAGTTATAATATTGAACGTACGGATGCCACTGAGGTTGAGGCATTTGTTATGCTATTAAAAAAATAATAAAGCCCCTGGCTTAGATGGCATAAATAGTATTATCCTAAAAAATATGCCTGATTGCTTTTATGATATTCTAAGTAAAATATTTAATATTTGCTTAATTAATGTGTTAATATAAACTATTTGTTACTTAACCGGTTGAATGTTTGTAAGACACTACTTTATTTTCATTTTAAAATGCTCTTAAATACTAACCACGAACATAATGAACATCTTAAACTAATTTAGTACGCATGCGCTTCTTTCTTATCAACTATTCTCCTTGTCTTCTTTTAGCGGCAATAATACGTGCGGTAGATAATAAGGGTTGTTTACTAAGATCAAATTAATTAATCTAGAGAATATGAAATACAAATATGTAGGCAAAAAACCACTTTTTATCTCTAAAAGTACTTAAGTTAAACAAACAACATGAAAACCAATTTCCTCTTTAAACCGTAATTAGTCTAGACAATTATATAAATATTTAGGCAAGAAAACAATTTTTATCTTTATGAACCTAAATAAATATGAAATGAATTCTATCCTGATAAAACTATGTTCAATTACATTTGAACAAATGCTTTCTTTCCCCATACTTTCAAAAAATCGAAAGTAATACCGATTCCTAAAAAGGGAAATGATTCCAAACTACCCACCAGCTATAGGCCGATAAGCATCTTAAGTTTACTGGGCAAGGTCTTTGAAAAGATTATTCACAAAAGATTAGTAGATTTTGCAGATCAAAATAATATTATTAACCTCCAACAGTTCGAATTCCGTAAAGAGCACTCCACCGTACACTAAATAAAACGAGTTGTGAATTATATCGAAGATAACAAAACAAATCGCAAGAGTACTGGCGTTGTTTTTCTCGATATAATATATATAAGCTTTTGATACAATCTGGCTCAATGCATTAGGTTTCCCATTGTACTCGTATATGCAAAAAATTATACAAAGTTTTCTAAAGAACTGTACAATTATTGTGTTTGTTGATGGAGAATTCTCAACAGAAAGAACAATCCCAGCGGGATTGCCACAAGGGTCAGTATTGTCACCTACACTCTACTCCTTATATACGTCTGATATTGAGCTGCACAGAAACCAGGAAGCAGCATTTAATGCTGATGACAGTGCTTTTATATGCAGCGGAAAACTTTTAAATGTAATAATCAAGATCCCTATCAAAGATGATATTAAATATTTAGGTATCACATTCGATAAAAAAACTTAAATTCAAACATGTGAATTACATTTGTGATAAAGCTATAAAGCGCGGACGTGCGGTCTAAGCTCAACCTTAAAAATAAGTTTGATGTTGTATAATATATGTATTCGACCGATAATGACTTACGGCTGTCCTGCCTGGTTTCAGAAAACTGCTAGGACACATACAAAAAGGCTTCAGGTTATTCAAAACAAAAATTTAAAAATAATTCATAATCTTCCCTCTAGTTTCCCCACGGACTTACTGCACAATAAATTTAAATATAAAAAGATAAACACTTTCGCCAACAATTTGACGGCTGTCATTTAATGAAAAATGCAGATTGTCTAATTTTGAAACAATAAGAAATTTACTAAACAGTCGCTGAGAATCTTTTGTTAAGAAGAATCTTACTAGCGATTGTTTTACCAAAATTCCATTATAACATTTTGAAAGTTTGTAAGAGGTTTTGGTGACAAATTCTTCTGGAGACGGTATTATTAATATTACTTATTCAATTATTATATTTAATTGTTGTACGCTTAAGTAAAATCTCATAACATTGTATCTTATTTAGCTTATAAGATTCGTGAATAAAAGATTTTAATTAAAAAAAACCCTGAGCAAACAAAACTTTTTGAAATAATAATCTTTAATAATATTTTTTCGCCTCAGTCAAATGTTTTTGACAATGTACTATGATTTTAAAAACAAAATGCTTGTGGGTTTTGTAGTGTTGTACTTGTAATATTAAGTTCACCTGTATGAATTCGCTTGCTTTGAAGTATAGTTTTTGTTCATAAAATATAGTTCTTTGCGGCAATACTGCTGAGAGAGCTAGATAAAACAACTTGGAGAATAATGAAAACCGACAAGGAAATAAAATTTGTCCCAAAGTCACCATCGGCAGGCTAAAAAATGTCAAACGTCGAGAAAAGGTTTTAAAAATTTAACTTGAAAATTTCTACTTACAGATAACTAAGAAAAAATGGCACGCGGACACCAAAAATTACAATCACAAGCAAAAGCGCAAGAAAAACAAGCAAAACTTAAAAAGCAACAAGGACACAGTGCTAATGAACAGAAGAAGGCTGCCCAAAAAGCGTTAGTTCATGTTTGTGCAGTATGCAAGGTACCTAATGATGAAATATAAAAATTGTCTCTAAAGTGAATGATGTTTTCCTTTTAAATTCTACAGTCTCAAATGCCTGATCCTAAAACGTACAAACAACATTTTGAAAATAAACATCCCAAAAATGACATGCCTCCAGAACTAAAGGACGTCTAATACGGTTACATATTTTCATTTAATATTTTTTACTTCGCGCACCCGCCTTGGACTTGAGGGTTATTGCTGAGCAGCTTGCTGTATAATCTTGTAATTTAAAAAAGCTGTTTAATTTATTTACATATATATATATATATATATATAAATCTTTTTATTATAAAAATTATTAAATTTTTTTCTTTTTATGGAAATTTGTGAATTACATGCATATAATTATTATATAAATAATAAAAAAGATCATGACGACACATTCTTTGTTTTGAATTCAAATTAAAAACATTAACAAAAAAGTTTTCATTTGTTGTGTATTTGGTTAGTCCTATATATATGTATATACTACATACATACATTTCGTCAGTGATTATACCAAATCATAAGTTAAACTTGTTTTGTGTTGGTGTTGGTTTTCCTCACACCATTTGAGGGCACATACATATGTATGTACGTAGTTGTATAAAAAGTAATATACATAAATAAAATTATTTTTTCTTTATGAATTTTTAGATGTTAAATATGAATTATTTAATTGAACAAATATATTAATTTATAATTTTTATTAATATATTTGCATGTAAAGAATATTAGTTTAATAATTATTCTTTCGAATTTTTGTAATTTTAACAAAATATCTGATCCCAAATAGGAACAAAAATGCAATACTGTTCAATGGAAAACTAATTCAACTAAATGAAAATTTTCAACTAAAATGTGTCAATAAAAATCAAAACATATTTTTAAATTAAAATAAGAAGGAACAAAAATTGTGCTAAAAAATTGTATATAAAATGAAATGTTTTCGTGTGTAAAATAAAGTGCAAAAACTATTCTCTCTCATGTGTATTAAATTTGCATAACATCCGTATGTGAGAAGGCGATGACAATTTTTTTATCGACATATCGAGAGTTGGCATACTATGAATTATACCACGTCTATAGAACTTACTACCTGTAAAATAAATTCGCCTTGATATGAACCTATTTTATTTTTCTTTACAACCTTTATAAAATTAGTGCCCCATTGGGTGACACTAAAACTATTTCTTATTTATTTCTTAACGAAAAATAAAATGAATTAATGCATTTAGTAAATTTATTATTTGAGATATTCTATTTTTCGTTGTGGAAGTATTTGTTGGTACTGTATATTTAAGTTACTTTTTTTTATTAATCAATTAAATTTCAAAAACTTTTCTTTGTTGAACGTTTTTAGCTAGTCTATATCCTACATGCATTTCATTGGTGCTAATGTCAAATCATCAGTAGACCTTAAACCATATTCTTGAAAAGTTTCAAACCTCTTATCTTATGCCTTGTTTCCACGGTACGTGCTTCGCTCTCTATTCATGCTTCAATACCTAATCAAGAGCGAAGCAACTTGCTCCGCCCTACAAAATTTTGAGAGCGAGTAGATTCATATTGAATGCGAAGCACTAAAAATTTTTGTCTTCTCTAATTTTTATCGCAAGTTTATCTGAACCAAATATCAAAACAAAATTATCAACTAAAAAGAAAAATAATTAAAAAAGTTAATTTTTTAACATAAATAAGCTAAAAAAGCATTGGATACAAAGAAGAACCTAGTAAAGCGGTCGTATCCAGAATACCTTACAATGTTAACGGACCAGAAATCCAGCAAGCAAATACGTGAGTCGTATAAACAGCATGATTCATAAACATGATTGATATCGATAGTTTCGTTTGCACGGCAGGGTCGAAGGTTTCTTTCGATAACGATACTATCGTTAATATCGGTGACACTGCAATTTTATGTAAAAAGCACAGGGTAGACCAGTGATGAAATTTTGAGGTTATATTTTAGCCTAAATCAAATTTTTCCCCACGATTTTTTCGTTAAAAAGAGACAGCAATATCATGTAAGAACAAGAGAAAATAAACAAAACAAAATTAAAGCATTAATCATGTGTATTGAACCCAATATGCCTGAAACGCGCATATAAAACCTGACGTTTATCAAGTTTGCGGTTGTCTAACGCGAATGTCATTTTATTTTTGTAAAAAGCGTAACAAGTGACAGTTTGTTTAGGTAGCGCGTTTTCTACCGTAAAAACAAAAAAAATCGGGAATGCAAAATTACATTCGTCGGTGGAAAAAAATTATAATTTATATTAAAATATTTATTTACTAATTATCTAAAATAAAATGGATATTTCTGCAAAAAAGTGAGTGTTGTTATAAATAGTGAATTTTTGTTTGTTTGTTTTTATTATTGTAAGTGGTAATTACAGTATAAAGTTGGCAACAGCCGTGCAGTTCCAACAGTTGGTGAGCTGCATGGAAGAATTCCCGCATTTAGCTGCTGGAAGCCCTCATTTTTTTTAAGAGAAGTAACACTCAGGCAATTACTATTCCTACCAACCAGTAGGTGTATTACCTTCTTTGGGAAAGGGATAGTGAGAGAGGACAGATGGTGAAACTGAGAAAGCTTTGTTTTTACAACTCTAATATTGCGCGTTGTGTTAGTTTTTAGATCAGTGTTGTAGCACCTCTGATGTCAAGTAGACGCATTAAATGTGTTTTTTAAGCTTTTGTAGCCATTTTATTAATTATTTTACTTCGCCGGCGATTTTGCTACAATACCGACGAAGGAAGGCGCTGTGATGTCCGCTAGTATACACCAGCATCAATTGCTGCTGCTACTGTTCAGTGGCCAGTGCTATGGCTTCATCACTTAAACAGTCAAACAACAACAACATTCTTAGACATTGTTTGCTTTGTAGTCAACGCGCTAACTACTTCAGCCAACAGCAGCAAAGCTGCTATGGAGCAATCGTGAGACACGGTTGTAAAAAAAACTTGTTACAGGGTTGAGCAGTCCTTAAGTCTGCACGAAACAGGTGGAAGCCCTTGTCATGTCAGTAACTTGACTGAGCTTAAAAATGACATACATATGTAGATAGAATATGTAATATGTCGGCAGCAGCTAATAAATAAATTTAAATAATACAAGAATTATTTAAACAAAACACAATTTTTAGATTTTCATATATTATAATTTTGGTTTTTTTATTTACATAACTCAGCTGTTTTCCGTCTTGCCGCCAAAAAGGATTACCTATTTTTAATGACAAAGATACCAATTTCGTATGAAAAAATGTAAACAAATAAAAATGATTTACAGATAGGCAAACCCTGTGATTTAGACACTACATTGCTAAGTGCGTAAGACGGACGAAAAAAAATGAACGTGTTTTACAAATGCAAATTCTTACGTATTCGCGCGTGCCTTGATTGTGACGTGTTCTATAAACATGCTGTAAGTATCCAGTTGTAATATGAACATTTCATTACAATTTGTATGATCAGTCGTTTCAGTTCATGTAATTCGAATTTTGAATAATTATTTATAAACAGAAGTAATTATTCATAAATAATATAAAAATATTTTACGTACTTATTGACTTTATGTAATATGGATCTTTCATATACATACATTTGTTTTGTTTAGGAGAAAGAATTAAATTTCGAACTCTTTTTGTTTAAGAGAAATTATTATATTCTGTTAATTTAAGAGTAGTAATATTAGAATCGTTGACTGCAGTAATTGGAACCAACGATTATTTCAAATAGAATATAACCATATTGTAATTAGAGTTTAAGTGATGTTTGAATAATGCTTTAAAGTGGACACTTTGATTTGTATCATCAATAATAAAAATGGCGCAGTCGGTGGGATGCCCAGATATCTATTTTATAAATTGGTATACGCGAAAATTATTATAAAAAAAGGATATTTGACATTTTAGTGTCTTAGTGGGTATGCCTGAAAAATAAAATATAATTAAAATTCGGAGACACTTACGAGTCCGTCCAGTGTTATAATTATACTGCACGGAAAAGAGTTAAAAATAATTAAAAGAATAAATAAAATCAATACCCCTAAACAACAGAACACAGCGAACTAGAAATAGTCGACCAATTACAAACAGAACACCTCAACAATGAAGAGGATTAATTACTCAAAAGAATTATTAAAAATGTTTCTAATGTTTTCTGCAAGAAAGGAGATAGTTTGACATTTACAAATGAAGAAAAACATGCAATGCGAACGAATAATGGAAATCCAGTTTATACGAAGTCATATAGATACATAGGAATGAAGTTAAAACACAAATGAACGAAATGTTAGAGCAAGGTATTATCGTGTCAAGAATTCATCCTATAAGTCGCCTATATAGGTTGTCCCAAAAAAGTATAGGAAACAAGGAATGGAGAATTTGGGTTGACTACAGAATGTTGAACACTATAACTGGAGAGGATAAATATCCAATACCGGTTATAGAGGATATATTAGATAAGCTAGGAAGAGCAAATTATTTCTCTTTACTAGATTTAACAAAGGGTTTTTACCAAATAGAAGTCGATGAAAACGACCAGGAAAACCCGCTTTCTCAACAAATGATGGTCATTACGATTTTAGACGTATGCCATTTGGCCTAAAAAATTCTCCGTGGATGAGCTCGTGGTCGGCTTTATTAGGAGGGGTTCCAGACGATCTGCACGAAACACACATAGGTGGTCGTGGGGGTCGCCTGGCTCCTATACTGATGACTCTACACTTCTGGAGGGATTCCCCCGACCAGGCCTTTTCCCCTCTAAGGAGAGAATACCTGTTTGGGAGGTAGGGTAAGCCTAATTCTGAAGTGCCAAGGTGTATATGACCCGCGGACCAAAACTAACAACCACTTGTAAGTTTAAGGTGAATGGGGATTGAGCCGAAGACCTGAATGACTAGTTAGTGGATAAAGAGGACTAGTCGCTAACAGCCCCCCTCCGATGCCAAGGCACGGGTCGGTGGTATCTATAAATTGCCTAGTCCATGCACGCCGCCTATACATGGATGGTCTATCCCCTTGCGGCCTACTCGTGAGAATCAAAAGCAAAAAAGTAACATAAATAAAAACAAAAACAACTGCACAGTCGGTCAATCGGGGAAACCCAAACTGGCCGATTGCTCAAAACGTTATGCTCTTCCATTTGGTAGAGTCAGAACCATGCGCAGGATGTCTATGGACGATAGTCCTAGCACATCAGCTGCCAGCAATGTACGCGCTGACCAAAAACCAGCAGCCAAAAACTCGAGCACGCCGAGTGAGAACCTGGGCCCCTCGCCTTAATGTAAAGATAGTGGCTTTCAAGGCTATGTGAAACTGGTGTCATGCTCGGATGAAAGGTCGGCATCCAAGCTTAAGATTATTATCGAGTCACTAGGGGAAATGTGGCCTGGCGTGAAGTTGAAACTGGTTACGGTCGACGAGATACCGCGTAGGCCGAGGGCAGTCACGTTCATCCCCGCGGAGCCACTGGACCCTGCAGCAATCTTCAACATCTTCCGGAGAGCGAACCATGATCTGCCAGCCCATGACTGGAGGGTAATCAGGATTCACGAACCGGTTGGTGCACAAAGGAAGGTGACCACGGTCCTTAAAAAGGAGACGTCGCTACTTCGGGATAGGCAGGGCCTGGTATACTATGGCTTTTTAGGTATCAGGCTCCGTATATTCCGAGGTATTGACAAAACCGATTCCGCAATCACCATCGGCCAACTGGTGCCGCAGGCTGAGGACTCGGGGAGCAATGCACACTCAGAGGCCGTGGTTGAACCTGAGGGATCGGGGAAGATGAGGATGCTCTCCTGGACCCAGGTCCAGAAGAAGCGGAAATTGTTGTCAACTACGTCCCTGATAGCCACAATTGTGAGGATCTGCCAAATCAACCTTCACCACTGTAAGCCAGCATCAGCTGCATTACTCCTACGCCTAGTACAAAAAGGGGAGGACATAGCGCTAGTCCAGGAGCCGTGGACTGTAAACGGCAAAATTCTTGGACTTAGCGCTAAAGGCTACAAACTAGTGTATGCAACTAGCTCAGGTAATAATGACAAACGCATTAGTTCCTGTATTTTAGCGAAAGCAAATCTTGATACCTTAATTCTTTCTACCTACAGTGATGAAAATACAGTAACTGCAGCATGGGAGAGAGGGTACTCCACCAAATGGGTTCTCTCCTGCTACATGGCTATTGACCACATGGACCCACCACCGCATAACCTGGTCCAGAGAGCGGCAAGAGAGCAAACGCGGAAGGCATCCCTGCTATACTGGGTGCTGGCGCTAACGCACACCACCACATCTGGGGCAGCACAGGCAGCAACACAAGAGGTGAGTGCATTTTTGAGTTCCTGCTAAACAATAACCTAGTTGTACTAAATCAAGGCTCAGAACCCACCTTCGTGGTTTCAAACAGACAGGAGGTACTAGATATTACACTTATCAGTGCGAGACACACTCATTTAGTTCAGTATTAGAAAGTCTCAGGAGACTGTTCCTTTTCTGATCACCGCTACATAGAATTTTCTGTCAGCAAAGAAAGTAGAAGTACCACGTTCTACCTAAATAGAAGGAAAACGAGCTGGGAGGAACATAGTCGTATCCTCGCCAACCTTATTCCGCAACCTCCAATCATAGAGGAAGCGGAGGACATTGACAAGGCCATAGATAAACTGACTGATGCGTTTGAGCAAGCAACAAGTGCATCTTGCAGACTATCTGCACAACTCCCAAATCGCAAACCACCCTGGTGGTCTGCCTCCATAGCCGAAACTCGTAAGAGTTGTCCCAGACTTTTCAATGAAGCAAAGAGAACAGGCAACTGGATTCACTACAAGGCTTCAATGAACCGTTTAAAGAACCAAGTAAGGAACGCAAAGCGCAAGTCGTGGAAGGATTTCTGCAGTGGCGTAGAAAGCTCTTCTGAGACTTGCAGGCTGCGAATGATGCTAGCCAAACAGCCGTCGGTGCCTAGTTATATTTAAAGAACTGATGGCAGTTGGACCTCGTCTGGTTCCGAATCTTTAAAGATCCTCAGGGACACCCATTTTCCAGGGTGTCAACACCTTACGGGAGCACGTATTGTGTCTCCCCCTCTCGCCGGTGCCCTGTTTCCCTTCCTATTACCACGGACAGGCTGCACTGGGCAATTGAAAGTTTCCATTCGTTCAAATCTCCCGGACCAGATTGGACTTAGCAACCCTTTGGCTCATAAATATATATCAAGCCTGTTTATCCTATATAGTGTACCAGTGGACCAAATGCAATGTGATCTTTATCCCGAAAGGGGGAAAAGCATCGCACACTAAAGCAAAGGACTTCAGCCCAATCAGTCTAACTTCCTTTCTTCTAAAAACACTGGAGAGACGCTCATATTAGAACTAGCTACACTCGCTCGTTGGGTACATAGAGAAATCACTCGAGCATAAGAACTATACACTGGTCGCCTTCATGGACATAGAAGGCGCTTTTAACAACGTCGACCCCACTGCCATAGTGCAAGCGCTAAGGGAACTGGGGGTTGACCAATCAATATATCAGCTGATCAAAAACATGCTCTTCTGCAGAACAATCACATCCACAAGGGGGGCGGTTAGCGTCACCAGACAAGCCCGTAGAGGCACGCCCCAAGGTGGAGTGCTATCACTCCTCCTATGGAATGCGGTCATCAATTGTCTGCTTATAGAACTGGATTCCATGTATGTTAAAACTGTCGCATACGCAGATGATGTGCCAGTGGCAACATCTGGTTTTCATTTAAACACATTACCTCATCAGCTGGAATCGGCGCTCAGGAAGGTTAGTAGTTGGTGCTCACTGAGTGGCCTGAGCGTAAACCCAGCCAAAACGGAACTTGTACTTTTTTCCAGAAGATACAAGATTCCTGTTGAGCCATAATAATAATACATACTAATAATAATCATAATAATACTAATAATGATAATTATAATAATAATAATAATAGCAAATAAATCTATAATACTTAAACTGAATTTTATAATACTTAAAACTAATATCACCCTAATAATGAAATACCTAAAATTAATATCACATTAGTATTTACCTAAAATCAATGTAATACTGAGTAAACTCTACTATGTTAAAAGTAACTGTGCTGCTGACATTAAAAAGTAGGCTTTTTAGTTACATACATATATACATGTATGTACATATATACATAAGATAATGTAATAAAGTACTTGCGAAGTAATAACCGAAAGGTTTAGTTGTGTTTTTTTGAGCAAAGTTATTTTTCACAGTGCCCTAAATTTAATTGTGTTTAAATTACAATTTAATTAATTTAAAAGCTTACCTAAAAAATATTAGGAAAAAACAATTCCCTCTTTCACTCCACCAAAACTAAATGGTGTGAATCTATACAACTTTCCTGGAAAGACAATCTTCAGACGAAAGCAGCGAAAGCCCTAACGGCTATTTATATATGCGAAAAAGCCATAGGCTCTACCTGGGGCATCAGCCCATAGGGATTTAGTATGCTACAGAAGGCGGTCATAGAACCGGTATATCAGTTTGGTGAAAGCACTGGACGATGTGACCAGTATCTCTCGGATAGAGAGGATTTTTCGCACCATGGTAAATATGATAACTGGTGCCCTTAGATCTACGCCGACAAAGACGCTCTTCGCTGGCTGGCTTCCAGTAGACCTGCTTGCAAAAAATTGGCACTTCGCACAGCTATTAGACTAAACGTAATTGGCGCATGGTCCCATAGGCTACGGTGCCATGCTAGCATTTTTGGAACCCGCGTAAATATTCCTGGTCTCATTGACTACTGCACTCCGAGGCCCTTCTTCGAAAGGGAATTTCAGTTTAACTTGTAGGAGGGCCTCCTTGTGCAACCCCGAGACCTTATCCACACAGATGTCTCCCAAAGGGGAACGAGAGCTTGAGGAGGTGTCAGAATGTCCTTCAGAATCCCAAACGAATGTAGCGTTCTACAGGCAGAAATATCTGCAATTAAAAGAGTAGCAAATTTTTTTTTTTTTTTTATCTTGGACCAGCACTCAGGGGATGACCCCTACACATGCAATGCATTGTGCTGGAACTAGTGGAAAGGGATAGTGATAGATATGGAAGGAGGTGAAGCTTCATTCGTTCTTTACAACTCTGCTTTTTTTTTTTTTTTGCACGTTTATTCGTAGAGCAGTGTTGCAGCGCCTCTGGTGGCGAGGAGGACATTACGAGGTTTGAAGCTGTGTTTAGTTTTAGTAGCCACTTCTTTTTTTATTAATTTTATTTTACTTCGCCGTTGATTGTGCTACTCAGTACCAACGAAGGAGGGCGCTCTGATGTTACATTGGGATTAGTATCAGCTGAAGTTGGTACTGTTCAGTGACCAGTGACCATGCCTTCACCACTGAAATCTTCCGCCAACAACTGACACAAAGGCACACCAATGCACATCAGAGAAATGCGTGGTGTTTTTATTTCATGACTCTGTCTGACACTGGGTTTGAACCCAGGTCCTTCGGTTTGTAGTCAACGTGCTTACTACCTGAGCCAACGCTAAAGTTTTATGGTATAAAGAACAGACGTATCCACATTATAACAGATAGTCGATCTGCAACCAGGTCCCTTATAGGCGTGTATTCAACATCCAACCTAGTTCGGGAATGTCGCACGATCCTTAATAAGTTAGGTCACCCTTAACTGGGTGAAGGGTCATGGGACCACTTCAGGCAATATCATTGCTGACAATCTGGCAAAGGGTGGGACCACGCTTGCGGATGTTGACATTGACAACTTCTGTGGTATCCCACTCTCTTCCTGTTGGAAAAACATTGACATAGGCCTTATGTAGGTGGCCCAGAATAGATGGCGCACTGAGTCGACCTGCCTTATAGCGAGAACACTCTGGCTTGCATTGATACCAACACTACTCAATTTCTTTCATTATCTTATGTCTCATTTTTCCCTCTTTCCTCAGTTAAACACAAAGTGATCATAATTACTTAGGACACAAGTGGGCTGGTACTCTTTCTTTTTTTATTTCTTCACTGGCAATCTGTTAA